>CM022769.1:4570389-5170389 GCA_012411365.1 Ameiurus melas
TCAAAGGAACGCCAGTAAACTGAAATATGCAAAGAAAAAAAAGTGAGTGGAATGAAAAAAGAAGGGGGAAAAAAAGAGAGAGGGCGTACATGAGTGTGAGGAACAGATTGCCATCTTTCATAAGATAAGGCCCCCAGGTTTAATACACATTCCAATATCCTCAGCAACAGGAGTCAGACTGTAATTTCTAAGGAGTATAGATTGCATAAGAACATCTGGCTAATCCTCAACCCACAGGCTTCCACGCATTTTTTTCTCTAATTAGATTTACTGTATTTGCTGTCTTTATATGATTTGTCTTTACCCTTGGCATTTTATGCTCTGCGCACAGATGTCAATAACATTCCCTTGAGGAGATAAGGGAATCCAGGATGATTTTCATGGAGCAGTGCTGAGCAGAGAGACAGCGGAAAACATCAAGTACTGCATTCATTGATCTTCTGCACCTCGGAAAGGAAGCGTGAAGCAGCAGCCATTGGCTTTCCTCCGCAGCTCCGTAATGAGCCACCGTCAGATCTGACATTTTCTTGAGATGTGCAGCAGATGGGGGAATGGCATCGGCGGCTTAGGCTTAACTTATCTAACTTAGCTCCAAATTTTCCCTTCAGGTGCTGCATCCACTTGCTTGATTTATGTTTCAGTGGAATAAGACATCATTGTTATGTATTATATTGTATGAATTCTCAAATATGATCGGTCCAAAGGTAGTCCTGACTATAATTCAAATCACTGGTTTATACAGTTCTATAGTATACAGTATATTTACAATATTTTTTTACTATATTTTTTATGATATCTAAAGCTAGTAATAAATATATTTTAAACAGTTGTTATTTTAATAATGAAAACACTTTGTATGATGATATTATTAGAAAATAACCAACTTTAGGGTTGCTACAGTATCTTTTTTAATACACTGATCAGTCATAGCATTAAGCTAATATTGTGTAGGTCCCTCTTGTGCTGCCAAAAAAAGCTCTGACTCATCGAAGCATGGTCTCCGTAAGACCTCTGAAGGTGTGCTGTGGTATCTGGTACCAAGATTTTAGCAGCAGATCCTTTAAGTACTGTAGGTTGCGAGGTGGGGCCTCCATGGATCGGACTTGTTTATCCAGCACATCCCACTGATGCTGGATCAGATCGAGATCTGGAGAATTTATAGGCCAAGTCATCACCACGAACTCTTTGTCATGTTCCTCAAACCATTTCTGAACAATTTTTGATAAGGTGCATTATCCTTGCAGAAACCCTAGCCTTAAAGGGGTGTACTTGGTCTGCAACAATTGTTGGTAGTAGATGTCAAACTAACATCCACATGAGTTCCAGGACCAAATGTTTCCCAGCAGAACATTTCCCAGAGAATCACACTGCCTCCGCTGGCTTGCCTTCTTCCCATAATGCATCCTGGAGCGATCTCTTCCCCAAGTAAGTGACACACGACACTGTCCACATGATGTAAAAGAAAAGGTGATTTATCAGACCAGGCCATCTTCATCCATTGCTCCATGGTCCATTTTAGATTCTCACGTGCCTATTGTGACCAGTGTTAAGGCTGATCAGTATACTGTACTTGTTGGATATTCGGATAGATATTCTGTGAAACAGTTGAGCACCTTGGAGTAACCGTAGATTTTTCCATTTGATTGCTATTTGCTTCATGACTGCAATGTCCATGTTTTTAACATTTAACATTAAAAGCTACAAAGAGTTTAGTTCTTGCATATCTTGCTGATCTCCTGAAGTAGTATATCCCATCCCGAGCACTTTGCTCAGCTTGAGGATTACTCAGCTCCTTAACACTAGATCATTAAATGTTTACCTGCTATTGTATTTCATTATCATACCACTTTTAAGCCCTCAGCGGTGGTAACTCTTTGGCTTTGAGTCAGTAAAAAAAAGTCCTATTATTGGAGAATTATTCGAGTTTATTAAATGTGTTTTGGCAAAGTTGTATTAGCTCTCATGGCCCTTACAATTTCACAGACCAAGCAAAGTTTCTGGAAAATTGTAAAACTGGAAAACTCCGCGTATTGCTGCCCTGAATAAACGTAACGCAGCGAGATGATGGACACATCTCGACACTCGGCCGTGAGGAGATGCAGGAGAACGATAAGTCTCAGGCAGGGTGGAGCATAAGGCAAAACCATGATGGCTTCAATTTTATGGTTAAGAGGAATGTGAAAATTCATCATGGTGCTTGACAGATCACGGCAAATACCTGTCTCCCAATCTCAGATTCGAATCAGCACAAATGTTAGGGAAAAAAAATTATGAAACACACACACACACACACACAGAAAAAAGCTGACCTGGCAGGGTTGTGCTTCTCATAAAAAGAGTATGATATTTGGAGTCATAAATGACGGTAAATTTCACTGATTAGATCCATGACAGGGGATTATCGTCCAGACAAGAGCTTGGTAAATCTGGCCTTTTAAAATCTTTGGTGAGTTTTAGTTTTTTTTTGTCTTGTTTACTTTTTAGTTTTTATTTCAAATGGATTAATTATAGTAGGGTTGCTAATAATATTGCATACGCATTCCATATTCATAATGCATAAGCTTGTATTATTTTCCACAAATAGTTACAGTTATATGCTTAACTCAAAAAGTTGCTTAATTTACTGTTTATTATGACCTGTTATAATTATATTCAATTTGAGAAGCCAGTGGTGTACGTCATAATGCATTAAGATGACATGATATGTGTTACAGATACTGTTAAAGCAATACCAAAGTCTGCTACAGCAATGTGCATTATTAGTGTGTAGAATAGTTTTAGGAACATATTATTATATGTTACATAACCTTACATTACAAAGTTATGGTGGCTTGGTCGTTAGCATGGTTAGTGGTTAGCGCGTTCAACTCACACCTCCAGGGTCCGGGGTTCGAGTCCCACCGGGACCATGTGTGCGGAGTTTGCATGTTCTCCCCGTGCTGAGGGGGTTTCCTCCGTGTACGCCGGTTTCCTCCCCCAGTCCACATGCATGGTAGGCTGATTGGCGAGTGTAAAGTGTCCGTAGTGTATGAATGTGTGTGTGAGTGTGTATGTGATTGTGCCCTGCGATGTCCAGGGTGCGATGTCCCGCCTTGATGCTTCCTGTAATAGGCTCCAGGTTTCTCCGTGACCCTGAAAAGGAATAAGCGGTAAAAGATGGATGGATGGATGTTATGTGTGCCATGTAACAGGTTATAAATATATTTATTACATACAGTATTATGAATACATAATTTATAGAAAGTATTACTGGGTCATTTAATCTTGGAATATAATCAATTCTATTGTAAATAATAATTGTTTTGGTGCCCTGGTCACAGTATTTATGATATGGCTGCACAGATTACAAATATACCATTAACTAGAAATGTCTTTCTTCCTCTCTAAACATTCCATGCATATGTACACCTATCAGTGCCAGTAAAGGGGGCATGTTATATTTCCATGTCCATACAAATAATTGATGTGTGCACAGTAAAATCATCAGTGTTGATTTAAACACCCACAGTGTTGAATTCACACCCTTGAGTGTTTATATAAGGCCTATGAGAGCTCCTGAGTTTGTGTAAGTTTTTACTGTGGCTTTTATGGAGTTTTTTGGGCTAAGTTTAAATCAGCGGACCTGTAAATGAACGTGCTTGGTAATTTATGGATGGTTGCTGTTTATCGACATACATACAGTACCTGAGTATGAAGAAAATCATTACCGAACAATTTCCAAAACTTTTGTAAATAGGGTGGAATTTTTTTTTTCTATGGTGTGGCTTACACCATAACAGCTTTACCAAAACACTGATAAATGGCCCATTGTCTTGCCAATGATAGATTTGAAAACATTAATCACTTTAACATTCTCACAAGGACCCTAGAACACAAATCATTATATGATGGTGGACGAATCCCAGTTTTAGCTCTCTACACGTCTTCCAGAGCACACTTTTTGTCTGACAATTTTGTACAGTGCCTTGCATTAGTATTCACCCCCCATTGACCATTTCTACATTTTACAGTGTTACAACCTGGAATTGAAATCGATTGATTTGGGATTTTACCCAGTATGTCTAACATTTGAAGGCGACTGATGTTCCTTAATTTACAACTGATCAATGTGGTAACCTATAGCACTGTCAAAGTCAGTGCTTTGACTCTATTAAGCCTTTGCTTGTCCAGCTCCAGTAAGGAAACAGACAGATACATGACCCTGCCTGATTAAAACATAGACCCGAGAGATGTCTCATAAGAGGATCTCTTCCACGCTGCCTCCTTTTGTGTATTCCTATGAAGTGATCTAAAGCTGTCCACGCGGGGTGACAATCCAGGCATGTAGCAGAACATGAGCGGGAACAGCAGGATACGCCGCTCAGTCAAGGCATCTCCAACAAAACTGCCGTCAACAGAGGCCAGAAGTAATTGCGTACACGACAGGTAAACAGTATGCGTCCGGTCAAGGGAAGAGACGACTGTCTGAAACGTCCCTGTGCTTCTGCACATTATTGTCTCTGCCTGCTCTTCTGTCTCCCCTGGCATCCGCTGTCTAATTAAACATGTCCTCTAGCAAGCAGCCGTCCACTTAACACCTTCAATTAGTAACTGGAGCTCCATCTGTACACGCTGATGTGACGGAGCATGTGGATGATTGTGTTCGTGCCGCTGTCAGAGGCTTATTTTAGGATGTGTGCAAGGAGTGTTTATGAGTGAAGCTGAGATATGAGTGTGTGAGGGAGATAAAGAACAAGTGCCTATGAGTCTCTGTGTGAGACAGGGCTTTGGTAATGCACCGCAGATCCCACTGAAAGTCTTGTGAATAATTGACAGGTCATTATTTATTATCAGAGGCTCGCTGCTGTGCTGCTTTACATGGCCCTGCTTCGTTAAGTCAAAGTAAATGAGCACACTCATGCTCCAATTATTCTCCAGTGGATTCCATCTCCCTAGTGACTCTGAGCCAGGAGAATCTAGCGCCAGCGCCACTGCAACTTTCCTTATTTGCCATTTATTTACCATTATCACCATTTAAGAGATCTAATTTTAACCCTGGTAATTGAATTCATATGGAAATATATTTCTAGCTCAACCATACTTCTCTCTAATTTGACTTGGCACCATCTGAGATAGAGAGATCAGAGAGAGAGAGCGTCTCTTATAGCTCATTAGCATTCTTTTGGCCTCTATCTTTTGGTCTGCAGGCCTTTATTTTTAGCACGTGGATGAGGAGACGAGGCATGAGAAGCTTTATGCTGTATCTCGCCGATGACAGATGTGAGAACAATGGCCACTTCAACATTCTCATAAAGACCCCAGAACGAATATCAATACACAATGGTGGATGAAGCCATTTTAGCTCTCTCTACAAGACTCTCAGAGCTATCCTTTTTTCTGACATTTTTCTACAGTGCCTTGCAAGTATTCAGTTACACTTATAATTACAAACTGCAATTACAGCCAAACATTTGGATCCTGATAGTATTTTGCATGTTCTTGTTTGCAAAATTACTCGAGCTCTGTCCGATTGGATGGAGACTATTGGTGAACAGCTGATTTCACATTTTGCCACAGATTCTTCAGTGTAGCCTTAGTATGATTGAGGTCATTGTTATGTTGGAAGGTAAACCTTCGCCCCAGTCTTCCATACTGGAACAGGTATTCTTATAGGATTGCTCTGTATGTGGCATCCAGTCCCTGCAGGGTTTAAGATTTGAAGGGTTGAAGATGGTGGAATGGAAGTATTCAATAAGTGTACAGTATTCATATAATTATGGTTCCGTGCTACATTAACTGCCATACAGTCCAGTTAGAACATCACCTTTCTCTGGTCTTTGTTGACTGAAGAGTCATCTCTTAACAGTATCAGAAAACCCCATACAGATATTTTATATTATCTATGATTAGACCTAACCTCCGGTTCAACCAGCCCTACTCTCTATGCTGTTCTGACATCAATGGCTGAAGAAAAGGTCATCTGGTTTGTCGCTTTCTTCATTTGTTTAACTGAGCCTGAGTCAGGAAGAGTATTCAACAGAAATAAAGGAGTGTTCATGGCTGAAATTGGCCATGCTCCTTTCATCTATCTTTCATATCTTACCTTGCTATATTGCTCATGTTGCTCCTAGATGCCTGTCCTCATTCTGTCCTCAAAACTGGTCTAAGCTTTAGCAAATCAAATCCTGCTCAGCGCCTTTCCTCAGCTCATGTGGAGTCAGCATGGCAGCTCTAAGCCTGCTATTGTCTTGGATAGAAGGTTTAGCAAGGTTTAGCAGCTATAGCATCATGTGGGATGAATAATTTAGAGCATCGTTTCAGGCGCGCAACACTTCTGTTCTACACAACCAGCATTAGGCACATAACCGAGAGAGACACTGTACTCAATGTTCTCGACCTTAAATGCTCCAGGCTACCAGAGCAATCTGAAAAGACTGAGACAACTTTCAAGAAAAGTCAACCAAAGCCGGAACTAATGCCAGGGCAGAGCGACACCATTGTCATGAACCTGGTGATTATATGAGGAGATAAAGGTGGTGGTGCATATTTTGTTGCTAGTAGTGAAGGTCCGTGTCAGTCAGAATGTTGCCTGTGGTGCCTTGGCAAGTGTGGGATCACAAGAGCGAGTGAGCGAGCGTGAGTGTGTGGGTAGGTGGGTTTGACGATGGGAATGTGGATGAGGATGTGTCAGATAGAAACCGGGATCTGTTGGGCTTAATTAAAGACTGTGTGTTAGCGGCACGCAGTGTAGTCTGCCAAGGCTCTGACACCTGACATGTTCTTCCGTGACACCAACCCTGTCAGGCTGAACAGACTGAGGAAGAAAAGCAAGCATGAGGAGGAGAGAGAGAAGACCATGTACTAGGTTCATCCAGACTTGAGACAAAGAGGGAGCGAGAGAGAGAGAGAGAGAGAACAACCACTGTTCACTGAAACAGAAAGAGAAAGAGATCATATAGAAGTCGAGGACATACAGAGGGAAAACTCATGTAGCGAATGTGTCTTTGACACCATTTTGGTCTTTGCAGTCCTTATACCCATTCGATTTTTCACCCAATTTAGTCATCACCAGCTAGCTAGTTCTCTCCAATCGCACCACATGCAAGATCACATAACCGCTATCATCAGCTAATCAATAGGAAGAGCTATCCCTGGACCAATTTTTGCTCCCTTGGACTCCCGGCCATGGATGGCTATCATCCATAAAGATTTTTCAAACATAGAACTTGTGAGCTCCCAATGGAAAAGTGAACACTTTAAACATTGTACCATTCAGAATCACTTTTTTTGGAAGCGGAAGCCATCTATCAATTGGGTCTCATTTATCAATCTTTTAGTAAAGTTGCTTGTAACAGTTTTTATAAGCCAAAATGAACTAAAATGTAATACTACACTTACAAAGGTTGTTTTTATTAAATTTATTAAAAGTCCGATTTTCTTTGCGTTCACATCTGTACAGTATGTTGATAAATGGCATCAGCCGTAAGTTACCAAGCACATTCACGGCACAGTTGATTTACATTTAGGAAGGCACATAAAACACCATAAAATGGGAAGCTCAATATGACAAAAATAATGACTAAACGGTGAAAGAGCACCTCTTTAGATATAATCTAAATCTTCCAAAAATGCAGCTCAGCCATTGCAGCATGTCAGCTAACTCTTTCTCCTATAGGGTGCCATTTCTTTTGTTTTAATTGATTTGCTAGTCTTATTTGTCTTCCTTTGTGGATTGGTTTTAGAATGAGTTTCACAAAATTTGGACTATATTCGTGGGTGTAACTGAAATAAATCAGGTATCTAAATATGACAATGTAAACGCTGTGTAAAATTGCAAAACTTACAACATTTTCATAGAGGTGTTTGACGCCAAATTGGTTGAAATGCTGGCCTTGTACTTTTCTCTCCAAGCTAAGCTTGTTTAGCCTGGGCATTTCCCCACTAACTGATGTGATAGGTGACCGTTTTTGTGTGTGTGTGTGTGTGTGTGTGTGAGAGAGAAGAGAGAGAGAGAGAGAGAGTGTGTGCATGTGCCTGTGTGATGGCGAACCTGAGGGATGCAAGTCCACCAGCTCTCGGAGTAATTGAAAATTTGACCTGGGAAATGTTTGCCCAGTGGAGCATGAACGTTCCGGAGCGGCGAAGCTTGAGCTCACCTGGCTCGCAAGCCGAGAGCGGCAACAAGGGCTGGCACTGCCGTCTGAGAGCTGCTTTATCCCCACAGAGCCTTGCATGGTACAGCCTCATGCATTATTCAGGCGTTAAATATGCACAGATCAGCCCTCTAAAGCCCAACCTTCTGGCCCTGCTCAAGGAGATCCTTGGTTGCTGGTGACCTCTTCAAGGGCACCTCAATTGTGAGTGTGTGTGTGTCAGGGAGAATGGTTATGAGTAGGGATGCATCAATAGAATTTTTTCTCAGACCAAGTACAAGTACATGTTTTAGGCATTCATTCATACCAAAAATGACTAACTTATTTAGCATTAAGCAGTCAGGAGTGTCATGGAACCTAATATGTTTATGTTTCTGAATTGCATCTTGACTTGTAAAAATCCAAGTTTAAAGGAATCACAGGACTCAGTGCTTGCTGAAGTGAGTTGCACTTTCTCGCATTTTAACGACCATGCTCAATTGTGTCTGTTCATTAGCATGATAACGCACTCGAGGCTTATACGACGAGGTGCTTTGAAGGAAGGTTCCTTTGGAATGCATAATATTTGCATGATTTGGGATGTCAATTAGCACAGAGAGGATAAATCATGTCCATTATCTGAATGTTTAAAGTCTACTGTTACATCTTTTGGCTTTGGGGACTCCCAAAACCCTGATGTCCAAAACCATGCTTTGGCATGAAAACCACACAATTTCCCCAAACCCATAACTTCTGGCTGTGGAAAAAGCTGAAGGTCCTGTTTGATGCTTTAAGCATGGGGATAACCAGCGCTACACAAGCACAGCTTTTGGTATGAGACGAAGTGCACTCAATGTCTCTTAGCTCATATTTTTTGGTGCAGTAATGTAGATTTTGGCCAGGGAGAAGCAGCAGTCCTCGCACGTCCATCTGCATCCTAAGCCCATGCCTGCACCTCCTGTGCCTATCGATTCAGCTAAATAAGCACACATGGGATTGATCTGAGAGTGCACATCCTACCCAGAATGCAAACAGAAAGAGAGGGGGAGAACCAGGCAGAGAGAGAGGCAAAGCAAGATGCCAATCGCTTTGCTGATCAGTCAGTCATCGAGCCGGAAAAAAAAAGAAAAGAAAAAGAGCGAGAGAGGAAACCTTGCTGCTTTTAAGCATCAGCAAATCTGCCTGCAATTAATGCCCTGAATGAACGCAATCAGAAAATCGTCTCTGTCCTGTACACCCAAGGTTTCCTGGGTCATTTTCATTACCCGCTATAATTATTTCACCAAATCTAATTAGTAAAATTTAGCATGTTTTATTGGAAAAGACAAAGCAATGTCAGGATCCTGATTTTCAAGCAGTTGTCCTCAGACTGTCATGGCATGTTGGTGGGAGGAGCCTCACTGCTCCGTTTTCTTGGTTTGATCCTGAGCTCAAGTCACTTTCTGTAAAGTTCTCCATGTTCTCATTGTGTCTGTGTGGGTTTCTTTTGGGTTCTCTTTTTGCCTTCAAACTTCCAAAAACATACTAGTGGGTGGATTGGCTATGTTAAACTGCTCCTAGGTGTGAATGAAAGGGCACGTTTGTGGGATTGGCTCCACCACGATCCTGATGAGGATAAAGTGTTTCATACTAGACATACTTCCTGTGTGTTTGCAACACTTGGCAGGAGTTGTTTGTGTATGCAAATGACTGGCAAGTGTCTTTATTCCCAATCTCACAGCCTGGTGTATACGTTTATGGCCTGGTGATGAATTGCATGGACGCTTTCTTTTCTCTCTCTCTCTCTCTCTCTCTCTCTCTCTCTCCATTCCTCAACCTCTTTCGCTTGCACTTCATCATTGAAGTGGAGGTCCTCTGCAGGCTACAAAGCTCTCTCCCCGGTCATGAATATGTAGCGAAGCCCTCTGAGCGAGGCCCTCTGAGCGAAGCCCGGCCCGAGAGAAAGACAGGAAACCTTTTTGCTCAGTGCTCTTTCCTCAGGCTCTCATGTGGGGCATGCTCAAGGGCGGGAAACGCAGCCGCTTCTACTTTTCCACAATCTCCTCTCTGACAGATTTTTTAAGGCTTTGCTTGCAGCAATTTTAGAGATGCAATTTCTAAAATAGAGTTCCCAGAACTTCAGATCATGCTGATTTTTTTAAATTATTTTTTTTACTTTTAACCTTCCACATGAACAATGGTATCATTTCAAATAATATGGTAATATATACCAATGTTCAGCTTGAATTTAATCGCTGTGTTATTGAAAGTGGCAAGAAGGTCATGTGCTGAGAAATCTGTTAATGTTGCAGAAAGTGTACTTGCTGAATGACAGCTGTGTTGAAAACGTGTTGAAATTTCATTATGCTTTTCTGGTTGCATGTTCAGTACATTTTGCGGTAAATAAAACATTTAGAAACATCCTGATAAGGAATTAAACGTGACAGCATGTGTGACCATGTAACCACCCTGTAGCTGATTATTTTCCTATAACAACACACCCTGAATTGATTTATGTGGATTCTTTTGTACTGCAAGTGTTTTGATTTTTTCCAGATTTAAATACATGATTAATTTATTTTCACGATTTGTTTTACTCACACAGTGGCTTAGTGGTTAGCACACGTTCGCCTCACACCTCCAGGGTCCGGGGTTCGATTCCAGCCAGGTCCATGTGTGTGCAGAGTTTGCATGTTCTCCCTGTGCTGCGGGGGTTTCCTCCGGGTACTCCGGTTTCCTCCCCCAGTCCAAAGACATGCATGGTGGGCTGATTGTCATGTCTAAATTGTCCGTAGTGTATGAATGGGTGTGTGAGTGTGTGTGTGATTGTGCCCTGCAATGGACTGGGACCCTGTCCAGGGTGTACCCCGCCTTGTGCCTGATGCCCCCTGGGATAGGCTCCAGGTTCCCCGCGACCCTGAAGAAGGAAAAAGCAGTAAAAGATGGATGGATATATGGATTTGTTTTATTATTATTATTATTATTATATTTTTGCACATGATTCACTTATTTCTACATGTAGGATATGGTTTTATTTATCACTTTTCCAGCCAATGCACTTTTATTTATTATTATCCATCCATCCATCCATCTTCAACCGCTTATTCCTGCTTCAGGGTCGCGGGGAACCTGGAGCCTATCCCAGGAAGCATCGGGCACAAGGCGGGGTACACCCCGGACAGGGTGCCAGTCCATCGCAGGGCACAATCACAAACACACTCACACACCCGTTCATACACTATGGACAATTTACCAAGCTGCCAATCAACCTACCATGCATGTCTTTGGACTGGGGGAGGAAACCGGAGTACCCGGAGGAAACCCCCGCAACACGGGGAGAACATGCAAACTCCGCACACACATGGCCCCGGCGGGAATCGAACCCCGGACCCTGGAGGTGTGAGGCGAACATGCTAACCACTAAGCGCCCCTATTTATTATTATTATTATTATTATTATTATTATTATTATTATTATTATTATTATTATTATTATTACAACATTTGTTAAAACCTTTTTTTGATCACGTATTACTCATATACTGTCATCGCATGTGAAAAACACATGATAGCATGTGAAATGTATTGATTGCATTGACTTGGTGATGAAGTGGTCTCGTTTCTCTAAAACGATCAACTTCTTCCAATATTCTTACAAAATATAACAATCATGCATATCATCATAAACTGTGCTGCTACTGTGTACAAAGACTGTGTTGCCAGTTTATTAGATGCACTTTTGTTGCACCCAATAAGCTAGAATCTCTTTGTTTTAGTCATGTTTAGCACATTTACAGTGAAAAGTACTCCTAATTCATTGTGCCTTTCAATCTTGTCTCTGGTCTAATTTTAACAAAGACAAGTAGCAATTTAGAAAAATGAACACTTTGTGATAATGATATGCTAATGATGCTAAATTGACGCGAACACATCAATGTGTCAATAGCAAATTATGTATCGGTGCAATGCCACAGCACGTGAGCTATTTCAGTTTAGTCCTTGGAGAATGCACAAGCTGTTACTGTGTTTTCCAGTCATGCAGTAAGTCTTACATTAAGAACTCTTCTCCTACACTCCATTACATCTCATCCGAACACTCTCTGAAAGCTCATTTGCATAGGTCAAGATCCTGTGCTTTGTGATGCATGTGCACACGAAGACAGACATCGGATTAGTGTAACACTGGCTAGCGCTGGCCAGGATAGTCATCATACCTGCCATCCAATTCATCTACGAGCACTATCTTAATCAGAGGAGCAGCATCATTGACCTTCTGCTGAGAGGCCCAGACGAGACAGCAATAATGTTTCACTAGGCACTGTAACGTTCCACCCTTCCCCTCATTTGATTCAGCTCTGGGGAAAATGGGATTAGACTGTTGAAGTGAAGTCTATTCTAATTCATTGTCCTGAACACTCCTCTCATTAGACCTAAAAAAGCATACGATTTGTGCCAATGCAAGTAAAAGTAAAAGAATAACAATCATAATAATGATTAATACAGAATAATAAGCATAACATTTGATTATTTTACTTGTTATTACTCATCATAATGAATATACATATACAGTAGAAACCCAGTAGATACATCATATTCTACAATTCAGGTAAAAGATTCAAATCACCCACATACCGGTTGCTAAACAAAACAATATATAGTCATTGCTATGCAAGTAAGATGCTTGGTAACAAATGTTAAACATCCATCCATACATCCACAAACCCATCCACCTATCAAGACTTCCACCATTAAATCCATCCAAATATTTGCTCATCCATCCATCCATCCATCCATCCATCCACTCGGCCAAAAATAAGCGGACACCGGACCAATCACACCCGTATGTTCTTGTTGAACATCCCATTGTGGATTTAGTCCCCCCTTTGCTGTTATAATAACCTCCACTCTTCTGGGAAGGCTTTCCACTAGATTTTGGAGCAGACTGTGTGTATTTGCTCATTCAGCCACAAACGCATTAGTCAGGTCGGGCACTGATATGGGATGAGGAGACCTGGTGGACTATTTAGTCAGGGCTATTTGCAGGACACTCAAAGTTCTTCCAAACCAACCTTGGAATGCTGGAAATTTGTTTGTAAAAGAGGGTAAAGAGGGATTCTTAATGCTACAACATACAAAGACATTGTAGATAATTGTGTGCTTCAAACTTTGTGTTAACAGTTTGGTGGGAACCCACATATGAGTGTGATGGTCAGGTGTACACATACTTTCAACTATATAGTGTACATCCACCAGTTCATCCATCCATACATGCACCCATCCATCCGTCCCATCTAAACATATAGACAAGCATTTACAAATACATCCATTGAGACATTTATCCATCCATCCATCCATCCATTCATCCAAACAAACTTTGTTTAATTTTTGTTTCCTTCTCCAGTGACCATCTATCTATCCATCCATCCATCCATCCATCCATCCAAACATGACTGCATCTACCAGTACATCCATTGGAACATTTCTCCATTCTTCCATCCATTCTTAAACTAATTAATCCAAACAACCTATGTTTCCTTCTTGTTTCCTTCTCTAGTGACCATCCATCCATCCATCCATCCATCCATGCATTCATAAACCATTCCATCCATTGAAACAACTTTTCCTTCCTTTTCATTTCCTTCTCCAGTGACCATCCATCCATCCAAATATCTATGCACCAACCTTTCCATCTACCTGAACAATCCTTGATTTGTTTTCTCAAACTATTCTACATCTAAACAAAGACTCCACTCTGATTGTTCTACAGTTTCTCCATCTGGTGAAAACTTTGAGGATTTTAAGCAAGAGAACCCATATAGAAAAGCTGCAATCAGGAAACACCTAAAAAAAAGTTAATGAAACCCTTTTGAGAGAGGGTAAAACTATGAAAATCAGTCTGCAATTTATTTAAAACTATACGTAACCTTGTCTCTAATGGCCATACTTTTGTGGCTTTTGTTATTCTAATTCTGCAATGCAATGAAGTGCAATGGAGATTCAGGCAGAGTCAGAGAGCGAAGCTCCTCAGAGCACCTCAGCCCTCATTCCTCTCTTTAATTAGCCCATTAGCATCTCATTTTCATTAAGGTGATGTATGTAATCGCATATGTCTGCTGAGAGGCGGGAGCACGGCTGTTGTGCCTATGCATTTTTAGTGATGTTTAGCCCCTCGACTCACCACCTGGGCCATCAATCAACAAGCAGGGGCGGCTCTACACGCAGCTCTAGATCTTCATCATGGCAAGCAAAAGCTGCAGAACCTACATCATCATTACTGTATGGTTGTACCATTATATATATATATATATTTATTTATATATATTTATTTATGTATTTACATATATATATGTATTTATTTATTTATATATATTTATATTTATTTATTTATTTATCTGCTCAGTAGTGCAGCTTTCTGTTAAGAGCAGAAATATGTTTACTAAGGATGACTGCACTTACTAATTAGAAACGAATGAATGAATGCTGTATATTTTGCAGTATTCTTATTAATTAACGTGGTCTTTTTTTGCCCTTTTGTCTTTGACCGCTGCATGAAAGTACAAGCCTCCCGATTTTGTGACTTTTTGTTGCATCCCATAGGATGCACCAGCCTGATGCACACCCTTTATTCCAAAATGTAAATCTTGTTTGACATTTCAGAGAGCAGGTCTGATCACCCTAATGACAGATATAGTTTACATTGAATGTGTACTGTCAAGACTGAAAGAGTGGATCTGAGGAGCAAATTTGGACAGTTTAAGACTATGTAGTCTTTTAAGGTTATTACTTGTCACACTGTGCAATCCCAATAAAACTTGGCCGAATTCTATAACAGGATGTGAGAGAATGTGTTCTCCATGCCAGATTATTTTATGAACATCCTCTAATGATACACCGGCATTGACGAATATTACTGCATTCATCATCAATTTGTGCTGAAAATGGGGTCACAAAATGATATATTTGCCAGTTTGAACTTGAGTTCATTAGGATATTGTTTTTATATTCATCAGCATGTTTTGTTGATGCTTGTTTTGCCATTGTCACTATCATGTACATAGCTTTCTCTTTTGTTTCGCATCATTCTACGTCATCGTCCTGTTGGTGCCACCCTCTGAGATTTTAACTCAGCCTAAAACTTATGTATTTTAAGACTGATTTCAACCCACAATCAAAGTATTGTTTTATCGTATGCAAACTGTTCAGTGTATGGCTTAGAATATGGCAATAATATATCAGGGTTGGCACGTCTACATTTGCCTTGGCTGGATTCTCAAACTAATGGGTTTAAAAGACACAATCTGTTAAACTCCTATCTTAAACATTATTTCTCAATTACCAGGTATAGAGAACAAGATCATTTCCTTTTGTGTTTCCCCTCCGCTTTATCTCGAAATATAAATGAATACCATTTTAGCTCGGAAATGAGCTTTTCTCTTAGCTTCCCAAAAGGAACAATCTGTAAGAGAGAGACCTACCAGATGATCCACCACAGCAATACGATGTGAATCTAATTAAAAGATAATGCAGGCTACGTCGTCAGAGATATTGTACTACCCAAATTTCTCTCACTATAATCTCTTTCTGTAATTATAACATATGGAAGGCCTTCGGATATATGATTTTTAAATTGGTACATGCTTTTTTAAGAATGCTCCTTTACTAGTCAAAAATGGGAAGGGAGATGTTACTTACATGATGAATAGGGTGATTTTTTCAGTGACTTGGCATATCATATTATGAAGTACAATACTTTATTATGAAACGGTGATGGAAAAAAGCAATCAAGTTATCAAAGTAATATCAAAAGCTCTAAATTGAGTTCGAAAAAAAATACTAAATGCTTTCGGACTGTTAGACCATCACCAGTGCATCCCTTAAACCATAATCTTAAGTATAAAGGCATTTTGTTTTGTAGAATAGGGGAAACAAGTCCATCCATCTATTTTGCATATTGCATATCCTACATAGGGTCGCAGGGGAGCCTGCAACCTCCTTCCATCTTCTATACCGCTTATCCATTTCACGGTTGCGGGGAAACCTTGAGCCTATCCCAGGGAGCATGGGGCACAAGGCGGGGTACACCCTGGACAGGGTGCCAATCCATCAACCTATCCCGGGGAATTTGGGACACAAGGCAGGGGTATACTCTGGACTGGGGTTCACTCTGGATAGGTATGGAAAGTGGATGGATGGATGGACTTATTTCCCCTATTCTACTTGCGTCAAAAAATTACAAAAAAGGCCTAACCTTAGGTCATGTGACAATGCCTTTGTACTTAAGATTATAGTTTCAGGGATGCACAATCACACACACATTCAAATATTACAATTTTGGAAATGCCAATCAGCCTAAAATGCATGTCTTTGGACTAGGGGAGGAAACCAGTGTACCCGGAGAAAACGCTGAAGCACAGGGAGAACATGCAAGCTCCAAAGGATTCTAATCACCAATCCTGGAGGTGTGAGTCAAACGTGCTAATCACTGAACCACCATGACCGCTGGGAAAAGTTATACATAAATAAAAAAATGAAAAATAATAAAACATGTATGTTCTTTGGCACTAAAAAACAACTGTTCAGAGCATGTTTATTTTTTTAAATCTCTAAATCAATGATGTTTTTAGTCATTCTCAGTAAATTCTACATGTGAGCATTTCTAAAGACGTTTCTTTTCATTTTCAACCCACCATCAGAACATTTCCAAAAGGTTACAGATAAATAAATCATGTATAATTGTTGATGCAGTTACATTTATTGTGAGGAGACATTAAGCTTTTATTTATTTTTTTCTTTGTTCACAGGAGTCTCCGGTGTCAGGTATTTGCAACTATCAGCGGCAAAGCTAAACTT
Source organism: Ameiurus melas (assembly GCA_012411365.1). NCBI lineage: Eukaryota > Metazoa > Chordata > Actinopteri > Siluriformes > Ictaluridae > Ameiurus > Ameiurus melas. The sequence goes on from CM022769.1 coordinate 4,587,329, forward strand.
GAAATTTTCCAGCACAGGAACATTTTCAGGACAGATAGCTTTGTTCTTTCGTTTTCTCGCTAACATGACAAGCTGCATTTTTAAAAACAATTTTTAATTAACTTTAAGAGAGAGAGAGAGAGAGAGAGAGAGCAAAGAGTGGCTGGTGAGGGTGTGATTGTTTATAGCTGTTATAAAGAAAGCGATAACAGGAACTAACTGGTTTCACAGACATTCGACAATATTAAGCGTACAGTAACTATAAAAGTATTTACCTATAACCGCACATCTGTGTTTCATACATTCTTGTATGCAATTTGCTGCACAAAGATGCTTTGCAGTATGATAGTATACCACGACAGGGGGTTACTTATTTGCGGCATAGAGATGTTGTGCAGTTTGATAGCATGTTATGACAGTATGTGGGTTATCTGCTGCACAGCAGCTGCTCCCACAACTGGACACTCGATGAAAACTTGAAAGAGCAGTCAGCCTCTGAAGTGAGCTCAGCTCCGGCTGCTGACATACGACTTCAAAGTCCTGTTACCAACATGACAAGCTGTGAACGTGCAGCCCGGCTTTACTGAGAGTTTACTTTCCATTTTTTTTAAATCACATGCTTTCTATCTTTATGTATTTTTCCGCTCTATGAGACCTATATATTATTGATATATGTGCAAGGTAGCTTTATTTTAAAATACTATTTGTGTCTTTTGATATCTTCTGCTTTGATTTTACTGGACTTCTGAAGAAATATCACTGAGAAACCCTGAAGGTAGATGTTGGTCCTTTTCTGCGCAGAAATGAAATTCCTCGGCTCAGCACTGTGCGGCTATGCTGTGTACAGTATGTTTGTCGGATTGTTTAGATTTATATGCTTTACAAGTTTTTTACAAGCTTTTATATATATATATATATATATATATATATATATATATATATATATATATATATATATATATATATATATATATATATATATATATATATATATGTAAAGTGTGCCCTTCTATGTCTTGTGTTTTAAGTTTATAATTTAAAATTAAATAAATTTAAATGAATTTTTTATGAAAAAATAAACCTGTGTGAAAAAGTATCCCCTTGTTAAAATACTATAACTGTGGTTGTCACACCTGGTTAATTTTAGCCACACCCAGCTGAATTGCCAATGTCAAATAATTAAATAATGTTAATAAAAATAAAATAAATAGGACAAAAAAATTGGAAAAATAATATATTTCAAATTTGAATCAAAAGTAGAGTATAAAAAATAAAGTGAATTCCAGAGTCAAACCCAGAACTATCATACAAACAAAAAAAACAGCCTCCCTTTAATAGTTATCCTCACATAAAATGGAAAGGCTGATGAATAAGAAATGCTGAGCAAAATAATTAAACACTGATGTCGAATACATGAAAAATTTGAAGTGTGTAGTAGAAATTATAAATATATTGGTGTGGTAGTGTGATTGTAGGAGATCGTATAAATAAAGGTGAAGGGTGTTTATAGCAAATAAACACAATGAAGAATAAGTAGAATTAATAATAGAGTAAAAAAAAGTGCGCTATTTAAATTAAAATTAAAATAAGGAAGGAAATTTTTCACACCCTGTATATATATATGTAAAATATATATATATATATATATATATATATGACAGTAAACAACAGGAAACCATACTTTCTTTCCTCCAGTTTGAGGAAAGTGATGTCATATCTAAGAAATAAGAAAGTGTGCATTGATGCATTTTAAATAAAACAAACAAGAAGGAGCTTTTTCCCCAATCACCTGGTGATTACCGTAAAACCCTGTATATATGCACAGTTTATATGCACACACTCCAGTGCTTTGGGGGTTTCCTCCAGGCATCCTCCCCCAATCCATAGACATGCGTTGTGAGCTGACTGGTATATCCAAATTGTCTGTAGTGTGTGAATGGGTGTGTGAATGTGTGTGCAATTGTGCCCTGTGATAGGTTGGCAACGCATCCAGGCTGTCCCCAGTCTTGTGCCCCAAGTTCCTTGGGATAGGCTCCAGGCTCCTTCAGGACCCTGTGTAGGATAAGCGATATGGAAGATGTTAAGTATATACATTAATAATGTTTGCCAAGCAGAACATACACCATTAGATTGTATTTCACATTAATGAACTCAACATATTCTCTGTTTACCTTGACAGAAAACAAAGGTGGGAAAATGTAGTTGAGACCCGGCTTCGAGACTAGTATCAGTTAATATCAGAGAATTCAAAAGCTCTACGCGACTGTCAAGCGTTCCAGATCCGTAGGCTGATCGGCTCATCTGCTGTCCTTATTGGGTGGCAAAAAGAACCACGTACCAGCGTACTGATCTGCTTTTGTGCAAAATACAATACACAGTGGAATTAAAATGCATCCTGTTGCTTTAAGAGACTCCAACTGTTTTGGCTGAGTCATGTCGCCTGTCCCAGTCAGATACTCTGAGCCTCTTATATTTGAGTGAATGCGTGCTGTCATCTAGGCTTTGAATAAGAATTATTAGTGCGAAATTGTGCGGTTCTCTGACCCTTGGCAAATGGCACAAGCTGCAGTGTGTCTTGCAGTTGAGCTGTGAATAAAATCTGATTGGCAATAATTTAGTTTTACGATTGATATATTATCATGTTATACCCAGTGACTATCTCCACCCATGTCTCCGCCCCTAACGCTTCATGCCAGCATGTTGAAGTGGAGGTGAAATATGCAGATAGGAGGCACGGTCACTGGGCCAAGTCATGCAATGATGGCTAGTGGATGGCTTCAAGGATAGAGTGGCCTCTGGGGTTGATGGGAAATGTTAATGCTTCCTGCTAGTCTCTGATGAAGACTGGGGAAGAGGATGGAACATGGATATTGTGGCGATGTGTGCTTAGTGAAGCATGGCAGCTCAGCTTGACATCCAGCATCTCTCTCTCTCTCTTTCTCTCTCTCTCTTTCTCTCTCTCTCTTTCTTTCTTTCTTTTTTTATTTATTACTTCAAATGTTCTACTCTTATTGGAACACGGATAAGCCTTCCTTTCTTATAAGCCAGGTAATTATAATGATTGTGACCTACTCCACTGGGTAAACTCCAAATCTCTTGGTTTATTTCAGTGCAGAGACAAACACGGTCTCTTCTTCTAAACGTTTCTATGCCATCCATGAATCTTGATTCAGCTGAGAGCATATTCCGATTCTGCTTTGCCTGCACACCATAACCTTGTAGTATGTGCAATAGTTTTCCTGTAAACACTATATACCGTAATAAGCAGGTATGATCTGCACATTGCTTCCTTTATTACCCCAGTTTTAAATAATGTGTCTCACCCTTGCATTATTGCATAATCCATTACACTACTAGATGCTGTCTGTTGATAGCGTTTGGGGAAAACCGGTGTGTTATTTGTCCTGTGGAAAGAGGCTCAGGCATAGGTTTGGAGTGAATAAAGGAGAGAAGGGAGCAGAGTGATAAAAGGGAAGGATGGAAAGGGACTATGGGTTTTGCAGTAGTGCTCGACAGGTTGATGTAGCTTCTGCAATGAATATCTCATAAAAAGTACTATCCTTAGGCCTTAAGAAGATCTCCTATTTCCTCCTGTTAATGGTGGAGCTTGAAATCACGTGATCCATCACTGTCAGGCAAGTCCTAATATGTACACCACACCTCACAAACAAACAAAAAACAACAACAACAACAAAACCTCAATGTGTCCATGTACATGCTCTAACATGGCAGTCATGTATTTGTTTATTTTTTTCAGGTATAACATTTCACAGCATTGTATCAGATACAAAATCATGTGAGAAATATAAATATTCATGGCTGAATAGAATCAAAGTAAATTAAGTGGATTCATCAGGGTTTCACGAGTGCAACCGATGCTAATCAGCATCAATGCTAAACTATCGCAATGAGTCTGATCAAAACAAATAATGTTGACTTATGGGACAGTACAACAACATTCAACCCTCGTGTGTGCTTTCTATAAACTGTTTATTTATGTTGTTGACTTAAGTCCAAAGATTACATCAATATTTACACAAGGAAATTTCCTCATATTCAGACTCGGGTTATGCATGTGCTTAAATTGCTTTCCTGTCTCCCCATTCAAATGATATAGTTCATACCTCCGAGGTTGCCTGAGTTTTCTTGAGAAGTGTCTTGCGTTTTAATGGTGTCTAGATCACCACCTTTAATCACAAGGACTTTTTTTTTTATCAGAGGCTAAAAAATAAATAAATGGAATTTACGCTATGTTCAGCAATGAATTTATTTGTAAACTCACGCTCCAGAGTAGAGTTTAATGGCTCATATTAAATAGACACTCAGGGCTTTAAGAATTTCAGTTTTTCATAAGTTTTTTTTTTTTTTAGCTAGCCTACAAGGTTAAAATGTTATATTTTATTGTGACAGTTGTATACAGTGTTATATTGTCAAAATAGCTTTAGTTGTGTAGTCTGTTTTATCCAATGGTATTGTAGAGAGGTGTGAATTGTTTGCCCAGCAGAGGGCTAACACCCCTCCCCTTTCCCATAGTCCTACTCATCAGCAGCTAAACACAGAGTCACAATACTCTACACACAGAAACCCAACAGTGTCCTGACTACAATTTATGAATTAAAAATAAATAATAAAAAAAAGACTACTATGATGATATAGTATGTATGAGACGATGTAAAGCATTAAAATAAACATCTTATACTGTAATAATCTAATTTCTTGCTAATATACTATATTACTTTAAATACTGTATTACTGCGTACATTACACTCCTAGTCATGATTATGACATTAATTACTGAAAATTGGGTTCAATTTAACGATGCGGCTTCAACGACTAATACTTGACAGGTTTATAAAAAAGCACTTGACCCAACACATTTAAATTTATGAATTACATGCTTGACTTAATGAAGCCTCGAGACTGTGAACCGAGGTCATGGAATTTGTGCTCTATTTAATTTGGTACTTTGATTTGTTGAGTCAATAAGAAATGGCAATGTTTTTTTGTTAATCCAATCCACTCTTTTGCAAAGTAAACATGCCCATAGTTTGAAGGATAAGCTGACCAAGCACTCATCTGCTATGTTTACACCTTATGCTTATAATCTTTTTTCCCTAAAAATATTCACTCCATGTGATAACATATGGAATATTCCTTTAATATCCCTTATTAAGATGCTGTGTCCACCAATGTCCTCTGTGTATAACTAGACCTTTTTGTAGACTTGATGGTACTATTCATTCTTTAGTGTCCCATTAAAAATGTGTTTAATATTCACATCAAATGGTGTGACATAGTTGTTTGAGTATCAATATTGTATCACAATGACATATTGTAGTTAACATCAATCTGTTAGACAGTGTAGCTGGAATTAATACTGCTCCATGCTTGAGCCAATATCAAGAAAGAGAAATAAGTGCATAAGTCCAAGTTTAGAACCTCACGTAACTGAGACACTGCTCTGTTTTTTGCGAACTCCACCTTATCTGCATAAGTCTTGCAGAACTATCGAACAGTGCTTAAATCTATAATGAAGTCTGAGGGCTGAATACTGGTCTGTGCAATTTCTACAGCTGCCCCAATCAAGTGGTGGTGAGAGTCAAAGCAGGAATGTTCAGTATATCTGTACTCTTTATGAAAAGAGGTGTAGACACATGAGATTTTTCTCCATCAGGTCCTCGCTATCACCAGCACCGCTGACCTAGGTTGCCTCTTTTATGAGCTGCTCGAATCCCATCCATCATGCTGTTAGGAAGCACTTTACGTCATGCCGCAGAAGTCCCTCAAGACAGAGAACTTAAATTTCCTCCCCAACTAATGGAAATTTAACTCTCTACGTAACTATAAAGTTTTAAAAGCGCCACCGAATGGCAGACCCCTTAGGAAATGGCTTCAGATGTCATTCACTTTACTGTTCTCTTATCTTTTTCATTTCTTTCCCGTCCCTGTTCCCATATCTTTTCATGATGTTTGCTGTCATTGGCAGTGGCTTGAGTGGTCACGCTGCTGAAATATTGATTTCCTTTCTCTTCCCCTCCTGTCTTTTTTCCTCACCTCGCTCTCTTTCGCACACCTCCTTTGTCTTTCTGTCTCTCACTCTCTGTCCTCTCCACCCCCCTCTCCCCATCACTGGTACCAGAGATGCTTGTGTTGACTCATAGCCCTCCTGTCTGGCACTTTCCCACTGCTTTTCTTTATTCCGCTTTCTTCTCTATGCCTTCTGAGTCCTTTCACAGGACTTTCTATCCTCTACAGTGTTTCGTTATGAGTGATTCTTCTCTGCTCACAGACTCTGTCTACACAGACTCCTCTCTTTAAACCTGACTCACATGAGCCGGGTGCTGACGGAGGCATGTACAGATGGAAAAGCCATAGCATTTGTCTGAAATGACAGCTCTTTCGACATGCGAAGGACTCTTTGCAGGACTGCATGTCAGGAAGGATAATAAACGAAGCTCAGGATCAATCCTCCCAAACTGAATTTCAAATGATCCTTGCAGTACCGACTGTGCAAACAGTGATAAAATCCGTTCCACTAGCTTACCATCAGCGATAACACCATTTCAGAAGCTGCTTTTCACTTTTAAAATCACAATTCGTGCTCGGTGATGATGCGTTATAATCTGGGGATGATATTCATTTATTGTTATTTTTTTTTAAAGAAACATCTTATATGTATAGCAAACCAGTAAATATTACCATAACCTTTGTTCCCTAGTATTTATGTGCTCCTTCACGCGTAGGCATGCTTCCATGACTCACAAAACAAGCTCTGCATTGTACAAAATTGAATAAAACACTTGAGGGCATGCTGTTATATGAAAATAATCAAAGATGTGGACATGATGGTGTGATGTGGCCTGACAGGAAGCAGAGTTATTGTTACCATCCCATAACAGTAAGCGTTTACTCCTCGAACACCACAGGAATTTGCCTCAAATAAATGTATTAATACATCAATTAAAGAATGACACGTTGTAGTTTTATCCGTTTAGAGTTACCTCGAATGTTGCCGCGTGTTAGCAGCGAAACAATCATTCCCTCACAAGTCACTATTTTTTTTTCTCTCATAACGTTGAAACATTAATAAACTTATTTGACACTGACACTGGAGACTCCTTCCATAAGTTCAATCAAGTTTTCTTCACCGAAAGCCTCACCATATCAACGATTAGACACTTTTCATTCTTAAATAGCAACATGATGATAAATCTATCTATTACTCGGCTTAGATTATCTGAAGAGTCTACTGTACAAGTCCCTGTGAATGAGCTGTTACTATAGAAACAATAATTCATTCAAATGAGCACATAAATAGAAACCTGTGATTTGAATTATAGTCTGAGCTACTGTCAGGACTGCTATTATAGAAAATTAACCACCTTCGGACCAGATTCAAGGCTTCAGCAGCGATGTGATGAAATTGTCTTTGCACGGTGCACACGCTTGCATTTATACTTTCTCAAGGTGACAGCATGTGCTAATCTTAGATAAAATGATTGTGAGGACCCCTAATTTTCACCTTGTAGCTTCCTTTTACATGATGTAATGTATCATGGTAACTGTTCCCTGTGTTTCTTTGGTCATGCAAAACAGCAGATTCACACTTGTATGCAGGCTACCTGTGTAGGGTAATTAAGTAAGTGCAGCCTGTAGAGTGTGATTAACTCACGCCAGGTGCAGCACAGATGATAAAAGTGACAGTGTTAATAGAGTAAAAACTCGAGGGACGAACCCCAAACAGGGGGCTGATCCATCTTTCTATCCACCTGGTGTCTTTTCCAATTACACTCCACGTTCTGTTTGCACTTGTCCTCCACACGGGCTCGCTGCAGCTCCTGCACAGTGTCTCATGATGAAACTCAGCTCATGCTGCTTCAGATCCAGGAAAGTGCCAAAATATCCAAACACACTCTCTCGATTAAAGTCTGTAATGATTCAATCTGAGCCTGGCTCTCTGGAGAGTTGTGTTTTAGGTGCTGGAGGGTTGTTTAATGGGAATTACGGTTTGGGGGTGAAATTGTATTTAAAAAAAAAAAAAGTCAGTTAATTTATTTATTTATGTGTTTGATTGCTTAACCCAAATCTGCAATTTCCTGATGATAGGCCAATTTCACTTTTTTTTAGTATGGCTGAGGAAACTGCACATGTCATGTTCCAGTCCCTGATATACTTGGCAATGTACATAGGGGTCACATAAGCCTACATAAACATTACTTTACATCTGCTGTCATAAATACCATACTTCAAACAAGTCTTTCTGACGGCTGATGTAATGCCTGTGTGGATTGAGCTTTTATAAACATTTACGTAGTCTTGTGTCAGAACATTGAACACTCCCATTCGGGATAGTCTTTATGACAGCTGACATAATGTATTTAAGGAATTATACGTGTTTTATTGTTTTAATAAATGTTTATGTAGGCTTATGTCAGCCCTATGAACAATGCTCTTAAGTATAGTCTTTATGACAGCTGACATAATGCCTTTATGGAATTATAAGTGTTTTATGTTTATATAGGCTTACTGTACATCAGTCCTATAAACCCTCAAGTGCAGTCCACATGGCAGCTGATTTAACGCCTTTACTGTATTATAAGTGATTTTATAAATGTTTATGTAGGCTTATGTCAGCCCTATGAACACGGTCCTTAAGTATAGTCTTTTATGCCAGCTGACATAATGCGTTTCTGGTATTATAAGTGTTTTTACAAATGTTTATGTAGGCTTAAATTAGCTCTATAAACGCTGTCTTTAAGTATAGACTTAATGTTCATGTAGAAAAAAACTAACGCAGTACGGTAATCTAATGACTTTTTCTGATAGCGCAGTAATGTAATGCATTACATTTTAAATTTATATCATTTGATAACAGTTGCTGGTGTCAATAAAATTACATTACTTGTGTTACAAATATATTGTTAAGAAAACAATATTAAGTAAAATGCATTTTAAAAAGAAATCACGTTTTGCCCTGAAGATTTTTCCTTATACCCGAATAATTCTCCACTTGGAGCGGTTTGTCACTATGTAACTGAACGTCAGTAAAAGAAGACCGCCTGTAATTTTATATCTTCAGTGAACAGAGGTGAGACCACTGAGACAGAGTTTACAGGAAAATGTGAGGAAATACTCTTGTCTTATTGGCTGACGGCTCTCAATTCTGCTAAACGCTAGCTCACATAGTTAATGTGAGGTAAACTGGTTATATATATTTGTTTATTTATTTATTTTAAACTAGTAAAGGCATTGTAACTGAAACACTAACATCCTCTGATGCTGAGCAGGAAAACAAGGTGTGTAAATGTCTATATGACTTCCAGTTTACGTGAACATGCTATGAGCAGAGCATAAGTAAAGATAATGTACTTTGCATGGCTCTGTAACAGCTAAACCCATACAATGATATCTTAGCTGTGCCTCCTCCTGGCTAGCGACACCAAATTAGCTTGGATAGAATAGTTTTATATTTTATCAGTCTGGTAGACCTACAAACAATGACACCACCCGAGGCAAGTTTTATAATAAATCCAACTTTTTCTCATTATGCAATACATTGACTTGTGCTAAAATTACTGAAAGAACTATGAGTTTCACGTTATAGTGTATTTTGTTTTTTTGTAATTAGCAACATGATTACTTTCTACATTCAGTAATGTACTCAGTAATGTACTCAGAATATTTAATTAGTAATCTTTAGTGGATTACTTTTTTAAGTAACTTACCCAACACTGAAGACTATACATAATGGCAATGCACATAATGATATAAGTCTATATAAACCTTTTTAAGAAAATGTGTGACTCCAGATAGTTACTACTCATAGGGCTGACAAAATGCCCAAAAGTCTTTATGACAGCTGATCTAATGCCTTCATGGAATTAGCTTTTATAAATATTTATTACGTTTTATGTCAACCCTATTTCAACACTTTTTCCAAACAGCCTATGTGCTCTTAGACATGCTGTTCCTTGGAGTATTACAGCAGAAGTGGCAACATAACTGCAATTGAAGAATATTGTTACCCTCAGTGGCGGTTTAGTGACACAGTGGAGCTTTTTCCTCCAATTCTCCACTGGCAGGATGAAGCAGTTGTCCAAATCTTCTCTTCCACTAAACAGTATTTATATAGCGAGCCTGAAGGAGCCATTGCATTATTGCTCCCAGCTATTGCAGGGGAAAACAGACGAGTGCTTTTAGAAAGGCTGCAAAAAAGCCTCTGAGCTGATGTATAGAGCCACTGTTGCTCAAGATAAGACCTAATCTTACTTGATGAGGAAAAAAAGTTCCAGTTTATTTATTTATTCATATATTTAGTTAGCTATCTTTCAAGGTTTTAGTGTTGCATGTCTGGGTGTGAAGCCATGTCCGTCGTCTTGATCAATTTCTCACTAATGTTTATCTCAATTTCTTTCTTTCTTTTTTTCATTTTACATCAAACAGAAATGCTACGAAATAGTTGTATCAAAGGTTTAGTAAACACATTTTTTTATGTCACTCTTTAAACCTTTCCCTCGAGTGGCACTACTCAAATAAGTGATCGGGCGTGCCGAGACTCATGAGGCAGAGATGGAGATGGGAAATATTCCGACTGTTGACCTGTGATGCATTGCAAAAAAGGTCAAGCTGACACTCGTCATCTCATCGCAGAGCAGCTCGGGGTTCTTCTAGTCCTGAGATGAGTGGGTAGAGGAGAGAGAGAACAGTGGGCCTTTCATCCTGGCCACATCTAACCTTCATAGCCATCTTATCAGTGAGAAAGGTCAGAGCAGAGCTCCTGAAACCGAGATCGATCTGAAGGCCCTGTGCACTGCTTTTTTCCCCCCTTCTTTATTTATCTTAGTGGACATGTTGCTCATGGTGTTTCTCAGGGTGACGATGAGAGTCAGATAAGCATCTATTAATGTTGCAGATCTCTCTCTCTCTCTTTTTCACTCTTTCACTCAGTCTTGCCATTTCGCCCTTGTTGCCCTTACAGGAGAGTCTGGCTAAGGGCCAGATCTGCCTCTCTTTTCTTCTTCGTCCCTTTCTGGAAGCTGGAGGTCAAACAGACGTGCTTCAGGTCATGATGATTAGGCCATGCTACAAGGCAGAGACAAGCAGGGAGAGAAAGGCTAAAATGAGTATGGTGGAAATAAAAAGAGAGAGATGCAACAATACTAACACAATATGTGTCTGTATCTGTTTCTTGCTCCAAATATCTGTATCCCTATTCAGATTAAAACCTAAGGTGGCCATGGTCGAAATAAAAACAAACAACCAAACAGGTAGAAATCCTAGCAGTGTCAGCATGGTGTGTGAATTGTGGCTCTGATAGTTCCCCAACCACAGCTACATCTATTTTTAATTCAGCTTGTGCAGTTTTATTCTTCAGTCTCCTCTTCAGAGGGTTAAATGCTGTTCAACTGGGTTAAGGTCTGGTGAATGACACTTTTTTCCATTGATAAAACCCTTTGTGGAGTTTACATTGTGTTTTGGATCATTGTCTTGCTGCATCATGAAGTGCTTCCTGATTAATTTGGAGGCATTTCTCTGTAAATTGGCAGACAAAATGTTCCTATAAACTTCTGAATTCATTCTGCTGCTACCATCATGAGTTACATAATCAATTAAGATAAGTGAGCCTGTCCCAGAAGCAGAAGTGCGAGCCCAAGCCATGACACTACCTCCACCATGTTTCACAGATGAGCTTGTGTGTTTTGGATCACGAGCCAATCTTTTCTTTCTTCACTCTTTGGCCTTTCCATCACTTTGGTAAAGGTTAATATTGATTCCAGAACTTGTATGGATAGTCCCTGTAGTCTCTTACTGCTGAGAAGTGATTTGCATCTTGTGCTATGGCTTGTTTTATCTCCTTTTATCATCTCAGCGCTGCAATATAGGTTGAGAGACAAAACAATTATGAGCAGGAAACATCCATGAAGTGTGTATATTACAACACAGCAGGCATTGTTGAATGGGTGAGAATCAAGTGGTCACATTGATATTTTCATACACTGAAATGAAAAAAGAAATTGGACCCGTTGTATACTCTGTGCTTCATTAGAACGTTGATATACAGCTCTGAATCCATTGCGCACAAATCTCTGTATCCCCCACCCCACCCCTACCAACAACACAATCAAATATTTCTCTATTAGACAGGCATCATGGTCAATTAGCCGCACACTTTTCTAGCTTTTATCTCTTAAACCAGAGGCCTCATCTGTTATTTACGTGTTATAGGCCTCACCATGAATTATTCAGTGTGAGAGGAAAATTTACTGCTCCTGTCTTTCTTCAGTCAGGCCGTAAATTCGGGGATGGAAAGAGAGCGAGCGACTGAGAAACCGAATGAAAAAGAGAGAGAGAGGTGTAAGGCAAGAAGGGGAGGGGAGCGAGCGAGCGAATGGCTGGAGGCAAGTGGCCCCAGGAGGGTTGTAGACTCACATAGGCAACATCATAAAGTTACCATTAGAATGCTGTATTTATAACAGTCAGCTACTGATGGTGATGCTACAGAGAGAGCTAGAGGGCCACCTCCATCTTGCCAGTGCTAAAAACAGGTTGGAGTGGGAACGATTAAAGGGACAAATATCCACAATACAAATAAAAAATGTGAAGTCGTTCCTTGAAGAGGTGAGCCAACGATGGTGGTTTGTGGTATTTCTTTATACACTTGACACCTTTAGGTACCTGACCTGTTCTGACTCAAGCCCGTGTGTCACGCTACCCTTCAGCTCTACTTCTTTGAAACTTTGGCATAGACTCCATAGAAATCCACTGAGATGTGTCAGGCGTGAACGGACTGATGTTTTGACGTGACACGCTTTGCAATTTCTCTTTAATGGGTTTCAATTTTGTGCATTTTTCATCCTAACATATTATAATTAAATGTTAATACTGTTTGGCACATATCTGAGAGGCAACCACATTCTGATTAGACTATAGCACTATAAGTTTCTATGCTTCATGTGGTGCTTTTGCGCTTGAAACAAGGAAATTGAAAGGTTCTTGAAGAGGTCCTTTGTATGTTTAAGGGTTTTTGCTCTCTAAGGTGGTTCTACTGTTAACCTTTTGTGAAAGCAAAACGGTCTTTGTTTGGTTCTGTGTAGATGTTCCTCAGAAAGACAAACAAGAAGACCTTTGGAGTAACATTTAAAATTGAAACTTGACATTTTTATTTAAATGTTTATTTTTTTATGTTGAAGTTAAGAAAACGTTCACCTAACCATTAAAACAAATAATAATCTGATGATCTTAATCTGATGATCTTAAAAATAATAATCTGATGATTTTATAATCTGATGATCTTAATCTGATGATCTTAAAAATAATAATCTGATGATCTTACAATGATCTTATTTTTACAAGCTTTATATACTGGCAAGGCAGCAGTTTGCTCTTAAATACTGAGTAACAGGATTAAAAGTAACAGGGTTGATTGATTGATAGATTTTTTTTTAGCATAGAATTAACAAATAGACAAAAATGTAGTTAACATTCACACTGATGGCATAAGGAGATTTTATTTTTAATTCATTATTAATTTCTATAATTTGAGTAACGCGGTTGTACTTTCAAAGTTGCCTCATAAGTCAGTATCACAATATTATTGAAAATGAAGAAAGAAAAAAAAAAGAATGTGAATACATACTTACTTTTCTCCTTCCCATGGGCTTCAGAAAAATATAGGATGATACATATTCTTGTTGAATATTTGGCTTGGGGGACATTCCAGATATTCCATAGAGGTGTTCAGGTAACAGGGTAAATGGAGTAAAATGTACATTCACATATTAATACAAAAATAAAAAATTTAAAACAATGATTATACTCCTATAGACCTTACTACATTTTGTTTTAACCTATGATTCAATGCAACCACATCAAATGTGGTGTCACATTGCTTTCCATCCCGACCAAATCCAGTACACTTATAAAACGATTCTTTTATTTCTGTTTGACAAAAAATGCACTTTTTAATGTGGTTCCCCTCCAAGTGTAGCTTTCAGCACACAGCCATCTTCAGAGAATATCAATGGAGTAATGAGGCACAAGCCTCTGTAAGTGTGGCAGCATTGACATTGGGGGAGGGGGAGGGGTGATTTGTTTCGCTGTTTTCATCCATACTGTCCAAACACTCCAGCCATTAACTGGCCTAATACAGGACTGCGTTTTCAAGGTTTTTTATTTTATTTTATATATATAACAAAAGCAACATGTTGCCATACTGCAGTTATAGTTTTTATGTTATAGAGCACTACTTCACAATGCCAGCTCTTTTTGTCTTTGCTATGCAAGAGATGAATATGAGACTTTGAGAATTTCAGCTTCCATTTCCTGATACTTACATATAGATGTGTTAAACAACGTTTAACATAGCACCTTTTGTTGCAGACCACCCAAATTTTTAGGTGAGCAAAAGTACTGGAACAGATAGCCTTAGATTAAATAACACTTAATATTTGGTTACATGTCCCTTGTCTTCAATAACTGCATCAAGCTGGGAACCCACTGACATCACCAAACGATTGCATATTTCCAGACTTTTCCAATAACATAACTTTTTTCAGTTGTTGTTTATTTGCAGTTGAAGTTTAAGGGCCATGCCCGAGGGCCCAACAAGGCCCTTATATTTTATACACCATCCAGTCCCATTCTGTTTATTGCTTAATGCTGATTTGTGTGAAAGTGTTACTGGGCGAAACATAGCCTAGAATTCCTCTTTCATGCATGTCCAGTGGGAAGTGTTGGTTGTGATTCAGGGACAGTGGAGGAATAATCTAGGCCTGGTTCACTATTGACCTTGCTCTTACAGAGAACAAGGGGGTGAGTGAGAGTTATATCGCTCTTCTACAAATACTGAGAAATACTGTTAATCTCCATACCATTCGCATTATTCACAAGATTTGCATCCCGCTGATTACGTGGGTGTCTCAATACATATTCACATATGTACCAAATCTGTATGTAGGAACAGTGTAAATTACTCATCCTCCTTCTGAAGTCTTATTGATTGTGTAGATTTAGATATGAATTCTTTTTAATCTCTTATTTATGAATCTGTAGTCCACTTCAACAAACTGTGCCAGAGGATTGGGTTTAAAGCCAAATACATAAATACTATCCACTGAAAGAACATTTGATGTTAAGCTGATCCTCATGGTTAGTAGAGAAGCACATTTTCTTTACAAGAAAGTGCATCAAATGAACAAGATTCGGTGGCGTTATTAATTTAAAAAAGATATATATTTATCTATTCGCAAATGGCGAATTAAACGTATGATAAAATGGCATACATCCTGTGGACAAATTAAAATTTCAGGACCTCAATTTAGTATTTTGTGGATTCATTAATGTAGGATGTGCTGGATCAAGTGCTATTTTGTAAGCTGCTGGAAGGCATATTGTTACATTAAAACAAACATATAAATATTGAAATTAACTTTTAGACTTTCACTCTGAGCACCCTATTTGATGGTATGCTGTTAGCCTCATGCTAACAGTGTTTGCTCTGGGGTTTGTGGTATGACTGATCACTGTGGAGATGTAATGAGCCCAACAACAATAGCTAAATCAATGGTTAGTAATAAATATGTCCTGTTGGACATGATTGCTGAGTGATTGCGATGTCAATACAGAGCTGAAAATGCTCATATTCTGGAACAAGAGCTGGATCACTTCAGAGAAGCATGAATGGAAACATTCTGTCTACAAACATGAGATAAAATATTTCACTAGCATTATGCTGAGGATTTAATCCATTACAGATAGACATTAGCAAATCGTTTTTAGATGTATTGAACGTGGAACGTGTTTTTGTAACATATGGGAATTGCAAACAACTATTTTTTTGTTCACATACAGATCTGAATCCAACACGTGGCACTGCAATGCTCACTCACACTTACCTGATATCAAACACTCCTGTTTCCTGTTTGTCTTCAATAGCTTTGTCTATTTAAAGCTCAATCCTCAATCATGCACATTCTTTGTCAGTTTTAAGTGTGCGTCTCTGGGTTTATGTCCTGTTTGTGTTTGCTTCTTTGTGGTTTTTTTTTCTCCCCACCCCCCACCACATAACTTTGTCTATGTTTTGTATTTATAGCTTCATAGATTATATTTACATCCACACCTCCAATTTGTGAATTTTTCAAACAAAATTTCCCCTCAATTTTTTTTATCATTGTATGGCAGCCTGGTAAAACCAATTCACTGCCACTGCACGAAATGGGGAAAACAGTGTTTGAAAACAGTTTTTCTCAAGTCATCACGCAGTTACAGTTTAACTATAGAGTATTATAAAGAATGCAGAATATGGCTATGAAGATCTATACTGTAAATTCCTCTATCTTTAATTAGTATTTTCAGTAGTACTAACCTAACCAACTTTTCCTTATCTAGTTCTGGAGAAACTGCAGAAAAGTGAGATAATAAAGCATGAGCTGTACCAGGAGATTAGATATAATTGTGAGTCATTGACAAAAAAACATGTTGAATCCATTGTGCATGTTATTATAGCCAGATGGTCAATTAACATTTCCTTCTTCTCATGGAAATTTGCTAGTGTGTTTTAATGTTTTTAATTGCCAGTTGAATACACATGAGGGTAGAAATCCATTTACAGTTTGAGTTAATAGTGTGATTTGTGTAAACGCAACATTGTTCATGGTTCATGGATTTTGTGTAACTTTCAGTAACTAAAACACAATTTGCAACCCAACTCAAATTACACAACACAACAAATAGGTCTGTACATGTGTACAATGTTGCAAGGCTGTTTCCTCCAGCGTATATGCTTTGCAGAGCTCCTTTATCACAGGAATGGTGTTCGATTTTTTACCTGCATCAATATAATCCATCATGGCTGTCACATTGTTGTCTACAGGACTTGACTTTTATTATAAGATTTGAAGTGGACTTATGACAGCCTATCTTTTCACTGATAAAACACCCTGTATGTAAAAGTCACTTGTAAAACTGGTACAAATGGTAACCACTTATTATATATGTAAATGCTATGAAGGAAATGTTTTGGCCGAGGAGTGGGGTTTGTACTTCTATAGATTTGTACATTTTCTTTAGACTCAGGCCTCATTCATAGAGTATGTATGTGTATGTTTTTGAAGACGTAGTTTCACTCTTGTACATTCCTGTCCACCAGGACAGTGTGTCCCGATGAAAACTCACATGAGCTGTTATGTTAAACGTTTCAAGCATGTGTATTGAGCATTAGAGATGATAAACATGGCTTCTAAATATGGTTCTACAATGAAAAATGAGAAACACTAGGATTCTTCTCTTAATATGTAAAATTAGAAATTATAGACCACAAACTAATACCCAGGTCATCTGCCATGATAAACATCCTAGCACATTGATAACACGTTGAAAACTACATGTGTTGAGGTTGTGACATCAGCGTTTTTTCAGCTATACAAAAATGGAGAAAATGCATTATACATCATACATTGGTACATTTACGATTGTGAGTTTTTTTGGTTGTTTTTTTTTATTTAGAAATGTTCTGATTGAATGTAACGGCTTAAATCACATTATTAATTACACTTTCCAGTCATTCTTAATGGTCAATTGCTTGCTGTACTATCAAATTTTACATGGTTTTGATTGTGAGGAACACAATCTTACTGAGTTTTTACTTTGAACATGAAGTAAATTAACACAGAATACTGAGGTCATAAAGAAGCCCTCCTCTGCTTTCTCATTTCGCCTTGGGATGCTGCTCAGAAGTCTGATGAAGTTCTTGTCAGGGGTTCAGTCCCAGGAAACGGTAAGTGTTAGAACTTAAAGAATGTTTCAATCCAGATAGGACGACACCTAGTTCTTAGAGGATACGAAAACTCCCCAGAGTAAATTGAATGCTGTCATGGATGGATTAGCTCTGTAATGGCGCGAGACATATCTTCGGCTGACGAGCTTCACTCAGAGACTGTGGGCAAATGAGAGAGAGAGGGGGATAAAAAAAGAAATGAAATTCATTTCATTCCTCCTCAAGCACAGTGGCTCCTTAGCTTGAGAGGCTGTCTCTAAAGGCTACGTGTGACTGTGGGGAAGTTTCAGAGAGTTTTCTGCTTGATGTCTCAGCACCTGAAACTGTGTTCTTCGGAGCAATTGAGAGGAGTAAAGGTCTACAGCATGCCGAGATACAGGAGCAGTCTTCAATTATGAGATTCAGAAGTTTTCATGCAGGGTTCTGGGATGTTTTTAAAAATGTATGGATTTTTGACAGAAATATCTTTCTTTTTGCCACCTTGAAACATCCTGAAAATAACTTTGGAGACAGTTTAAAATGTTTTCTTATGTATACACATAGCCACTGTAAATACTTTGTATGTATATCACTCGCATGCAATATAGTAATTAATTGTATGCATTAATTTTTGAGAGAAAATATTGCTAACTTTTTATTATAAATTTTTACTGTTATGAGGGGCGTGGTGGCTTAGTGGTTAGCCCATTTACCTTGCATCTCCGAGGTTCGATTGCCAGCTCCACCCTGTGTGCATAGAGTTTGCAAGTTCTCCCTGTGCTTCGGGGTTTCCTCCAGGTACTCCAGTTTCCTCCTCCAGTCCAAAGACATACTTTGTAGGCTGTTTGGCATTTCCAAATTGTCCGTAGTGTGTGAATGTGTACGTTTGTGCTCTACAATGGGTTGGCACCCAATCCAGGGTGTCCCCTGCCTTGTGCCCCGAGTCCCCTGAAATAGGCACCAGGCTCCCTGTGATGCTGTGTAGGATAAGCGGTACAGAAAATGGATTTATGGATGGATTATTACTGTCAAAATCCATTTTTGCAATTGACTGTTTATATCTGTATGAAAATAGAGAGTGAAAGGAGGATGCAGTTCTTCAACTGGTTTATAGTAATTATTGGAGTCCTTACTAAGTATTTATAGCAAAGTTGTCACGTGAATGTTGCCACATGTGCGCAGGCCCAAGTGTATCCACTGGCCATTCTCGTTAAACCAAGTAACCCAAGTGGATTTCATGGTTCTCCAGTCAGTCATAAAACCACAACTTCTAACATAACCCATCATTCTACTTCTTTTTGTTGTAGACTACCAAGGTGTTTACTTCAGAATTGGTGGAGTTTGTTTATCAGAGTCAACACAAGGGTTAGTACAAAGGTTAGGGTTAGGGTTACTACTATCACACCTTGCCAGGCACTAACAGACAACACTGTGCAAACAACATACAACATACTTTATTTGGACTGAAAATCCAAAGTATTAATATTACTTCGTAATGAGGAAGAGAGTCACTTAAGGGCTGTAGTGGCTCAATGGTTAATATTCTAGATCTTAGGTTTAAACAGCCAACCCTCTCTGTTCCAGATTCACTGGATCTATCATGGCTGTCCCTACACTCTGACACCCAACTTCGTAACAAGCTGGGATATGTGAAGAGACAAATTTTACTGTGGTGTAATGTACTGTATATGTGCCAAATAAAGGCTTCTTCATTTAAGGTGTTACTTGAAGGTCAGTGAGTCTGACACTGTGTGAAAGTTCCTGTTTAACAATGACTGAGAGTTCAAATCCCAACAATGCCACAGTCATCTATAGCTGGGAGTCAAAGTGAGCAAAATTGGCTGTACTGACTAATTGTATGAGTTCAGATATGCAGAAGAGGGCAGATGGCACCTCTGAATGTTCAGCTGCTCTGTGATGTAGAATGAGCAGCAGGTTGAAAATATAAATGCCACAGGAAAAGGAAAACATTCTGATACTGCTCTCTATTGAGGGTGATACTTGTATTCAAGTCACACTCCTATACATGTCATCTAGAAGGTAGTTGTAGAATATGTCAAATGGTGTTTAAAGGAAGAAGCCACTTCTTGATCTGCTTTCAAGTATAGCTTCCTTTACCCAGTGGGATAACCTTTCTTTAGACACCAGAACCCCTTTGTGGTGCTCCCCAAAGTACAGAAACAGTTGATCAGTGACCCACCAGCTGTCAGGTCCAGATGGAGTCCTTACCTCTGTGCAGGTGGACCCCTGTGATTGGCAGTGGTTTGTGGTGAAACTATAATGACCTAGGTCATTATATATGATGCTCTAGATGCAGAGAATCATTCCACCTTCACCTGTATGATTTCAGAACAGACATCAGGATGCATTTGTATGTTTTGCTAAATTGGGCTAATCGTCAGAGGCTCGATCATGTCCTGTTCTTGCATGAACTGCCTTTCTGTTCTGGACCACCATGTGGATCCAATGTGGTCTCTTTGTAGATCTTTCCACCTGCTGTTGCCATCTTTGAAACGCTACTCAGCAGGAATATAAAGCTAACTATTGGCCCTGTGTGAAGCCAGATTTCTTTATATCTTATATTTGAAGTATGATGGTGTGTCCAAGATGACCAAAACTCTATCAGTAAAAGACTATAATGGAATTCGCAGGGTAATTCATAGCAAGTCATGAACACTGTGCTTTAAATATATATTTTTTCCACTGACTCATTAAAGATATATTTGTTCAGAAAAAATATGCACTGCAAATGTATCCTATTTTGAACTACTCCATTCCTCACTCTTATAATATTAGCTTATTAATTTTTCAGTGTTTGTTGTTGTTGTTGTTGTTTTTTTTTTGTTGTTGTTGTTGTTTTTTCAAAATATTGTTACTGGATAATAAGCATGGGTGTTTGTAAATTGAATGGAGCATAAGAAGTAATAGTCAGGATAAGCCAACAGTTGTATAACCGCAGCTTGACTCTCTGGCAACATGCGTGGCCAGTCTGCACAGTCATGCTTTAAAATGCTATGACCTTGGAGAAAGGAGAGGAAGAAAAAAAAAAAAACTTCCTAAGATGAATTATAGAGCTTATGAGAGAAGCCACTGTATAATCAGAGGCCTGGCTAACAGTTAGCGCCCAAAGAGCCAAGGTCATTGGTCATTAATTTTTCACGTGTCTTATTCTAATCAATCATTAATCCGTGGCTTTAAAAAAACAGTTAATATTTTATTTGCATGGCATGATATTTAAAGTTAGTTTGATAGGGTATGTTCATCTCATCACACTCATTTTTTAAGAGTTGTCAGGCATTAGACTCATTTGAACTGTCAGGATATATTTTGAAATTTTAAATGCTATGGCGTAGATTGAGAACTGAACACAACTAACTGCAGCTCTAGGACAAGCTTCTTTTCCACAAATGGAGTGTAGAGTGGAAATAAAAATACCCTAATACCCTAAATAGGCTAATCTATGGGTAAATGTTCGTTATTATACTTAAGGGCCACAATTAAAAAAGTCAACTATAAAGTAAAGTATACTCCAAATGCATCCATTAGAAATACATTACATCCCATGACTACTTAAACAGCTGTTCTTAGTTACACAAAAAAAAAAACGGGCTGTCTATTTAAATGGGTGAATTACTGTTCAAGAGCCTCTTGCTTTTAAATACTAAAGTTGCAGTGATTATTAATTGGGGCTGCAGTTTTAAAAGTAGTTACAAGGAGGAATCTAAATCTGGACCTGAAAAGGGTCCTGGGTATTGAAAGGGTTATTTCACATCGGGCAGTATTCAGCGTTGAGCAAAGTTGAGGAGTTAATATAAAGATGATACGACATGATGAAATGGAGAGGCTATGAGAAGTTTAACGCAGATGTGATAGTAAGAGATAGCATTCGATACAATCCTCAAATTTTCCCTAGATTTATGTGGCATCGTTAAATGAGTAAATAATATGGACAAAATGAATTTTAAAAAATTATGGAAAAAGGTATACTTTTGTAAATCATAGTCATCTTAATTGTTTGTATTGTCTCTTGCTTTTGTGCTATGTTGTATGCAATTAACAGTTACATTTAAAAAAATAAAATAAAAAAAAAGCAATCGGCTTCAGCAATTTGCATTTCCTATCTGCCCAGCTGATTCATTTAAATTTTGTGGTTTAGACTCTATTATAATATCCTAGCAAGAAAGAACCTTGAAAGTGATAACTGTCTATAGATCATTTCAATAATATGACTAGAGCACCTAGAATTTCAAAGTAGGTACTTGTGTAGTGCGATTCTGAATATGAAGAACTTATTAATTAGAATATTGGCCTTTCTTTTGGACTCAAGTTGCCGAATCAATCCGTGGACTCTGAATACAGCCCATTATAAACTTTTTTTTTTGTTACACATGCTGGAACACTTTGCTCACACAGCTCCGTGTTATATTCTGTCCTAGCCTTGCTACCTACAATATAACTTATTTCCTCATTCTTATTCCTTTCACTTTTCTTCTCTCCGTGTTCTTTTCAGCCTTTTCTCTCTCTCTAGGCCTTGCTCAGATGCCTGTGATGAGTTTCATTACTGTACTCAATCTCAGGCCGGGGACAGCCTCTCCCTGGCGTGCTGCACCACCATATAATCCTTTTAATTAAAGGCCCTGCTCCTCGCCTGGGCTGCCCCATGGTTTGCTCAAGTCTCCCTGCTGCCTTTTGTTCGTCTGACGGCCACCCACTCATTTCAGGACTTTTGCCTTTTGAAAAGAAGTGTCGTCACCTTTGTTTCTATGCGGCTATAATCTCCAGACCAATATTGCAAAGTGTGTGTGTGAGCCTGAGTGCACATGAGGGGTTGTAGGTGGGTGGCTATTGATCTAAGTCAATGCTCATCAGAGTTAAATGCAATCAGGGATTTAAAAAGCCCTTGATAGCATGTGATTGGGCATGGATAAGAGCTGACAGGAAGGTGCATTCACTTGGTTTTAGCATGCTGTGGTGAAAGCCATTGATTTTGCATTATTCTGAACAAATCTCTCTGTGGATGGATCTGATGGCAAAGAGTGAATGAAATAAAGGAATAATAAAAAAATAGAATGATCGAATTCACGGCCTTGGTTTTTCTCTTCTCTTACCAGTCCTAGATCCATTCCCCATTCTTCACATCCACATGGCTCTCAAATCCAAGCGGGAGGTGTCTGCTTGTCCAAACACTCAGTAATGAATAAGAAACCATTTAACCCATGCCTCCTTACCCATGACTCACCACTTCGTGTGCTATTCATTTGGGGTTCGTAGACATGTTGAACCTGCTGGATCTGGCTGGTTATTAATCTCCCTCTATAAGCTTTGTTTTATGTATGCATTCCCAATGTGATTGTCAAGGCTTTAAGTCTTACAGACACAGAATGCTAATTTGTATATGCTTTTCATTTTATAAATAATGAACACAGAGATTTGACGTCTGCATTAAGAAGTCCTGGGTAACCAGAGCAGGGACAAGGTGGGAAAAGAAAGAAACATTCAGAGGTTCAGTATACTAGTCGACTAGTGGGAATGCCAACCAGTTGTGGATAAAACTGTGTAAGGAAGATAATAAATATACCTTGTTATTCTGAAAATATTGTGTATCAAGCCAATTCTGACATCGTGTAAGAATACACAGAGAAAAGTCAATTTTTACATTATTTATTATTTTTTTTATTGAACTTTATGACTTTTATATCACTTTGCTTTGTAAATCTCAAATGAATTCCACTTACGTTATTTCTGTTATACTTTAAAGCTTAGTGAAATGTCAATAAAATCCTTGCACTGTGGCATAGTGAATTCCATTATGACCAGTGCTGTGTGAATGATCGCATTCGGTTCTGTAGGTTGCATCGTTATCCTGTCCCCACACTAGGTTAGAACCAATCCACACTATTTTTTAAATGCTACAGAGGTTGGCATTGAAATTTCCAGGTCATTAAAAAGCTGGCAATTCATGGACCATTCATGGACATGACCTTCCATGTTGCAGAATAAAGCTACGCTGGGTCATATTGTCCATACAAGTAATATGTTGCATATTCATGGCACTGATTTATTTATTTCTGTTGATAACAGTGTAACCTAAAAAAGCATTGAACCTCGAAGTGTCTGATGCTTGTTGCTTATAAGCATTTATCTACACTAATATCAGAGCATAAATCACATATTTTGTTTTTTGGCTATACCTATGAAAAGCATGACTAGTCTGCTAGTAAAAAAATAAAATAAAGGGGATAGTAGGGCATTGGAAAAAGGGAAAAATTAAACGGGGTCAGGAAGATCCATTTAAAATTTGGTGCTGACCTACATGGCCAATCACAAATCATACATGCAATGCTGTCTTGAATTGTACTCTGATCGATTCACCAGACAATAGGTCATTCGTCATTTCTACAGCAGGTCAATGGCATGAACCTCACAACCATCCTGCCTTTAAATCTGCTCAAGCCGAATGCTGACCATTTTAAAGTAATCTTCTCACTGACCAATTAACATCCTCTCCTATGCCCCCGGGATGCATTTATAGGAGTCTTAAAAGCCTGTCTGCTTCACAAAATCCAATAGCTCCACTGTGCCTGGGTCAGACACTTGATATCTTCCAGGAGCTAATGGGTTAAATCCCGTGTGCCATTTTTCATTTCCGTTGATCTGCAGTTCATATATTGAAGATGTGGCAGTCTTTTGCAGTTTAATACATTGGAGATGACAGACCTGCCTTCCTGTCCCCTTTGGCTGCGTTTGAATAAAGAAGTGATCCAAAATGCCACCGTCTTCTCTGACCACAGACATATAGGCAGAAAACTGCTGGAATAAAACCAATCAAATACAACAAGTCAGCTCTAAGAGAAAAAGAAACAGATAGAAAGAGAACCATGGATGGGTAGATGGAGGACTGGAAGGAGGAAGGGAAAAAAAAGAGCTGGATATTTTAAGAGGGGTAAAAATATCCTGCCGCATAGACTTTTTTTTTTTTTTGTTCTTTTGAAATGTACTTGAAGCTGCACTACTTTGAGAGCGACTAGAAAGGCATAAATATTTGGTGACTCACATGCCATACCATATATTCTGAGCTTTAGAAAAAGGCAATCAATGAATCAAGGGCCTTGAGGATTGTTTGCATTAATGTATGTTAGGTGGTATTTGACCTTATTCCTTGGGAGAGATGGATGGATCTCCTGCTATGTGGAGTGTACACAATATTGAACACTCATGATCCTAGAGACTGCATATAGCGAGCACGTATAATGGGATATAATTTGGAAATAATATGCTTTTCAAAGAGCACAAAACCCAGACCTTCTTAGAATACCATTGAGTTTTTAGTCTGTAATATAGAACTGATGTGCATATTAAAATTGTTCTGATGGGATCAGCTTGACTATATAATCCATCATTAGCCCATGCAACGGAGATTTAAAATGTACAAATATTCCTCATTATCTTTCCTAATGAGCACTACTGACCACTGTGTACACCGTAATTCATGCAACTTGGAGAATTTTATAGTATCATGGAATATCTAAAGACCGCGTGGATCGTAATAATGTGTGCGACGGAAACACAGTGGCCTCGTGCTCTCTAATTTATTGGGATTTCATCAGTGGTGTGCTGTATTTCATCCATTTGGGAAATGTTGGTCCATTCATGCATTATTCAGGGTGCACAGTGCATGTGCTCGCATTCAATTTTATATGTGACAAATAAGTCCTGTGGGCAAACCTACCATTTATTTATCTGTATTCTTAACCCTGTGTGAGGGGTGGGCATAAATGTTTTATGCATTTTTTTTTCCTGTCGTGCAATGCAAGGACACCGAGTTATTCTGGGGTGGAACATCAGAGATCTGCTGAAATAAAAGAGACCAAAACATCTTTATCTATCTATCTATCTATCTATCTATCTATCTATCTATCTATCTATCTATCTATCTATCTATCAAGAGAGAGAGAGTGGGAGAGAGAGAGATAGATTCAATCACTTTATTTATTCAAATCTTCAATATTCAAAACTTCATAAATTTTGTTTTCTTTTTTGCTAGATTTGCAGACTTTTTAGTCTCCTTTAGTGACTTAATTTGAAAATAGAGCCTAATGACAAATCTAGCTCTTCTTGAGTACATGTTAGTATCCATCTCACATCGTAACTGCTGGTTAGCCACTAGATGGGGTGTAATCTACACTAGATTTAGGTTTAACATATATGTTATGGCTCATGACTTCTTTTACTCTTCAATAGAAGCGATCGAAACAAATCACTATACTGATAACCAACAGTCTCACACTAACTGAAAACATGACCCAGACAAACCCAACACTTTGTTAACACTTTACTTAATAGTAAGTACATTTCATGGCAACTGACTGGAATAAACATACATCCATCCATCCATCCATCTTCATCGGGCACAAGGGACACCCTGGACAGGGTGCCAGTCCATCGCAGGGCACAATCACATACACACCAATTCATACACTACGGACACTTTAGACATGTCAATCAGCCTACCATGCATGTCTTTGGACTGCGGGAGGAAAGCAGAGCACCCGGAGGAAACCCCTGCAGCACGGGACGAACATGCAAACTCCACACACACATGGCCCCGGCGGGAATCGAACCCCGGACCCTGGAGGTGTGAGGCGAACATGCCAATGTTGATGTTTGGCAAATGGTGTTTTGGTCTAGTCACTTGTGTTATGACTGACTTTGAATGTCATGACTTTGTACCGCTGTTGTCCAGTATCACAGTTACATCATGGGTGTAATATGATATAGCTTGCCAAGTAATGTGGTTAAATTAATATCCTACTTCTGCCTACTATATCATTATGAATTACAATTACCAATTGCCATTTCAATCGCATGACTCTGAATATAATGACACTGTATGACAGAGTTGTGTATATTCTCCAGAGGAAAAAAAGAGCTTTGCCACAAAGAACAGCTAAATATTGTTAAAGCGATATGAAAGTAACCATTGCCAGGAGAAAATGGAAGACATATGAAAACTATGTTTATCTTGCTAAAGGAGTAAGCCTAGTATGGGGGTTATGTGAGGGAACTTTGAGAGGATACCACATTTTGAATGCTATGTAGATAAGATAACAATATATGAGGGAAGGGCAGCGAGAAGAGAGTTGCATTAGTAAAGCCTAGAAATAACTGGAGTGTGTACAATACATTGATCAGATTCTGTGGCCAGAAAAGTCTGTATCATCCTGCTGTTTTGGAGAAAAAATCTGCAGGATCCAGTGGCTGATGCAATGTGATGAAAAGTCCTCTAAAATCACACCAAGGCCACACATGATTCTTGGCTTATTATTGTGCTGAATGGACTGGGATGGTGTTGATGGTGATTGACTGTTCCAGCAGAGGGGAGTTTTTTTTTGCTGGTAGGTATATCAATTCAGTTTTAGCAAGTTTCAGCTTCAGATAATGGGGGATATGACTTGGGGGGTAGGGCAGGGGGTTTCGAGGGGCATCTGGGAAGAGATGTCAGAAAGGCAGCCTGATATATTCTGAGAGACTGGTAAGGGAGATATAAGAAAAGTAAACTTGTGTCATCAGCATATCAGTGATAGGAGAAGCCATTATACCTGATCACTGAGCCTTGTTACTTGGTACACAGAGAGAACAAGAATGGACCAAAAATGGACCCCCTGAGGCAGTCCAGCAGTAAAGTTGATGAAAGTGAACTTCTCCATGCTATGCAGTAAGACTGATCCCGTAAGATTGCTGAGGACCAGGCCAAGGAACAAGTCCTGCTCCGGAAGTCCACAAGCATGGAAATGAGGATCTGGCGATTCAGTGCCAGAGGCAGCCAACATGTCAAAAAGGATGAGGACAGAAGACATCGAGTTGTTTCTGCCGTTCTGTAAATCTTCAGTGACTTACAGATGTGCAAACCTGGTAGAACACATGGCCTTTTAAGAAGTCTGGTTAGCATCCAGGAGGTGATTTAGTTGTAGATATGATGCTAGCCATGCTACAACTTCACTTACCAGAGAATTACATAGGACTGGAAGGATTGTGGGCTTCTTAACTGGACATGTGACTTGATGCCAATGACACTGATCATAGTCATAACCTATGATGTGAAGTTACTGAATATTGCCTGGAGAAGTGCATATGGTATTGGGGTGAGCGTGTAGGTCATATGGTTTGTGTTAATCAGTGTCACCAGTTCTTGAGGGGCATGACTGTTTCAAAGAATGTCAGCAAACATCTGAGCTAGTGTGCCATTAAGTCAGCAGAAAGAGAGACTGTTGGGCAGGAAAGATAAAGATTAATAAGGAAGAAATACTAGAGAATAATCTACATGGGCCAGAGATGCGTTTGTTGATTTTTGAATGAGAAAAGGCAATCCTGAATGTAGCAACAGAAGAGGAAAAGGAAGCAAGCAACACTTGTTACTTAGCAAGATCTGTAGGCAGATTAGATTTCATCCATTTTCTTTCTACACTTCAAAACACTGTTCTTCCAACCTAGAGAATGTCAGATCAGCAGGGTTTGAAGTTGTCGGTCGAGCTGGCTTTGAGGTCAGAGGGCAGTGAGAACACAAGGTAGAAGCAGTGCTATCAGCAGACAGATCTGAAAAAGAAGGGCTTGTTGGTAGGGATGAGAACATGTTAGAAGAGAAAGAAGATGAGGACAGGTTCTTAAAGTTTCTTCTAAATGTACCAAAATGACCCAAAGAAATGGTACTAGGTTTTCGGAAGGAGCTTCACTGAATAGCTTTCATGTGTGGAGTGTGCGGGAAAATATTATGTGCTGCTGTGCTGTCCTGTGGTTGACTCCTCCGTGTGAGCAAGTATGATAAAGGTGACGCAGTTTATAGTGCTGAAATTCAGCTACAGTGTATTTCAGTATTGTGTTCCTTGAAAAATGAGACACATTAAAGTGTGATGAGTCCCTGAGGTCTGATGAGAGACAAGCAACAGAAACAGCACTCCTGGTCATCCTCTAATTGGACCCAGCTGGGACTTATTTTCTCAACCATGGGTGTTTCAAGGACTTGTTGTAAGACACGCACAAGAAGATTATTGGAATATGATAATTTCAGGCTCATTTTGTTACATAAAATGCTTATGATTAGAACATAGGACGTTGAAAATGTCTTGTTTTTCGTACTTGTTACATCTTAACAAGTACACTTGAGTATTTGATGATCCTTAATCTCTTTACAGTACATGATCATCTTGTTGTTTGTACTGATTCACAATATGCCATGTGCTTTCTGTGCATTAAAGGAGAATTCAGCTTTAACAAAGATGGGGAAAAAAAGAAAAGTCAAGGCTATAGAGATTTGGACTTGAACCACAGATTACTCGTGGTTTCTCTTGGTTGCAGCAGTATGCCAGGTCTTCAGAGACCACCGATCTTAAAGTGCACTCTAATTGAATTGATACATGTTTCCAACCAAGGGTCATCACATTTCCCGCAAATTGCCCTAAACCCTGTGCGGCTAGGAGTTAATAGAAATTAAATGTCTTCACACAATGGCATCATCAGAGGTCTTTCTTTAAATTAATTAAGAAGAAAATGCTGTTGTTGTTGTTTTTTTGTTTGTTTTTTTCCTGGAATTGATTCAGTTTTACACATGGCCATATCTGTTTGCTTTAGGGAATTTCGGCTGCCAAGTAGATTTCTTTTCCCCTAGCTATCGGAAGTAAACATTCACTGATAGGGAACAAGAATCATGAAAATTACATACTACCCCCTGAATAAAGGAGAGAAGTGTGCATGCTGGCAGCATGTACTAATTAGTGCAAAACACCAAGATTATGACTGATATAAAATGCATTAAGTGCTACCTTATAATTTCTGATGTGAGACAGTTTGCACCTTTAGGACAATGCTTCTGGGATGTGGTTTATAAATAAATTAAATTCTGCATACATTTTTGGTTTTAAACAGTGGCTGATTTGCAAATGATGGCCAGCAATAAAAAAAATGCTTTAAAAATGGCTGTTGTGACAAAGTGGTCAATACTATGTTTTTTTCTTCCTTTTTTTGGATTCCATTCAAGGAATCCAATACAATCCTTTTTTTGGATTCCATCTTTCCGCTGGTCCTTTGGAGGGTTCATCCAAATTTGCTAATGGCAAATAAAACAATGCAGATGTCACAAATTTAAGGTATATACTGTATATATATATTTTTAGGTATTTTTTCTGTTTGTAGAGTGGGACAGCTTAGCCGTGCTAATCCATTAATTCCATCTCATTTTAGACTTTTTATTATGATTTTTTATGTTTTGTTTATTATGACAACATATTTTGGTTTTCCTCACGAAACTTTAAACTTCAGTAAATAGCATTGATAAGTTGTCAATAATAAACCGAACCCACAAGTTCTGGTCCTTATTTCTCTGAAACTGAACCAAGAATGAACAAGAAATGCAATGAATCAAGCTTTTCCTCTATAGATTAGAGTAACATAACAATACAAGACTTCTTTCTCACTCATGTACATGGCATCCTGTAGTTTGTGCGATGGAGGCGTCTCAATTTATTGACTGTAATGATGCATTCAGGCTGAAACCATGAGCCGTGGGTGCAGATGTGGATTATAGAGTGGGCTGTATGGGTCGCTGTTTTCAGACAAGCAGTTTCTGTTATGCAAGGAACTGTGAGAACATGGACTCAGCCCTTCTTTTGTGCACCATCTTCCAGTGTTCTTCCTCTTCGTCCTTCAAGCTTTTGTTACCCATCTTCATACCACGAACAGCAGCTGTGCTCATCTGCAGTGAAGCAAAGTGCATCCTGCTTAAGGAAATCACTGTAATCCGCATTCCTACATCCTGACAGGGCCTAGTGCTTCTCTACAGCTAGAATTATCTTGTCAAGTGGCCCTTTAAGGGCCCCCAATGCAAATATGGCAAGAACACACCATTGGATGGAGGCTTGGTTAAAAAAAAAAAAATCTAAAATTATACCCTTTTGGGAAAAGAGCCTTTCTTTGTCTACACTATGATAATCATCAAACTGTTCTGAAGTGATATGATTACACTACTGGTGTCACTTTTCTTTGAATGGTACTTGAAGCAGAAGATAAACTTTTTCATTGATTTCGAAACACCTGAGCAGCGATCGTGTGAAAATTGACAAGGTACCATATGCTTTCATAATGTCATACTACCAATGTTAGGTAGTATCAAGAATGACTAGCATATTTCAGAGTTATTTGTCAAGCTAGCTAAGCATACATTATCATACAATACATAGTCTTTGAAAACAAAAACCGGAATTTAGGATGTTTACCTAACTATTCAATGCCTGATTTACTAAAGTTTTGCATGTCTAAAGACACCAAAAAAATGTGAAATCTTATTTATTGTAAATCTGTACTAGCCAAGTTTCTGTTTTTTTCACATGTGTAAATGAATAGATCAGGAGGTCATGTATTAAATTTATGGAAATGTAACCACAGGAGCAGTGTAAGCTCACTAAGTGCCTGCTAGAAATGAAGTAATGTGTAATATCACTTTTGGGACACATTTTGGTCACTTGTTCTGTATATATAAATAAACCATTGATACATAATTCATTTGAGCTAGTGATTTACAATCCCGACTACAACTATAGGAGTGGCAAGGTTAATTTTCTTTCTTTTCTTTTTTTAAGATGTGGGTTTGAGACCAAATGATGGATATGAGGAGAGAGTTTAGAATTCTATGTCTTATTTCTTATTTCTTTCTTATAACTTTTTTTTTTTTAACAGTCCTCCCAATTAGGCAAACAATACATTGCTCTGAAGATCTACTCTGGGTTTTAGCTTTCAGTTTCTCTTGTGAAGACTACATTTGTTGTTTTTAAAAAAAGGGATAAGCCAACATGAAGATCGGAGAGCTGTCTGTGGGAGAAAAGGAAGCCAAGAGGAAGAAAAGAGGGAAAATTAAACAGAGGCTTTACGTAAAGATTGCGGATAGCCAATACAACAATTTTGAATGTCCTGAAAAAGAAAGAAACCACTGGAGCAACAGAAACACAGAACGCCAAAACAATGATCAGTGACATCACAAACAACCTCATCACCAGAGCAGCAGAATGAATTTAGAAGTTTACAGGAACACTTTCTTTACCAATTTTCATGTATCGGATAGGAAGAACTTTTATCGTGCAGCCAGTCAATGATCCAAGATACACTGCCAACTCAACAAAACTCACCATTTAAGGGGAAAAGGTAAAAGGTTTTAGACTGGCCAAGTCAATCACCAGACCTTAACCCAATTTTCCTCTTGAAGAAAAGACTGAAGGGAGAAACCCCCAGAAACAAACAACAACTGAAACAGGCTGCAGTAAAAGCCTGAAAAAGCAGCAAAAGAAGAAACCAACAATTTGGTGATGTCGGTGAGGCTTGATGCAGTTATTGCAAGCAAGGGATATGCAACCAAATATTAAGTGTTATTTACTTTAATTCACTTCAAGACTTATTTGTTATATACATTTGCTCACCTAAAAATTGGGTGGTTTAATACAAAAGGTTCTATGTTTTGTGTTGTTTAACCAGGAAATAAAAGCTGAAATACTAAACTCTCATCTCATCCATCTTTTGACCTCAAACCTCAGTCTGTACCGAAGAAAAAAATAATAAAAAAAAAATATATATATATGTAATTGGCCTTGTTGCTTCAATAGTTTTGGTTGGGACTTAAGACTAAACAGTGAAAATGCCTACAGGTATGTCTAGTTTTTCAGTCCTGTCCATTCCTCTCTGAAACTAGTGACCTTAACGTTTTTGACATTAAAGGTTTCATCTGGCTATAATGGTGAGAATAGATTGGAAAGGTCAGAGATATACACATACTGTGATTTATTTGTGATCAGGATTATAGCTTTGCAAAGATCGTTTATATATGCAATTAAACCATAGCATCTAAGTTTACAACCTTAGATTCGAGTTTTATAGGGGGGGAAATTGAGGATGGGAAATGCTTCTTTAAAATTTTACAGTCGTTTTTCTTCGCCACAACATTGTTCATGTTGAATTCAAGGCAAACACTCCCGCCAACCCCCAATCCCCCCAAAAGCCCCCCTCCTACCCCCCACCTTGCTGTCAATTATCAGTCGCTGTAAAAGAGTGTAATTACAGCCCCGTCATTTTCCGTCGCTGAAATGTTGAAAGAAGGAAGCACTTTTCCTTTACAGCATCATTTCTCCTTTCAGCAAGCAAAAAGGCCATTCAGTAATTTTTACTGCAATGAAAAGATCCTGAGATCTATCATTTTAAATTCCGCAAAGCTAAAAGACATCTAAACGCTTTTTACTTCTGTGTCCTGTAGTTAATGTTGGAATGATTGGTAATTCTGATAGGTTGCTGTATAATTTGCGATGGTTTCGAAAAACTCTAAAGTTTATTTATACGTAAATATTGAAGTTTTGATGGATGATGGTTGATGAAGTTTGTATGCCACGACCCTGCCTCATTTATAGTTTGTTTTAGATAAAAGTGTCTTCAGCTTTTTACATCCAATTTGACCTGTCAGTCAAAGCATGTATTTTAGCATCTAATGAACATCTGAGGCAGAAACTTAGGAACACGTAAAGTTCTAACGTCCTGAGTGTATAATGTTAAACATATTAACAAACCAAAAATACAATGGCAAAACCAAAAAATGGCAACATTATATTTAGAAACATTACCTCAAAGCAGAAAGTACTGAACGTCACATTCTCATTGTTTATTAAACATGTAATATTCACTAAGCAGTAATTTTCTCAATTGCTGAAATGCCAATTTTTTTTTTTGTTGTTTTTGTTGTGATTTTGGTTGTTCTGTTGTGTTTTTGGATCTGTTGCTGCGTTTCCGAATTTCTGGTTATGTTTTTGGTTTTGCTGTTGTGTTTACTGATATGCTGTTGAGTTGTTTGTTTTGGTTTTGTTGTTAAAAGTTTTCATTTGTGGTTGTGTTTTTCGTTTTGCCATCACGTTTTTGCTGTTGCGTTATAAATTGCAGTTATGTGTGTGAAAATACTCTTCCCTTTCAAAGGGAACTTCGACGTTGCGTTTTGCATAACACTATGGGAGTGCCACTCGCTCATGACCGGCGCTCCCATAGTGTTATGCTAAACGCAACGTCGAAGTTCCCTTCTCAGGGAACAGGGTTACATACGTAACCAAGACGTTTTGCTTGATTTTTCATAGTGTTGTTTCTAAATTTATTGTTGTGTTTTTAGTTTTTCTGATGTACAGTAATGTTGCATTTTCTGATTGGTCGTTGTATTTTTGTGTCTGCGACTATGTTCAGGGGTTCACTGTTGTGTAATTTGATGCTCTGTTTTTGCTTTTGCTTGTTTTCTTATTCACTGTTGCATTTTTGGAATGTTAACGCATTTTTCATCTAGGGGCCATCGTATGACTGCCAAAGAAATTATGTTGTGTTTATTGATTTTCTGAAGTGTTTTTAATTAGCAGTTGCTTTTCTGGGTTTTCCAGTTTAGTGCTGCATTTTATTGGATTTATTTATTTGTTTTTGGTTTGTTTCTGTGTTTTGCACTTTGTATGACGGCCTAAGAAATCTCTTCGCATCTATTCATCATTTAGTTCATTGAACATTAAATCACTTCAATGAACAATATGTTTTTATTGGAATAATTACAACTTTTACAACAATTTCAATGTTTGCATTGTCCAGCAGCATTACGGAGAAATCTAATTTCATTATTGACTCTAAATGACTTATACATGCTCTTTAAACTGTTTATTAGCACCATAAACCAACAGTGTACAACAGTTTAATCCCATCATATAAACTCAGTGTCCTGATAAGAAACAGCACAACTGTGCATTAAAAATAAACAGTATAGGTGTTTAAAAAAAAAATACTGTATTGGTGGTAATGCTGTGAAAGAGATTATAGACATTATAAGGATCCACCTGTTTCTCATCTGCATACACAAAGGCTAGCACTGGGGGATCTGTGCCGAGGCACTCTGTACGAGTTAGCCACATGCATCTTTTATGAACAGTTAACAGATTGTTGTGTTGCATGCCTAGTGTGTGCATTATTGCTTTTATATCCCCTAGTTGAGACCCACAGGCCACATAAGATCATCTGTTCATCAAAGAGTCCAAGGCACTGCGAATAAGACATTGTATTATGTCGTTAAAATTCAGTAGGGGGAAACTGAAAAGAATATGGCACATTGGGTTTAATTTACAATGCAATGTAACCCTGAGAATTGGCAGTAAATGAACACTACTGGAATATACCCAATCTGCATATGACTTTAACTATCCATGCTGACTCGGCTTCTATTACCCATATCGGATCATTACACTACTCAGACTACAAGAAAATTGATTGCATTATCTGGAATCAGAAGTGTTTTACCTCTGACAGGTCAGTGAAAAACATTTACCACCTCTAACTGTGGCCTTCATAACCAATTTACCATCCGATTTAGTTTAATGGCTAAACTGATTTCGTCATTAAAAAGAAGACCCTTCCTCAAAATCATGTCAAAATCAAAGAATGTAAACAAAACTATCCATTACAAAACAATGCAAAATTGCCATAAGCCAACAGAAATAATCAATGTTTTTTTTTTTTTTTCCCCTTTTAACAATTTATCATCTTTTATTAAATTTTTCTTGTTGGTAAGCAAATATACACAATGCTTTCTGCATGTTATCAACCAGTGGAAGCAATGTTTGTCTCAGTACATTTCCACTGATTGCCTGCAAGAAACTTGATCAAGACCAAAACCAGAAAATAAACAACATCATCAACAATAACAACAACAACAACAACAACAACAACAACAGGGGATAGAAAATGCTGACTGAAATCAAGCTTTTTTTCAATTGCTGTCAAATATAAATATAATGTAACATAAAAGTAAAAGACAGACAAGACAAAAAAACATGAAAATTCTAAAACAATAATTGGAAAACAATAACTGCTCAGCTTTAACAACCTTTTTTTTCTCAATCATTATTTGCATCTCACAAAATAGCACTTGATCCAGCACATCCTATTACTTTGTGTTTTTATTTTTTATTTTGTATGTTAATGTAGCTAAGAAATACTAACTCATGGTCATTAAATCAAACCCTGTGCAACTGTCTGAGTAGTGTTTAAGTCCATACTTATGCCTGAGGTGTGAATACTAAAATGCTCAATTTCAATAATAAATCATCACCATGTGCACATAACCCAACTCTGAATACCCTAAATATTTGTAGCTATTACGCAAACTCAATTGAAGAGTTTGTGTAGGTTTTATTTGATGCAGTTTCAGGAGGGCAACTAGCTTATAGCTCAGTGTGGATTGTGCCGCATGTCTCATCCGCTGGACAGTGCAGAAGATAATGAGATCGCTGTAGTGAAAGAGAAGAAGAAGAAGAAGAAGAAGAAGAAGAAGAAGAAGAGGAAGAAAAAGAGAACAGTAAAGATCTGGTTTTCGTCTCCTTTTGGAAATGGTGTAGAAGTTCTTCTGGGAGAGGTGCCTGCATTAACAGGGGATGAGAATGCTAATAAAATACAGGAGCTGCCAGGGTCATGGGGTCACGTGCTTGTGTAATGAATGGAGAAATTTAACTCATCCAATTATAAGGAAGTTAGGCAAAATCCATACTGTTATTCTGGGCACGGAGCCAAAATGCAAAACTAATAAGGTTAAGCAAAGCTATAGGTCTCTCTCTCTCTCTCTCTCTCTCTCTCTCTCTCTCTCTCTCTCTTTCTTTTTCATTTCTTCCTGCCTTTCCTGCAATGTGGGTGAAAGAAAAAGCACTTTGTGTACGTGTTGAATAGAAAATCTGTCAGAACAGTCAGCAGGAAGACTATAGCCCAGGTATACATATGTCATTGCAGAATACAATGCTTCTGAATGTAAAGTTCAATTTCTGAAAGCTCTAGCTTATCCAAAGACTGCAGTTATACAATCTGTAATTGTAAATACAGTTCTCAAATTAAATAACGATATTGATATTATGCCATTTATTTACTAATTGAATGAAAAGACAACGTAGTACAGAACAAGCTAATTTATAGTATAAAAGTGTGGAATTTAATTCACAATTTTTTTTCCTGCAGCTTTTATATTTCATTTATATTTCAAAATTAGCAAAACTCTTGTTTTGTGAATGTCTGTCAGTTGTAAAGAAAATTTATTTAAATTATTTTTTAAAAATTTATAAAAAAAACCGGGGGGGCCCCTTTTTTTTAAAAAAAACCCCCAATTAAAAAACAATTTTAAAAGTAAAAAAATGTAATTTCCCTAAATAGCTGTTTCACCAAGGTCCTAATTTGTCAGGACCATATGTCTCATATTATTACACATCATAAATAAAATATTACATATGGGAAGTATTTAGAGCTGGTGGATTAAGTCGTAAAGTTGCATTAATATTTATGCAGGGAAAGTTCCTCGTATTCAGAATCAGGTTATGCACATAATTAATTACATTTTTGGGGGGTGGTTTGACATTCAGATCATGCAAATTAACTACATGTAGATCATGCCTTCAAGGTGGACAAATACCTGAGAGACGGGGTTTTAAAATTATTTCTAGATAGCTGCCTTTAAACACATGGAGTTGCCTTTAATTCCTAAAAAAAAATACAGGATTCATGCAGACGAAAGAAGAAAATATAAGTTGATTGGTTAGCTTGTTTGCCTCGCACCTCTGGGATTGTTGTCTCGAATCCCACCTCTGCACCTGTGTGCACGGAGTTTGCATGTTCTCCCAGTGCCTCAGGGGTTTCCTCCCCCAAAGACATGTGTTGTAGGCTGATTGGCATTTTCAAATTGTCTTTAGTGTGTAAATTGGTGTATGATTGTGCCCTGTGAAGGGTTGGAATGCTGTTCTATGTGTTCCCTTCCTTATGCCCCGAATTCCCAGGAATAGGCTCCAGGTTGTGTAGTATAAGCGGTGCAGAAAACAGATGGATGGGTGGATGGATGGATGATGATGGACGAATAAGAATGTGGAAAGCACTGAAATATCCTCACTATGTGTACATAACTCAAATCTGAGTTTTCTAACAAAGTGTCCAAATTCTACAGAAACCCGTCTCCTGGCATTACTTAGGCTTGTATGCTAGTGTAGTGTCCATGCTCTATGTCTATGCATGTGTATATTTCTTTAGCAGCTCTATAATGGGCTTCTACAGTGGCCTGCCATTCAAAGAGCCATTTAGAAAGTCTGGCTTCTCTCCACAACCTGCTGCATACTAAAATGAAAGGTCGATAACACTGAACTATAATAACAGGTAATAGTCAAACTGATGCCACTTTAGGCCCATTTTTGTCGGCGTTAGCTTGTAAAACGTGGCCTTAATGGACACATTATGCAAAGCCGAGCATTTGTCACCCAATATTCGCTAGGAAATGAGCAGGAAACAAGTATCGTGCTTTATAGTGCATTGCCCTTTGCTCAAGGTCAACAGTATGGACTCATTCAGCGTTAACTACATCTGTTGTAGAGGAGTTAAAAGCGGAGCTCGTGGAGACCATATTTTGGCCATACAAAGAAAATTATGAATAAGACAAATCTTCATCCTTCCTTAGGCTCGATAACTCTTTTTAAACACAATTTGGCTTGTTCATTTCTGTCAAATGCTCCCCATATTTCAGAAGGAAAACTAAAAAAAGGGCGATTATTTGCCAAATCAAGCTGCCAAAGGAAAGCTTTAATTAAACCTCTTTACTCATATGTCAAGTTAAAGTAGGAGGAAATCTAAATCTGATTCTTGTTCTATTTTTATTTTTTATTTTTTGTGTGTGGGGGGGGGTGATTTCTTTTGGAGCAACGCTTGGAGGCAAGTCATTAGGCCTTATACATAACTATCGTGCTGCATTAAAATCACATTACACAACAACGATAATCATCGCGTTCAATTACACATGGTAATAAATGCCTGCGTGATCCTTGCTAAATCCATTAATGTGACATCACAAGAGAGGGAGACAAACAAGTTGCAGGCTGAAACCTGAGTACATTAGATGTATGGTGTCAGTTTGCTGGAACTGAACCCACCTGAAACCTGAATGCTGGGACTCGACCTGTCAGAGCACAGTCTTTACATCTCTTAGATGTTTATTTATTTATTTATTTTTACATTTTTTTGAGAGTTTCAAAGCAGCGTTGATAAACATGCAGTTGAATAAACTGCATAAATTAATGATATGTAACCAAACTGAGAGCCTAACCATTTCTAGCAGTATAAATGCCATTAGGATGCCATTAGCTGCAGACTTCAGCAAGCTTGAGGTACGAAATGGGCAGTTTGCTCTTTTGCCTCTAGCTAAAGGTGTGTTTCATGAATAGATAATGGCTTTCAAACATTACCGCAGTTAATGTGTGGCCATTTCTGAATAACACCTGATTTGTTTGAGCGATAAATCCCATCAGTTTGAGCAATGATGTTGTACCTTCATGCAATCTGTATTCCTTCACTTTTCTTTCTTGTCAGAGTATTTGGTAATACTTTTTTACTAAGTTCAGTGTTCAGGATGCATGACACCTATGTAAGCCCTTCATTACAAGTGACATAAAACTACATACACATTTATAAATGCTTATTCTAGCAATTGGAATAGAGACTGCTTTTATGAAGTATGTTGTCAAGTTCATATGTTCATCATGGCACTCTTTGGGGTGAACAAAACATTTATAAATGTACTTTGATGTCACTTGTAATGAAGGACATGTGCATGTTATGGCGCCTTCTAAGCACTGCCTGTCAGTAATATATTCCCATCTAGTATTTCTTTGCCGCCTTAAGACATCTAAATATAATCAGTGCACCACATACAGTATATTTCATCAGGCTTGTCTAGTGAAGCCTTTACATGATTGTCCATGGCACAATACTCTCATTTGGTCAAACCATCTGCCTTTTTCCTTCTCCTCTCAAAAAAAGGGTGCAAGCTGTAATTAACTGTTATGCGGGATTGATTGCCGACAGCTTAGCATTGACCGGTT
This sequence comes from Ameiurus melas, assembly GCA_012411365.1. NCBI lineage: Eukaryota > Metazoa > Chordata > Actinopteri > Siluriformes > Ictaluridae > Ameiurus > Ameiurus melas. The sequence goes on from CM022769.1 coordinate 4,626,995, forward strand.
TCATTATGGAGTTGCTTCAAAGTGGGATTTCGGCCCTGCCAATACTCTGACTTTATTTCAATGTGACGATCAATAGGGAATGTATTAAAGCTTTATTTGGACTCGGTTGGCCCGGACTAACTTTTGCCCCACTGCACCACAAAGCCTGCTCCTTGCCCATGGCCTTCTCTGGCCTCTAGACCTCACCTTTATGAGAATTCTACAGAGCAGAACTGCAACAGAATTTCACTCAGAGATCTGCATTTGGCCACATCCATTCAGACTGAATAAGTCATCGAGTAGGGGACATGGTATGGGGATCGATAGAAAGCAATAAATACCACTGCTGTGCTGCAGAAGACTCTAATCACCAAAAATAGAACTTGCTTCAGTGTCCAGAGCTTGTGCGCTGTATTTGTGCTGTAGAGCCTTTTTTATGAGCAATACATTAGTCACATATTTCCCTTAAGATGGCTTTTTAGCCTCATGGTAAACAGATTTATTTGAATCAGTGGTCCACTTTTGAAACAAAAGTATACATTTAGGTGCAGGGTTTGGATTTGTAACTTTATAAAAATTAAGCAGAATGTGACTACAAAAGCCAAGAACAAATTCCTCATAAGATCAGGTGGTCTTGGATTCCAAAATGCCAAATAAGTAAAGGTCTTCCCTGCTTTTAACTGGTTTTAACTGTTTTTTTCATTTATGTTTGCATTTGAGATACTTTTTGTAAGCCCATGGAGCAAATACTGTAAGTGCCAGCCCACACTTACTACTTTTATTCCAATATGCCCACTTACAGCCGTGGGTTGGTGATGGCGATAAACTCAATCGGATCTGGCTACCAGAACCATATCTGAAGCAAGACGGTGAAAATGTAAATTTTGGACTGATTTTGGCCTGAAACTGAAATTGCACTTTTTGTCTGGGAAAACCCTTCCCGCAGTGTTTTAAACAGACTGCCTTTTTTTTTTTTTTTTTTTTTTTTTACCACTGCTTTGAGTAAAACGTACTTACCCAACATAGTTTTGGATTCTTAAAGTAGAAGTGTCAAATTTCAAGCAGACAATACAAACTTTTTGGGCAAAGTTTGGTTTAAATGTAGCTGTTTTCAGTCATAGTGGCACCGGATGGCTTTACCCAGACCACCATAGATTGACATGTTGTTGTTTTTTTTTGTTTGTTTTTGCCATACAGTAGATTGCAAATGATATTAAACGTGACTCCTTACAGTTCAGCCCCAGGGTCCGGGGTTCGATTCCCGCCGGGGCCATGTGTGTGCGGAGTTTGCATGTTCTACCCGTGCTGCGGGGGTTTCCTCCGGGTACTCTGGTTTCCTCCCCAGGTCCAAAAACATGCATGGTAGGTTGATTGGTAGGTTGGTAAATTGTCCATAGTGTATGAATGGGTGTGTGAGTGTGTATGTGATTGTGCCCTGCGATGGACTGGTACCCTGTCCAGGGTGTACCCTGCCTTGTGCCTGATGCTTCCTGGGATAGGCTCCAGGTTCCCCGCGACCCTGAAGAAGGAGTAAGCGGTTGAAGATGGATGGATGGATGGATGGATGATTTCCTATTTGGGAGAACACAATTGTAAAAGAATAACAATATTACACAGCAATTCTTCAAGTTTTCAAGCTTCCACCACCTGCTCAAAAGAACTAAAACGCTTGTAATTGGTTTACCCTCAATGATGAAAACACATGATACGGGATAATCTCCTCTCCACCTTTCCGCTCAGGTAATTGACGAGCTATCCAAACCACATCCAATGTGGAATTTTCCACATTCCACTTCACTTCTGAGCTTTTTCTACACCATTGGTGTCTGAAAGTAACCCCATGCCCTCGAGTGTACTGTTGATGGCCATCATAATCCCATGCTGTCAGAGACCTTAACGCGATTCTTTCAAGCTGAGACAACACAATTTGGCCTCTTAAAAGTCTCGGTAGGAGTCAAATGTAGCCTGCACTCTCGTCAAGCTGTGCTGAAAGGATTCAAATGAACATTTAAAAAAAAAGAAAAAAAAAGAATGCACTCATACCAATACTGTTCTCAATATGATACCATGCTTTTTTGTACTCAGCAATGGGTACTGCATGATACTACATATGTGACATAAGCCTACTCTTTGTTGCTGTAGATGGCATGAAACGACAGTGATCTGGACATATTACACAAATAATGATACCAATCAAAGCAAAGGATATTACAAAATGTGCTCTGTGAGAAGAAGATGCACTACAATACATCCATCTATCCATCCAACTTCTATAACGTTTATCCTTTTCAGGCCTATCCCAGGGAGCATCAGGCACAAGGCAGGGTACACCCTGGACAGGGTGCAAATCCATCGCAGGGCACAATCACATACACACTCTACGGACATGTCAATCAGCCTACCATGCATAGACCGGGGAAGGAAACCGGAGGAAACCCCCACAGCACTTGGAGAACACGCAAACTCGCATACACAGGGCCACAGCGGGAATCAAACCCCCGACAATGGCAAACGTGCTAACCACTAAGCCACCGTATGCCCTCGTTAACCCTTTACTGCATGATGTTGCCATATGGCAACAATTAATGTAGCTCCAATTTTTAGATAGGCAGTAATACAAAACTACTCTTATCCTTTGTAACTGGAAAGGGTGGGCTTTAACGCTGACATATAAAAAAAAAAAATGCCATGTCAGATGACCAGGAAGTGCTGTGTGCACTTCTTTTTCTGCAGTCACATGGCATAGCTCATCTTCAGAGGGTTCTCAAAATTTGATTCATTCAAATTTTATTTAAACAACTTTATATATTTTGAGTATTCTGTTAAATAATTCTCAAGTTAAGGTGTAATTACCTTACTCATTTCAGTATCTGATAAGTAGTAAAAAAACATGTACTAATAGAAGCAATGGTGTGGAAATGGTAGCTTACTCTAATATATAGAAATAGATCTTAACATAATTATAATGTGCTAGAAAGTTTGAACATTGCAGCAGGGAAGCTTTTACACCATTTGTGAATTATATACTTGAAATATATTTTCTGGCAAGTATTATCACCGGCAGAGAGCCTGCATCTCAAGCGTACAGTTTTCCTGCTGTTAGTGTATAGCACCATAACATATCAGTATATATCAGATTTAACCACCTCATTATAACCAGGACATCTATCTGCGATGCTATCACAGGCTTCGCTCACACGACGGATCTCTCACCAATGAGACACCATTTTAGCAATTCTGTACAACAAGATGTATCTTGCCCACCGACATGTCAGCAGCAGCATCAGTTCTGTCCTTGTCTGACTTTCTCCCTCAAGGCTAAACACCAAGCCTTGGAGTCACACATGACCCTAGTGATGGACTATAAATGGCTGCACTCATGCTTTCAACAGAATCAAAGCACTGCTTTTGTGTGTCTTCTTTTCACTTCTTTTCTCTCTTTGTTCTCTCTTTCTTCCTCTCTCTCTCTCTCTCTCTCTCTCTCTCTTCTCTCTCTCTCTCTCTGTGCACATCCTGTCTGCTGCTCTCCCCTTCTGTGCACGTTATTGTGAACAATTGCGCGTCAAATCGCTGCGCCGAAGAACGTTGCATATATATGTCATGTTTAATCAGCCGTAATCAGTCAAATAGAGTGGTGATTAAAGAACGATCGAGCCATTGCTACGCTTGTCTGTCACTTCTGCAAATCTCGCAACTAGAGCTGCTTCATTCTTTTTTTCCTCTCTCTCTCTCTCTCTCTCTCTCTCTATCTCTCTCTGTAGATTTAGATCCTTTCATATATTCTTATTTGATCAGAGCTAGCTTTAAGGAGTAAACAGATCTGCAGACTCTGCTCATAATCAAGCAACACACACACACACACACACACACAAAGTTTGCAGCTTTAGGTTTTTAATAAGTTATGTTTAATGAAAGGTTTTTTTTTTGAAGTGAGGAAGTAAAGTCCATCATGCTTGATTCACAGCACAGATTTAAAAAGCAAAGCGCTGTCCAATTCTAAATTCTGATTGGTCAAATGGTTTTGATGTTGTTTTTGTTTATTAATTAATTAATTTATTTGTTTGTTTGTTTTGATAACAGCGGCTCTGAAAAAAGTTTCATTTCCTAGGCAAATCACGGCTTGATATTAAATTGCCAAAATCATGGTTACCAGATGAAGAATGATTTTAATGTTTCGGTGTTGGATCTTTTGCACAACTTAGCTTAATTATTTTAGTGTGTTGAACGTCAAATAGCAAACTGTAAACACAAAGGTAGAAAAACCATAGTGAGTGGTGTTGAGGGGGTTTCCAGCTGTGTGGGTTTACTACAGAATCTCTGTGTTCCTTCCATCTAATAAAAACATTAGATTTGATTCGGCTGGTAGGTGAATTGGCTATGCTAACTTGTGTAATATTGTGTATTCCCCTTTGTGTTCTCGGGATACAGTTGAGGTCATACATTTACATACGCCTTGCAGAATCTGCAAAATGTAAATAATATTAATAAAAAAAAGAGTCATCATAAAAATGGCATTTTTAAAAATTTAGTTCTGCCCTGAATAAACTATTTCAGTATGTATGTATAAACAGACGGTTTACATACTGTATAGTCCACAAGACACAATAATACTGAATTTACACAAATGAACCAGTTCAAAAGTTTACATTCTCTTGATTCTTAATACTGTGTGTTGTTATGGTGCTTCGTTAAAATGTACTGTTTGATAATAACGTACATATTACCATATATTTGTCAATTTCTAAAAAAATTTCAGAATAGAAAAGGAGAGGTTTTAGGTTTTTGGTAATAAACTCATTTTATTGAGCACTGGGCTTGCTATTACATTGAATTATCATTGGGTTCATTTTGTTACACGAGACCTGGCAACCTTGCTTAAAAATATCTATTCAAAAATATTTCTAGACTGAAGGTTAATGTAAGAGACATTCTGAATTCTCATGAAAGTAAAGATGCCTCTTTGCCCTCAAGGACAGTGACATAAACAAGAGTTCGCTTTCAAAGGGAACTCAACGTTGCATGAACTTCACACTGTAGGAACTGCCCTTGCGTGCGACTGGTAACTGAAGTAGCTCCACTCACGGCTCTCTCAGTTCTCAGCCAAGGGGTGAAGGGCTCAAGGGTGGAGAATCAGCCCACCCTCTCTGGCTCTGAGGAGTTAGAGTGGGAAGCCAATGAGAAGGAGGGCGCTCCCTCACACTGCAGAAAACTTTCCTTTTTCCCCGGAAGTGCACTATGAAGTGCACTGTGACATTGTGGGAGATAGACTGTACAGCTATTTAGCTATACTGATGGTGGACGAGGCACTTGCAAACCACCTCTCTCCTCTGGCAGCGAAATCTTTGTCATCCAGGTCATGCAAGACCACCTCAGCGTTGGTTGGCGAAGCCTATGAAGCGGTGGGTCTTGTTTGTGGGTCTCGAGACGTTGTGTAGCTTTGTCATACTGGAAATTGCGTCTGCCCTTCAGACAAAGAGAAGCTGCTGATGTGGTTTACAGCTGCCGTTTTATAGTCAAACAACGTGCAATATGCCACGTCACCTGACCACGGCAGGCCTAGAAATGGTTTTGCACAGACTTCAGATAACGGTCACGCGCAAGGGCACGTCTCAGAATGTAAAGCTGACACAACGTCTCGTTCCCTTCTCAGGGAACAGGGTTACATGGGTAACCCAGAAGTTTTCTGCTCTGAGCTGATATTTCATTGACACCTGCCAAAATGTGATGAGATATGAAACTTCAAATACATCAAATATTACAAAAGTGTCCTGACTTCAAAATCCCTGACCTTTCAAAACGCAGTATCTTCCTTTTACTTTTGCAGTTAAAAGGACTGTTTCAGCAGATGAGAAACTCTGGAGACGTCCTCCAGCACACCAAGAGAGTCTGCATCAGTTCTTGGACTCATGTGTTAATTATAAATCCCATATGCAGTTTGTTCTAGGCAAACTTGCTGTCTGACTTTTTAAAGAATATCTGCCAAAATATCTGTTATCTTGTCAAGATAATATCTGAAGGAGGGGGGAAAAATCAACACCTTCAATTCTGACATTTCATTAATGAGTAATTTCCCTGTGCATAAATATCAGCAGATAAAACTAATTAGATAAATCATTGATGTGCACCGAAATCAATGGGGAGGTTACACACTCAGGAGCTGCTCTAGCTTTTGAGAGATGTGGTTTCCAGCATGCTGTGCAAACGTAGTTAATATAGAATGTTTATTTATTTATTTTTTTAAAGAACGTGTATAAATTTTATTGTTCTTGATTTCTGAATTTGATTTAACATAGAGAGAAGAGATGCTGGTGGAGGAGGTGCTGGTGCTGTTCTTGACTCCACAAAAGTAAATAAATAAATAAATAAATAAATAAATAATAAAAATCCAATTTAAACCAATTGTTAACATCAAACATGAAAGAGAGATAGGGCTTGATAATGCTATCCCAATTCTACCAGTCTAACTTAGATTGCTAATTTTACACAACCCGTTTCTAAAAAATCAGCAGCATTAGTTTTTAAAACTAGTAGTTCTTACAAATGTATTTATTATCACTCTGTCACACTGCATAATTACTGTTACAGTGTAGCCAAATTTTTGTGTTTTCATAAGATGTATTAATATTATCCATGTCTATCAGTTCATACGTAATCAAAATTTGTGCACACGTATTAAATACAATAGAAAGTTTATTTAAATGATTACATTATAAAGTCTTACAAAATTAAGACACTCGAAAAAGAGCAGAATTTAAAATTTGCTATTGCACATAGAAAATACACGTAGACACCTTGGCAACATCGTTGTTCACTCATCTTACATCATTTTTCTAGAAACATTTTTCACACTGCCAGTGTGCAAATGTTACTTAATGTATAGTACATATTGTCCCTGCTTCAGCCGTTCTATACTTTGCTTTAGGTCTTGCCGTTCAAGTTCAAACATTGAAAAATCTTGACAAATCCTTCAGCCTATTGAACACTGCCAGTGTAAGCCATCATTATGCTTGACATTGACAGAGTCATGCGTTACTTTACTTTACGTGAATGTGCTTCCAGCATACTAAAAGGCAAGTTTGCAAAAATAACACTAATAAGGACTCTGTTAAATTGTACTGGCTTGACCTTTTAAAATGCTGGCTTCTTAACTTTATTTCCTAAAATCCCCCAGGTTATCAAGAAGCTCAAAATGCTAACTTAAAAAAAAAAAAGAAGGAAAGATGGATTTTATTACCCCTGTATCCTTCCTTCCTTCACCTTGTGAGGAGGGCTTGAAGACCTAAAGTTGGCATTAATGATCATTAGAAACAGATCCAGGAACTTTCTGCCTCCTGGCTGCTCAGCTCATCTTGAGGTCACTTGTCCAATTTACCAGTTTCTCTTGTTGGCCCTGCATCTCCCTTCTCAATTCGCCACTAATTGTCGGCTGGTGGTTCTGAGAACGTTAGTCTGGAGCAAATCAGACCAGGTGATGTTAAGAGCAATTCTAAGATAATCAATGACCATCCTTCATGTCACTGTCCTCTATTACCACTATCATTAGCAAGCACACAGCAACTTCCTGGTTTGTATGTCTGGTTTGTAAAGTCTTCCTCCATACACCTTGCCATAGCCTTCATGCATTGTTCATATTGGTTTTTTTTTTGTTTTGCTTTGTTCTGTTTTTCAAGGTTTGAGCACATTTCTGAAATGTCAGCCAAAGAAAATCTTTGTTTCTGTATCTGTCCCATGTGCGAGAGTTTGGAAATTGTTTAGTTCCCCTCTGTTAATATTTCATGGAAGTATTTGAAACAACTTAAACCCCATCCATCCGAATACAAATCTTTTGGAAAACATAGTTTTTCTTGTTTGTTTTTTCCATCTGTCTTTCCACACAAAACACAATATTTTACGTGATTGAAAACAAAGTCTTTGAAAGCATTCTCCAAAGTGCAAAATTTGTCAGCACTTTCTATGAAGGCCATATATATATAATTACTAATGAATAAATTCATAACATATTATAATGCATTATAATGCATTCATAAAACATTAAACAAAGTGATGTAATTATTAATGAAAAAGGTTTATAATGCATTTTGTAAATTGTTGAAAAATGCATTATATGTAGCACTTAAACCACATTATATCACCGTTATACAGTATGTTCTCATAATGCACTATGCAAAGTGGTACTTGGTGATGTGGATGATGAATATATCCGTGAAGTAAAATGTCATTATAACACCATGTAAACTTCCTTATAAAAGCATCATAACATGATATGACTGTGTTTATAGTTTATTATAGACATGACCTATAGAAAGTGTTACCGAATATTTTTCCAAGGTCTTCAGTGTTTACATATCGATGGGTAAAAACCCGATCATCGTGACATCAACTTACGCAAGCGGGGTTGTGGGGTTGGATGTGTTATAAATGTGTTAGGACTCTATATATCAGGTTGATAATTTGTGGTCTGTAATTTCTCATTTAATAACATGTTTGCAATTGAGTTTACTTATGTGATGTACTGCTCCTGACTCCAGCGCTCCTGTGGTACAAAGCGGAACTGCAAACAGTGGCTTTTGTTTTGTTTTAAGCATTTTGTCTTCTATACCACTCAATATGGTATGCATGCTCTAAACGTTATTCTTGAGGTCTTTGGGATAACAGTTTATGACATTCTGTATTATCACCAATCTGGTGTGTTAATGTGAACACATCTGAATGTTTTTTTTTGTGTGTGTGTGTGTGTGTTTTGGCAAGACAACATGCTCTTTGTCTGTATAGGAATTGATTTGAAAACAGAGGGTTAAAAACTATGTTTTCAGACATATCTCTATACGTCTGGATGGGGCCTGAACAACATCAGAAGTTCCACATTTATGTTTGCACACCGATTAAAATGCAAATATGCAACACAAATCGTGCTTTGTCTTTTATCACACCTTATGGTGTCTCAACCGGAGGATTGGATATGAAATGCACAGTTCAGTTTGTCTAACAACCTCCTGGACAAAAGGGTACAATTTTCTGGTGCTGAGGTGTGTGTTATCTTTCTGGAAGAAAAAAAAAAGGAACAAATATTGCATTGTTTGGAAATGTCATCGAACCGCTGCATTGTTCCACAGAGATTCAATACATATTTTATATTATATTATTCCATGCTGGATTTTCATTTTATGCTACTTGCTGGAAAGGTAACTGTGTCGTAAGAATGCAGCACTTTATCACAGTTTGATTAAAACTGTGTTTTTTTGTTCTGCTTTGTGAATGTCATTCCTTGCCAAGTCCCACTGTTAAAGTCCGTAATTGGAAAACCAAAGCTGTAGAATGAGATTTATTCTCAAGATAGACCAAAAAATACAAAATTAAAGTTTTGTATGTGTGTAGGTGTGTGTGTATCTCTCTTGGTGCCCTGTGATGTAATTGTTTTTTTGTTTTTGTTTTTTTACTTCCTCAAGCTCTTTAGCCTTTAGGTCATTACTTGTCACACTGAATGTGCTCCCAGGAAAATCTTCTTATGTCTGTGTCTAGAAAATATCTCTATCGATAGACCTGCGCTTGAAGAAAATGTTCTACTTTTGTCTTCAATGAACATAATCTGGATCTGCTCTAAAATGGGGTCGCATAAACAGAAACATGGGGAAGAAATGGCACCATGAGACCCTATGCTTGAAGCCAAGGATCGTCAAATTATGAAGCTAGCATGACAATATACAAATTGGCTATTAACTTGGACTGACGTGATTTGCTCAAACATGTCATCAACAGTCTCGCATTTATTGTATGATGTCATAATTGATTAACCAACATCCATGTCAGAACTGGTTTTCTTCAGTGATAGAGAAGAAGTGACAGAGAAAGATGAAAGACGTCCGAGGACGTAACAACTGCGATTGTGTATATTGGCAAGATGCCCCATTTATTATGTCTTTGCTTGTCTGTAGCTTCATATATTAGAGCAATCATAACATATGCACTGCCGACGAGAAGGTCATTAGCCTTCCTATATATCAATCTGGTCTCCAAAGCACTTTGACCCCAGTAGAACAGATGAGCTATTTTAACTGAGGAAATACAACAACAGATTGGACTCTGGTTCTTGTAGTTTTTGTTTGTTTCTTTGTCATATTCATGCTATAATCTCACACTGACATAAATAAGTAACTGTCGCTCTCGTTGGCATCAGTGCAGCACTAACAAGCAGCTTAATTGAGCTCATAGGGAATAAGGCATGATCAGAATGGAATACAGAGCTGCTTAGGACCATACCATGAACAATTCCAGCTGCAATAAAGAGCACATATATGTCCATCCATCCATTTTCCATACTGATTATCTTTCAGGGTCTATCCCAGAGCCTATCCCAGGGGACTCAGGGAACATTGCGGGGGGACACCCCCCAGAGGAAATCCCCGAAGCATAGTGAGAACATGCAAACTCTGCACACACAGGGCGAAGGTGGGATTCGGACCCCCAATTCCAGAAGTGTAAGGCAAACGTGCTAATTTCCTGTAACAGCAGCTCTGACATTATCATTGTAATACTATGGGTTGTAATGCAATATCTGTATTTAGTGCTCCAAACATGTGGATCTGTATTAATTTATGGTGCTGTGAAAATGCATTTGCCCTATAGTTACTAATTCCCCAAATCTATGAAACTACATTCATAATGGGGTTCAGCTGGACTAGACGCAACCAGGCCTCATTACTGCAAACCCTGTTCAATCAAATCAACACTTCAATGGATTTTTATAGCCGCGACACTATCAACAAAATCAGAAATGCGTGCGCACCACAGTTAACTTGTTTTCCACATTTTTTCTTATTAACTTTAAGAGAGAAAAAAAAGAGGCTTGGTATGATATGACTTGTTAATAACTATGTTATAAGAAATAACGTGAACCGGGGCATTCTATAACATGAAATATAGCATTCATTAATATATAAAAAATCGCCATAGCGTCCCATCCAAGTGTGGATTATTTCCCCCTATAACGTCACAGCCCATCATGTGTTATTCATTAGGTACTGTACATCACATTAATCCTGTTTGCGTTCTGTATTTTCAATTTCACATGAGTGCCGACCCCAGAGCATTAACCTGTAAGTGATCGGTAGTGCACAATTTTGGTCACTAATCACTGGTTAGTGAGCTAATTGAGAAAGTGAGGACACAGCTTTCCGGTGTAGCCACTTTGTCAATTTGTCAGCCATTTTACTGATGACACCAATTAAGAGAAAACAGTTGAGAACATTGAAAATTAGCATTCTGTGCACCTCACCTGGAGGACGATTGGGTATTCAACAATGTTGTCATTTGTTTTGCAGTATCAACGACCCGCTTGCAGTCGCCTCAAGCACTGTGTACCAATTAGTAGTGGATACTTACACACGTTAAATATGGGAATTTGCACTAAAAACTACCATTTGTCATCGTTTCCAAGTGATCAAAGCTATGCTACGATGTTAACGCTTCGCCACACACTTCAAGTGCGTTCCAGTATGGCTGTAAAAAGCAGCGTGCTATGATCAACAGAGCAAGGTTGTTTAGAGTGGTGTTTAGGACATCATATTTGAGCTTGTAGTAATCATGACCGTTGTAGATGTGTCCTTGTGATGGCCATGCTCGCAAATTTACCCAGCAGTGTGTCATCAGCGCCACTCAGGTCCTTGGCCCGAGGACGGACCAAGTTCAGCAGTACACATTTAACAGCCATCAGCATTACGGCACAACAAGGCACTTTAAGGTCGCATCGGCAAGGGGACGAGTAATCTGACATGATGAATCAACAGACTGGGATGGGTAAGGCTGAGGTTTTCTCTGAGGCTTTTACAGGCGAGTGTGTGTGTGTGTGTGTGTGTGTGTGTCTGTGTGTCTGTGTGTGTTTATGTGCAAAACATGCTTGTTTCATTTTGTAAATCAAGATATAAGGAAGTACTGGACTAAATCTTGAACTAACACATTAGCCAAACCCCTTATAAAAATTAAAACACAACAGGAAGCGTCGTAATAGGAGAAAAACAACAACGACGTAATACTGTGAAATGGCGCATAAAGTTGAATATTTTCCGATGACAGCACATACATAAAGGGTTTTTATTCCTCTTATACTACAGAGATTTTCCAATGATTACAATTTCTCACTTTGATGGATGCCACATTGTGGTTTTTAATCATTTAATACTATTGAACTACATTAATGTTTCTGTAGTAAGAGCTAATTAAAAAAAAAAGTATGTAAAATAAATAAATAAATAAATAACAAATATAAATGGCACATTTGTAAGATGTTCATTTAACATTTATGGAAGGAGTCAATGCATTTTTCTCCACAAGAAAGTCCTCAGGACAGAGACGTCTGCTCTGTCTGGTTCACTAACAAGACAAGTGGAGTTTTCGTTTGTCTTAGTAACTTAGTAAACAAAATGGAAAAATGTGGTTGTTAAAGTTACCATGAATCAAAATCAAAGTATTGTGACTTTTAGTATGAATATGTTCGCCTTAAGGTTATCTATAAGCTAGTGCACTCTAACACAATGACCAAATTTGAAAAAAAGAAGATATATGCATTCAAATTTACAGTCTGTCTCTACAACCAATACGGATCAATTTTTGATGACATCATTCTGCACTTCAGTTTCTCATCAGAGTTGCTGTCCAATCAAATGCTGTCTAGATTCTGACGTGTACCTCCCCCAACAGTATAAATATCATCTTGAGGAAGTTGCCATCGTTGAGCAAGAGAACTCATTTGAGCAGGCAGGTGTGTCTTTGACTGTTCGAATGTTCACGTACTATTCAGTTTTCCAACTGACAGTTGTTTAAGAAGGAACTGGCTTGAATTCATTCACTTTGAAGAAGAGACGGCTCAAGGCTTTGTGGCAGGCATTTTTCCATGGTACTAACTGTCAAGTACGGCTTAGCCCAGCCTTTGTGGTGAGTTAAATGCTCTTGGCTATAAAAAAAGAGGGAGGAGTCACTCGATATGTCCTGCCCTGATTTCCTGTTTCAGTGGAAATTGCACATCGAATAATGCTGCTCATTTCAAGGCATATGTATATATACACATATATAATATATATATATACATACATATATATATATATATATACATATTCCACTGAAACAGGAAATCAGGGCGGACATATCGAGTGACTCCTCCCTCTTTTTTTATAGCCAAGAGCATTTAACTCACCACAAAGGCTGGGCTAAGTCGTACTTGACAGTTATATGCCTTGAAATGAGCAGCATTATTTGTATATATATATACATATATATATATATATATAATATATATATTTGTAACATATGTTGCTGGTACGATAACAGTAACTCTTCACATCAGGTCCCCATCCCACCATCACGTTATTGATTAGTTTTCTATAAAAGTACAGTCCAAAGGATTTATTCCTTCATTTATACTCATCTACAGCTACAGTATTAAACTTTGACTCAATACACTATCCTATATATATATATATATATATATATATATATATATATATATATATATATATATATATATATATATATATATATATAACTTATACTGCAAAAATAATTTATGAATAATACTTTGTTGTATTTTATTAATTGCACATTGTCAACTGACATATATCAAGAACAGTAGCAGGGTGATATATTCGGAGCTGCACTACTTGAAATGCAGCTGGAATGCATCCCTGCGGTTTGCTGTCTGTTCCTTTCTATGTCAGTCCAGTCTTTGGAAATTGATTGCTACCCAAATGTCATGCTGCTGCCGAGGCCATCAGTTCTCAGCCTGTGTGAAGGCTATTTTCCCACTTCTGCAGGCAGGTGTGCTACTTCATGACCCTGAGACAAGCCACTGTTTACCAAGCATGATGAGCGCCTATTCTCAGTGTAAAATATTGATCATTGATCTGAAATACAGTACAGGGAGGATGTTGTACTGCCAGATGAGTCTGTGTATGTGTGTATGTGGGCAGAGAAGCAGGTGACAGGGACACCCTTGGGCCATTTCATTACGGAAAGTGTCTGTCCACATGATGAGGAAAGGATTATCCTTCCAAACAGGATTTCCTTGAGAGGATAATTTGTTAGCTGAAGCTGCAGAAGGGCTAAAAGCGCTATATAGGTTAAAGTTACAATATCGACTCCTTCACAGCTCCGGTGCTTCGGTATGGAGTGTTTTGTATGTGTTTGCTAGGTGGTGTACTTCATGCATGGCTGCTTTACTTATATAAGGGTGATGTATGCACTGTTTCAAGACTGTTAGTCAATATGGAAGTGTTTCAAATCGTGTGTATTGCGATGCCACGAAATGGAGTCATTCATGGAACAGCCATTAAAATAAATAAATGAATTAAATAAATAACCCAGGTGCGAAGGGAAGTGGGGATAGGTTTAAAACATGCACGAAGGCTGAGGGGGAGAACAGCAGGGGTATGAAAAAGAGGGGAAACTATATCTGAATGCAGGCTCATTTTCCACATTGAGGCCCTGGGGCACTTGAAAAAACAATGATGGAAACACAAGCAACGTCGAGCTGATTTGCATTTACAAACTGATGCTTCCCTGCCTGTCATGTAATATTTATGGCTGTGAGGACCACGCGCTGTTCTCCTTGATTTTAATGCCTTAATGGAACACTGGGGGTTGCTGCGAGTGTAGCAGTGGCATACGCTATATAGAGAGATGACAGTCTCGCACGCCCTGACATCAAACACCATGTCCGTGTAAATCCCCCAATTTTCAGCATGGCCGCAATCCCTGACCGCAGTCGTATCAAAAGTACAAAAGTGCTGCCCCTTCTTAGATGATTCAAAGAGCCCTATCCAGGGTCAAATGCACTCTAATCAAGACCAATCTTGAATAACAAATCCCCACACTTGATGGCAAACCGCTCCCCTCCTTATTATTTCCCAGTTTGTGTGTGTGTTGAAGAATGAGTCTGGAATCTTGCGCTAAAAGGCCACTGATTGGGGTGCCGAGGTCTGTAATTTGCAATTAGTGAATGGGTCAAGGATTTGATTCGGGTCAAGGTCCACATTTGCATGTGCTTTTGTTCGATCGGTTGGAATTATGCGAATGGCCACCTCCCACGTCTGTTTACCCACAATCTGGCAAAGCCAGCCCTCCCTCTGTACACTCCAATCAACCGGTGCTTAGCACTTCCTTTCATATAGCCACTCGCGACCGGTGCTGGCCCTTAATGAATACAGGAACCTGAGCAGTGATTGAGATTGCGGGTTGATGGTAAGCTTGTTAGCGCGGCGAAATTGCATGCAGCACCTCTGGCATTGTAATTGCAGACGCTCCTGTCTGATGGGCTTGTTATGTTCTATCAAGAATTTTCCAAAGCGAGTTTTCTAATAGAGAAAATACATTTTTAAAAAGATGATGGCGTTCAACCGTTGTGAAGTGAAGTAGAAAAAGGTTGTGCTTATCTGTAATAAAAATGGGTACTAGTAATGTCAGCTTGGAGCCTGTCACAATATACAAAAGATTGTATTTTCAAAGACAAGGCTGGATGCACTAGTTCCTGCATTTAATCCCAAATTTATGAATTATTATAACATTGTAACATTAATAATGTTCCTTTTTTTGCTGAACCCTTTTGCTAGTACAGCATGTCAAGATTTGATTCCTAATTTAAATGTGGCTTGTTGGAATGTGACTCCTAGCAATATTTCAAAATAGTACCACCCAGAATCCATATTCAAAGATTGATATTCCTAATATCCATCCATCAATCTTCAACCGCTTACTCCTTCTTCAGGGTCACAGGGGAATCTGGAGACTATCCCAGGGAGCATCAGGCGCAGGTTCCCCAGCGACCCTGAAGAAGGAGTAAGCGGTAGAAGATGGATGGATGAATGTATATTCCTTATATTAATTTGTAAAAAATAAATGAATAAAACAAAAGATGAGATTAAGTGCCTAAGTTCCATGACGACATTTGTAAATGAAGGGACTCCACTTGGGAACTAGGGATCACAATAACCTATGTGGTCAGTGCAGATGGAAAATTCCCTGATCCCTTGTTAATTTCTTTCTCCTGCCAAGGAAGGACAGGTAGCATGCTCCAAAATCAGCAGCATGATGTTAAGGAGTGGATCTCTGTAGACTTTCTCCCTGTCCACCAAGTCCCACCGCGGCCCTTGTTTGCTTAGGGCCATACTCGTGTGCAGGCATCCCGATGGTTCAAAGAGTTGTCCTAGACTGCCTTCCGACATACACTCAGAGAGTGCTGGGTCATGTTCTCTAGCTGAGTACAAGACAGGAAATCCATTTAATTACCTGTGAAGCAGAAGATGGGGCATGTATGTGTGTGTGTGTGTGTGTGTGT
The DNA here is from genome assembly GCA_012411365.1 of Ameiurus melas. NCBI lineage: Eukaryota > Metazoa > Chordata > Actinopteri > Siluriformes > Ictaluridae > Ameiurus > Ameiurus melas. The sequence continues at coordinate 4,643,295 of CM022769.1, forward strand.
GTGTGTGGTGGAGTAGTGCTGGACGGAAGAACTGTGTTCCAGCGAGTGAGCTTGGCCTCTATGGGCCCTTCAGTTCTGCTTGCCATTATGACCTTCTTCCATACTTTAGCGTTGTCCTTCCCTCCAGCCCTTTCTTTTATATTCTACCTTCCTCTGTCTGTCTTTTAGCCCATCCTCCATAGCCTTCCTTGCCCTTTCCATTCTCTTGCTCTCTTATTTTTTCCATTCTCTACCATCTAACCATGTGCGTCACTGATTTTCTTTCATAAGGGGCAGCACCTTGCGTTCAGTCAAGCCCTGTCTATCACTCCCAGTTTTTTTATCACTCCCACCTTATTTGTTCCTTATTCCCATCTGAAAAGAGGTCTAGAGAAAGTTCTGCATCCATCACAAGGTAACAGGTGAATCTTCAGACTAAAACTGGAAATTCAAATCACTTGACACATCCCGGACTTGTTGCATATGATGTTTTCGCATGCATCTGGAAACCAACAGGCTACACTTGACGAATACTTATTAAAGCACCTACAGAACCACTACATATCGAGTTGGCAGGAACTTTCCAAGCAGTCTGGATGACTGAGAGCCCGGTTGTTATTTCATGGTCTGTGTGTGTTCAGCTCTCTTGAGTTCAAATGCAGCATAGAAAGCTGTGGGTTGCATCACTTTTGGCCCTGCTTTGGCTTTAAAGCATTTTCATGTCTTTATCTGCGTGTGTGGCATACCTCTCCCCCACTGATATGAGGACAGCAGAAGGTCTCTCCTCACTGGAGGCTGAACTGTCATGTCTGAGGAAAAGTTTGGCTCTGTGCCTGCTGGTAGAGATGCAGCCATCCTTGCTGGGTGAAGCTACTTCTCCATTCTTCAAACCAGGACTGGAAATCAGACTTCTTTTTTTAAGGAAATTGGTTCATGTAACTTCAAAGAGTCACATGATAAATCCATGAACAGATGCTGCATTTTCTGCACAAAGCAAATGACTGCAAAGCCTGAGGCATCTTGAATTGCAGACATCTTGGCTGTCTTGAGAGGCCAGGTTTTGCGAAGCATGAGTGCACGGCATGAAGAAAAAGAACAGTGTTCTGAACCCCCCCAGCAACCATTAGGCTGGAGGCTTACATTAGCTATGAGAAAGTTTTGTGTTGTCCCTAGGAGGCATGCTTGGAGCCAAACTATCAAATTAGATCCACTGAATCGCCTTGTGTCTTGCTGAGTGGAAGAGCTAATTGTATTTATTTATTAAGTGTAGCATGCTCAGTCAGCCAAGCTGAGAGGGAACCGTTGGTCATTCATGAATATTTCACAAGCAACATTTACATGACAGCGAAACCTTGTACAACCCAGGTGAGACAATTGGGAATAGAAAAGGAAGGAAGAAAGAGACACGGGGCTGGGGCATCTCTATAAGAAATTCCTCTCTTTCGTTCACTCTCGTAGCATTTCAGGAGTGGATCAGCCAGATAATGACCTTCTGTATCCAGATCTCTCAAGGAGGGGTTCAAACTGCATTCAGGTCAAGAGCCTGCGTTAAAACAAATGCAGTGCATTTTCGATATTGTTATTTCACAGATGACTTGTCTAAGTTAGATACTGAATGCAATCCCCAGATTCCGGGGGACTAAGGTGACACAAGGAAAGGGGTGGGGCTTCCAGAGTTCAAAACTTCCATGCAAATGTCAATCTTTACAGATTCATTTGTCGACTGGCTTATTTGTGACTTTGCTGAGGAATTGAAAGAAGGCTCTTTTGGCATATTTTTGAGTGACAACTTGCAGCAATGTACTCTGAGCTCCTATGCGAAATGCGTACAAGGTTGTCAGGTTTATATACAAGGAACCCTTCTAGACCCTACTGTCTGATTTAGTACTTGATTGTAGTAGGTATGCCTATCCGATGCACCATCTCGAATTTTCCACCCTTTAACGATGAAAGCACTGAAGTCGTGGGCTATAAAAGCAGCTTTAGTAAATGTGACATCTTTACTGACGCCCACTTATTCCCAACCATTCTTTCTATCATACAGCCCACAATTTTTGTCAATAATGGCATGTTTCAGCCATTTTCCATCAAGTGCAATAAATACATCAAACTCTGCTCTTCCCGCTGCGATGAATCCATTACATAAATCTTGACGAGGATGACAGGAAGATGCCTGCAAACCATTTGTGAGGACATTGTGCGATTTTATATTTATTCATCTATCCTTTTATCCCGCATGCACATTATTTATTCCATATAATTACTTTAAAGAGGCCTGGCAGCACAATTTGTAACCAATTTATTATTTACATGCCATGATAAAACACCCACATTAAGGCCTAGAGATGCTGTCAGGATGGTGCAGGACGTATGGTGTCCTTTCTGGGTTTAAGCTTACCGAGCACTAATAAAAAAACAATGTATTAACGGAAGACAAAATATTATTTGTGAAGCTCCAGCCTTGGCCAGTGTAGCTGGGGCATTAAAAAACATTAGCCAGACTCTTCGGTGCTATTTCCTGCTGCTTCTTTTCCTTGTACTCGAAAAATAAAGACTCCTGCATTTGTGTTCAATTAAGGTGCATGCTTCTCCCTCTCATTTTCACCCAATAAAAAATGGAGGCTGGATTCATTTTGTCCCACAGCCATGTGTGCTCTGTGCTCACGCGAAAGCGTTTGAAAAGCGAGAATGCCTGGCCCTTATAAATCACCAAATGAGACCAGTGATAGCGCACAAGGTGTTTGCATGAGATAGAGTTTCCAGTGCGAGTGCTGGAGCGTGAAGCTGGGCTGGAGGAAGGAGGGAGGGAGGGAGGGAGGGAGGGACAGAGGGAATGAGATGTGGATTCTTGACTCCTCTGTCCCCGGCCACCTGCTGTACAGATAGGTAAAAGTACTGGCAGGTGGTTGGCCACTTGCAGCAGGTGAAGAAACAACCATTTCCAGCTGGACAGGTCTGGGGAGTAGGGTGAAAGGTTAGAGTTTAAGTTAGGAGGTGCTGTATGTATGTGGTGGGTCTTCAACCCTTAGAATATACCTACTTCCTACTGAGAAAGGAAGAAAAGGTGATAACCTTGAGACCTGAAGCAGAAGGCTCAGCTGGTTAACAGATTTTTAGCTTTATTCCTAATGAAAGCATATTCACTCAGCATTAGTCCTCTATAGAAAAAAAACATAATGTACTATTCTGAATAAATATATACTGTATGATCTAAACTGATATGTATACAGATAAGAATAAGAGGTGCAGTATTTGTTTTTTGCTGTTGTTGTTGAACTTGGTAGATTGGGACTGGAGGTGTATGTGGGGTGTTATGTGAGTTGGAGGTTACTTTCATGCGGGTGTGAGCCAACAATCAGACAAACAAAAAGGATGCGTTTGCAGCAATGCATTTACTGTGTTAACTCATTCATCCTTAGTAATTGCCTGCTCAGGGATGCATGGTGGTTTAAATTAAGCTACGAGTTTGTTTATATTTTTCAGAAACAAAACTGGATTAGTTATAAATTTGACTACAAACAAAATAATAATAACTGCAAAAGCGGGAATTTAAAAAAAGAAACATTTATGAAATAAATATGACAGAAAAACAAAAACAATTCTTGTTTCAATCCTCCAGGATTTTGTGATCACAGATATTAATGCAAAATCATTTTTAAACAAATTATTTATAATATATATATATTTTTTTTCGAAATTACTGCAGACATGTCATGTGATGTCATCAGGCTTAGGGAGTAACGGAATACATGTAATGGTGTTACTTAATTAGGATACAAAAAAGGTAACTGTAATCCATTACAGTTACGTAAAAAATAAATAAAAAAGCAATCAGATTACAGGTACAGTTTTATATAAAAAAATGTGAGTACTATCAGGATTTTTTTTTCATTTAAAACCAAAGAAATTAATCTTTTTACATAGACAGCTTCTTAATTATTAGTAGTTCTGGTTCCCTCATTGCAGTCGTGGCTCACATGAGCAACCTCCTGGTGCATGCGCGAATAAATTTTACAAAGTTCATGTGATAGAAATGAACACATTGTTTTCTGAAATGCTTCTATGGGGTTCCTCTTTTCCCCGGACATGTCCTCTTTTTCGGACCATCATTATGATGTGCATTTTTGCATTGCTTTAACCCGTCTCTGTAAGTCCCACGTACACCAGTTGGTCGATTTTAAAAGTCTTGTAGCAACTTTTGTCTAAATTCCTTCCTCTCAACCATTAGCCTACTCTCAGCGAATGTGCGTAGGTGAAACCTTGTTGTGTACGGCATCAGACAGTTGCTTGACATTTAAGGTCATTTTTAATTTCATGGCCATTCAAAAGTTTCAATGATGGCAGAAGGTACACTCGTGGCATCTGATATTTTATTTTATTCCCACGGACATTCAAAAGAAAGTGGGGAAAAAATTTAAAACAAGGTTAATGTAAAATCAATTTTATTTATATATAAATGTCTCAGTTTTCTCACTTTTAATGAAAGGAATTCTCATACTAACCAAACCAAATTTAACTGTATGTTTTCAGAGAGAGTAGATATGGTAGTCGTGGCTAGTATGGACGTGTGTGCAGCCAGTCTGTGTGAAGAGCAAATGGCACACTCCTGACTTAACCCAGGCCAGAAGGAGCTGCAAAAGCCCATCATTTTGAAAATAATTAATAACGCATTTAATAAATAGCTCCTGAGCCACTGATGTACTCTCGCCATCTGTTACTGTATAATATTCCGCTTTTTATTAATGTGATACAGCCATTAGATGACTATGGAGATGACATAATAATGCATGGCATCATTCAGATGCTATTTGTCTCCTCAAATTCCAATCTGGTACACCGCTCCATTTTTTCCCCCTTCTCTTTCTCTCTCTCCTCCACTTCTCTCTTGGTGACTGATTTAATCTGGCACACTTTAGGTAAGAACTTCAGTCATAACCTAGTTAATCAACCAAACTCAAAGTGTAGTCAATTAAGAGTGAGGGAAAAATGTGCCCTCTTGCCTCTATAGCTACAATATGGCTGAGTCCCACGTGGAGTTTTTCAATGGTTCAGTCAAGCAAGGTGAAAAGTGTTGCCCTGGGATATAAGAAATTATGTCTAGCACTCTGGTAGTGCACTAATAATATTATATTATTAGACTATTACGTGTCATACTGTAATAAATGTGAGATAAGCATGCCTTTGAGACCACTTCTATAGATCAGAGGTGGGTACTGAATCAGTACTATAAGACGTAAGTATCGAGGGCATTTTTTTGTTTTTGTAAAAGTGAAATCAGGACTCGAGCTCCCCTCCAAATTCCTGGCTTGATTCTAGACTTGTTGTTTAATAATGTATGCACCTTAGTTTGAAGGCATGGATTGATTTCAGGTTTACTTCAAAAGGCCAAAACTTGATTGAACATGACATGTTGTAAATATTTATTTGCTCAATGCTTCACCAACTTCCAGAGCCTGTTGGAAAAGTCGCAATGATTTTCTAATACACGCTCGGTACGTCTGGTGTCAAGAAAACATTCACAAGGTTAAAAAACGTGGATTGATATGCCCTTTAAAAAAATTGTGTGAACATGGGCTACCATGTTTGCCATGCATGAAGAGGGGTGAATAGGTATTTGGTAGTCCAAATGAACAGGTGTCCCAAAAGTCTCCATACATTGGGGACTATGTTTGCCAGTACCACGTTGGTTATGTCTTCGTCAGTGGACGCTTGTGGATGTCCACTTCTCGGTTGGTCCACAACATTTCCAGTATTTTTGAATGTGTTAATAAGTTGGGCAACAGTGGCATGTGTGATATGCTGTTAAAGTCCATCGCAGACTTGCGACAGCTTCCTGAACCAATACGTCCTTCTTTTGTCAAATGCATTCATTAAGGCTATCAGAAAGAATAGTATATATATATATATATATATATATATATATATATATATATATATATATATATATATATATATATATACACTTTTCATATAAGTATGAAAACTTTTGGAAGCCATTTTGCAAAAATGTGTTAATTTCCCCTATTTATGGAAACTTTTGGGACACTGTATATATCTTCTTCTTCTTTTTTTTTTTTTAAAGAATGTCAGAAATGTTCATACACAGTCTCAGTGTTTAAATCTAGGCTTAAAACATATTTCTTTACTCAAGCTTACCCTGACTAGATTATATCGCACTACCTCACAATCCTAATCGTTTTTCTCCCTCTCTCTCTTTTTGCCGAGCCCCACACGAATTTATGGAGATATTGGAGATCCAGATCCCTTCTGCCTCTGGATGAGCCCAAATCTTCTGCTGGGACTACGGCTGCTCCTAAGGCCATACATACTTCTCATTTTCACATTATCTGTGTTACATTCACAATCTGTGTTACCCAGATGAGGATGGGTTTCCCTTCTGAGTCGGGTTCCTCTCAAGGTTTCTTCCTCCAAAAACATCTTAGGGAGTTTTTCCTTGCCACCGTCGCCACTCAGTGGCTTGCTCAGTTGGGATAAATTCCATTTGTTTTCTACCTGTTTGTCTCTGTTTATCTGTTCCTGTTTGTCTCTCTTTAGATGTTTCTGACTGTTCATACCTGTTTTTTATTTCTGTAAAGCTGCTTTGAGACAATGACTATTGTAAAAAGCGCTATACAAATAAAATTGAATTGAATTGAATTGAATTCATTGGTGTCACGTATCTGGGACTCCATTTCCCATCAGCCACTGCACTGCACCACATGACCACATGCACCACAACTGCACCTGATCCACGTTTCTGGTTAATGAGCACCCATGTGTATATATAGTCTTTGTCTGCACTTTCTCCTTGTATTTCGTTGTCTGAGACTTCTGTCTTTCATGTCAGTGTGTTCTGTTTCTCGCCATAGTATCTTGCCAAGTTGTCTTAGTGTTTGTCTAGTAGTCTATTTGTTTACAATAAATGTTTAAAATCTGCAACTGCTTCTGCCTCTACCTCAAACCGTGACAATTGGGCATTTGGTTGAGACTTGAGGTGTGCAAGGGGGCTGGGAATTTTCACCAATAAAAAAAAAAAAAAACAACAACAAACAAACAAAAAAACTTCCAGTTAGGCCACACCCACCTTGAGTTGAAATCTGAATGCAGATATGGCTATTTGAGGCATTACACAGATACAACTATGATACACCACTAGTGGACAGCGAAAACAATTTCCATTCTACTGGAAGTTGAAATCCATGTTGAGGAGTCCATGACTGCCAATCTACATGGTGTTCTTACTGGGAATTCAAGGTGCAATGCTATACCTGACAGATATAGACTGGTGGATTGGCCTAGGTGAACTGTACAGAAAACAATTTCCGCTTTTATGATCTGCATTTATGGTCAGTGCTTCTCTTTTCCCCAGCATCCTAGCATTATACCATGACATAGAATGGCAGCAAAACAGTGCTACCAGCCCTGCAGTATACAGGGGATGTCAGCAGGACAGCAAATGTGGTGAAAGTGGAATATAGCATTGCAAGCTCATGTATGTGCAGTATCACCTTATGAAATGTCAATCATTGGATTGGCAGTTTTGTTACTCCACTGAGCTTTTTCCCGTTGTTGGTAACACATAGAAACTTTGAAAGGTCTGACTCCTTTAGCCCAGCATCACGGGGGCAATCAGTCACTGTGTGTTACATTACAGATGGCTGGTCAAGCAGAATGAAGCTGCTAGCTCTCACATTGGGGGAAATAGTTCCTTTCTCCTTGTAAGCAATCACAAAGGCAAAGTAAGTTTTGCATTCAGAGGTATCAATGATTTAGTGGAGAGGCACTTACGGACTTGTACTGCAATTTGGAGATATGAATAATTAACGTTCATTAGCGGAGTTGTTTTCTTGAAACAGTGTATTAGAATTCCACAGCAGTCTTTTCTTTGTACAATGCGTCAAGGGACAAGATGTAGCTTGTATTCATTTGCAAAATATTCTGCAATTGCATCATGGAATTATTACCCAGAATGTCATTTTCTTTACATAGCTCCCAGCTGAGCATATAACTTCTGCCATTTCATGAGTTTGGACTCAATTGATCCATAGCGCTGTATAAACATTATTTTAAGACCATTGAACCAAGTCTGTAGCTTGTTTATTTTTATTTATTTATTTTTTTTATTTGGGAATGATACCCGTATCAAGTCCGACAGATCAATTATATGTGGTTGCGGTGGTGTTGCCACTTAATAATTCCCATTTTTACAAAGGCTCTATATGCTTTCTGCATCTCAATAAGGCCTGCTGCCTCTTCACAAACAGATCTCATCTTACAATTGGCATAAGGTCAGGGCTGTAGCTGATGAACTAACCAAAAACCAAAGCAAACATACTTGATTGACAGCTGGCCCCTTGTTCAGGGCGCTACCTTGCATCAGAAGACTTGTAATCAAATGACCTCTCACCTGTCTCTTTTTTTTTCCCTCTTTCATTTTTGCTAATGAGAATAGATGTTAATAGGCTTTTGAAACAACAGTTCATTACACCACCTCCCTGGAATGATTTAATATGCTAGGTTTTCTCCCCCTCTGCCTCCTCAGATGGTTTTACCTCCTTTGTTGAAGCACAACAAATTCTGGACATAAATAAAGGCTGACTAGTCAAAGATTGGATTGTTCCCTCGCCGGACAAACATGCTGAGAGAAGCTGGTGAGAAGTGGAGTAGCAGCGTGGCCTCTTTATTGCAAACGTGTTGTAATTTGCATCAGTGATCTCCTATGAATAGATACATGTAGGTTAGGACTGCAGTGTCCCCATTTTAAGGGCCCAAAATTTTTCTGACCATTTCTCCAACCCCCAATATTTCATATAGTGTCATTTAATAAATAAAAGGTATTATTACTATAACTTTTTTTTTAATCACGTTACATTACAGTAAATAAGTGCACAGTTCACAGAATGATAGCCTTCTTGTTCAAAGATTAATACTGACCTAACAAATCCATCCATACATCTATTTTCTATACTGCTTACCCTTCACATAGAGCCTGGAGCCTTACCCACCGGGAACTCGGGGCACAAGGTATGGGATTCCCTGGATGGGGAGGGGTGGGGGGGGTGCTCACTGCAAGTCACAATCGCACACACATTCATACACTATGGACAATTTAGAGATGCCAATCAGCCTACAACACATGTCTTTGGACTGGGGAAACTGGAGTACCCAGAGAAAACCCCTGAAGCATGGGGAGAACATGCAAGCTCAGCACATGCAGGGCAGAGCTGGGATTCGAGCCCCCAACCCCCGGAGGTGCAAGGCAAACATGCTAACCACTAAGCCAACAAATCAATATAAAAAAATTAAAACTTAAATAAAACACATTACAAGCACAAAAACGGTACATCATACCATACATTTGCATATTTAACAATGTTTTTATGGGTCATTGTGTGTAGGAGACCACAACTACACACACTCTGCAATAAATGTGTGTAATGAGAGGACTGGGATTGTGCATCACACTGCAGTATATCAAAGACATTACATCCAACCAAGATCGCTACTTGGATTTGATGCTCTCAAGTGCACTAATCTTGTCTCCCATTAATAAGTGATGATGAATGGTAAAAAATAGTTTATTGTTTATTCGGTTTATCTGGATTAACATATTGCATTTTATTTAAGGCAATTTTACAACGAAAGCAAGTCCCATGATTCGGATGGTGAAGCATTCATTTATGTGCTTTGCTTTCACTGTTCAGTTTTAATTATTATTAAATATTCCATAAAATCAGATGGATACGCGTAGAACTACAATATAAATAATGGTTGTTAAAAATCTCCTGCAGCTCAGCTGACCAAAGTAAGGATCACAATCCCAAAGAACCCAGAGGACCTACGGCTTAGGGTTAATGGCTTGGTTAACCCTCATAGCTTTTCTTACAACTTCAACCATATAAAATCTTGTAAAATAACACGCAGGATGTTGTGTGAGGTTGTCAGTAAAAGAACAGATGGGTAAAGGGGCACACTAGTAGCCATGTGTTCAGGAACACACTAGAGACAAAACAGAGCTGGCTGATTGCATTATTGTTAGCGGATACACGGGTGGTCAGAGCAGTTAACTACGGTGTCTGGCATGGCTCTTTGAGAGACGTTACTGCACTGAAGAATGAGCTTGTTAACTGGAACAAAAGCCCATCAGCTCCATCAGCGACGTACTTTGCTGAGCTCTTTAAAAATGCATGTTTCTGACATGCATTAACTTCACACTTCCAATGAATCAGCCAAGCACTGCGAAGGAACTTTTACAAGGACTTTGAAAGACACCTAAGTGTCACAGCAGAAAGTCGTTAGCTCCTCGAGGCCTCTCTTTAGCACCCCTCCACAAAACTCTGCTGCATTAATGCCGTCGCTTCAACTCTGGTTCTCTTGCACATCCCTGGCTTCTTATGTAATGAGCAGTAATCAGCCTAATGTCCTCAGTTCTCTTTCTCTCTTTGTCTCTTGGCAGCTGTGTACTGTAGTCGTCGTCCCCCCTCTCTCAGTAGTGTTTGAAAAGCAAGGGGATGTCCTGGCTGGCTGCAAACCAAGCTTAGATAGGTGATGGGTTCCAGCAATTTATTATGTATTGCCACTTTTATGTAAAGCCGCCAGCTTGTTGTACCCGTTGAACTTAAGTCCGGTCGTATAATAGTGAGAAGCGTACTTTAAAATATTGTTGAAGGTTGATGTTTTGTTGTGGCTAATAGATCTTTTTAGCATTTCCATTCATTTTATGTGATATTGTGACAAGTCAGTGGATCTGAAGCCCTCCTATAGTGTTTCCCTTTGATGCTCAAATGAGATATATTTCATTTAAATAGTCCATTGAAGGCAATGGTTCCCTTATGGACTGGTGGCTGGTGGACTAGTGGTCTCATGGTTGCGGCCTGGGTTTGATTCCCAGTCAGAGAACCATCTCAGCCACTGCAGGAGGGTTGCATGAGCCAGTTTGGAAAATTGGGAAAAATGCATCAGGAAGGGCAAACCGGGTGAAAAACATGTTCCAGAATCAAATATGTAGATGGTCGAACCTCTGTGGTGAAACTGAAGTGGAGCAGCCAAAAGAGGGAGGAAAGAAAGTTCATTGTTGGCAATCCATCTATAGATGAACCGAATGTAACATTGTTACAGGACTAGGGACAAGTTGATAGTCTACACAGTAGATGATCTACTAAACATCTATAGCTTCAAACTATCCAAATAGTCACTATTTAAAAGTCTATAGCAGTGGTCACCAGCCGTCTTCCTTGAGATCTACCTTACTGCAGGTTTTATCTCCAACCAAAATCTAACACACCTGTTTTAGTTGATCAAGAACTTCTTAAGGCAATGTTTAGATGGTCAGGTGGGCATGATTATGGTTGGAGCTAAAGTTTTCAGGAAGGTAATTCTCTAGGAACAGGGTTGGTGACCACTGATCTATAGCTGAAGTGTTCTGCTGCAATGTGTAAAGATCCAGCTCCTTGCTTACAATGGATCTGGAACAAAAAATGCACAAGTGAATGGCAGCCACAATTATCTTTTAATGCTTAACCATTCATGATTAATTCATGTATCAGGTTTAAGTGGTTGTGTTTTGGCACTTCACATTACCACTTTCGACTAGCACCATTTTGGCAATCAATTTTGAACTTGAAGTGGAGAATGTACATTCGTCTCAGTCCAGTTGTCTTTAAATATTCTGCTTTCCTTGTCGACTTTTTTTCCATTGAACAAGCCATGTAGTCATTTCATTAATCAGACCAGAGAGGGTAAATGAACTTTCAAAAATGTGTAAAAATCTAAAACCTATGTAAATAATTTATGTAAATATATGTAATTGGGTGCAATAAACCACAACAGAAACAGAAAAAGTGGTTTATGTTTAAACAACTGGAATCGATGAACTACAGCTAGTTCTTTCATACAGTGATCGGTCCTTCTATGGCGTTTTTTGAGTGTTTGGTTTGAGCCATTGAAATACTTGCTGGGCCTGACATCTGGTCTATAGAGAGTGTATAGAGCATAGCCTAACACAAACTATTGGAAAGAGTGTCTACATTGGATTATCCAAATAAAGCCTTTTTTTCATATTTAACTAAGATACTAGCATGAATTTACTATGCTGCTATAGGGAAATTATTTTTATTATGTTTATTAAGTTCACTTAATACGGGCGGCTGTGGCACAGTTGATAGAGTGGGTTGTCCACTAATCGTAGGGTTGGTGGTTCGATTCCCGGCCCAGGTGACTCCACATGCCGAAGTGTCCTTGGGCAAAACACTGAACCCCAAGTTGCTCCCGATTGCAAGTTAGCGCCTTGCATGGCAGCTCTGCTACCATTGGTGTGTGTGTGAATGGGTGAATGAGACACAGTGTAAAGTGCTTTGGATAAGTGCACATTTACCATTTACTTACTCAAGCATGATATTGGTACAGTTTTACTCAAGCACTGGTTCTCAAATGTAAAGTTTAATCAAGGGGTCAATGACTAGTTTTTTTTTCCTTCCATCCATCCATCCATCCATCCATGCATCTTCCATTCTGCTTATCCTACACAGAGTATCCCACACAGGGAACTCACAGCACAAGGAACCAACCCATCACGGGTATCACTTTCATATACAGGTCACACTACGATTTGGAATTGCCAATCAGCCTACACCGCATGTCTTTGGATTGATCGAGGAAACCTGAAGGAAACCTCTGAAGCTTGGGGAGAACATGTAAACTCCACGCAAACAGGACAGAGGCGAGATTTGAACCGCCAACACCAGAGATGCAAGGCATACGTGCTAACCACTGAAAAACTCAAAAACAATTTATAAACAATGTAAATTTGGACATAATGTGTTTCACTGGTTGAAAGCTCTATATCTATATATCACAAGCTCTATAACAAATCAAATAAATCCAAATAGGCTAGTGCAAAATGCTAAAAATATTTGATTTGGGATGTTTCCATAATGTATTTCACCCGTAAAGGCATCCCTGGCTTTAAAACATTTGGGACATCTTTATTAGGGTATCTTAGGTAACTTTTGGTTGTTATACCCTTTGTTATACCCTTTGCCATGAAAGGCCAGTGGTCCTACTATGGTACAAATAACACTAATAATACAATGCACATATCGTAGTATTAATGGTGGTACTATAGTTTATAGCCAATGCACCAACAAGACACCTCTGCTATGAATCTTAATTGCATAAAATAAAACCCCATAAATATACTAAATAAAATAAGATCCAATTAGTGGTGCAGTGATATTTTTCCTGTCCTTTTTGAGCATTTTTTAACTTTTTGAAAAATAAATGGACTTTGTCATCATTTCCTATTATACTGAAGCAGGTAGAATTGGTTTGGATGATTTCTATATTTAGACAAGATAAAAAAATGTATAATTTTTCTACACAGATATGGATATTTGTGTTGTCATGCGGTTCAAGGTCATGATATAGTTATGTAAGACCCATTATTTTGGACAAAACTGTGATACTGAAAGCATATTGTAGAGCATAGCACACTCAAAAGCATATTGCACCTCTCTTGTTTGTTTTGAATAATTACGATGTACTGTGCTGGCTTCCCACAGTTTTCATGAGCACCACCTGCTAGCAGCACGTGAACTCTGCAAACGCTCAGCATACCATCACCATCATCCTAAAGCTATAGGCCCTAGGTCTATATTCCAGTATGGAATTATCTTGTATGATTCAAGGTGCTCAAGGCACCGCAGTGTCCATACGTTCTGCAACATATTTCCTCTTTGCTGATTCTCTGGATCATTACTTGCATGGTGTTCAGGGACTTCATGATTTACAAATTAAGCACCGTTTGCAGTAATTTGCATGCAAGCAAACTCGCTCCAATCAAGAGTGCATAGCCAGGGGAGAGAGCGCTAAGAGTGATGTGTGTAACAGCAAATTGATCTCATCTAAAAGGGCTCGGAGAACTTCAGCGAAGATCAAAGCTGATGCTAAGAAGCTGAGATCAGCTGCTGGAAAGGAAACAGAAAGAGAGCACCTCATCTCATCTAATTACACATTTCTGACAGCTCATGACCAATTATCCCCCTCCTCAGTAGCATCTGCCCTTCGCTTGACCGCAGAGGTGGCATCTGGTAAACAGGACAATGCTAAGATCACGAACTTGTTGCCGTGTGTATAGAGAGGACCTTGTGTCTTTTGGAAGCCTTAAGTTTCCTGAATCTGACTTCATGAAAAATTAGGGTTTTAGTCCATGTGAATGACACCGTAAGAAATGATACAAACACCTTGAAACACATTACATATGTTTATATTGAAATACATCAACAGTAACAGTTATAACAGTAAAACCACAGGCAGTGGGATGCTCTGGGCAATGTTCTGCCTGGAAACCTTGGATCCTGATATTCATGTGGATGTTACTTTGACACGTACCATCTACATTAAATAAACATTGTTGCAGACCAAGTGCATCCCTTCATGGCAACAGTATTCCTTAATGCCAGTGTCCACTTTCAGCACGATAATGTGGCGTATCACACTGCAAAAAATATTCAGGAATGGTTTGTAGACATTACAAAGGGTTCAAGGTGTTGACTAGGCCTCCAAATTCCCCAGATCTAAAATCCGATCGAGCATCTTTAAGATGCGCTGGACAAACAAGTCCATGGAGACCCCACCTCGTAACCTACAGGACTTAAATGATGAACGCATTTCTAATTGGCAGTATCTGAAATAAACTATTTTTGATCATCACCTGTTATGGCCATTATCCACTTCACATAATCCCCTTGTCTCTCTTCAAATGTTTGCAATATATCTGTCTATATTTCCACTCCCCCTATGTTTGCATAAATTAATTCAATACAATTCTGATTATTTGGTTTAAAACACGATCATAACTCAACGAACCTACCACCCGCAGACTTGCTCTTTTCACCTGATATCTTGTTCCAAAACAATTAGATGTAAAAATCGTTCCAGTGGCAACCCTGACTCACAAATAAACTGCATTTCAATAGCCACTGAGGAATTTTTCATACAAAACTACTTCAGGCTGCTTTTAACGAAAGATATGTGCTCAAGCTCATGAGTTGAGAGACCTTTTTATACAGTGTAAAATGATGATTCATTCCGAACCTAAAATGTCAATGATTGGTCAGTACTTTTGGTGAAATCCTAGCAGTAAAATGTCAGTGAAAGGGGCAAGCTTCGCTTTTTTTTCCTTGTCTGAAACCATTTCATGTTTAAAGCTACTTTTGAACTCAGTAGATTCAGAGCTTTATCCAGCCATTGTCATGACCTCTCTTGCACCGTGAAAAAATACCGCCAACTCGAAAACTTTGTTCCTCTGAGCCACATCTGAAAAATCTTCCATGTCTTTTTCTTTCCCTGGCATAAGTAGCAGTGGTAGAGCAGAGAGTGAAGATTAGGGCATTAAAGGCCAAGCCTGGGCCGTGAGCGGTTACTTGTGTTATAAGTCGAGATAAACTGTGAGCGCCGGATCTGTGGATTTCAGCAGAATGGATCGGCCCGACGCTCAAGGCTTTCTGTCCATCAACGAGTAGACCTTTCCCACACGACGACAGGCTCTAGTGAAGCAGACAATTGCAATGTAGCCAAGTGAGAACAGGGTAAGGTAGAGTCATGTTCATCTGCAGGAGCCGCTCTGATGAGCGCCACTGCCAAGGCGCCCACTTGGATCTTGGTAAATCTGTAACTGCCAGCCTGTTAGAGTGAAACGACTCTACGTTATAGACTTCTCCCACTTGAACTACTGAAGACGAACCAGGAATAAGGCCAAGGTGCAAATAGCGATTAATATCAACAAAAAAGGTCAACCCTGGGATATAGCAACAGAAAGAAATGTGAAAACCTCCTATGCATCCTTTATTCATTGAACATTATAGATGCCGTTATAATCTGTTCTATAAGATATATAATACCTTGTGCCTGGCTTAAGTCCATATACTGTGCATGCTGATAAGTAGTTATAGTTACATGCGCAAGCATATGAGTTTACATGATGCAAAGAGGTCCCAATTATAATGTATATAATGTATACATTATAAGCTATGGTGATATATTAATCATAGTGTAATAAATTATGTCTTTATATATAGCATATACATCATATAACATTAAAACCACCTGCTTAATTCTGCTTAATTCCTTGCGCCACCAAAACAGCTCTGACCTGCCGAAGCATGGAGTCCACAAGACCTCAGAAGGTGTGCTGTGGTATCTGGCACCAAGACATTAGCAGGAGATCCTTTAAGTCCTGTAAGTTGTTCGCATCCCACAGATGCTCAATCAGAATGAGATCTGGGGAAATTGGAGGCCATGTCAACACTTTGAACTCTTTGTGATTCATCAGACCAGGCCACCTTCTTCCACTGCTCCATGGTTCAGTTGTGGTGCTCACATGCCTATTGTAAGTGCTTTTGGTGGTAAACTGGGGTCAGCATGAGTACTCTTCCGCTACGAATCCCCATATGCAGTATGCTGTGATGCACTCTGTGTTCTGACACCTTTCTATCATAGCCAACATATTTTTTTTTCAACAAACAGACAGGCTAGACTGCATCAGTGAGCCTTGGGCACCCATGACCCTGTTTCTGGTTCACCAGGTTGTCCTTCCTTTGACCACTTTTGATAGGTACTAACCACAGTATACTGGAAACACCCCACAAGACCTGCCATTTTGGAGATACTTTGGAGACCCAGTTTTCAAGCCAAATTGTCAAATTCCCACTCCTTAACAGATGCCATTGTAATGAGATAATCAATGTTATTCATTTTCATTTGTCAGTGGCTTTAATGTTATAGCTAATCTGTGTATATAGATACTGTATATGGATGTAAATATTTATAGGGGCTAATTCCAGACATTATGAGGTATTATATGTGTTATATATAAATATCTTGCCCTGCGATGGACTGGCACCCTGTCCAGGATGTACCCCGGCTTGTGCCCGATGCTCCCTGGGATGGGCTCCAGGTTTCCCTGTGACCCTGAACAGGATAAAGTGATATAGAAGATGGATGGATGGATGGATGGTTGGATGGATAAATATGTGCATTTCTAATACATAATGAATATTTGGACTCATATGAGCATAACAATATTGGTATTGCCATTCTAAATGCAATCACCTATACTAATTATGTAAAATTAATTTGATAAATTGATTTGTATAAATGATTTTGATTACTATCAAGCTACAAGGTGATGGTGATTGTTAGATCCAGTACATACATGAGAATTTCAATGATGATAAAAAAAAAAAAAAGCTCAGAGAGCACGTATTTCATGATACACAGCCTCCGAACACTACGTTCATCTGTATGTGAGAAAGAGAGTATCTGTGATTCCTTCATCACTTTTTTGTCATCACCTTTAAGTCCATATAATCAGGGGCACTATATTGTGTGCCTCAACTCCTCAGTCCTGTTATTAAACTTCTCCTTCAGGGCAAGGAGATAAAGCGTGCTAGTGGCTTGACGGAAAAGCTAAGAACAGCGAGTTCGCCTATGAGCAGAAGCCGGATGTGTGGGGGCCAGAAGGGGCTGACATGGTTCACTCTGTGTGTGATGAATCTCTGAGAGCTCATGCTTGTTCAGCAAGTGCAGCCTAGCAAAGCTTTGGAGAAGTATGTACAGACTCTCAATAGTTTCTCTGTGCCAGTAAGGCCAGGCTTGAAAGTTCTTGGGAAGGATAACATCTCGGCTTTCATGATGCTGATGGAGACTGACATGTTCAAGTGGCAGATTGTGCCAACTGTAATCACCAGTCAAAGCTAGAGCCCTGTCCAGAGACTAAACTGTCTCACTGAAATACTTAGCAGAATGTGCTATGAGACTCATGTTTTGACTAATATTTTCCACATAGGCCTAGAAAGATATGAAAGTTATGAAAGATTTAGAGCACTGTAAGTCCTGTATCTTGGATTGGGTGGCTGAGCTACAGAACAGAGCAATGGGCTTTTCTATTTCAATCTTTTCAAACATTGGAAATTTTATTAATATGTTCTAATTATTTAGTTCCTGTTATCATGTTGCTGTTGTTGTTTTGTTTTGTTTTTTACCAAGAAACCTCAAAACCCTTCATCCATGTCAGAAAACGTAAGTTACAGCTTTACCTATGACTTTTACTAAGAGCTAACAGGCTGACAGGCTCCTTCCAAAATCCCAAGTTAATGTCTCCTCACCGAAAACTTTACCATATCAACAACCCACTTTTTAAACCCACTTATTTTGAGTATTCATCATACAAGTGAATGTACCCTTTGTATCTACAGATGTATCTAAAATCACATTTTATGACAAGCACATTTACTTAAACCTTGCAGTTAGAACTACTGTTATAAACAACACCTTCTGTCCAATCAAAATTGAAGAATTTAATGCTATTACTAGCATAAAAAAATCATACAAATTTGAACAGGTTGACAGAACCCATAGTTGTAGCTCTCTCCACAGATTCCTATTCTGCAGTTTCTAAATGAGGTGACTTTTTCAACTCCCACTTGATGCCTGAGCTGACCAGCTCTGACAACTCAGAATCAAACGTGGAAAAATCTTCCCTTTACAGAAGGGTAGGTCCTGCCCTTTAAAGGTCTGGATTGGTTTTTAAAATTTATAAGTGCACTGGAGCATGCACTTCAGGCTCAGATTCCTGAATGCTGCACTGAGCACACAGAAGGTTCCTCTCTCCTGCACGGCAGAGCTTATTAGTGACACCGGGCTGGTGTAATGCCCTGTGCTTCAACCCCATCCCCTCACATTTAAGCAAAGCCAGAGAGATCTAACACCAAGTCCACGCTATGGTGCATTGTTGAACTTGGAGCCGTGACACGGAGCAGGGAACTGAAGAATGCTATGGAAAATGCCATGGAGAGAAACAGAGAGGGATTGGGAAAGGCAGCTGTGATCCAAGATGCATATTTAAAATTCTCGTTATTTTGTCTCCATTACAAATAGATGTTTTCAAGCCTGGGGGTAGTCCCAGGTGGTGAAATGGTGGTCTGGGCCTTGCTAACACCAAAGTCACAAATGGTGCAGTTCAGATAATGTGTGGAAGCTATGTGCTCCAAGTAACATGGTTGGTTCTTCTTGTCAAATTATTTCCAGTTTTAAGTTTCCTGATAATGGGGGAAAGGGTTGTTAGTAGTGTCAGTGAAGGAGACAAAACACCATACTCATACAGATTATAAAACCACACTTTCATAATTGAGAACTATAATTAGACCCTTTATATCTTCTTATATGAGTATGACTCCTTGCTAGTGTATAGTATTTAAAGGAAGACCTATAATTATGAACACTTTCCCTTGCAGTTTACTGACAAAATGGAGGAAATAAAAAAAATAAAATAAAAAAAACGCTACAGGGACTGAGAATTACTTTGTTAAACAACAACCCATTATAAATCCGTTTATTATTAGCCAAAGATTATGAAGGATGTCCTCCATCCAATTCACTGTGTATGAGCTGTTACTATAGACAGCACAACATATTAGAATGAGCGTGTTAATAGTACCGTTCATGTTACAGCTGGAACTACTTCTACTTTTATATGAAAACAATGCACACCTTCTGACCAATCAGATTTGATCATTCAACCATGCTGTGGTATAAATGTAAAATATCCTTAAACTGTGGCACAGTGAATTCCATCATGACCTGTGCTGTACAAAAGTGCATGGGTTCAGTGCCATGGGTTGCACATCACTATCCATTCCCACTCAGCAAGTTTAGAGGCTGTCAGTGGTGCAAGGCCAAACCAGACATGTTTTCAGGCACCACTGAGGCTGGAGTTAAACATGGCTGTTTACATGGTTGAGCTACAGTATAAGCAGGACTCTGTTGATGGACACATGCTTCCATGCCCCACGCTCTCAGTTCACTTGGTTAGCACTCCCGGGGTTGGAGGTTTAAATCTCACCTCCACCCTGTGTGTGGAGTTTGCATGTTGTCCCAGTGCTTTGAAGGTTTCCTGCGGGTACTCTAGTTTTTTCCCCAGTCCAAAGACATGAGTTGTAGCCTGATTGGTATTTCCACATTGTCGTAGTGTGAAAATGTGTGTGTGATTGTGCCTTGCGATGGGTTGGCACCCCATCCATGGTGTCCTTCACCTTGTGCCCTGAGTTCCCTGGGATAGGCTCCAGGCACCCTGGAGTAAAATAAGCAGCATGAAAAATTGATAGATGGATAGATAGTGATGTCCTGAATCAGATTTTGCTTTAAGTATGAAAAAGACAGGTTGACTATTTGGCTACTTGTTTGGCTGGTCAAGTAGTAAGTAGTAAAAAATAATAGTCATACAACCCTTAGTGTTCAAATTGAGGATTGAGGCACTGAACATTTTGAATACAGCCTCCATTTCCCTGGACAGAAGTGAAAGACAAATTTCATATCAGCTATCCTAATGTCCAATTGTTTACATTTCACATGCCATTCAAATTATACCCCTATTTGAACATTGTGGAGCCTCATTGTTCTACCAGTCACTACTGTATTTTCACGCTTTAGTGAATCTCCTCTGAATCTTCATCGGCACTCTATCTCTCCCATTATGTTTTTTTTCCCTTTTCTTTTGTCCTGCTATCTGATAAACATTCTCCTTAGGCTTAGGCTGGCTTCTGCCACAGAGTGTTCTGTAATAGTCTAATTGTGGCTAATGGTTTGTGCAGCTAATTAAAGTGTATGAATTACAGTAATCAGTCAGACACATTGAGGCTCACATCTCACTGCTCCTCCAGGCATGGCAGGACAGAGGAGAAAGAGAGAGAAAGTAAAGGGCTGGAGAAAATCAACCCGGAGAACCGCACAAAGCATTGGGGTTGTTGAGGGTGTTACTGGTGCTGAATGTAATTAGGTACATTATTCCATCTGAGACACTGGCACTGAAAAAATGCATAACTTTAAAAAAATGGCACTTAGAGGTTTGTGCGTACCCTTCTGAAATGATCCGTGGCCTTGCAGTGCTTACTCTCTTAGCATTCATAGAAAGTTAAGGCATGCTTAACTAAATGAAACTTTGGGGCATTGTGTTTGAGTTTGAAATGAAACAGATTATGTTTAGAGCCACTATTCCGACCAAAAATACCACGAAGCATCCTGAAGATCCTGAAGGGGTGGAGGGATCAGAAGCATATAACCAGAG
Source organism: Ameiurus melas (assembly GCA_012411365.1). NCBI lineage: Eukaryota > Metazoa > Chordata > Actinopteri > Siluriformes > Ictaluridae > Ameiurus > Ameiurus melas. The sequence goes on from CM022769.1 coordinate 4,664,395, forward strand.
AAGTAAGCATTTATTCTCTGCTTCAAGATATCACAAGTAAAAAAAAAAAAAAAAAAAAAAAAGTGGTAATGTAAAGAACCACCATGAAAACATAACCACTTCTAATTGTCTTATTTATAGCCATGAACTAATTACTTACAGTTAAGAAGTAAAAAAAAAAAAAAAGTTAGTGTTGTCCTAATCCAGTCATGTTTGTCACTTGTCTGGACCACCTTTATCAATGAAGCTGGACCATCACAAATTTTTATTGAGTACCCATGCCTTATACTATATAGAACCATACAAATTAATGTTTCCATATCAAACGGGTTCCAAATAAAACTCTTCTAGGAAGCTACGAACCCCTTACAATCCCTCAAGAACACTTTATTGCACTTACAATCATAACATAACTGCTTATTTGTCACAATGAAAATATTCTTCTTTTTTTTTTTATAAAAAAAAATTGCAGTCTTCACAGCTAAAAACAAAAATGTAGAAGATACAGTGAACAATAACAATGAAAAATAATGCAATATTAATTAAAAAGCTTGTAAAGCCCATGGGTCATTATATGTACTGTTTAAACCCTTAATCCATTTTCATTCATCTTCCATAGTGAGATATTTCATCTTTGTGTTTTCATCCTGGAGTGCACAAAAAGAATAATAAGACAATGTATAAATGGATGACTGGTGAGCGAACTCATGATGTGTCAATTCGTAGCCGTTCAAATTATCAGCAATTACATTAATTGTAGTCCCAATTATAACGGCTTCTATTGAAAGGTACACCTGTGGGTAATTTTTTGAAAATTCTAAATAGAGCGATTGGGAAAACATGAAGAAAATGTATGGCTCGAACAAAGAAAATTGTAACCGCAATACACAAACCCCAGTCGCATGTCATTTACAGTAATTCATTTCAGCGTCCTAAGACATTGTTCTGTTTTATTTGTGATAAACCTTGTCATAATAGGCACTGATTATACTGAATATGAGCATTTTTAATATCAATAATTGATATTGTGTACATGTACCTTTGTTTTTATAGCAAATAGATTGACAAACAGACTACTTTATTAATGTTTAATATATGTTTTAAAGCAACATTTCTTGAGGATTATTTCAACCAAATAAACTTTTTATGATTATCTTAAGAATTAAATAATGCCCCCCCCCCCCCCCCCCTCTATCCAATTGATTAGTCCATTTAACAAAAAGGGGGCTAAAGTGCTGTACTAAATGTGCCTGGATCCAAAAAATTTACATGCATTCATTTAGCATAAATAATACATGAAACATGTTTAGTAAGATTCATAGGGAGTCTCTCCACAGAGCCTATGTTCCATCACAAGTTTTTACTTCAGGTTTTCTCTGGACTTGTGAAAGACGCTTTGACGACTTCCCATCCATCATTGCAGTAGACAAATGTGTGGCTTTAATGCTACCATTAAGAGCACAGAGCTACCTTTCCCTGGTTGATGGGCATATTATGGGGGTAGTAAAAGTTTACTAGTACGTGAGGGAGATCATTACGTTGTTGGAAGTTTGTCGTATCAAGTGCTAGGCATTTTAAACAGATTAACAGGGTTTTTTTTTTCTTAAATGGACACATGACATGACTATCTTAACCAGAGAATACAAAGGTACGTTATATAGAACAAAACATTTAGCAATTTTCTAAAGTTGCTTTGCAATAATAATTATGAGCAAAGAATGAGTCCATGGTGTGACAAACTGAATCCAAGCTTTGAAACATGAAAATGACAGTACCTTTAACAATGGAGTTTTGTAAGACTTGTCAGATCCCACACACATTTAAATGCAGAGCTTAACCTATGCAGGTGTAATGCAATAACATTGTGTATATGTAACTATTTAACACTCCAAATATCTGCGTTTCAAGTTCATACTTAGTCTCAACTAGAGATGACTGTTTTGGAGGTTTGTTTTTGTTTTTTTTAAATCCCACTAAGACAGTTTTTGTTTTTTATTGTTCACATTTAGTTGGTCCACATTATAAACAAACTAGCAGTGCAAAAGCCACTACGACCCTGACCAGGAAGTTACTAAGGATGCTGCAAATACATAGCGCAGCACTGCATGTTCATGTAAACAAATATGGTATTACTTTGTACTGCATGACAGTATAAACCTCCTGCATGCTCAAGTCTTTTTGTTGCGTTAAAGGTACTTTAGTTAGGGCACCAAGTACTACTTGAAATCCCATTCATAAGAAGTCATTATATTGAAAATGACCATGTACTAAGTCTTAGTAAGTATATACTATAAAATACTTGTAATTACCACAGTATTACCAAAGTTTTATATTCAGTACTACCTAGTGTCTACATACTTACCTATTACATACTAGCTATTGCTAGCTACTTACTTAATGAATTACTTACAAACTTTCTATTTTCCACATATGCAACTATTACACTACCACGTACCTTATTTATTAAACGCTAAATAAGTATGAAATCCTTACCATATAATTACCTATTAGATAGTATCTATTTTACACATAATTATTTATTATTACTATTTACTTATCACATACTTCCCTACTACATAGACAGTAACATCCCTAGTGTTGAATTAACCCCCAGAGTGTTTATTTGAGTCCAGTGGACTTATAGAAACACTGTAGGGTGTAAATTCAACACTGTGGGTGTTAGATCAACACTGGTGATTTTGCTGTGTACTTCTTATTTTTCTCACATATATTATTAGTATCTACTTACCACATACTTGCATTGTATTACTATTGAATATTTACATATTAACACTACAAGTTACTTACTACATGCTTACCTGTTAAAACTACTAAATACTAACTACATACTTTCCTATTATTACTTCCTATAGCTACTTAAACTATGCCATATAATAGCAATAATTGACATACCTACCTATTATTACTGCCCACTTGCGACATACATATTAAATAGAATTAAATAATATGTAGAACCTACATGCTTACATATTACGTTAGCTATTGTCCAGATAATAATTTGTTACTATGAGCTTTATATTACATACTCACCTATTAATACTAGCTAGTAACTACATACTTACTTATTATATATTAGCTATTTTCCACATGCATATATTTTATTACTAATCACTTACATACCTTAAGCATACCATCAAATATAATGCTACCAAAGCTTGTGTGAATTCTAATGTGTGTTTGATTTCATACAAATAAACTTGTCGATAATATGGAGTCATAAAAATGGTTTAAAAATCATATATTGTTCTTGTTAAATCAATTGCACCATTTGATCATATAGTATAGAGTTCTAGAACAGAAATTATTTATAATCATGCTATCTGGTGTCACGCAGATAAGGATGGGTTCCCTTTTGAGTCTGGTTCCTCTCAAGGTTTCTTGCTCATGTCTTCTCAGGGAGTTTTTCCTTGCCACCGTCCCTGTCTTGCTCATTAGAGATACATTTCTCAGTTTGATATTTCACTCCAAAATTTTTATCCGGAATTTGTAAAACTGCTTGAATTGAATTGAATTGAATTGTGAGATCATGTTGATTTACGTTCTTTAATTCATTTTATTCTACATCAGTCTAAAATACAGGCATGAGTGTTCAAAAACCAAGTAAACACCAATTACAATATTCCTCACAATATGGTGATACTTGCCCAAAATGCAATGCAGCATGGCACCTACTCCCCATTTTCAGTTTTAAATAATGTCTGACCATAGTTATTGAAAGTGAAATGCTCTAAGTGGGTAGGAGGTATTGTAGGAGTGATGCACATTCACTTTAACTAAATGAGATTCATACTTTGCCAGCCTCATTTGCAGGCGGACAAACTCTCAATTTTCCATCTCTTATGTTTCATTACACAAACCTGTCTCACTTTAAATTACGCATGCAACCGTGCAATCTTGTTCTGCCAATCTATGTTGCTTTAAAGTCCCTTAGCCATCAAACATTACCCAGGAAAAAGAGAGAAAGTTAGAGAGAGAGAGAGAGAGAGAGAGAGAGAGCGCATCAGTGAGCTCTCTCTCGTTTTGTCAAGCCAAATAGCTGCAGTAGATGCAGTTTGTCCAAACAGAGAAGAACGGAATAAATAAATTAGAAGGAAATGTAGCACACTTGCCTCACAGATTGTGGAACCCACTGTAGTGCATCACTCCTCACACTCTAAATGGCAAAATGAATTAGTAACAAGTGCATTTCTAACCCTTTAATTTGGCTAGCCTACAAAACACTGCAGCCAATAAATGAGCCAACGAGTTGCTCAGTGACAGTGATATCCATTATGTGTTTAATTATCTTCAAAGTTAAAAACGAAGGACTTCTTTTTTCCTGGGCTAATGAGAAGATGGGATGTGCTGACACATAGCATATTAAAAAAAAAAATGAAATGAACTGACACGTTAGCCTGTTTCACATCCAATAAATGTGTATCGGCGCAATCAGAAAACTTTTCTGTGAGAAAATATCACTCCTGTTGTTATTTATTCTTTTTACTTTCATTTCCAAGTCAAATTCCAGCAGGCTAATTTGAGATCTTTTTCTGAAATGGTAGTCCAAACAAGTCAAGATGATTGGTGCATTCAGTGTGAAGGCTGTTGAGGAAGAGACTGGATTGGTTTTAAATGTCATCAGAAAGTAGCGCTGATTGCATTGTGCTCTATTGTGTTTTGGTGATTTTTGGCGCAGCAACAATCAGCCACTAATTTTGGACTTAACATCGGTCGATCTGCAATGTCAACAAGACGTATTCCCCTCTTCTCCCAACAGATTTTGCACAAAGGTCTGGCTTTGTCCAACATGTCCAACGCATGCAATTTGATACAATTCATATGAAAAATGAAATCCAATCGTCACCTTTGTTCAATTTTGTACACATTTGTCTTGTCATGCTCTGAATTCTTACATTATTAAAAAAAAAAAAACACCCCATATATTCACCATTTTACTGCATAAAATTGATCAAAGTTTTCATATGTGCTGCATTAATCCGTTTTCCATTTCAAATTACATGTCAATTTTCAAAACAGTTTTTAGCTTTCAAGTAATAAAGACTTAAAATGTCCAATGCTCAATGGACCTAGCAGGTATTTGTAAGGATGTTGATCACAAGAACTTAATTCAACTTAACTTAATTAAACCTCAGGTTAAAAAAAAAAAAACGTATGCAAAATAGTACCATTAATAAAGTTACTTTCCAGGTGATGTGTGATTTGTTTGAAAAAGTGCTAGTGCTAAGACTAAGAGCTAATAATACAGTATGAACATCTGTTTGAAGCCATTGAAATTGGAAGCCCCTCTGCCAGTCTCCTCGTCCATTACTCTCTCTACCCCCATCATCCCCATTATTTTGAACGTTTATGGGGAATAGGGCACAATTCTGATGGGGGTTTGGTGTACTAGTAGAGTAATAGCTTCTTCTACTAATGGGCTTTTTGACTAGGCAGCTATATAGACTCTTTTTAATTTTTTTAAATTTAGGTTTCTAATGTCCTTAATTAGTTTGTTTGTTAGATAATCAAGCCATGTACGAGGTTCATTCTCACCTTAGGACAATCGCAAATTGTCTCCTGATTATCATCTGTGATATTGATTATAGTTGTTCATTTAGTGGATCCGGAGCGTACCCTGGGAACACTGGCTGCGAGATGGGAATACACCCTGGATGGTACACCAGTCCATCGCAGCTTCACTCACCACTTGCCTAGTAACGTCCTGACCAGAATCGCTATGGATCTGGAGCACATTGCGGGAACAATAATCTAAACTTCTCTACAGTCCAGTCATGGTTAACAATTTCAAATCATGAATATTTTCAGTATGTACAACTCAACAACTGATAGCAGGGAGGAAACATGATCTGGCTCATGAAATTAAATATTGATGTCAATATTGAAAAACCTAATGCTATTGAAAAAAGAAAATCTGGCATCCTTGGAGGCATGAACTTTTACTCGTTGTAATAGGATTTTCAGGAAATCTACATAAGCATGTGCATAACCCAACTCTGAATACAAGGAACTTTCCCCATATAAATATTGATGAAACTTTCTCAGCTCTCAATACACACAATTTTCTAGGTGGAGGTGGAGGAGGTTCTTAAGTGACAACAGCATCACCAACTTTGAGGCGACTTGGCTCAATCTTTCCATCTCTCTTCAACCATCTGACATGAAGTCTAAATATGAGTTATGAGCCTATTTCGCTTAGGAAAAAGGGAACATTTCTACACCTCTCCTGCCATTACAGGCCTGCAAATGTCATCCGTCGGGTTTAAAAACACAACATGAGTGAGATACACTTCCTGCATCTTACAATGTTTAGCAGCAGTAAAAAATTAAGACAGAACTGCAACACACAACAGGACGACCCGGGCTGCTAACACAGTACAAACCTTGCATACTGAAATCAAAGCTGCGTTGGTGTAACAGCGGTGCAATCCACCGATGGTAAATTCTTATGTAAATGTGTGCAAGACTGCAAGGTTGCGCTGGTCTCTCGAGTGGAGCTAACCTGATTGAGGTACAGATGAGATCTGGTTTCAGCTTGAGATGTGAGTTACATTTTGTTAACACCGCACAGCATCTCGATATTCTGAATTGTCGAAAAAAAAAAAAGACCTGTTTAAAATGTATTCATTGGTCAGACTGCCACATCACCAGTGCTTACTTTTAATCCTCCATTTGGCTGATGGCCAGAAACCACACTGCATTAAGCAGCAAGATATTATATATACTGATGTTTGAAAATGGATTTATTTTTGAATGTTTTATTTCTCTGGAGGAAAGGCTGCATAAATTGGAGACGCTCACGCTGTCTGGATAGTTTGCTGCATTATAGCGCTGCATAAGTACTCCGAGCACGGTGGCTTTGTTTATTTTATTGACTTATTTATTCTGTCCATCGACTATGTAGCCTGTAGCAGGACTATGCTTTTTTTTTCCACCTCTGAAATCACCACCTCCTAATTATCTGTCACATTTTCTGCTATCCCATGCTGAAGACACACAATGGCCAATAATTACCCTCCAGCCTGCATCTATCAGGGTACTGCTATTGATTTGCTCGGTCTTTCTGCAAGCCCTTTTATTCAAGATGTGATTCTCTCTCGTTCTCGTTCCCTGTGTCTAAAAGCATACAGCACGCAATCCAGTTGCCACCGTTAAATGTGAAAACAATGCTTGTGATGATCATCTTGGCAATAAAACAAAAATAAATTGGACATGATCAGTCAAGAGCTGTCTTGATTTAGTGTGTGTGTGCGTGTATGTGTGTGTCTTCACAGCGCCCACGTCCTGTGGCATGCTGTGACATGCATGACATGTGTGACAAAGTCGCTGGAAACGATGAGCAGCTGTCAGGCGGATAAATGAAGATAAATCAAACGTCTCGGTGGGGGTGGGATGTTTATTCACCACAGTCCCCTAAAGACACAAGCGGGACGGTGCCGAGCACTCCTACATGTTGAACGTTGAACGCACACTTTATTTTTATTTAAGACACAAATTAATCCGAGCGTGAAGAACTCAAGTACGCGGAGCATCCGATAAAGATTGATCATTGTTAGCGCTGTAATTAGGACAAAGTCAAAGTTTATTATGGTTAAAGAGTGGGTGTGAGCAGAACTCATTTTCTTTTTACATCCTGCTCGCACAGTTATTTTTTGTTTGAACTTGATTAAGATATTTTTTAATACGTTTAATTGCTTCGTTTTCACAAAATATAAACAAACCAGTAGCCTAATTTAAACCGCAATCCTTACCAGGCAGTTGCAAAGGACTGTCGCTCATCCTGGTTAATGAATGTGATCTTTGTTTGTTCTGTGAGCTTCATATCTAATTGTTCGTTCACACCCGAATGAAAGTATAAACATCTCGCTCACACACATTTTTTGTTGCGCACCATGAGGTCCCAGTGGAGACCTCTGTCCTGTCAACCTATCTGGCAAGCGTTCGAAAGAAGAAAGTAAAAACAAACAAACAAACAAACAATAAAACAGACACAGAAATACAATGTTGTGCATCATATTCATATCTGTTTAGACAACATTATATTTTTATTACAAATAATACTGATATTCTGCTACATCCCTACTCAGGATGCTCTGCTCAAGTCCCACCGAGAGCCTCTTTTATTTTTCTCCATCTTGGTCAAACCCAGCTTCACTATATACGCAGCCCGCATCCATCTTCCTTGATGGATATCCAGAGTAATGGACAGGTGCACTTCAGTCTCTCACTACAGGACATGGACTATCTGTGCCTCGCAGAGGTGTGATATTTTCCATCTGCATTTCTACTTTTAAAATTGAAATTCCACAGACTAGCTCAGTTCCCCCAAACACGCCATCGGCTCAAGCGAGCCAGACTGACAATGAAATGCAGCCTCGATAGGAAAAAAAAAGTGGCCTCTTGGACTAAAAAGCCTTGGATGGAGTAAGTGCATCAGCAGCGGGGGCTGTCTCAGTGCCGGTGGGGGGATGGAGGCAATGTTGGATAGGAGAAGAGGGAGAGTGAGAAAGAGAGAAAGAGGCTGGATCCATGAGCTAGGACATAATGAAGCGCACCAGGCACGGTGAGCGCTGAGCCATGTCACTAGCGATGGCAGTCCCTCTCCCTCTAAAGCGTGACAAGTCAGGAGAGCACCGATTCAGAACCCATTTGTACTCTCTGTCACTGACCCACGGAAATGTAGATCTAGAAAGAGAGAGAAAGAAAAGGGAAAAAGCAAACAAAGAGGGGGCTGGGATACATTAGAGCACAGATATGGTGATCACGGTGCCAAAAAAAATGAACAGAAATGAAAGGTTGATAAGAGAGAAACACAAAGACAGAGCGGCAGCGCCGATGGAGAAAGCATCTGGCTCAGAAATGGGTATTTCAGAACGATAAGTGAGAGAGAGAAGGTGGAGATAAGGTAATGACAGCGGTGGCAGGCAGACTAGCGAAGTGATGGAGGTGCTGGCAGATCTGTGCTATTTAACAGCTCATCAGCACAATCACAGCCAGAAAAACCTGTTCAGTCTCTGCGAAGCACATCACCTCCTTCAGTGCCCGGCGGTGCCATGCTGGCGCAGTGCAGCTCATGGCAAATCCCTGGTCTGGCATGGAGCGAGAGATAACCACTACTGAGCAGAATCCAGTGAAACACAGCAAGCACCACTGCTTCACACCATCCAAACAACAAGCGCTCTGTTGCATCGCAACTCATTTAAACTCACTGGCTATTAAAGCACTACAATCTTATCAAGTATACATGGTTTTGTGAAGATGATCTCAGGAAAATGAAGTTTTTTTAAGATTGGGCAATGTGTATAGATTTTGTTCATCATAAGAAGTATAAATGCTAACACTGTCCAGGGATGGATTAGTACATCCTGTGTGCATATCAGAATTTAATAGTCTCAGTGACACACAAAAGATTGGCAAATGGCTTCTTTCTGGAAGTCCTCAGTCCTCAGTCACTAGCAGTGACAAAATGTTGAGTCTTCTTCGGCCCAACGTAGCTCAGATTTCAGTTTTAATCCATTCTATTTGGGAAAATAGATGTTATCTTGATTCTCTTTCCTTCATCATTTTTCCCATCCAATTATCTAGCTCTAGATAAAAAATAGCTATGACCTACACTGTAAGACATGATAACCCCATTAAGTTATGTGAACTTATTTCTACTCGTCAACTCCAATTGTCATGACAAGTTTGCAATATTGAACTCAAGTTTATACATTTTCAAAAATGATACTTAAAGTAATCCATTATCTCGACTTGGAAAACTTGTGAATTATTTTCAAGCTGAGTTCATTCACATTTTTAAAGCAACAGGTGAACTTTCATTTCCAAGTTTAACCCCCTGAAATGTTTTACAGTCTTCTGTAACCCACTGCTCATTTGTTACAAAATCAGACCCTATCACCATTTCTGTTTCCAATTTACACAACATGCCCAAAGGGTTGTGGAAGCCTCACCAGCACACCCACATGTGCTTGCTGAACATCCCGTTCAAGATGAACTCCCCCTATTGCTATTATAATCTCCGATCTTCCAATATCCTGGAAAGGGTTTCCACTAGAGTTTGGAGCATGGCTTTGGGGACTTGTGCTCATTCAGCCACAAAATTATTAGTGAGGTCAGCACTGATATTGGGTGAGGAAGCCTTGGATGCAGTCTGCATTGCAGTTCATCCCAAAGGTGTTCAGCGAGGTTGAGGTCAGGGCTCTGTGCAGGACACTATATATACATTATATATAATATACATTATATGACCAGAAAGACTCATTCCATTGCCAAAGATCAGCATGATTTCTGCACATTTACAATGCATTATGTGTAATTACAATGTCCTAACCATGCATTGTAATTATAATAATTATGGGGAATTATGGGGTTAGCACATTCGCCTCACATCTCCAGGGTGCGGGGTTCGATTCCCACCGTGGCCATGGGTGAGCGGGGGTTTCCTCCGGGTACTCCGGTTTCCTCCCCCAGTCCAAAGACATGCATGGTAGGCTGATTGGTGTGTCTACAGTGTCCGTAGTGTATGAATGGGTGTGTGAGTGTGTATGTGATTGTGCCCTGCGATGGACTGGCACCCTGTCCAGGGCGTACCCCGCCTTGTGCCCGATGCTCCCTGGGATAGGTTCCAGGTTCCCTCGTGACCCTGAACAAAAAGTAAGCAGTAGAAGATGGATAGATGGGAAATACTAATTACAACATGCACTTACATGTGTCTAAATACACCCTCAATTTCCGCAATTACTACAGAAATACCATAAAAAAAAACTTCAGTAGAACATAGAACATTTTTATGATGATAAAATCTAGACTGTAATCTGTTTTCTTTACTTGTTCATGTCTGTTAATACATGAAAATTTTGATTTGATTTTAAGATCAGAGTCCCAGTGATGGCATTGATAACTGCATTTCTGTCGAATCACGTTATCTATTTATCTATTATATTTATATATTATATTAGGTTTATATGTAATTGTTGAATTGTCAAAATGTTTTTGTAAGGAGTCTCAGCGTTAGCTCTGTGTAAAAGTCGGAGGCTTTGTAAAGCTGTACGTTTTCCTAAACAGGAAAGTCTTCGGGCCGGAGGGCTTTGTGATTTCTCCTCATATTTTTGTCATAATAACTTCAGGAGAGAGGGAGAAAAGCAGAGACTGATGAGGGAACAACTGTTTTAGCTGCTGTGGACGTTCCACAACATTAAATGGGTGAAATGTAGGGCATGACATTGTTTAAAACGTTAGAAATTTGCCATTGTTGGCAAATTGCTGTTGTATAAGAGGAATAAAACTTGTTATAGGAAAATAAAGTCCCTATCATTAATTCTTTTCCTATACCTGTAGGGCCTGGTGTGTTTAATTCCTGAAATAACGGCTATGTAAAGCAAATGACTTACTTGCTTAGTGTAGAGTGTGGATAATTTGACTGGGAAATCCCAAATAAAGATACATGTTTTGTCTGAAGATACTTGTATTTTGTCTGAAAGTCTATTTTATCTCAAGCTTGTTGTTGCTTTTTCCTTTCTTTTCCTCAAAACAAATTTATTTGTGACTGAGAAGAGTCCACAAATGTACCCTCTTCTTCCACGTTAAACATCACAGGTAGCGTTAAAACTAAACATAGGATGAGCTTCGAGGTCAACTGTTCTTCTAGGTTTGTCTATTTAACATTTACAACCTGGAGAAGGATGTTGCATTATGCACAAATGTCCATTTTTTGTATTCCTTCTGTTTAATCTGAGTGTTGCCAGACAACCAAAGATTTCTCCTGGTTTATTGCATTTTCTACAAAATCCAAGCTTTTTATTGGTATGTATTCAATGGTGGTTTATGGAATCAGGCTTTTATTCTGACCCTGAGGAAAGCGAATATTTATTCATAGCTTATTACTGAACTGGAAAGCATTGCATTGGAGTGCTGGTGATTCGCGAGTGTGTGTGTGTGTGTGTGCGCGCGTGCTTGCTGTCCGAAGCACCTCACATCCACTGTTGTTTCGTTTTTCGGAAATCCAATTTCTGCTCTAACCAAGTGGAGCTTTCCGCTCTATTGGAGTGTGCAGACATGGCCAGTCACCTACAGTGTAATTAAAACCAAACAAACCCCATCAATCAGCTGACATTAGTGCAGAAAACACACTCGCGCACCCACACACGCCGAGGTAAAATCAGGTTTGGAGACTGAGTAGTGAGTGGCGTGATTAGAGCTGCAGAATGAGGTGTAGGAGACCCTCAGGGAGCTTAGCTGCTTGTTCAAAGCAAAATGTTGGCCTCACACACACACACACACATACACACACACACACACAGAGAAACACACACATAGACAGGAGTACATGTGCATTTGTGTGTGTATACTGTGTACATGTTTCACATTCTAATTTAAACGTCACCTTCTTCAATACTCTGAGAGTGTAGATGCAATATTAATACAATTGTGGAAATGAGACACGCCAAGCAATTAGAATTCCCATATTTTTAAAAAAACTGTATTACTGCAATAATGCAAAGAAATTGTCTTAGTAATTTAATTTTCTTAGAATTAAAAATTACTTTATACCATAGAGCCGTTGAATCCTTTAATGTGATTGGTCCGATTCATTTTTTTATAACTGCAGCTTTGACTGTAATGTAGGCTGTCCTTAACGTTTTCACGTTCACGTTTCTATAGTAACAACTCATTTAAAGGGACTTGTTTGTGCTTTTTTTGTGGATTTCAAGTTACGTGACAAGCTGCAAATTTTTCTTTTTATTAGCGTTAATAGACAAAAAATGCAAGTTTTTTTGAGGGAACGATTGTTTATAATTAAAGTCAAAGTGGGAACTAACTTCTTTCATTCATGTTCCACAACATTAAATGTAACTAAACTTGAATCAAATGTCGGACATGATGTTGTTTAATAAATTAAAGAATTTAAGCGTTGGTAAATTATTGCATAAGAGGAATAAAGCATTTCAGGATGTGCTGTTGCACATATAATCCATTTAGCATTATTTCCTGTTGTTGTTTGTTTGGCCTATTGTGTTTAATTCCTTACACACAATTTCCCATACCGTATATATTTTACATTGATTGAAGTCCGCTAACGAACAACGAATCATAAACCCCTTCAGAAATGGATATCCATATCCATAACCTTTATTTATAGTGCAATCTAAGTGTTCTTTTCAATTCACGCTGGGTTCTTAGGTATAATATGAACCAGCATATGAACCGTTTCTGTTCTTTCTCATAATGAGGAATTAAATAATGTTTCAGCCATTGGTATAAGCATGCACTGCTACTTTATATGTGCAAATAAAATTTAATAGCCCAAAGGAATGTTCATTCCTATGTTTAATGGAAGCAGATCTCATGAAGAATTAAAAGGCGGTAGAAGGATATTACTGATATCCGGACACCTTTCCTTTTTTTCGGTTTTGTTGCATCATCCATCCATCCATCCATCCATCTTCTACCGCTTACTCCTTCTTCAAGGTCGCGGGGGAACCTGGAGCCAATCCCAGGAAGCATCAGGCACAAGGCGGGGTACACCATGGACAGGGTGCCAGTCCATCGCAGGGCACAATCACATACACACTCACACACCTATTCATACACTACGGACACTTTAGACACACCAATCAGCCTACCATGCATGTCTTTGGACTGGGGGAGGAAACCGGAGTACCCAGAGGAAATAATTTAAACATATCATATTCATATACATATTTTAATGACTCATTATACTTTTTCTTCTTTTTAGTACCTGATAAACACACACACACACACACACACACACACAGAGAGAGAGAGAGAGAGAGAGAGAGAGAGAGAGAGAGAGAGAGAGAGAGAGAGAGAGAGAGAGAGAGAGTGAGCCTTATGCGCATTAAACGAGGTAGAGTGTGTTTTTCTTTGAAGTGTCACTGCTGCGTAGGCTCAGGTGCATCTCACCAAGATTGCCGTTTCTCCACCCCCAGGTCAGCCCTCCACGTTTGAAGTGACAAATTGGCTGTCGACATGCAACTAGTATACCTTTCTCTCTCTCTCTCTCTCTCTTCTCTTTCATACTTCAGTTGCTGTAACATCTTCATCTCTATGGCACACACACTACAGTAAACACTGTGCATCCACAGAACAAGACAACAGACTTGAGTTACATGCCTTCTTTTGTGTTTCTGTCTGCATGAGCAGCATGTTTTCTTTGGGCCAATGTAAGTATGTTCACTTCACAGATGACGCAAGACCTGTGTTGTAAATGTAGCATCTCACTGCCCTTTGAGCATTCAACAGTTTGGGAGTTTGTGTTCACTGAGGAATTTTGCTCCATTCTAAATGGATGAGTTCAGTATTCGCGCCTCACTGCAGCACTCTAACAAGGTGCTCTCTCTCCCTCTCTCTCTCTCTCTCTTTCTCTCTCTCTCTCTTACTCTTGCTCTCAGCAGGGCCAGAGTGAAATCAGGGCTCTGACAGCCCTCTCTAATGACCCGTGAGTGCCCGTTTCTGCGCGCTGACATTTACGGCGGCAGAACACATGCCAGGCGTGTGGAAGAAGGGGCGTTCCTGCCTCTGGCAGCTATCATTCGAAATAAATTACTGCACATTGCACTCCCTCCAACTCTTGTTCTCTTTGCCTCTTATGAGTCCGAATCAGAGCGAAATTGATACTTTTGGTTCACTTACTGTTTCATTTTATTCGATTTCACACGACACGTAATTAAATGAACCAAAAATGTAATTAATAAATAAACATTCTGAGGTGTGAGTAGGGCTGAAGTTTACTCATGAAAACTCATTGGCCAGAAATATGGAAAAGGGAAAAAGTAAAACAGAGCCAAACAAAGCCAAACTTTGACAAGCATGTGCAGAAATCGTAGAAATCAGCCGAGCATGGAGCTGACGCTAAATGAATGATTAGGAAGTTATAGCAAGCAATATATACTTAAAAAACTTTTAATGTATTAGATCCTGTCGTTATTTTCTCTTTTTTGTTTTTCAGTTGAACTATCCAGAACACCTTATTTCTACAGTGCTACAGCTCCATACCTTGGCTCCATAGTTTGCTCTCTAGTATTGACAAGACTTCGCAGAGAGGGGGGGATACACGGTGGCTTAGTAGTTAGCAGGTTTGCCTTGCACCTCTGGGTTTGGGGGGTCAACTCCTTCTTCCACCCTGTCTGTGCAGAGCTTGCACGTTCTCCCCGTGATTCAAGGGTTTCCTCTGGGTACTCCGGTTTCCTCCTCCGGTCCAAAGTACTTGCTGATTGGTGTCTGTAATGTGTGTGCAATTGTCCCCTGTTATGGGTTGGAACCACATCCAGCATATTCCTAATCTTGTGCCCTGAGTCCCCTGGGATAGGCTCCAGGCCCCATGTAACCCTGTGTATAAAAAGTCATATAGAAAACAGATGGTTGGACGGACATCAGCTCGGGATATTTCTCCTCCCTTCTAGCAATCCTGTCCAACACTCTGATAATTAAACGTTTAACACAGCTTCCTCTCTATGTAAGGACGCTACTATTTCTGTGCTTGTTAAATCTAAGCCTTTTCCTTGTATTACCCTTGGTATTGCTTATCGTGTATTTTGAAGCTTGCATCAGTGTTCAACTACCCTTTTGGATTTGTCTTACGTGTTTGTGTTTTGCCTTAATCGTGATTGACCAAGATTGTGACTTCTGCTGATGAGGAGGTCCATGCACACACACGTACAATACGTTAGCATCAAGTAGAACATAATTATACGGCCGTGTCCATGTGTGAATTCAAGCTCATAAACATATAACCTAGTCTTGCATAATTCATTGCATAATTTTTCTTAGGAAACACAATTAAGTTCTGCTTTCTAACACCATATGTTATCGCATATCACCTTCTTGCACTTCATATTTGATGATGTTTGATGATAATAGTAGTGTGGAAGGTGCTAATGCTGAAACTGGGCCAGGACTGGCCTCTGAGCCTCCTTTCCACATTTATTTAAACAAATGGAGCAGATGATCAATGGAGCCAAGGATTGTACATTGGGAACTGATGGAGATCGCCTAGTGCATATAATTAGCGCGTGCTGTTATTGAGTTGTCTTATTTCAACGTGTAATTTGTTATTACGCAAACATCTCTCCCTGGAGCCATTTGGCTTGTAGTCACCTCGGCATCGGAGTACCACTTCGGCAGCTTGTTTATGTAGGATGCCACTGAAATGTGGCACAGTTTCATCAATGACAAACAGCAGATAAATGATGACAAAATGGTATATGTAAAATATACGGGGAACACAAATAGATGTCAAGATAAAGGAGGCGGTTTGGTTTGACAGGATTGGAAACAACCTGCAGTAATAACCTGCAAGTTAAGCTGACGCTTCTGAAAATATTAGTAACAATAGCAAGTGCCTCTCTGGTGTCCCTTTTTTATTTCGCGTTTGCCAGGAATTAATTAAAGAATTTGTGTGAAGAATAAAAAAAAAAAAAGAAGAATAATGCTCCGAGGCTAAGTGAGCTCAAGGAAATTATCAGGCTGGAACATGGTGTGCAATGGTAAAGCTCGTCTCCGGTCTTCAGTTGAATATACGATGTCTCCTCCTACTTTTCTCGACTTAACAAAAGAGCTTTAATAATATAATGCATTATTCACCTGCAGTACATTAGTATATTGTCTCGTAATTGCCTATTGATATTCTAAACAAGAGACTGTACTTTGTGGCTTAGTGTTCTGGTCTACTTTGCTGCTGTGGGACATTAACTGTAAACTTCATTATACCTCAGACCAAACTGATTTTCACTAGATTGCGGAATGATTGCATGAGCTCTGTGGAGTGCTGGAGCTGCTTTATTGCCTGTGCGTCTCCCAGGCAGAATTTGGCTACGCAAACATGATGAAGGATGAGAGCATTAAGATGCTTGAGCTAAGAGTGTGCATGGCTCTGTGGTCACAGTCGTCAACAGCCATCTCAAGAGGTTTTCTCTCTCTCTCACTTTCTCTCTGCCCCCCCCCCCTCTCTCTCTCTCTCTCTCTCTCTCTCTCTCTCTCTGACATACAAACATGCACACACAAAAGTGTAGTGCAGGCCTGGAGAATAAGTACCACTGATTTGTAATGCCCCACCCCCTTCCTGTGCTATTGATTATAAAATGGAGGAGCTGTAGGGAAATTAAGCTTTTCCTTTTGTTAGATTGAGCTCCAAATGGGGGAAATGTGCAAACTTAATATTTCAACAGCTGATCAACTCATCCAGCGATGAGTTGAACTTAATGAATCTTGTTAGGGTATTAATCCCATTGCCACCAATAATAATATCCATTACATTACATTTGTGGCATTTAGCAGACGCCCTTATCCAGAGCGATTTACAGTTGTTGAGGGCTAAGGGCCTTGCTCAAGGGCACAACAGTGGCAGCTTGGCATTGCTGGTGTTTGAACTCAGAACCTTCTCATCAGTAGCCCAACATCTTAACCACTGAGCTACCACTGCCACATCACTATATTGATGTGAAACACGAATTCTGAGCACAGTAACAAGATTGGACAACTTAAGACAATAAATCATAAATATGATTTATGACAAGACACTTTCCATTTTAGAAAAGCTCTATTAAATACGCCAGCTTCGACTGAGACCTGAAGTTGTTCTAGATCTGGAATTCCCTCGGTACGTTGTTGTGTAGAAGGGATTCCAGTTGGTGGGGATTTGTCAGAGGTCCAGTTGCTTTTGAGCGGCATCTAGGTAGACCAATCGGAATGGTGAATGGTCCAATCAATGGCATAATAAGAATGACCTGGGTCAAACATACTGCACTTAAAGACAGTTAAGAAGCTACAGTTGTGATTTCTACATTTTTGTTAACTCAAATCTGCAATAAAAGTGCAAGACGCTGTTTTAACATCGATTCCTGGACATGCTTCTAAATCGTCGATGCCACGATACTAAAAAAACAATAAAAAAAATTCCTGTACACTTCGTTACAGTGTTTCCTCCGTTGAAAAAAAAATGAATCAGAAAATTTAATAGTTTTAAGATCACATGGATCTTCACTGGGGGACCAAACAAACACAACTTAACTTTTGTCATTTGTCTACTACCGGAATATTAGAAAAGAGAAGAGAAGATAGCCACAGAAGTATAGCAAAGGGACCCAACACTGGAGGCTGGGAGACATACAAAGACAAAAAAAAAAAAAAAAAAAAAATGAAACACTCAGTTCCAAACCTCTTTTGATCTGCAGATTCATTGAAATATTGATTTGTGCATGCTACAGTCAGGAGAGTCCTGGGCTTGGTGCAACACAAAGCTGGTTTACCAAATAAACACAACTTCTGTCATATGTCTATTACCGGTATATTAGGCATGAAATCCTGGGCCATAAAAAAACAATAAAAACAGTCTAATTCTACTCAGACTAGAGTTTAAAAAGTATGAATCAGTTGCAGTTTGTTTTAAACAGCTAGTCATATGAAATCGCGATAGTAAAATGTTTGGAATGTTTTTTGGTTTTTTTTTCCGCACACAAATTTCTGAGTACATAAATAGTTTCTACAGTATTAAAGAGAAGAGAAGAGAAGAGAAGAGAAGAGAAGAGAAGAGAAGAGAAGAGAAGAGAAGAGAAGAGAAGAGAAGAGAAGAGAAGAGAAGAGAAGAGAAGAGAAGAGAAGAACAGAAGTAGAGCAAAGGGACAGCAAAACCCGAGGCTGGGAGGAATACAAAGACCAAAAAAAAGGGCAGTGAGCTGCTTGGAACAGAAACCCTCAGCTCCAGAACTCTTTTGATCTGCAGATTCATTGAAATATTGATTCATGCATGCTACAGTCAGGAGGGTCCTGGGCTTGGAGCAACACAAAGTTACAGAGGGCCAGAAACCAATCTCGATGCTCTGCATTCACCTCCATCTAGACAAATTGGTAGCGGCATGTCAACCCTCACCAAGCCACATCCAGCAATACATAATATGATTCCATTCACTAATTCTAATCAAATGTGACAAATGAACTTGTAGTTTCATTGCCATTTGTCTTGCGATTATCCTGGATTTGGGAGACAAACAAAAACTCAATACACCACCATTTACCACTTGAGACGAATCGTTTTGGTCAATATATTTCAACCTTTTAAATATCTGCTGGTATCCAATCAGGTTTTTCTTATCTGCACATTCAAAATGTGCATGAAAACAGTTGGACGGACACCCTGCTATTTTCACTCACTCGCCAACGTGAATATTAAATGAGAGATCAAACGAAAAGAGCAGCAGGGCGGCACTATCAGAACATTTGCATCTTACTCCGTTTCTGCATATACCGTCGCTGTCAGACAGCGTCATGTGATTACTAAATGAACTTCATGGCATGGGGTGCCAGAAAATGTTATGCAGATTTGCCAAATCGTGCATTTACATATTCATGATTATGGAAAGGAAAATGAGTTTACAGTGAGCGAGATTCATTGAGTGGGTGAAATAAAACAAAGCCACCTTGTCTGCTTTGTTTAGGAATCATTAGTACTTTTTAAAATGTATTAGATTTATTGTATTGTATTTAAGTGTATTGTATTGTATTGTATTTTGGTGGCCAGCTCATTGATCATGCAGGCTACTGTTTCCGAGCCTGAAAACAACTTGAATTCTGATGGCGGCAAGTTTAATTTTCATTAAATGTCAATTTGGTATTAATTCAGAGCAAAGCTTAAATAAAATTGTGTTCATTAATCACTCTGCCGTCCAGTGGCCTGCTAATTAAAACGTTTCGGGGCGAGCTCGTTAGTCACACCACGGACCTGATTGTTAATGTCGACTCATTGTCCTCTCTTTCAACACCATCATTTATTTTCTTTGCTGTTCTTGTATACTCGTGTTAATTATTAAATTACTTTTTTGTCCCCTAGCAGTCCACTGATAACTATCAGAGGACAGAGATGAGGAGGTCTCTGGACCCAGTAATACCGAACACAGCATTGATCGCTATGTTGCGGAGCCATAGAGGGGCCTGTCTCCGAATGTAGGCTGCTTTAATTTAAACGATGGCATTATAATTATCTAAATATTACACACAATAGACTTAAATATTATATCCAATTCATCACATTACCAAGATGGTGTTGGATAAGGGCATAATTCTTTGGAAAGGAGAGCGCTTTTGCTTTTAAACCTTTTGTTATTATAACTTGTGATTCATGAGATTAAATAAATGTAAACGGATTCAAGTAGGGTAATGCTGCAGCCAAAAGAAAGCCATGACTGGGATAGAATTTGGGAAAATGCCAATTATTTTTTGTATCAGCCAATCATTCAACTACTGCTGCTATTCTCAGTCATGTCTGATATTAACCAATCATGGATTCAAATACAGGAGGTTAAGCATGTCACATCAGTTCAGGATAGTACCCCTCCTTGCCAGCAGAGGTCACTGTCTCCAAAATTCTAGTCATACTCCCATTTCCTGTTTCATCTCATTGGTATATGCAAAGTCTTGCCATTCTCTTGACCCATAGTACCTATATTACCTTATGTATTCTGTTGAATTCTCCCTGTGACTTTGATATTTTGATGCCTTTACTGTTTGACTGCCTGTTCAGTGACAACTCCGCACATGGATCCTAATTGCTCTAATCCAAGATTCGATGGCACCATGGTTCATTCTCGGAGTAAGTGTAGGACCACCAGGGCAGTTTCCCACTGAACTATTGGAAGCAGTACATCGAAGTCATAATAAGGGTCTATATCTATGGTCCAACTACATCGGTGCATGGCAGAGCAAACAGCACACCATCCTCAAAGAAGGTTGGGAAAGTTTCATCAATTCACGCAGGTTTATGAATTTGTTCAGATTATAAAAAGATATATTAACTGCACAACTTAAACATAAACATCAAAGCACTCTACTTAAAATAATGTGCAGTCTAGCACAGCAGTTTGTTTCACCTTCTTTTTGGCATTTGCTAAGATCACTGGCCAGAGAATTAAATAATGAAGAAGTAGTACATGTTGATGATTGGCAGGCAATGTATGTGATATGATCTGACTGATGCAGTAAGAAGTGACTGATAGTTCTCCAGCAGGGCTCCCTAGACTTTATCCAGCCTGCATGACTTTCAATGTTTTTTTTTTCTTTGGTGTAGCATTGCTTCCAGTTGCATGCACTGAACCAAACCTAGTATACTATACATTAAAGGTATTGCCTCACCCAACTTTTGATTCCAAACGTCCTGGAAAATTTACTATTTTATGGATTTCTAAGCTAAAAGCTGTGTGTGAAATATGGAGTCGCTTTTGATGAAAGCACCCTGGTTTTGTTGCTCTGTGATCCTGCAGTCTCACTCAGCAGTCTAATCGTGGCTGTTGGGGATAAAGTTTCAGAGGAGTGCTTTAGAATTCCAATGTGAGCACATTTCTTGCTGTGTGTTTTCTCTCTATTGCATCAGCGTGCCTCATGCATTTGTTTTAAAGCTTATTGGGTAAACAGGCCTGTTTGTTTGTTGGATTTCTACTCACAATTCATTAACCCCCCTGCTCTGGGTGTATAGAAATTTGCATTTGGTGTGCTGGGCCTTCGCGATGACCGATGCCTGTGGCAGCGAGACTGGAAGTCTGGTCCAAACCCAGATGGAGTGGAACAGCTGAGCGAAACTTTGAAAGAGATTTGCCAGCTTTGCAGCCTTAAACGTTCAAGCCATTGCTTTTCAGGGCTTTTAATGCGCAAAAAGTTCTTGATTGTTTTTTTTTTCTTTTTTCTTTGCCAGCACTATGACAAATCATCTGACCCTCCCAGAACCATTAATGTATTGCCTTTGCTTGTTTCCTTCTTCTTTAATAACCAAAACTGGATTTTTTTCTGGTTAATTTCTATTTCTTGTCCTATTCGTAATTAAAGAACATTCCTTGAAAAAAAAAAATCTGTTCTGCTTGATTGGTGATGATCTTGATTTGTTCTAATAATGAAAGTGTTTTTTTTCCACTTATAAAGCTGTGATAGAGAAGAGAAACCACTGCAAGGCATCAGTTATTTTTAAAGCTCTCAATTATGCCCGTTATCCGCGCAGTACCATATGTCATTGTCAATTCTGTTTGCCAGTGTTGTAAGGCTCAGTGTGTGGAATTTGTGTGTGTTAAATAAAGGTCACGGAGAAGCAGGAGGGTCAGTCTGGTGCTTGGATTGTGCAGGGTTTTTTTTTTTTTTTTTGCAGGCTTGCAATACCAACATTAATTCGCAGATCAGTCGCTATAATAAAATGCATATTGTAAATGTCAAACCATGTCGGGTCAGGAGTAATCCACCACTGCTGGGAAATAATGGATGGGCTTTGTACGTATATGTCTACTTGTTCTGCTCGAGAATGAGAGCTAAAGCTGTAAAAGTATCCGCAGAATGTTAGATCAGTCTTTCCAATCACAGATTACAGTATTCATCTTTTCTCTTGTTCTACTCCCTCTCAGTAAGAGATGGCCAATGTTTTAGTTGAATGCATTTCAATTATGTGTTTTTAATTACAGTAATGCATTTCAAGTTTAAAATACCAACCCAACCTCCCAAGTAACTTCACCAGAATATGAAACACAGCCCGTGTGCAGCTTGGTGTCAGTGGTGAGATATCACAGGTAGAGTAAAAAGCAATTCAGGCTTTGTGATTGTGTGTGAAATTGCAATATGACTTACTTAAAGGTCTTGAAGTTCACTCTGGCTAAAGACCTGCCACACTGAGATACCACACTGAGATTCTGAGATGAAATTTTATTCGCTCTTATTCATATTTCTTGAAGAACAAGTCGACAGTGCCCTCCAGAATTATTGGCACCCTCCATGAGAATGAGGAAAAAAATAACATACAGAGAACAATAGCACCGAATCTCTTCCTGCAATGTCTGACAAGGTTGGAGAGGGATCTTAGTTCAATCCTGCATGCAGCACATTTTAATCTCATCTCTATTCTTAGTTTTGTGCATGCGAACATTCCTTTTTCAATTCGATTGTGAGCGGTACTCACGAACATCATTTATTTTGTAAATTAATAATAAGAAATATCGCTCTAACTATGAAGTAAGAGTTATTACCACTATTCCTCTGACAACTCTTTCAATGTTTCTTTAAAAAAAAAACACTACAATTGGAAGACACTATAAATTGATAAATCTATAAGTTGAAAAGTTTGAGTTGGAATAGTTTGCAAGAGCGCGAGTATAAACATGACGAGGCTGTAGTAGATGAGTTTTCCTGTTCGGCGCGATGACGTTTAATGTCCCCGACAACCCCGTGGTCCCATTTAGCCACTTGTTAGCAACTATCTTTTTCAAGACACATAAAAGCTTAATAAAATCACGAGTGGGGTAATACTGATGTATTTTATGTCGTAGAGTAAAACGTGAAAATATATTAAGAATTGTGTTAACTACAAACCTTATTTTGGTCATTTAACCAAAACCCTTTCAAAAAGTCCATTGACATCGGGACGATGGATATCGTGTATATAGTAAAATCCGTAGTGTTGAATTAATACCCAGAGTGTTCACTTGTGTCCAGTGGACTTATATTAACACTGTAGTGTTGACTCACATGGTCATTGCAAATCATTATTTTCCTGGTTCTCTAACTATTTTGCGTTGATCTGGCTCATAATCTTGTTGAAAGCTCTGTGTGCTTGTGTGAACCGCCTGGCCACCAGGTTTTGAGATGAAATATGCTGATACTAAGCGAAATTTACAAAGCCCCAGGACCACTAGCCACAAAACAGTATTAATGCGGACTGTGAAATCCATCCACACAGCAGAGAAAACTAGAATTTATGTTTCACTATTAAATATAGTTAATTGTTATTAATTCAGTATATACTTGTGTAATAATAGCTAACACATTTATAGATTATAGATGATATGTGATATAGTGATGAGAAAACCAGCTAAATGTTTACTAATGTGAGAGGTACTGAAATGGATCAGGCATTCAAGGGGTGCCTGTTAATAACGGCGAGTTCAGAGTTCAGAACATTCCAGATACATTTGTCGATCTGCTGGGTTTTTGGTCTTTTTGGTGTATTTTTGAGTACTCGATGTTTTAAACGCGATGTTTAAAAGGTCTATGCGAAATGCATGAAGGTTGTTAGGTTTGTGTACAATCATTGTTGTATGACAGGTGCCAATATTTATGGAGGTCCGATCTAATCTGTAGAATATTATGGAAATTTTAATTTAATCACAGTCAGGCAAAAAAAACTAAACAAAACAAAGAAACAACGACATTCGTACATCCTTGAAGTGTAAAAGTTTGCGCTCCTCCACACACAAGTACAGAAAAGGTATCATGGAGCTATCCGGGATATCAATGACATAAATACACAGCTCATCTCTTTGCATCCCGTGCAATAAATAATTGAAATGACAGACTAGACGGTTGCAGTGGGTTGTGCGGTGGGTGGGGGTAGAGTGGCTCACCCACACAATCAGAAATCGGAGAGCTGAAGGTGAGTATGAGTCACTCACTACATTATCAGCAGCAATGTCAGAGTCAAAGACAAATCCTCCTTTCATCCGGAGGCCCTCTTCATCACAACACGTGGCAGGAGGAGGCAGGAATGGGGTGTGTGTTGGGGGAAGGGGAGGGGAAGCGGGAAAATGACTAACGGCCTATTGTGTAATTAATGAGGACATTGTTGATTTCCGCAGATAATTTAGCACGCTAGTCGAGTGTTTGACTCCTGATCTCCATTTACCCTCACTCTGTCTCCTTTATGGGCTCCGCAACATGGGAGGAGAGCGTTAACCTTGGATGTACACCACACTCATGCACACGTACTTTTGTAAACATTGTATTTTTGAAAAAAACTGTCTGCGTTAATGAAAATCAGAACATTGCACTATAGTGGTAGAGGAAGTGTCTGTTTAAATGCTATGTGCAAGCACAGTATTAAAAGATTGTATCATTAAGTCTGTGTATGACAACCACAGTAATATCCATGAGATGAAATTTGTTATATATATATATATATATATATATATATACATACACACACACACACACACACACAGTGCCCTGACATGGACTGGCACCCTGTCCAGGGTGTACCCCGCCTTGTGCCCGATGCTTCCTGGGATGGGCTCCGGGTTCCCCGCGACCCTGAAGCAGGAATAAGTGGTTGAAGATGGATGGATGGATGGATGCAATAACAATTGTAACATGTTTTATATATATAATGTATAACATGCTACAATGTATAATAAGCATTATAATCACATTATGATGCCAATACCAAAGAAATTCATCGCCATTTTGTATCATGTTCAGTTCAATCTCTTTCAGAAGTTGGTAACACTTAATATGAAAGTAATACTGTATCTATTAATAAACTCTGAACAAGTTCATGCCACGTTATAATGCATTCATAAGGCATTGTTATAATCATTTATGAAACTGCCCTGCATGTTATTTATTACGCAGTATAAAACGTTAACATCATGCATTATAAGTGTTCAAAACGCATTATATCACCCAGCCCGACTTCGCACATTGCATCAGGAGATGAAACAATGGAGATATAATGTGTTATAAGCGTTACTTATTATGCATACTCTTATCAAGGAATAAATGC
Source organism: Ameiurus melas (assembly GCA_012411365.1). NCBI lineage: Eukaryota > Metazoa > Chordata > Actinopteri > Siluriformes > Ictaluridae > Ameiurus > Ameiurus melas. The sequence continues at coordinate 4,689,929 of CM022769.1, forward strand.
ATTGTAAGCAAAGCTACAAACCTTAATACCTTTTCAGAAATAATTATAATAACCTGTCTGATGCCTCATGAATACATTATAACATGGTATAAATGTATTCATTCTACATATGCCGTACATAGAAAGTGTTGTTCGATCGATTTTAAAACAATTGTATCTCTTTTATTTCATTTATTAAAGAAAATAAAAAGCAAGACGGGTCTTGTGATGCACGATACAAAGCTCTTTTTTTTCTATTATTGGTATATAATGTGTTATTAAAATTACTTATAATGCATCCTCTTAAAAATTCAGATTGCATATTAAAATAGTACTACATCATTACAGCATGCGTATTAATGTCTTTTGAATGCAAAAGAATGTGTTCATACTTCATTATAAAAACGACTGTCCAAGCTGCTATCATGGAGAAATACTCATCACCTTCTGACCAATCGGATTCGAGAATTCTTAGCGTGCAAGAAAACTGTCTTTGTGCACATCGTCCGTGCTCTCTCTGTAGTTTCTGCACATTCACAGCAGTGTCTTGAACACTCGAATAAATTCCCTTTGATGCAAGCCATTATTTGCACCTGATAAAAGCTCTCTCACACCTTGCCACTATTCCGTGGTTGTTTTTCTGTGTCCTTAACGTGTCTATAATATTTCAGAATGATCAATACACAGTCCCAATGGCTTGCATGTGCACACACTGCACATAGTTCTGTAAAAATACTAATATGGAGCTGGGTATTATCTGGTACTCGGTTAATGCTATGCTAATTACTTCTGGGTATTGGATTAGGTCTTGGATTCTGGTTTGTGATGATACGCTCAGACAAAAGGTCATGCAGAAGCCTCATGTGTCTGGAGTGTGTGTGTGTGTGTGTGTGTGTTTTCTGAAAAAGAAAGGAAAATCTAGTATAACTTTCTTCCGTTATTATTCCCCATTTTGCTTTTCTCTCTCCTAGCAATAAGCAAATGCGATAATTGTACTTTTGGTGTATTTGAAATGTACAAGTTAAGGTCTTGTATTCTTCTCCGTGTCTGCATCGGTATCACGAGAAAAACAGCAATCGCCCGAGTTGTCTACTGCCCATTATTGGCAAAACACTCACAGAGCTTTAAAACATCTATGAGCTGAGAGTTTAGGACTCGAGAGCGAGACCTCACGCTGTTCCATCAGCTGTTTGCCAATTACTGCCAGAATAAATATTTAATGACTTGTTGCGCTTTTTTGCATTTATTTATATATTTCGTACATGCTTTTCTTTTTTTTTTTTTTTTTTTGCACGCCTAATGAGAGGATCCAGTGGCAGTCAAACCTCGGAGCTAATACTAAATATTTTTGAACAGCTGAGAATATTCCGTTCAACCCAATAACATGAGCTGAGAGGAAATCATATCCTTTGTGAACTCAGTCTGTAAGAGGAACATTTATTAACGAAGTCATTAGAGATAAGAGAAAAGATGCGATGAGTCATTTGAATTGAAACAACTGTATCTCTTTTTTGTTTGTTTGTTTTTCACTCACCATTCTGTGTAAACTCAGACTGTTGTGTGTGAAATTCCCAGGAGATCAGCAGTTTCTGAAATATTCAAACCAGCCCATCTGGCAACAACAACCATCCCACGGTTAAAGTCACAGAGATCACATAACATGCTGATGTTTGATGTGAACATTAACTGAAGGTCTTGGCCTGTATCTGCATGAGTTTATGCATGGTGCTGCTGCCACATGATTGGCTGATTGGATAACTGCATAAATGATCAGGTGTACAAGTGTTCCTATTAAAGCTTGCGGTGAGTGTATATTATATTAAAGTGAACATTCTTTAGATATCATTATAGAAATAATACATTTCGTTACCACCTTGAAATTTATTATTTTCCAATAGTAGCACATCCTGAAATGGTTTATAAACACTTTAATACCACAGCAACACTGATAACACATACAACTGTGTATTAAATGAAGAATGGCATCCTACTATTTGTTTGTTTATAGTTACATATAAGGTAATTCCTCACTTGTAAGTCGCTTTGGATAATAAGCGTCTGCTAAATGAATAAATGTAAATGAAAAGGTAAGGTTGTGAAACAAGCTGGCAGTTATAAATTGTCATTCCATCACCTGCCTTCTTTTCTCCTTCTTAAAGTTAAGAAGCTTCAAAGCGAAACGAATTCCATGTGGTGAAGAAGTAACGGCTTTAACACTGATTGTTACAATGTGCTGGCACTGGAGACTCCTTCAAAGAAGGTGACATCTGATCAAATCCGATTGGCAAGAAGATGTTGATTAATATTCTATAACAGCTGCTCTACAGAAGGTCTAGCTGCAATTGAAAGGATAGCTTTTAATGTTATTGTTTCTATAGCAACAACTCAAAGAGATTTTTGTCGAATATTAATGGAAGGAGTCTCCAGTGTCAAGTTTTTCGCCATATGAAAGTCTTCAGGACAGTGGAATTTTATTGTAATTATTATTATTATTAACCTCAAGATGAAGAAAAAACAAAGAGGCTGGTGAGGGAATAATTGTATAGCTGTTATAACATACGCAATAGCTTATCTTGTGGCTGTTATACAACCTAAAAGGTAATAACTTTCATTAACAAATTAAAAGTAATGTAATCATTCGCAAGTAGCTGTGGTATGAGACAGTTCAGGATGTTTTGGGATGCTAATCCACTCATGCCATCATGTCACTGATTAATTTCCTATAACAGCATGCTGCCATGTGATTGACTATTACCTATTGCATGGATGGGAACATACACAATTTTCAGGGTTTAAATACTTTCAAAATTCTATTGTGATTTCACTTTGTATTATACTTAAACCATCATTTAACAATTTAACATGTTTAGGATGCACTATGATCATGTGACACAACTCTCTTGTTGGCACCATCTCGAATACGTGTGTAACATTTCACTAGATCCCCCTGTCTGTCATAGTGGCCCGTGTAAGGGTGACTGGCACCATTTAATTAAAATCCTGCACACATGGCAAAGCACAAGAGCCCTTGACCATGCGGCAGGCTGCATAAATAATTCACCAGCCGGGTTACGGTTTTGGGCTTTCAATAATGAGCTCAAAGCTAGCTGCAGGGAGCTAAACAAACTCGCCTGAGTGCTTCCTTAGTAAGGCCCGAGCTTGGCACATGTAGCGCAGGATTCAAAATGTTTGCCCCAGTGTGTAAGCCGAGCAACACACCAGACAGTAGAACTCATTCTTATGAAAAGCTCAGAGAGAAAACACTTTGCTGAATGGCAGATGCAGTCTGACAAAGTCCCTGCTCCCAACTTTAGCACAAGAAGCTCATTAAAGACCAAATGTCCCTGCAGCTGGCAAATTTACTCACGATTGAAATCCTAGCCAGGGGTAAAACTTTCTTTCTTTCTTTTTTTTAATGAATGAAACATTTTGTATACTAAATCCAAAATTTCAGTAAAATTTATATGAAAGTCATATCTATATATATATATATCTATTTTATCTATATATATATATATATAATACACCAGGAACACATTCTTATCATGATATATGACGTTCATAAAGCTTTATACATATTGGTTTAATTATTCATGGAAATGCATGACACTTTATAGCTATCTTTACAATGCATTGGGAATTGTTACCATGATTCATACATTATATAAATTCATACATACATACATACATACATACATACATATGCATTATAGACATACATAATATATAAGCATAAAAACATATAAACTTTGCATTATGTCTTTATTTATTATTATCATTTTTACATAAATGAATTATAACAGAAAGATTATCAGGAAATCACAATATAAAACGTGACCATTAATGAAATAATTGTATTATTTTTATTTATTTATGTTTTAATATTTAGTAATATAATTTTTTAATCATAAAACAATACTTCTGGATTATTATTATTATTATGATTATTATTATTATTATTATTATTATTATTATTATTAATAATAATAATAAAAACAACAATAATAATAATAATAATAATAATAATAATAATAATTCATTGACATTTTATTACTTTTTTTCATCAGGACAGTATAACAAAACATTGTTATATATACATATAAACATAACATAACATAACGTAAAAATCGTAATACAAAACTTTGATTTTTCAGTTATTTATTACTAAAAATAATACATATGATTAGTATTGTCTAAATGAATATGTTGCAATTAGACTCTTGAATGCAATGTATCTGTACTCATCAAGAGTTATCGTATTATTTAGGTTATAATGCATATGTCTGTCAATAATCTACATTTAGGAATGAAATGTATATAAATTAAATGTCTTATGAAATATGAAAATAAAACTAATTTTACTAACACAAGTCAGTCCAGGAGGACTCATAGCCTTTGCAATGGTCTATATAATTGTATTTCATGTAAAGCTTATGAACCTGCTGATATAATGTGTTATTAACACTACGTATAATGCATGTTAAAAATGTATAGATCTATTATAAATGATTCATCCTATATTTAGCATTCATTAATTATTTAAAAAATAATTATTACTAACCAACTGTTATGTACATAATGCATTATGAATGCATCATTAGAAACATGGCCGCTAAAGCGAGACAATGAACCTTACTTCTCGTGATCTACACAGTTACCACATGTATCTGTACTACCAAAGCAGCATCAAACACATTTTCAAATATTACCCAAGTGGTGTGTGCGATGTGTTTAATCTGCCGTTTAAGATGATTCTTTGTCGAAAGTGTGATTATCAATCACGTCTTCACATAATATTGTGATTTAAAAGGATTTAGTGACAAAATAAATGCAGGAAGATGTATCATCGGGGGGAAGAAATCAGGAAGAAAAAAAAATCTGTCACCAGTATTACGGGAGTGACTCAAATAGGGAACCATACATCAAAGGGAGCAGGCAGCCATTTGTTAGAGCAGAATAATAGCTGTGATATGTGTCGACCCTCGTGACCTGGGGAAACAATAAAGCGGGTTTGAAGGTGCCTAAAAGAAATGACCTCATATCACCAACCACTGTCTTCCCCTCCCCTGAAATAAAAAGAAAGAAGAGAAAAAATTAAACCAAAAAAGGAGAAACAATTATGATCTATATAAAGTCTGAGTCTGTCATCCAGAGTTAGCCAGGGAGGCCAGGGAGAGTGAAGATTACTATCTGATTCCCTTTAGAAATCCTCTTTCATCGGTGTGGATCGAGGTTCCATTATTATGCTGGTGCCAGAACCTATTGTTCAATACAGGTTCATCTTATTTATTCACAAAATATAACAAAATATCTGAAAACATTATTCTAAATGAAGAGAAAATTTGTTGTAAATGAACATAAATACAGATATGAAGAGGAGGCACATTATTCATACAGTATTCATAACAACAACAACAAGATTGGAAGGCTACATTGAATAGCAGAAGCCTTTATTTGTCACACATACATTAATGCACAGTGAAATTATTTTCTTCACATATTCCAGCTTGTTAGGAAGTCAGAGCACAGCCATGATCTGGCACCCCTTGAGCAGAGAGGGTTAAGGGTCTTGCTCAAGGGCCCAACAGTGGCAGATTGGCAGTTCTGGGGCTTGAACCCTGACCTCCTGATCAGTAATCCAGAGTCTTAACTGTTGAGCCACCACTTCCCTAATAACAGGAAATTACCTGTTTAATGTATATTTTAAAAAAATGAAAAAAATTATTCATATTTTGGAATATAGAATTAAACTACACAATGTGGCCAAATGTATGTGGACTCCTGAACATCATGCCCATGTGTTGGCCTTCCCTAAACTTTTGTCGCAAAAGTGGCAGGACACAAAAGTCTAGAATGTCTTTGTTGGCTGCAGCATTAAGATTTCCTTTCACCGGAACTAATTCCAGCATGACGATGCCTCTATGCACAAAGTGGGATCCATGAAGACATTGAAGGCTGAAGTGGAAGAACTTAAGTGGCCTGCACAGTGCCCTGACTTCAACCCAACTGAACATCTTTGGGATGAACTGGACTGACATCAATGCCCAGCCTCTTGCAATCTTGTGGCTTAAGGAGCACAAATGCTTACATACACATTCCAAACTCTAGTGGAAAGTTTTCCCAGAAGGGCGGAGGCTGTTATAGCTGCAAAGGAGGAACAATTCAATATTCCGGATATCCAAATATTCAATATTTTAGAATTGAATTTTCAATACACAGGTCTCCATATACTGTTGGCCATGTTTGCTGGCTAGAAAATATAACAAATAACCTTATGCAAACAAACAAAAACCTTATGGAGTTGTTGTTGTTGTTATTATTATTATTATTCTCATTATTATTCTCATTATTATTATTATTATGATTATTATTATTATTATTATTATTATTACTATTCTTATTAATTCAAATTAAATGTTTTCATTCTGTGTACAGTAGTAGCCATATATGGACCCAGATATGTTACACCCATTGGGTTGTACAAATTGTAATGTAAGGAAAACTATAAGTGTAACATATTTAAATATTGAAAAGCAAAAAAAATATATAATAAAATAAAACCTTTACAAAAAAATTGAAATGTTTGGGGACCACACTTGAAATCTAACCTCCATTGTAGCTAATTGTAGCTTTTTTCATTCCATGAAACAGTGATCACTCCTCAACATCTGGTCTGCCGTTTAAATGTTTTGAAAAAGTTATAGCATTAAGATTTTCTGTTAAAATCTTAAGATCTTAAAATTCAAACAGCAGAACTGGGTGACTTGATAGTGTGTATATATAGATAATCAACTAGTCAGAGTTTGCGACTTAACATCATTTATGCAGGGAGAGTTCCTCATATACAGGGACATGTTACATACATCCTTGAGTCGATTTTCTCCTCAGTATGAATACCTAATATTCTGAATACTGCCCTATATATTACATACATAAGGAAAATACAGTATTTCTATGAGAAAAGGTTAATTGTTTCATGCAAATCTTAATGAATAACATTCAAAAAAAATAATCTTAATGAATGAGTAGCGTTTTTGTTTTGTACACTTTGTAGTAGTTTACAATTAGTTAACATTTAATCTGTGAATTTCAGAGAACTTGAATTTAGTGGAATTGGTTGATGGATGGTGTTAGACCTGACAGGTAGGATATCTCCCATTCCAACTGGTGAAACCTCTGAACTAGATAAAGTCTATCTCTTGTGCAACTGATTATAAGAGGAACCATTCACCTGGATCCCAGATGGAGGGACAAAGGCAACCCAGACATCCATGTGCTGCATGCATTGTGCTATCCAGATAAAGTCCTGTGGAAAAGCTAGAGCGGGTCAGGTATTCACACTGTGACAGCAACGCCAAAGGTGTGAAAGAAGTCATTGAGGTGTTTCACCTGCCACTGAATGGTCCCTCAGGCTGAACTAAAGTAGCCCTGTGCCCAGTTTAGACATGAAATTGTGAGAATTCTGAAAACTACAGGCTCATTCTCTCACTCTTTGTGGGCTGATCTTTATGTGTGCCATGGCTGAGCGTAAAATCACAATGCCACAGAGCTATAATGCAATAACTCAGGCCTGCAGCAGAGGCTTTCTTTTTTTTACTTTGGGCCTGACCACTATATAGACCTATTTGTTCACATGCTCCAGTGAGCATTGAAATGGATCTCACTTAATGGTTGGGTAGCTGTCCAAAAATGTTTTATCCTATTCGAATTGCCTGGTGAGACTGCCAAGGATCTCTTCCTAAACTGTGTCATTATGATACCTAATAATGTGTTCATTTGTGCTTCTTTACAAGGTAATTTTATACTCCCATTATTGAAAAAAACATCTTAGATTAAGTACAAAGTGAACATTTCATCCAACAGTATTTGTTTTAAGGATCATCTGTCAAATCTGAAGTGGAAAAATATCACTGGACCTTGAAAACTAATATAGGATTACTAATTTCTCATCAAGAACAATGAAAATGACACTGATTATTGAATATGTGAGTCCATTTGTATTGTTCTGTGTACATTGGAAATGACTCTGGAGTTGTAATATGTGTCAAGAGGCAGGACACAATCGTGTGAACTCCAAGAATCATAATTGGGTCTGTCAGGCAGCGAAGATGAAGACAGTTGCAGGTTAAGAGTCTTTATAGTTAAACATGTAAACAAATCCAAAACGTGAAGCAGAATCGAAGCCCGAATACCGACAGGAGTCAGGCGATGTGCAAACAGAGTTAACTGGGCAAAAGACAAAGACAAGCAAAGACAAACCTAGAAACCAGAATGACCATGAACACGATAGCAGAATAACAAAAGTCTTGGTATTGCATGTACGGGACACTGAGTGTATGCTTCGTCATGAATAACGAAACATGAGGGCTTAAATACAAAGACAATCAAGGGGCAAACTGAAAAGAGGTGAAAGTAATCATGACACACTAGAGAGAAAACCAATGAAAAGACCTGGGTGGAGACCAAAACAAAATGCACATGGCAACATAGGCAAATATGACAACAAGGAAGGTGGTCTGTAGAGCGGAGAGCCAATGGAAATAAAATAGGAAACCAAAGCTTGGACTTAACATTCCAAAATGCACAATAAGACTTTGCGACAATACATACTTAATATACAGAATAATCAAGGACTAACATGGAACAGGTGAACACAGTCAGGTAGAAAACCAACGACGGGACAGGGGAAGAGACTTGACACCCCCCATAGAGCTCAAATATCTTTAGTGTGACAGAAATTGACTTTCATTTAACGCAAAATTACAAAATTAATATATGCAATCCCCGCCCCCCACCCCTGCCTTTTCACAAGAACTAGTATGTAGACACTCTACATAACCTAAACCAAAGAAAAACTGATGATATCGTTCATGGTGTCATGGAAGAATTCTGTAAGTAGATGTTTATTTAGCATTTATGGAAGCACTTTGTATCTGTCCAGAAATTTTGAAAAAAATTTGTGAGAACAGGACAGTTTCTTAGTGAATGCATATCATATTAACTTCAAGACAGGACAAAAAGAGAAGCTGGTGAGGGAATGACAGGAACTAACCTAAACATTTCATGGACATTCCATAACATTAAAAGTAACTCTAAATGTATAAAAAGTATGTACATTATATATACATAAAATGTACATTATATATACATTATATTATACATAACAGGGCGCACGGTGGCTTAGTGGTTAGCACTTTTGCCTCACACCTCCAGGGTCCGGGGTTCGATTCCCACCGGGGCCATGTGTGTGCGGAGTTTGCATGATCTCCGGGGGTGCTGCGGGGGTTTCCTCTGGGTACTCTGGTTTCCTCCCCCAGTCCAAAGACATGCATGGTAGGCTGATTGGTGTGTCTAAATTGTCCGTAGTGTATGAATGGGTGTGTGAGTGTGTGTGTATTGTGCCCTGCGATGGACTGGTACCCTGTCCAGGGTGTGCCCCGCCTTGTGCCTGATGCTTCCTGGGATAGGCTCCAGGTTCCCCGTGACCCTGAAGAAGGAGTAAGCGGTAGAAGATGGATGGATGGATTATACATAACAGTTCAGTAATCATTGGCAATTTGCTAAGGCATGAGAAGAATCAAACATGTCAGGATGTGATATTATTGGCTCATTATTATTATTATTATTATTAAAATTAAATTGTGTGGTGTCACACCACCTCATCGCTAATTATTTTCCCATACCCACACACTCCCTCATGTTTTTTACATTAATAAGTAATTTTTTTTTTTTTGTATCATGAGTTAGAACACTCATCAGGTAGATGAACATATATTCTAATCACTCTCTGCTACCATTACATGCTGTAACTGCGTACTTTCCATCATCACTGGCTGTCCACCAGGCTCTAATGTGCACACAGATGGATTGTTGCTGAGAGTTGATCACTGGTGGGAGTTGTAGGGATGTTTCCTTTGGACGCACTGATTAGTGTTGCTGCTGAACAGGTGTTGGTGTGGGAAGCAGACTGTAATGGGCCCACAGAGGTCATAAAATTCGTTAGAGAATTGGCCGCTATGAGTGGGTCTGGATGTCTGTCTGGATGCCTCAATTTGTTGGAGGACGATACATGATTGGCAGGAGACACTGTGTGCTTAACGTCCTATATTTTCTTACTGAGGTGTAAACTTCAGACCTTCTGACTTGTAACATTTGCATCAGTTTATGTAAAGGACATTAGGTCTAGGAAAAAGATCAGAAATATTATACTGTTCAGATCAGAAATATTATATACTGTTATATCACAGCACTGTTGAAGTCAGCAGCCCCATGTGCTTGTGCTTATCATAATATTCTATTGTTTCTATAGTAATTTAGGATTAGCTATTTTTCATAAGCATTTCTTTTTTCACATAGCATACCCGGTTGCAAAACTGTCATTTTATTGTGGTAGTTGTCTACAATGTTTTACTGTCAAAAAAAGCTTTAGTTGTGCTGTCCGTTTTATCTCCGTAATATTGTTATTGTGGAGAAGTGTGAATCGCTTGCCCAGCAGGGGGCTCACACCACTCTCTTTTCCCATCGCACTGCTTACCAGCAGCTAAACAGAGTCATGATACTCTACACACAGAAACCCAACAGTGTCCTACCTAATCTTATAATAATCAAACAATTCATTAGTTTGGATGCATTGAAAATGTACGATAAGTAAATTTCCATTCGGAATAACCACCAGTGTACTGCGAGAAAACTACTGTGAAAAAACACCCCTCACATTTTTGTAAATATTTGATATCTTTTATCACTGAAGAAATGACACTTTGCTACACTGTAAAGTAGTGAGTGTACAGCTTGTGTAACAGTGTAAATTTGCTGTCCGCTCAGAATAACTCAACACACAGCCATTAATGTCTAAACCGCTGGCAACAATAGTGAGTACACCCCGAAGTGAAAATGTCCAAATTGGGCCCAAAGTGTCAATATTTTCTGTGGCCACCATTATTTTCCAGCACTGCCTTAACCTTCTTGGGCATGGAGTTCACCAGAGCTTCACAGGTTGCCACTGGAGTCCTCTTCCTCTCCTCCATGATGACATCACTGAGCTGGTCGACGTTAGAGACCTTGTGCTCCTTTGAGGATGCCCCACAGATACCCAATAGGGTTTAGTCCATCACCTTCACCCTCAGCTTCTTTAGCAAGGCAGTGGTCATCTTTATATATATATATATATATATATATATATATATATATATATATATATATATATATATATATATATATATATATATATATATATATATATATATATATATATTCAGGATGGTAATGGAACAGCACATCATGTTGTGTTTTATTTCTGACTCTCTCATGTGCTCTTTCTCATGTGATGTAGCGACGAGATATCAGTTATTCGCCTTAGAATATCTTTTAATATGTAAACTATACTCACACATTTTCTTTGACTGTCTTTGAAACATTAGAGTTGATATTGTGCTTGTTATTTACAGTATTTATTAACCCGCAAGGTTAGAGTGAAGCTTTGCTTGAAACCAGATATTCCTCCTTGTATTATGAGATGAAACACCTTGATATTGAGCGTAAAATTAACACACCATCTGGAGGGTGGCGTCCTTTGCAGCACGGTTGGGGATTCACTGTCTGACTTGTTGACTAATATTTCTGCGAAGAAAAATATAGAACGGAGCCAGAGAGATGTGAAGGACGTGCGTGAGGAGGAGGAGGCGGCGTCGGCGCATTCGATCTGAATACCTCTGGCAACACGTGCGGCAAATAAATTCATCACCCAGCAAGGATGTCTTGTTCTGACACTAATTTTAGGACCCGAGCAGTGGGTAATGAACATATTCTATGACAAATGAAGAAGGCTTACATCTGAAGCAGTTGTTGGGGCCTATTTGCATTCTCCAGATCACCTCGACAACACCTGGCGTCTGGGGAGATGAGAAAGAAACGTCTCTAGCATTCCATCAGACGCTGTTCATGACGGTGCTGTCGTGTTCCTCTTGTTCTGATCAAGCTTCGCTTGTTTTTTAATGTCGTAGCCTGGTGTAATTATCGCAGATCCGGCAGCACATTCTCTAAGATCCGAGAATAAACCCGCGTGTAGTTTCATTGTAAGTTACATCGTCTACGCCCTTGGGTGTCTTCATGGGTCAGTTTAAGGTTAGTTAGAGATCCATTGTTCTTTTTTTTCCCCCATCAGCTCAGAGTGGCTGCCTGTGCCATGATGAATAGCTAAGCTTGTAAAGTGCATGGCATACAGCTGAGGACAAGAAGAAAGAGTAAAACTTGGAACGTATTTTTTTCTCCCCTTCACATTAATCAATATTCCTCTCCTTCAGGCAGAGCTTAACAGCTCTTCATGAAAGTCTTACCGATGCACTCGCAAATAGAAATGTCACTCTCACAGGCAGGTGTTTTTTGTCACATGTTAACATTTTTATCACTGACGCCATCTTGACAGTTTCCCGTAGCCATGTGCTGATAATGGTTATTAACACAAAAACACACAAAAAATCCATATTCCACAACTTGTTGTTTGTCAGTTTGACAGTCCTCTGCATTAACGACGGCATCAGCCCACGGGATGAGAAGCAATTACTCCAAGAGTCTCAATTAATGAGCTCCCGAAAACTGTTGTCATTATTATTATAGAGCCTTATCAAACATTTCCAGGTCTCTCTGTTTCCCTCTGTGGAACAGAACCCATGTGTGTTTTGAGCAATGATTCCATTAACATCCCAAAGTCCATCCAAGGAAATTTATTTTGCCTTTTTTTTCCTGCAGGTTTCTATTTGTGTTGAAAACCCATTTATTTGGAGATTAATGCTATTTCTAGTGTCTAAAATGGTGTTTGTGGCCCAGCAATAAGGGCAAGTGGATGACAGATTCTATTCAAAATATCAAAGTGAATATTGGTGTATTTGTCTCTGGAAAGGCAATTGGCAAAATAAACAGTGATGAGGATGATTCGACCAAATAATGAACAACAAATCAATTATTAGATTATGAGAAATAATGTAACCTAAGTTAGAGATTGCTATGTGTTTTTAAATAGTCATTAGCACAAATCGACTTTTGTGCTAATGACAACAATAACACAAATCTACTTTATATCTTGCTTGCTTTTGCAAAAGACTTACAAGAACCATATGACTTCATCAAGTTTGAAATCAATGTATGCATCATTCGTAAAGAAAAAAAAATCCACCTTGAACAACATACAAATGAATTTAACGGTTAACAACTTTGACGTTGCATCGAATAGCTGCACTGCATTTTGGAACTTTGAGTCCGGCATTTGCACCAGCATCTCCATTACTTCTACATTAGTTTTCTCATTATATAATGCTGAAAAATGGTGAGTGAGAAAATAAACCCTCACTGTTTATTTTTTTATTTTTTAGGCACTAACAGTGTAACTAGGCTAAAGTCTTACAGCAATAATGAATATACAGTACGGATAACATCTAATGGAGAGAGGACCAGTGCTAATGGAGTCAATATTGAATGCTAATTAGGTCTTTAACAGAACTGGACAATTAATGTGGGACTATAAGACTAACAAAAGTACTGTATGGAAGAATAAGAAGAAGAAGAAGAAGAAGAAGAAGAAGAAGAAGAAGTTGATGATGTTGATGATGATGATGCTGAATAACAACAACACCAAAAAAAAATGAAACAGGAAGAAGAAGAAAAAAGAAGACCAAGAAATAATAATAAGAAGGGAAAGAACAAAAAGGGGAATATGAAGAAGAAGAAGAACAACAACAATAAAAACAATAACAACAAAAAGAAGAAAAAGTTGAACAAAAACTTTTTTTAAATGCATTTAAACATGAATGATTGATCATTTGGAGAAGGAGATGTGTAATGGCGTTGGTAGACTATAAACATGTAAAAAAAAAAAAAAAAAAAAAGTTTTCAAAATAATAAGTGGGTGATACTGTCTAACTATAGGTTAGGTGAAAAGGATAATAAGCAGGTTGATGAGCATGGAAGTGTTCAAATTTGAACAAAATGAAGAGTTTCACCCAAAATCCAAGAGAAAAATTATTTCTTTCTGAGTCCTCTAGCATTATTTTCCTCACAATGGGCTGCAAATTGAACAAGGATGTAGTATAGAGCAATATGTGGGAGGCGTGTGCTCATTTTAGCAAACTGTGTTGTAAAAATTGCATCGTGAGTGGGTGAAACAAAAGTTTAGTGTGTGCACACTGTGCTCCAATTCCAGATTTGTGTTAAAACAATGGTAAATGGCAATGCACAGATTTTGAAATATTTACACCTTTAAATAGTTATGTATCATTTTGTTTAGTATAAAATTACAAAAACACAAATATTAAACTTTTGGTTGTTGAAGGACACATTAAAAAAAACTGTAACCAGGCCAATCCTACCATTTTGAAGTAATATGAACTCCCTGCTCCGTTTTTGAGAACCACAAACTGATTGACAAATTTATCGGTGCGCTTCCAAGCTCTTTGTTCATCCCCATAGCTTCTGTAACAATGTTACACCTGACTATCACACCCATACATAATTCTTCCCCAAACTGTTACTATTATATTTGAAGCACACAATTGTATAGAATGTCCTTCTATGATGTAGCACTACAATTTCCCTTCCCTGGAACCAAGAGACCCAACCATGTTCCAGCATGACAATGTCCCTATGTAAAGCAAGCTACATGAAGACATGGTTTGCCAAGGTTGATTTGGAAGAACTTGAGAACCTGCACAGTCCTTGACCTCAACCGGTCTGAACACTATTGGGATGAACTGCAAAGCCAATTGCACCCCAGGCGTCCTCACCCAACATCAGTGACTGACCTCTAAATCTCTTGTGGCTGAGTGAACACAAAACCCTACAGCCACACACCAAAATCTAGTGGAAAGCCTTCCCAGAAGAGTGGAGGATATTATAAAAGCAAAGTGGGGATACATCTGGAATGGGATGTTCAACAAGCACATCCCCCCAGCTGACCATCATCCACTATGGGTTCATTGGTCAGGTGTCCATAAACCCTTGGCCATATAACGTATACGCCACAGCCTGGAGCCAATGGAGCACAATTGGTGCTTTCTAAAGCTGTCTGGTTCCTAGTAGTTTGAAAAATGTGGTCGTTTGGCTTCATGTGTCTTGGAGGAAGCACGTTAGCCTTTACTCTCACTGGTTGTTAGCTGTCATATGGCTTGTGGGTAATACTTCACAGTTGACCAATCTGGGGAAAAAGTGGGAAAAAAGGATACACTACATATGTTATTTAAAACATATACACTACATATGTTATTTAAAATACAAGGCGGTGTATTATAATGTAATCGCATCCACCAAAATTGATCCCATTGCACATGTCTACACATGCACTGTGTATTTGGCTCCTTCTTTTGGTTTACATTTTTTTTAAAACCCATTCCCACCATCTCTCAAACGAGTTCTGACCCACCAGTCCCACCTATTTCTGTACACACTCTTGACACACAAGTTGCTGCAGAAGGTTTAACCAATCCTGTGCTCTTCCACAGTCGCAGTAGACATCAGCAATATTTTCTAATGAACTCAGTTGGTTCACATTCAATACGTTCCCATGTTATGTTATGAACATGCCTTTGTTGGTTTCCCAAGTCTTCTACTGTATAATACACAGTACTGATGTTTATGTAATACAATGATACACATAACTGATGTTGAAATTGAGCTGTTGTGTACATTTGAAATGGGCTGATAGCTAGAAAACAGTCCAGGTCACCACAAATCAAACAAACAAACAACAAAAAAAGCAACCTTCAAAAAGATATAGCGAATGATATAGTGAAGCTAAGCAATGTTTATTAAACATTTATGGAAGGAGTCTTCGGTGTCAGCGATTTGTACCAGACAGGTGAAGCTGTGTCTTTAAGTTTTGAACTTGGCAATGATAGAGTGCTTTGTGTTTTGTGGTTTCTCAGTGACATGAGAAGCTATTTTTTATTTATTTGTTTTTGTCTTATTAACTTCCAGAGCGAGAGAGAGAGAGCGAGAGCGAGAGCGAGAGAGAAACCGAGCTGGAAATCCTCAAAGCACCACTCACTGAAACTGGTAGAGAGTGTGTTCAGTTTAAGATTTTTGTGTTGCAATAATCAAAAAAGTGATTATCCAGTGGGTCAGCCTTCATATTCATACAATTGCATTACTTTCTTATTGGGGCCCACTTGAGGAATAGTACATTAATAATACAGGGTTTGCTGAGGAGTCTGTGATATTTCACTTGTCACCTCTGATCCTACATAATGATCGAAGCAAACCTGCAAACTATGGATAAAGCACTGTATATTTCAGACGGAATTGGCTGTCCGTCTAATTCTCAGATGGAGCTGTTTTGAACGCTCTGCCGATTGGTTTGGCAGGACCACGCTAAAGGTCTCACTTTGACAGTTTTTGCCTAGGGCCATCTTTCTGTCTCTGTATCTCCTCGCTCCCCTGTCTTTTTGTTCCCTTGCTTTTATTTGGGGTTCTAACAGCACTTCAGTGTCTTGGTTTTATTTTTTAAACCTAGGATGATCAGAAGGTGGGGGGGTCAAAAGTGGTGCGGCAAGCAACTTTGCAACATACATACATTTGCAAAACATACCATGTACTTTAGAAGGCACTGCCTGTATTGTACTGTATATTGCTATTGAGGCGTTTGAAAGGTTGAAGGTTTTCTATTTCTATACCAGGCGTTACGTCTGTAGGGTACTAGACAGGACTGATTCTGTCCAAGCCATGCAAGTAGCATTGAAAGGTTTTTAAATATAATGATAATTTAAATTGATCAGGCATAATATTAAAACCACCTGCCTAATATTGTGTAGGTCCCCCTTGTGCCACCAAAACAACTCTGATCTTTCGAGGCATGGACTCCACAAGACCTTCGTGCGTCACACGCCTTGGGTACACTGGTGCTCCTTACTTGGACCACTTTTGGTAGGTACTAACCACTTCATGCCGGGAACACCCCACAACCCCGTTCTGGAGATGTTCTGACCCAATCATATTGCCATCACAATGTGTATGTATATCACAATTCTTAAATCTGATTGCTTAGAAGGTGTTTATGGGTAGGCTGTAATTCATATCACAGGTTTAGATTATTGCATTCGTTCCATTACAGTATATATTACCGTTTTTATAGTAACATCTAGTTCATAGGGGCTTGGTATGGTGGATACTTCACATAATCTAAGACTAATGATAAACAACAACAAACAAAAAACACGTTATTTACAAAGATTTGTTTTTCTTTTATTTCATTTATTTAAAAAATAATAATAATGGAAGAAGTCTCCAGTGTCAGCATTTTTTGTAACAGTTATTAACTAATTATTTTAAGGGTTCCCATGCAGTAACTTCAGGAGGAAAGGTTTTGCATTTTCTCAGTAAACTATGATAGGTTGTTGTTCTTGTTTTAACTTTGTTAGTGTGATATTAACTTGTGAATGATTGACCATTTATAGCTACTATAATGAAATTCCACAACATTAAATATACCTATACATGGATAAAAAGTGATGTGTTGTTCATTATTATTATTTATTTTTATTACTTATTGGCAAATTGCTACGGTGCAAGAGGAATAAAACACCTTAGTACATTGTATTATTGGAAAATAATCAACTTCAGGCCACATCACATCACCTTGTCAATGATTTTCCTTTCACAGCATGTCCTGTCATATTTTATTCCTTACATGTACCACTGCAAGTGGTCTCTAATCTGTAGTATAGTTTATCTCCTATATCAAAATAATTCATATTCACATCACAGAACCCAAGAAGATGATTTAGGAGCAGCGTGTGTGTGTGTGTGTGTGTGTGTGTGTGTGTGTGTGTGTGTGTGTGTGTGTGGTTAGACCGATTGCCCCATTAGCAGGTTATTCTTGTGGTTCATACCCTGAGAAATCAGAACAGTTAAATGAAGCAGAGGGTCCTGAGGACCTGCACAATCAGGCAGAGCAAATGAGGCACCCAGTGAAGGAAAAGGGTAAAAAAAAAAAAAAGTGCACTTGCTCAAAAAGCGCTGACGCAGGAGAAACACAAAGAACCTTTCCCCCCTGAAATTAGCAGAATTTTGGAGCTCAGTGATGCCCATCTAATTGCAACTAAATTTGACGGAACTTAATGTGTCCTGGTGGAAAATGTAATTTCATGTAGTACAGCTATAAGCTTTGGAGTTGAAGCCCAATTAACTGGGCTGATTGATACACCAACGGGTTTAACATAATTGATTACTTGGGGAAAAAAGTTTTGATTATGTGATATAAACAGAAATGGATAGTAAGGTCCTTTAGCAGGGTAGCGCCGCTGTGAGCATCGGTTGTTTATTTAGCCTGGATTTCAGTTAGATTTTTCCCTTGTCTCTAAATAGTATTCAGCAATGTGTGTTAAGTGACACTCCTAGTACACTCCATGTAATGACTTCCAGAGATGAAGTGACCACGATATATCTGGAATTAAATGACTGGTTGCGTGAAGGCTTGGTTCTTTCATGACTAAATGAAGTGTAAGTATTCTATAATGACAATGTAGCATGTTGTTGTTGTTTTTGTTTTTTTGTTTTTCAGATTTAAAAGTGACTGTAGTATGTGTACTCTTAGTGTATATTTAAATCATAGAATATTTAAAATGTACAGTTTTATATACTATGTATTAGGGGTGAGACTGAATACCAATATGTTACTCAGATTGATCAGATAATGTATTATAATCAAATATATATAGAGGCACATTAGCATTGGATTGGGATCCAATGCTAATTGGGATCCAATGCTAATGAAATTAAAGCTTGCAAAATCTACAAAGGATATTAAAATTCTATACAACCCAGTCAAAATGGTAGGTTTCTGTGAAGGAAAAGAATGACACTAAGATAAATGATGTCTGATGTTTTCCTGCCTTTAATGTGCAATTGCAAAGTATACAAATAAAGTGAAAAACAATCAGAAATGTGTAGGGGGAAAGAGGAAAAAGAAAGAAAACAAAATACAATAACCTAGTTGCATAAGTATGCACACTCTTAAACTAATACTTTGTCCAAGCACTTTTTGATTTTATTACAGTACTCAATCTTTTGGGGTAAGAGTCTATCAGCATGGTACATCTTGACCCACGGTTTCTTATGAAAACATTCTACATCCGTCAAATTGTGAGAGCATCTCCTGTGCACAGCCTGCTTCAGGTCACCCCACAGATTTTTAGATGGATTCAGGTCTGGGCTCTGGCTAGGTCATTCAAAAACCTTGATCTTTTTTTGGTTAAACCATTCCTTTGTTGATCTGAATGTATGCCATGGGTCATCGTTGTACCGAAAGGTGAAATTCCTTTTCATCTTCAGCTCACTAGCAGACACCTGAAGGTTTTGCACTAAAATCAACAGCTATTCATGATTCCCTCTACCTTGATAAAATCCCCAGTTCTGGCGGAAGAAAAGCAGCCCTAAAGCATGATGCTGCCACCACCATGCTTCACCTAGGGTATGGTGTTCTTTTGTTTACGCTAAGTTTTCTCCACTTGTTGATGATGGCCTTCATGGTGTTCTATGGTACATCTAAACTTGTAAATTCATTGCACCTGTTTTCGTCATCCATTGATGAAAATTCTCCTTTGTTATTACAAGAAAATCCTGGAAAATCATTATAAGGAAATGCCGTATGTGTTAAAGCAGCGGTCCCCAACCCCCGGTCTGCGGACCGGTACCGGTCCGTGGGTCATTTAGTACCGGGCCGCACAGAAAGAATAAATAACTTACATTATTTCCGTTTCATTTATTATCTGGATCTGAAAAATGACCGGATTCTCTCCGTTACATCCTTCTACGACTCACTCTTGACGCATGTCAAGACGCTTGTCTCGGTCACGTGATACGTTGAAACCTTACCATAGAGACCAGAGAGCGTTAGGGGGGGAGAGAGGATGTTACGAGGACGCGGCTAATAAAGTTACGATTTCACATTGGATTCACGTTTATTATTATATTTTAAAAATACCCAGTTTTTATGCTGGTCCTAACATTTTATTTTGTTGTATTTATCCGCCACACCTTAAAGGCCGGTCCGTGAAAATATTGTCTGATATTAAACCGGTCCGTGGCGCAAAAAAGGTTGGGGACCGCTATGTTAAAGGACCCCATTTGGACTAACAGCAGCACTGCATCCCAGCTTCGAGTAAACACTGATAGAGTGTCCAGCAAACTGTTTTGTTCTTTCTGGAATATAACCAACCCAATAACTAAAGTAAATCTGATTTAATGTTATTGGATTTCAAATGTCAACTATAAATAACAGGCTTTTATAAACAACTGTAGCTAGCTTGCTTACTCAGTTACATTAGATAGAAGAGAGAAAGCTTGCCAGAAAGTTCTTGTTCACTAGAAATTACTTCTTTTTTTCTCAGCAGCCCTGTTTTTGTTTAGTTTTTTCAATTGTTTCCAGGGATTAGTGGTAGAAAAACATCAAGAATACGCACACTTCTGGTTATAAATCCGAGTATGAATATTTTGAGCATTAAACAAATATAGATGCAGGGAGCGGCATTGCATCACACCCCAGTCATTTCCTATTTGAGTGAAGTCAATTAAACAGTATAACATCGTAAGCATTTCTTTCCATTCACACAGGACTAATTTATTTTGTAATTTCAATTCTGACCCTAGACGCTATGGCTGCTAAGATTTTGCAAATATAGAGCGCAGACGTGTATTGATGTGTTTTTATTAGCACGGCTATAGGGAATTGTTGCTGACCGGCCATTCACAGCAATTCCTACCTGAGTCTTTAATCTGTTAAATGTGCCTCTTTTTTTTTTTTTTTTTTTTTGCTTTCTAGAGGTCTAATTCTCTAGAATTCCATAGCTGAGTGCCGTTTTCTTAAAGGTAGATTAATTTTGTCAATATCTAATGAGGGTCTTGAAGTCAACTCAACAGGAAATGAGCGTGTCAAGGCTGATTTTTCAACAGCAGGGAAAAAAACTCATCTCCAATTTCTCATCATTTTCTCCCTCGACACATAGCAGCCATGTATATGGCCATCTTCAATTTAAATTCAATTCTAAGCAGTCAGCATGACTGAAGAAAGACTTTTTAGAAAATGTGATTAAATTATCGTACTTTCTTTAAAACTTTAAATATCTGTAACCTTGAAAGTTGATTTATGAGCACTGTGCCTCATACAAGACAACCGTTTTAGGAGACCTTTCTATACACCTACACAAAATGGCTCCCAGGCCTTGTGCTGTTCATGTTGTACTATTCATATTTATGAATGTCAAATAAAATGCACACAAAAATTGGAATATACACTATGTATGTATTTTGATATAAAATACACAAAATCTGAGAATACTGTATGTCCATTTCAGGTCCAGAGAACCTACAAATTAGTCTACACCCAGTTAGCCTTGATATCTGTCCTCTTAATTTGAGTCCATGGATTTCTGAAAGTCTGCATTTATTCCTTGATAAATTTCCCTAGACAGATCTACAACACATAATGTTGTGTTAAGCAGTAGTATAGCCAGGAATTCATTTGTCTTCCATGTGCTTTTATTTATATTTGGCCATGTGCCTTTGTTTTGATTCTAGTCTGGTCTCCACCCCTTGGTTACCCTATAGAGTTCTATACCCTGTTCTGTATTGAGTCCTTGATAAGTTTGTCTGTTTATTCCTTGCTATGTCTTTTCAAACTCTTGTCGATTGTTTCATGCATTTCTGAGCATTGTGTTTCCCACTTTCTTGTTCTATGCTTGTTATCTTAATGTTTTCTGGTTTTGACTTGGGCCTTCTTTATTTATTTGCAATTATGGATTATCCTCGTTTGATGCTTGACATTGCCTACGTATGTTTTGCCCCTTCCAATGGACCTTGACAATTATCTGTACAATTAAATTGACAAGCATGATATACTCATTCGTTTGTGCTAGATGCTTGATCGTGGTAGTAGTGATGATATTTAAAGCTGCAGTATCTAACTTTTTTCAAACAAAAATCAATTATTGAGCCAAAAAAAAAAAAATCAGTATTCAAAACTGTCTCCTTACCTTACCCTGATTCATATATGTAAGCTTATAATTATGCTTTATAATTTGAGCATGTCGGGCCGGATTTCACGAGAAACCTCAGTCTGACGTTATTCGTCTCTGCGTGGTTACATCATGTCTGTAAATAGAAAGAAAAAGACCCAGCTACTATATCTCATGTGCGGAGGGTTGTGTGGAGGAGGGGGAAATGTTTGTAGCTTGTTCTTACAACAGTTGCTTGGAATTGAAACTTGTCATCTAGATGGCTGCTTTTAATCTGGATAGTTCTAAATGGCAATCATCGTTGAGATCTGGGGAATCACCTGCTGTCAATACCAAGAAACCTCGAACTGCGGAGAGCCTGCAGTCAAAAAAGGAAAGTGACAGAGCTAATGCTAAAATGAGAATAAATATCGGCATGGCTTTTGAGAGGTGGGGACAACTCAGAGATCTGAACGGATTAAAGACTGATGCAGAGATGGCTTTTTTCGGTTGAATAGGTAAGACATTTCAGTGGCTCACTAGGTAGGTAGAGAGAGAAACTCACATCTACTCTAAAAAACCGTATGCACCTCTGTTGTCAAGAATTGAAGCTAATATACCAACCCATATGCATACCTCAAACCATCAGATTCATCCACGAAGAGGAGCAGTGCCAAAGCACAACCCATGTATAAAAACAAACAAACAAACAAAAAAAAAAAAAAACAAAAAAAAAACAAAACTCTGCAATTAACTTGCAATTTTAAGTTTCAGACAGAGATGGCAATAGAGAAACAAAAGTTCAGTACTGCTGCTTTAAGGCACACTCTACCATCAACCCATATTTGCCATCATATTGATTGCTCTAGGGACAAAAGTACTTTTATTAATGTTTTGGTGGAAAATATTGATACTAGTAATAATGGGAAATTATATATATTATATTTAAAATATAAATATTTTAAATTATTTTTCAAAATCCCTGAGATCAGAGTGTAGCTAGTAGCTTTCAAGCAGAAATGGTAGAAATGCAAATGCCTGATTGGTTATTCTTAAAACATATAATAACCAATAAAACATTATTAAATACACTACAGGACAAGTTATTTTAATGAAGATAATGCAAACCGGAACGTTCACATAAACCCATTTTTCCTCCCCCAAATTGGAGCCAAAAATGATTGGTAAGATTTTGTTCCTACTCAGTTTTATACATGTGAAACTATCGAAATGTTAGCGGCATTCTAACCCTAAGGTTATAACCTTAACCTTCATTAAAATTGTTATCCATCTTAAGTTTTGTTTTTGTTTTTTCCACAAATTTGCAGACTTCGTGTCATTTGTACACACATACTGGATCAGTATTTTTATAGCATGTTAAGTGTAATTTTGATTGAAGGTCTTGTTACAGATGATGAGAGGGAATCAAATGTGAGAAGGTGTCAATGAACATGAAAATCAAGCCCTGAATTCAAGGAGGGTCCTTGGTGTAATTTGATGAGCCTTTGAATCTATCAAGCACACATCAGCCGCTCGCTCTGGTCCCAGTGGAATTCAACCAATGGGAAGAATTTGTAAGTGAAACTTTGAACAATTGAATTGTTCCAACGTACAAATTCAAATAAAGTCATAACATTTGAATTTGGAAATTTTAAATGAGTAGTGGCACACTTCTCATTCCATACTGAAGTAACATCATCACTAGATATATCCAATATCATGGAAATATGTCAATTGTTTTTAACTGATTTGCAAAATCAAATGTATAGTACACATGTCTTTAGGATGACTTGGACAATTGAAATGTAAGCATGAATGAAAGCATCTGGTAAGGCTGTGGAATCATATTATTTCCATTCATAGCACCAACTTACCTTTACAGATTACAGATCCATCCTTGGATTTTTTTTGTCTAGTATTCCATACCAACCTTCCATCCTGGAGGATTATCATGTATCTAACTTGGAGCACATTCAATATTCATTGGACCCATTGAAAGCGTTAAACCTTTCCCCTCTTAATCTCAGGCCACTTGGATAGCTGGATATGGCTTATGGTTCAGACACAATTCCTGTGGGAGAGATTGCACTGCCTCTTTCTGAAGGATCCCAGTCCAATGTTCTGTCTTTTGTTGAACTCTTAGTTGTGTCATCTGCCAATTTATCGCAGGGGAGATTCAGTGTGAAAGGTGGAGTCTGGTCTCTTTCTTTTCTCCAAACGGATTTTTGGATTGTTCCACCAAATGAGGTCTATGACCAGTCCTTTTATTCCAGGAATGATTTTTTAGATTATGTTCTCCTAAAGAACTGTCTAAATTGTTGCAATATTCCTCAGATTTTATCTTATGTTATCTTATAAATTAAATCATTGATTCATGCATTTCAATAACCACTTTATTCTGGTGAGGGACAAAGTGCCTCTAGAGCCTATCCTGGGAACGCTGGGTGCAAATGGGACACTAGTCCATCCAAGGGCAAGGTTTAATCTAAACCCCTTAATTTCATTTTCACACCAGCAGATGTGGTGCAATAAAGGGACTGAATGTTTTTTTTTTTTTTTTTTTTTTAATTACAGCTAATGATTTACAGCAGCAGGAAGTGAAGAAGATACTGGTGGTACAAAGTTGAAGAAGGATGCACCATGAAAAAGTGGAGTAGTGTTTGTTCATTCATTTATCTTTAGGGTCATGGTGGCTTCAGAGCCCACCCTGGGAACATCAGGCTTGAGGTGGGAATAAACCCTGCATGTAATCCTTAGTACAATTTCTCATTATGCAAATGAGAAGTGAACCAACCATGCCCAGGGTGTACCCCGCCTTGTGCCCGATGCCCCCTGGGATAGGCTCCAGGTTCCCCGCGACCCTGAAGAAGGAATAAGCGGTAGAAGATGGATGGATGGATGGATGGATGAAGTGAAGTGAACCAATATGTTGACTGCCAGTAGGAGCACAGAATGTTTTTTTTTCCCACTCCTATCAAACTTTATCCGATTTGTTTGACCATTTCTTTTTGCAAGGATTAGAATAAGCTTGTATAAAACAGAATACTGCTAATATTTTGGTAGCTAATGAGTGATATTGCATACATTTTAGTTTGTGCAGCTATGTTATAGTAATTCATGGCAGCCAGTAGTAATTAAACATGCAGGAAAACCCTTCCTTTCATCTTTTTTGGCCGTTTCCCAGAATTCAGCTACATCCAATGGGTTTTTTTCCAGACACATACTAGTGGCATAGCCAGACCTTTTACAGTGCTGTGCCCAGGTCAGACCCAGTGATTTCATTGGGGTGGCAATCTGGCGTAGTGCAAAAACTATGCACTCTATGCATTCACAGAAAATGTAACTACCGCTATCTGTGTATGACCTTAGTAGGATCCCCATTGCACATAAAAGACATGAACCTAAACAAAATGTGTTATAGCTAATACAACATTAGTCTAAACCTTAACAGTGACTCATTAAGTGAGATTTACCAATTCATTCAGCTTTGCGTCATATGACATTGGTAACCACACTGACAATAATAATAATAAACAGCAGAGGTTTTCCTTATTAAAGATGGTCCCAAGTAGAACCACTTTAGCAATAAATGAACCGTTAATGAAATGAGTCTATAGATTTAAAGTGGATGTGAAAGTGAAAACGCTGTTCAGAGAGGTGTTGCTGTGCCAAATTGCAATTAGACTAGTTTTACTCTTTAAAAGTTTGACAGCATTTATTGATGCAGAGAAGGTGTGTTTAGAAACATCTTTGCGCTTTCAAAGAGCAGAGTGCATTCGCGATCTGAAACTAGACTGCATACAACTGTGGGGGGTTTATAGTGAGCATGTCATTATAACTCTCTCATCCCCTCTCTCTGTCTCTCTGACCACAAATCCCTCCTAACTCTCTGCATGTCATAAATTATGAAGCCCTTGTCACCGCAGCCTACTATTATAACGTGACCCTCGCAAAAGAATGGTCTGTCATTTCTCTGGTTAAATTCAATTGCATCGCCTTGAACATGCATCCACAGGGACCCAATCGGAAGCAAGCATCATCCATTACTCTAGAACAGCCTACAATATGTATATGTGAATGTGCATGTGTGTATGTGTATGTGTGTTGTGGCCCAGATTCCCTCTCACAGACGCAAAGGGAAAGATGATGGGAGTGCAACGTGAGCAGAAAAGCAATCGAGTGGTTAAGCCTCCTGTCAGACACTGGAGATTAGGATTTTTTTTCTCTCTCCTCGCTTTCACAGAAGGGAGAAGAACATAAGCATTTGCAGCCTCGCCTCCCTGCATCCGTATCCTCTCCACCGAGTGCAGATTCGGGCAATTTCAGGGTCACAGCGATAAAGAGGAGATAGATAAAGAGAATAGACGTACGGGTCATACACCTGTAAATCCACCTGCCTGCTTGGGTTCTCGTTCACATCATTTAAGACTCTCGACATGAGAGGAGGATTTACTCTGGACAGATCAGAATCAGCAAAACTTTATTGTCTATTACAAAAGGAGACAGGAAATTATCTTTGACATGGCCTTGTCATACACACACTACACGGCAGACATAAAACAGCATAATTTAAGTAGAATTAATGGAACATTCTAGGGTTTTTCAACCAACCTACACTCTAAACACTGTATCTCTATGATGTGAAAAGGTAAGGGTAAGTGATCTAAAAAAAAAAAAAAAAAAAAGCAAAATCCAATTAGATCTAGATCTTGCTTGTGTTCAAATAAAAAATGAAAAAGAGTGTTGGATACCAGTGGGATATCAGTGAGAAATGTCATAACACTTCTTTTTATCCCTACTTTAAAACATTCTTTTTTTTTTTCTTTTTTTTTAAACCGGTAAAACCAGGAAATAGGATACAGCCTTGAGGGATACCTGTATTTACAGCAAGGCAATTCGATATTATTTAACATAAAAACATTAACCACCACAGTTGTTATCTGTAGAAGATATAAAAATATGATGGAATAGTTCTATAACGTTTTTAGGACAGTTTTCATTTTCTTAACAATAAAAAAATATATATATTTGTATATGGTATGCAGGAAATCATATATTATTATTTCAGTTTCTGGGCATTTGTGAAAAATTAAAGTGCCATGAGCAATCAATTGAACTGCACTCCATTTGTGTATTTATTTATTTTGGCTAATGCAGCTTATATAATTGATGTCAAATCACAGACCATTTATTAAGTTTGATCAAAGGAAAGCCTTCACAAAGTGACACTTACAAAAACAAAAAAGTATTAATGTCACCTGTCCCGTTTTTCCCAATTGATAATGTCTGTTTAGTCATTATTTTTCAATCCACCCGCATTCTATCTTCAATCACCATTTTCTTTATATGCACTTTTTTTCTCTAACAGCTGGAAATTGATGCCAGCTCACGTAATGGCTTCTGATGGCAGCAATTTGTCATTGTGTTGTTCTGCTTTGGATTGTTCTCTCGGCATTGTCTGCTACTCTCTTTACTCTCACCATTTCCATATGTGTTGTAGTATGCTTGTTTAAACCATTGGCTGCACAATTTCAGGGCCAGAAGACATGACTCTTATTGATAAGCATCGCTAATTCTGGTTTAGCTCTAGTTGTTAAGGAGGTTTCTGTAATGAGTATCCTTTGGTTGGTGTGATAACGCTTAACCCTAACAAGACCTGAACCATCAAGCTCATTAAAACAACCCTGATGAATAAACGGGAGAATCCAAACTATGATGAGGCGATGATGAGCTTATGCAGTTAATTAGTGCACTAGAACATTAGGGTACACTGCAGCAAATTCCAGTGAGTCATATGTCCTATAGTCACCTGAATTTATACAATGTGGCCTTAATGGATAGAAGTATAGGTACTCCATATCTATGTGCAATACCACTCAAAATTGGAATTGATACTCTTGAATGTATTGAATATATGTTTTAAAATTTGTGTTTAATTAAAATACAAAAAAATGCTAATTTAGTCACAACTTCTCAGCATGGCAAGCAGTTCTATTCCGATGTTTTAATTTTGATGAGGGACTTTTAGCATGAGGTACTTTTCCATATGGCTACCTCTCTGTGTGTGCCAAAATCACCTCTGCTGTTTAGTGCCAACAGCTCTTTTTTCGTTTTGTTTTTGTTTCATCTGACCATAGAACCTGATCCCATTTGAAGTTTGTGTCTGGCAAACTGAAGACGCTTGAGTTTGTTTTTGGATGAGAGTAGAGGCTTTTTTCTTGAAATCCTTCCAAACAACTTGTGGTGATGTAGGTGACTTCAGATTGTCGGAGACTTTCTAAACCAAAGATGCAACTAGCTTCTGCAATTCTCCAGCTGTGATATGTGGGGATTTTTTTTTTTTTGCCACTCGAACCGTCTTCTTCACAATGCGTTCAGATGATACAGACAAAAAAATCCAAGGATGGATCTGTAATCTGTAAAGGTAAGTTGGTGCTATGAATGGAAATAATATGATTCCACAGCCTTACCAGATGTCCAATTCCAGGTTGATTCATAACACTTCCTGTTGACTGGAACTTCTTAATTATTGCCTTGATTGTGGAAATGGACACTTTCAATGCTTGTGTTATTTTCATATAGCCACTTCCCATTTTTTGAAGCTCAACAACCTTTTTCCGTACATCACAGCTATATTCCTTGGTCTTACCCATTGTTACGAATGACTAATGTGTTACCTCATATTTATACCCCTGTGAAACAAAAAGTCATGGTTGAATAATTTCCTGTTCCTAGTCATCCAGGAGTACTAAATTTTTTTTAAATATCAATGGGAATATGGGTAAATCAATAAGATCAATATCAGTGGTTGCCAATAACTGTTGTACACCTATATTTAACAAAGTTTTTTAAATATATAACCCTGTGTTTTCTCTAAAATTGTTTGATATCCATGAAAGCAGAGTATTTTTGTGAATCTTTTGTACAAAAGGTAAAATATCCATTCATCCATCCATCCATCCATCCATCCATCCATCCATCCGTGCCAGTCCATGGTAGGGCACAATCACATACACACTCACACACCCATTCATACACTACGGACAATTTAGACATGCCAATCTGCCTACCATGCATGTCTTTTGACTGTTAGAGGAAACCGGAGTACTCGGAGGAAACCCCCGCAGCACCCCCGGCCACTAAGCCACTAATAGGGTTTTTTTAAACAAAGAAAAACATAATTGTTGATATCTTGAAAGGAGTCTCCAGTATCAGCTTTGTCACTTCCATGGAAAATTTGTGTGGTTTTCTTTTCTTTTTTTTTTTTTTTTTTCGTATTGTATTGTTTTAGTAATACGCTACATTTTTTGTCTTTACAGTTTCAAGACAAAGTGATGGAACGACTGTTATAGCTGCTACAATGAAAGTTATAACAAGAACTAACTTGTTTCACATTCAAAAAATAAACGTAACTAGAAATGTATAAAAATTACAGTGTGTTATTCTTTAATAAATAAAAAATAATGTAATCACTGTGCTATAAGTGGAAACACTTCAGTATCGATAGTTGAAGTATCAAACACTTCAGAATATGCTGTTATAGGAACATAATTAACTAACTAGTAGTAACAGTAACCCCACTCCAACGCACCATCCTGTTGAATATTTTCCTAAAACAGCACACCTTAATATCTTATTGACAACAGTGTTCATATAAAACAGATACTATAATCCATTATGTCACTTTATATGTTGTAAACATAACTAGAATGTCTTATTAGAATTTTAAGGTATTACTTTTAATGCTAATAAATGAGATTATAAGTGCAGTAATGATGTATTGTAATGCATTATGAACACCTCAGTTGTGACTGAGAAAAAGCCAAGAGTGTGCAAAGCATTCTTCAAGGCAAATAAAGCATCTAAAATAGTTTGATTGTAACCTACCCATATATCACTGATTTTGTTTGATTGTGCTACACAATGACCTTACACAACGGCATTAATCATGTAGTCCAAGAAACAAATGATAAACAAAGCCAATCTTTATACTACGCATTATGTGAAATGTTAATATTGAACAAGAGCAATCCATTTCTCATAACAAATAGCTAAATAAACAGAAAGCCATTGCAAAGGTCAATTACTCCGCTGATTTTCTCCATCTGAATTTTGCATTTAAACTGAGTCAATAGCTTCAACATCGATAGCAACTGGCAGACTTGCGTCAATGCTGAGGTTACAAAACTAGGGACAAAAATGTCTCCTCGCCTTCGGGCACAATATAAGATGAGAATCGATGCTTTTTTCTGCTTGACGGCAGAGCTAGGGTCTCGGAAGGGCCACGAGCAAACTGTTATGCCTCTTTATTGGAATTATATATCTGTTTTTATGCATTACTGAGCGCCTATATCTGAGATATTTACATTATCCACGACACATGCGATGGCGAGTGCTCGCAAAGTGCCCGCAATCTAAAAACAATAAAGCGCAGTCTCTGTCTTTATAGCTGCCATTTGATGAAATGACTGGAGGCAGAAGATGATTTTATTGTTAGGGCTGAGGGCACTTCTTGGCTCTGTCACCAAGGCTTTTTAGAGTCATTTTTATGTATTGTATTTTAATACAGCTTCATGGCGAATGCCGTCTTCGTTTTGATGGATCGCTTGCTGCTGGTGAACTTTTCAGCATAGCGGGTGCCATGTCTCGCTCCGTCTATGTCTTTGTCCTCCATGACAAGCCAGTGTCACAGCAAAGAAGAAAAAAAAACAAAACCTTCTTTCAATTTTCTACACCAAAGTAAGTTAACCATGCCCACATCTCCACTACTTTAATAAGACTGATACATAATAAATAGATTTACCTCATTGAATATAGTGCACTTTAGTGCTTGTCATATATTTAAACCCCAAACAATATGAATGTTTTTATATTTCATACCGTATATTAAGAAAACAGCTTTTAAGCTTCTAATATTTCCACGTCACCTCCGACCTATCCGAATCATCACAGTATTTCAGAATTCTGATGTTTTCAAAATGCAGAAAGTGCACAGATCATGTAACCTAACCAGGATTTTAATTTTTTTTTTTTTTCCGGAGGATCGTTGTAGCCTATGGAGTACTAACTATGCATGTAAAAGTAATAGGTCAAATTGAAATTCTATATTTTTCACATAGGTTACATGCCAATGTTCTGGATTTATTACGTGTATTGAAAATTTGTTACCCGTTGAGTTTCTGTGACGAATTCAAATACGACACTTACACACAATTACACACAAATACACACAATTATCACACTATTGTCACAAAGCTAGCTCCTACTGGGTGAAAATAAATGAACCTAACAAAAACTGATAATAAACACAATGGACATGCTGTTATAGTACGTGTGTGAGATGTTTCCCACCACAAATGAACATTAACATTAATGTTAATGCATAAAAAGTAAACAAGAACAAACAATAACAACTCCAATTTATCAGCAAGTCCTGTATTATATCTTTCTCTTATACCACGGTAATTTTGGCAATGATAAGATGCACTTTTTAACTGTTTATACAGTAGCAGTAGTTACATTTAATGTTGTCAAACATCCATAAAACTACAGTAGTTACTTCCCGTAATATTATATTACAGGAAGTAACTATGACTATAAACAGTCAATCTCTCACCAGATTTAATTTCTTCTCCCTCTTTTTAGAGCTTGTCATGTTATACAAAAACCACAAAACACAAATCTCTCTATCTTGGAGGTTTTCATGAGGTTGTCAAGTTACTGCTACAAAGGGCTGACACTGGAGACTCCTTCCATAAATGTTAAATAACAACAAGCTATTAAATCTGTTTTATGAATGAATGAATATGATCCTGTGATTTGAATTGGAGCCGGCACTAGATGGTACGAGCTGCTGTTTGTGATCGATCTTGTGATCAATCAGAATGGAGAGCTCAACAGCGGTGTAGTGTGGTATAAATAAAACAAATATGAAGTATGAAAATTTCCTGAACTTGATTTAATCTTTTTTTTTTTTTAAAGTATCAGTTTAGATTTATTAAATTCAACAATACATATAAATTCCTAAAGCGAATATATCGCCTGGTCTTCTTTTAGTATGTGTTTAATTTTAAATACTAAAAATTAAATAAAAAAAGCTTACACTGTAAAGATGGAAATATAATTTTTTTCCCCCATGTCATTGATACGTCGTTAAATATATCAATTACACACTCTATCCAATATAACCAAATTTTGTTAGGTAGATTATTTTCTTTTTAGAATAATTACTTTATACATTCCTTAGTTTTTTATTGCTAATATAATATAACACAATAGGCTTTTACAGCTTTGCATTTGAAGAAGAAGAAGAGTGAATCACTCCTGCGCCTCATGCTCGACAATTAAATGATAAACATCTATGCGGTTTGGTTGGCTGCCTGTCCCCTTAATATAGATAACTGATGTTTGCGACCTAAAGAGCTCAAACCATTACACTGCCCTTCCCACCCCCACCCCGGTACACAGTGGGACCACTTCGCTAACAACATCTTCAGTTCTAGCGGAGCACTAGATCATGAGGAAGCTTAAGCACCCACACTATTTGGGCACAATTCCACTACAGAGAGATGGCTGGCAGGCATTCTCTAATGCCCCTTCTAATGGCATGACTCTAACGAGAGGCTAAGCACTTCGAAATGAAGTCGCAGCAGAGACATAGAAAGGAAAAAGAGCAAATGAAAAGTGATAATGCGCTCGGCAGTCGTAGGTCCGGAGGAGCGACGCTAGTTGTCTTGGTGACGTGGACTGCAGAGATCTAACTGCCTCCATAACAACCCTATTTGGTTGGTGATATTTATGAGCTGCTGCTGAAATGGCTTTTCTTTCCTTTAAATCGTTTCGCTTTTTCTAACCCACTATGTGCACTATGTGCGTTTGAAATGAGTTGCTAATAGTCATGGGCAAAATGGATACAAAAATTTCAGCTTATGAATTCTCGAATCTGATTGGTCGGAAAGTGTTGATTCATTTTCTATAACAGGAGCGCCGAGTAGTTTTGGCTGCAAGGTTCTATAGTAATAGTGTACACAGGTACTTGTATGGAGAACGTTCCATATGAACGAAAAAAACACTCACTGGTATTGTTTTAGCGTTTATGGAAGGAGTCTCCAGTGTTAGTGCTTTGAAACAATCAGAGGTAAAGCTGTAAGTTTCAGTTTTCTACCATGAGAAAGTCTTCAGGACATAGGGCTATGTGTTCTCAGTAAAATGACAAAGCTTTTGTCTGATTATCTCCGGAAGAAACAAAAACAGTCTGGTGAAGCAACTGTTTACACTTGCTATAACATAAGTGATAACTGGAACTTGTTTTGGAGAACCTTCCGCAACTTACTATAAATGGACGAAATGCATGACGTGTTGACAAAGCATTGTCAAAGTGCTGTTGTATAAGAAGAATTAAACAGTTTGGAATATAATCAAGTTTGCACCCCGCTTTGGACCACTGATTATTCCTATAACAACATGTCTTGCTTAATAAGTATAGTCCAGATTTGAAGCTACATGTATATTTGTTATCTATGACAGTCAAGAGGGTACGGACGCCCAAAGCATATATAATAAACTCACTTAGCTATCATGCACCTCACACCTCTCACAGGCTAGCATTATGTGCCTGCTAATCAGAAAAGTAGGATTTTCTGTGGTCATAACATGAAGATGATATAACCACTCAGACAGGAACTTCACTTCTCATGATGTTGATTGACATCGCTTGCCTTTTTTTTTAAATTTATTAAATTACAGGACAGAGACCTGTAATGGCACACTGCTGGGTTGATTTAATCAGGCATCATACACTATTGCTCGCACACACACACACACACACACAAACACACACATATACACACAAACATGTATATGTATATGCACATTCAGAGATGTTCCCACAACGATTTTCTACATCATAGTGTATGCCTACGCTTAAACTTAACTGTAACCTCTGTTTGTTTGTTGTTTATTTAGTTATGTTTTTGTTTGTTTGTTTTGTGATTGTGAGGACATTTGACCCTACACTATATTTACGAGGACATTTAGGGATTTTGGTCCGCACAAACCGCTGAATAAACACCCACAACCTACACACATACACACATTTGTCATACTATACTTCTGAGGACATGCCATTGTTTGTTTTTTGTTTAAAAAAAAACTTTTTTTTAATGTGAATGTGACACTAAACTATAATTATGGGGTCATTTGTTTGTTCCTTATAAATTCTTAAACACACACACACACACAGGGTCTGGACAGCATGGCAAATACAGAAACATCTGTTCTGTTCTTCTAGACTGTATTGGAGTGTACTGAGCAGACTGCGCACTGCAGGGGAGAATGACTAATACCTACGCAGCAGGTCTGTATATTATTCTCTCGCTCTCCAGCATGCACACAAACTAATTTAAAGGAGATCTGTGGAAGGTTAAACGAGTTGATTGTTGTTGATAAAGTCATGTGTGAAGCATTTAAATTCACTATTTCCCCACTCTGAATGTGTGGGCACGCGTTTTATTTTTGGAATAAAATTCACACACACACACACACACACACACACAAACACACACACACACACACAAGACCTGTCAGTTTCAAGCTTCACATTACCCAAGTGCGTCATTCAATTTTCTTACCTTATAATATACCTCAGTGACTGAACAGAACCGCTGCGATAATCATAATGACGATCCTGTGCTCATCCCAGGATTCTCTTATTCACAATATGAACAGACAATGTTCTAAACCCATACTAATAATAGCCACACTAGTCATTTTTGTTTTGTTTTATTTTGTTTTGTGGAACTTGTCTACATCCTGACTGTTCTCACAGAGCTCTAGACAGAAGCTTAACCAGCCTTAATCTTCCATGTGCAACAGGAGTCTGCTGACTGCTGAAGATCTGATCCTCAACCTATTAGGTGCC
Organism: Ameiurus melas; assembly: GCA_012411365.1. Classification (NCBI taxonomy): domain Eukaryota; kingdom Metazoa; phylum Chordata; class Actinopteri; order Siluriformes; family Ictaluridae; genus Ameiurus; species Ameiurus melas. The sequence continues at coordinate 4,724,801 of CM022769.1, forward strand.
AATCCTTCCAAGAGATCTCGGGTCTGCTCGACCGTCTGTCCTGCGATGTATCTGTGCTTTCTTTGTCTTGCATTTATGCAACAACAACAACAACAACAACAAAAATCAACTCATTTGAAAAAGTTTAACTTGTACATTCATTTCGCATATTTTTGTCGTTTTTCATCATTATGATAATTAATGATAACGAGTCTTTATTTGTCACAGCACAGTGAAATTTTTTTCTTCGCATAAGCCAGCATGCCAGGAAGTTGGTCAGAGCGTAGGGTCAGCCATGGTACAGCACACCCGGAGCAGTGAGGGTTAAGGGCCCAAAAGTGGCAGCTTGGCAGCGCCAGAGCTCGAATCCCGACCTTACGATCAGTAACCCAGAGCCGTAACCGCCATGCCATCACTGCCCCATTGCCCACAGTCTGTTAAGTCTGCTTCCTTTCAAAGTTTCATCATCATGTCATCTCTCCACTGTCTCCTCTGGCTTGTTCTGGCTGATCTAAATATAAATCTACTTCCAGATTTCTGTAAAGCTGATTTGCGACAATGTCTACTGTGAAAACGAGAAGGCTATACAAATACAGTTGAAGTGAATTGAATTAAAGTGGTTACTAATTAAGATCTCATTATGTACATCATTGTAGCCACATAGTGCTTCATTCAACAATGGGACACAGACCACCAGTCAAATGTACTGATATATTATAACCACGAAAAAAAAATTTCAGTGGTCTCCATGTGTCCCCTCCCTCTGCTGCTCCCTTCGATGCACAGCAGGAATCTGACAAGGTGCCATGTCATTATCTGAAGGGAGGAGAAATGTTCCAGTCGCTGCTGAATTGCTCTTCCTCTCTGTCTGTCTGTCCCTTTTACTCTCTCACTCGTCCTCTCTCCACTCTTGTTCTCTCCATTTAACTTCTTCCATTCTCTCACCCACACTGTCACAGGTACATCCTTGTTCCGTCTTCCTCTTGGTTTCTCATCTCACTCCTTTCATACATTTATATTAAAGAGTACATACATCTTTTTAGCTTAGGTGCAGCGCGACGAAATACAGCGTTGTATTTCAAAAGTATTATACAATATTCAAATATTACATGTGACAAATACTAAGCATAGGAGTGAAACCTAACTGAATCCGAAATGCGTACAAAAATATGCCTTGCCTGTACTACTCTCATCTCATGCTCACTCAGTAGACCATCCCTAACCTTGGATTGAAGCTATTACCAGATTCGTTACATACATAACCATAAACAATGTTAAATAAAAATGATTAGCTCGCATTTCATAAAAATAGATACTGCTTTACATGCATTTTGTAGTCATAAAGGTGTCTTTAACCACTCCAAGTAAAACAAAAACAAAAAAGAATAGCAGCTAACGGTGTCTACTCAGCATCATTTGCAGTACAGTAGCCCACATAAAGGCACACACACACACACACATATATACATATATATATATATATATATATATATATATATATATATATATATATATATATATATATATATATATACACACACACACATATACATTTATGTACCATTGCCACTTGGGTCTGGGTTGTAGCAGATTCAGAGACAATCCAGGGAACATTGGGTACGAGGTGGGAACACATCGTTAAGCAGGCACACATTCGCACCCATTCACTAGCCTTGGTTGGGAGGGAGTGGGTGGAAGTTAAATAAAGTACAAGGATACTTGTAAGGAAGGAAGTAAAGAAAATGAATCAATAAATAAATACAATATGGTAAATACATAAGGTAAGAAGTAAGAAGGCCAATCGATAAATAAGGTCATTTAATGATGTGAATAAATATATAGGGTAATTCATTAAAAGTATATCAGAATGGAATACATTCTGGAAAGTTTGGGAGAGAGAAGGGGAGGGGGGAGGGGTTTGTAACAATACATTTTATTTCCATACTTCATATTTTTCTCTTGTGGCTCCTCGAACTATGTTTAATGCTTTTACAACAAAGGGAAAACTCTACATATTCAGCACTAAAAATGTTGAACAATTGTTCAGCTGTCAGATAAGGCACAATTGGACATCCACTATCCATGTAAGATCCAAAGATGTAAGATAACCTTTTACACACAGTACGTCTAGCTTCATACAAAAGTGCTCCTAAAAAAACAAGATTCAAATGGAGAAACTACCAAGATGGTTCCTTTATCCCAGAACCTGCACAGATCTGAGTTCTCCTCAGTTGTGTGTTCAGCCTCAGCTCATATACAGTAGTGGTTTGTTATGTATGAGGAATATATTCATGACCCAGTGTAATCATATGCTTCAAAGGGAATATATGAGGCATGTCTGAAATATGATGTCTAATGTGGAACTGATATGGATTCACCAGTTGAGTCTGAATTTGAAACCTGCAGCCGGTCGCCAGCGACTTACATCTTGGTTTCTAGGTGAGCCGCACTGGAGTTTTCACTCCTGACCATGAAAAATGCATTCAATTATTGTGCAGGGGTGTTGCTTAAAAGCGGCCAATATTAGAAATGCATAAAATATATGCATATCTCTCCTGCAGAGAAATAGGGCTCTTCGCTGGCTTAAATGTTCTCATTTCCATTGAAATATGTTTATTTTTTTAAACAAACAAACAAACAAACAAACAAACAAACAGAAAAAAACCCAAACAGTGTTTGTGTATGAAAATGAAAATGCATTATGAATATTCCACACAAAAATGGGAGCATTAGTCATGGATTAAATAATTCAAATGAAAGTGTTTTGTATTAGGTAACATATCAAATAAAACATTTTTAAAAAATAGGCAAATAAATAGGGAGCGGGTGGGGAAGCAATAACATTGCTTTTTTTTCATGGAGTGGAAAAACTGCAGTGTAGAAGAAATTCTGTATTTGAAAGTCAGGTCAAGTCCGTTTTTATTGTAGTCCCATATGCTGTGCCCTCCAGAATTATTGGCAACTATAAAAGTAAGCAAAAACGTATTATATAAAATAAACATTAGCACATAAAATTCAGATTTTCTACAAACCCAATTCCGAAAAAACTTGGGACAGTATGGAAAATGCTGATAAAAAAACAACAACAAAGAGGAGTGATTTGTAAATGTACTTTGATTTGTATTTAAACAAAAAACTTATAAAGACAAGGTATTTGGTGTTTTACTTAATCAATGGAATAGTTTAGCTTTTTTTTTATTTTGAAGCGGAACATTTATTTTGAAATTGATGCATGCAACATGTTCCAAAAAGTTGGAAAAGGGGCGATTTAGGACTAATAGCGATGTGACAAGTTGAGATAAGAAGGTGATGTGGAACAGGTGAGGCAATCGTTTAAGCGTAGTATATAAGGAGCCTCCAAAAAAGGTCTAGTCCTTCAAGAGCAAGGATGGGGCCCCGTACACTTGCACAGCTAAAGAAATGTATAAAGGATGAATGGGGGAAAATTCCACTTGCTAAATTTAACCAACTGGTGTTTTCTGCACCCAAACGATTAGTAAGTGTTATTAAAGAAAGGGTGATGTTACACAGTGGTAAACACTCAATTGTCCCAACTTTTTTGGAGTTTGTTGCAGTCATCAAATTTGTAATGAGTGTATATTTTTCATTTTACATATTGTTCCAATAGTTTTTTTTTTTCGGAACTGGGGTTGTACTTGAACAATAATTGAAAAAAAAACCCCTCTTTTCCAAATGAAAAGTAAATTTACCAAAGGATGCCAGTAATTCTGGATACTGCTACAACATCCACGAGCGCCTGGAAAGACATTCTGGCACACCACTATACTGGATTAAAAGCATGTTCATACAGACAGGTCCAGCACGCCTGTGAAAAAGCTGGAAACTGAATGCGATTCCATTAGAGAGATGAGAGCGAAGTGTGGTTACTACAGCCTCCCTGATGACACAATGAGCATTGATTGATAATTAAGTCAGACTAGTGAAGCCTTAAGCTCCTTCTATGAAGTGTGTGACTACATGTCCATTAAGAGCCACTTTTAGCCTCCCTCACCAGAGACTGTGGAGTGTGTTGATAAAGTTAGTCATCATTTATACTCCATTTATAGGCTCCATTATTTTGTTTGTCTGGTACCATATGGCCAATAATCCCTCACGTCTTCCTGACGTTTGTCTAGTAGTCTGAATTTGCTTTAGTCTTTCACTTTTGTTTGTTTTGTTTTGTCTCATTCCACTCCGACTGAAGCATAGGACCAAGGCTATTTCCCTCCATCTGGCCCAGGCATGTTTTATTTTTCTTCCTGTAATTAGCGCACAATTCAATTGAACTCAGTTTCATTTATATGGATCTTAACAATAGCCAGGTGACTCTGAGATGAAAAGGAAGAAACCTTGAGACTCAAAACTGGGTGACACATATCATTCCTCTTCTACTAACTCTATACTGTAAGAGCAAACTGGACAGTTTTTGTGATTACAGAAGTACCTCTTAGGTACAAATCCCACTGGGACTTCCAACATGAGGTGCAGGTACCAGCTCAAGGCTTATTATCGGAGTCTCCTCATCTCATGAGAGTCTTTCCCTTAAGCCAGTGCTTTACTTTCAGTGACATTTTTACCCTCCTTTTGGTCGAAACCTGAAAGTGACTATTTTTTGACAATCTTTGGCTGAGATATTCCGGTGGCATCCCTAATAAATATATAATAAATTATATGCTTATTTAATGATAGCTAAATCAGGCACGCGTTGAAAGATTTCATTTCCCATCCACAAAAACATCTCCATTTACTGTGACAGGAAGTGAGAGTGCCGTATCAGGGCATCTTTCAAGTGGAGAACTCACACCTGCACAACTGTCAGTCATTCTGGATTCATATGTCAATTGGCTCATCTGCTGTTTCTACTAGGGGAAAACAGAACAGTGCTCTTTTGGTATATTGTTAAAATGGGAAGCTCCTATGCAGAATCACAGGTAGGTAGGCAGGTAAAAAATGGTCATTTATTTATTTTTTTTTTCTACAGATTTCAGAGTAGTGGTGATGGGATGGTGGCTTAGTGGTTAGCATGTTTGCGTCACACCACATGGGTTTTAGGTTTAAATTCCATCTCTACTCCACAGCTCTCCCAAAGACATGTTCTATAGGCTGATTTTCATTCTTAAATTGTCGGTAGTGTGTGATTGTGTTGCATTTGTACCCTACAATGGGTTGGCGCCTAGTGTCCACCGCCTAGTGCCCTGAGCTCAGTGGGATAGACTCCAGGCTTCCCCACAACCCTGTGTAGGATAAGCAGTATGGAAAATGGATGGATAGATGGATGGAGTAGTCATGGTTCGTGGTTTTTGACAAAAGTAAAAATATATTCCCCTTTAAATCAGCAGATTAGATGACGTGAATCTCAGCCGGTCCTGAGCTACAGCCTGGACACTATGTCCAGGTCCTTCAGTTTTGTGATGAACATATGAAGACAACTATTATGAATGGCATTAACATAAAAAAAAATCATGATTCATAGTGATAGAAAATATTATTGACTATCTCTCTGATTCTGTTCGTAAACGTCCGCTTAGGCCACACCCACTTTTGGTTTAAATCCAAATATAGATATTTGGAGCGTTAACAGATACGGAAAATTGGAGCACTAAATACATACCAACACGTGTGTGGCCTTGCATACAATGTGTACTTACATATATGACTAAGTTGTGCAGTATAGTATAACCGTAGCCTGTTGGAACGATACCGTAGTGAACAGGAAGCCATACATGCAGGTCAACGCTGCGGATGAATTCTGACCACTTATTCAAGCTTGAGCCAAACACAGTGATGTCACCTTTTGAAAATATGACCTCCATACACAAACACACTTGTACGCCTTCACAAGTACACAACCCCTTCTTGTATTAAAGCAATATATTTTTTTTTCTGAGACTTCTCATCACTTCACATAAGCACTTTAAGAGATAGTGACAGTCAAGCATGGTTTTGCTGACTGCTAAGATTCCGCTGATGGTAATGATGAATTGGTCGAGATGTAACATGTCCATACCAATGATTAACCATGTGTCCTTTCTAACGCTGCATAGTGCTTTTATTTTGTTTATTTATTTATTTATTTTTACCAGATTATCAATTAGGTTAATAATCCTGAACAATTTTTTTGTTGTTGTTCAGGTCTCATAGCTACCACCATTAAATCTTCTTTTAACAAATTTACATGTACAGTATTTTGACTATTTCTGTATATATCTCTGTTTCCACTTGTAAGAATAGACTAGCATTTGGTTTTTACTATTAAAGCTTCAGTGGTGAATTTTCTATCAAGTCTATGAGGTATTAAACTGTTGCCTCAGCAGTGCGATAGTAGGCGGTGGAATCTGAGGGCCGTAAAAGTCGTTTTACTATGGGGTGCCGAATGTAAAAAGTTTCATTTTCTTTCTGACCCTTTTTAAACATTTGAAATGTACATTTATATTTACCATTTACATTCAGGTTTAACCATTTACATTTCTATTAAACATTTACATTTAACATTTGTATTAAAAAGTTACAGTGAATCCTAAAAACCTGCACTGAAACAGACCCCCCCCCCCCCAAAAAAAAAAACATTGTGAAATCGTTCCACATTTCCATTCCAGTCATCCCATTGTTACCTTCTATTTCAACAAGAAGCTCTCTCTATAAAATGTTTATGTTGCTAGGGAAACGCCTCTGTCAATCCTGATGTGGAAACTAGTACCATCGCAGCTTTTGACTATGATTGAATTGTAGCTAAGCTAATGTATATTTCTTTGAATTAAGTAGCACAGATTATTTTTTTGATTTAAATCCAGTTTAGCATGGACCTTAATGAACTTCACTGTATGTCCCCATCCATACAAACTCTCCGAAAAACAGAGAGCTTTTTTAGAGATGGAGCTGCCCATCTTGACAACTGTTAGATGTGAAATATTATATATATATATATATATATATATATATCTTTAGTTTCAGGAAAGGTTATCCGATGTTCTTGGGGAGCAGCACCTCTACAACTACCACAGATATTTGTGTACCTAGATTTCCTAATAGCAAAGTGGTAACGATGTGCAGTGCAGTGCTGGAAAGTTTGTGAACCCTTTACAACGTTTTACATAACTGCATAAATATGACCTAAAAACATCATCAGATGTTTCACACAAGTCCTAAAATTAAAGAGAATCCAATGAAATAAATGAGACAGAAATATTAGACTTGGTCATTTCTTTATTGAGTTAAGTGATCCATCTATCTGCGAGTAGCAAAATTATGTCAAACTCTAGAATTAGCAGTTAATTTGAAGGTGAAATTAGAGTCAGGTGTTTTCAATCAGTGGGATCCGGTATGAGTGACCCTGTTTTACTGAAAGAACAGGAATCTATCAAGGTCTGATCTTCACAAGACAAGTTTGTGGAAGTGTATCATGGCACAAACCAAGGAGATTTCTGAGGACCTTGAGGAAAAAAAAGAGTTGCTGATGCTCATCTGACCAATTCAACAGCGCTGTGGTGAACATGACTTCCCTAACACTGCTAAACAACTAATAACTACATTCCTGACATTTTTTTGTTGTTGTTGAGCAGGCAACAACCAAATGCGACCTTTCCCATTTCACATATAGTTTAATGAATGACTTTTTGACTTCGGGATATCAGAAGCACTTCTCCCAAAGCATTAACTGTATAATTTATCATAACGCTTAAACATGAGTTTGAAAATCCACTCCGTATTAAATTGCCCCAATAACAGTAATGATAGCAATAATGGCAATGACAACAATGCTAACACCGTTATACTCATTCGCATTATCATTAAATGATCATTTTTCTGTGCATAGTACTGCTCTCTATGCCACTCTGGAGGGGTTCCCATGTGTTTCCTCGTGATCTGAGCCCTGCCTCATTCTGTCAAAACAGGTGTCTTGTCTTTCTGTCATCCATGGTGAGACTTACATGCGTTCTGCTTTCCTCTTTACCCCCTGGAGTTTTCCTCTCCCCAAGCTTGAAATATTCATCCCTAAATCTCAGCGTTCATCTTCTGATAATTCTTTTTAACCTCAGAACATAGATCGTGCACACACACACATACACAAACACACACCCCGCCCTCCTTAACTGTTGTCAGCCTCCTTTTTTACAAGGAAAGAACATCTATTTTAAGTGCTGCACCAAAGACCAACCACCCACAGACTGCTAGAGAGAGTAGGAATGAGAGAGTGAGAGAGAGAGGGAGAGAAAGGGAAGAGAGACTTATAGAATGAGATTGGCACAGCTCATCCTGTGGAGCAAAGATGATTTGGGTGGGGTAGGGGGTACGAAGAGAAGGTGTGGAAATGGTGGTGGAGGTTGTAAGCGAACAGCTCATCAAAACGCAACAGAACAGTCAGTACTGCAACAGTTTATCTAACACACACCATATACACAGGCAGATCTGTTGCAGATACATCATCTTGACTTATGAGCCAGACAGTGTATCCTGAAACTCCTGCGAAACGGAAAAGAGAAAAGAAATGGAATTGCCCTGACTTTGCATCAACTATTCCCATCTGAGGGAGGTATGTACGCTGGCAGGGGATTCAATGCCTCAGAGATTTGAGGGTGTGTGTGTGTATGTGTGTGTGTGTGTGTGTGTGCGCGCTGCCTTTATCTGTTATATCACACTGTGACCAGTGGGAAAATGACTATAACATGCCGGACTGGAGCAGAGAGATTTAGTGATTTGCAGCAGCAGAGACTGCACCATACAGCAGCCTGCACTAAAACCCTGACATGATTACAGTCATTATAAACCTCTTTTTATCCCAATTTTATCGCAAGTGCTTTCACTATACGATGCCATTTTTCACATTTACATTTTACATTCATTCCTGTGACAGATGCCTGAATCCCGGCAGATAAGCGCACAACCAAATATGACTACATCCGTATACTGAAGAGATAACGTGTTCTAAACAGATACAAATACAGATTCGAATAGGAGGTGCACTACTTAGAAGGCTTGCCAGAAAGCTTTACACAGGGTTCAGACATCTGGTTCAGACTAGAGATGTGCAACAGGACTAAAATACTATACGACGTAAAGAAAAAGTCGGGCCAGCAGATACAGCCCAATCTGAAACTATTGGAAAGGCACGGCCAATTCATTTGTTCGAGATAAAAAGATGGATATGAGATGAGAGATTAGGATTTTCATCTAGATTAATTAAAGAACATGAAACAACGTGAAACATAGAATCTTTTGTGTCAGACCACCAATATTTTAGGTGAGAAAAAGTATAGAAAAAGGTAAGTCTTGAGGTATATTAAAGGAATAACTCAATATTTGGTTGGATATCCCTTGCTTGCAATAATTGCATCAAGCCTGCGACTCACTGGCATCTGGAAATTGTTGATTTCTTCTTATGTGATGCTTTTTCATGCATTTCCACTTTTTCCCCTGAAAGTTATTTGTTGAGTTAGCATTGTGTTTTGAATCACTGTCTGAATGATTATGTTCTTCCCGATTACTTTGATGCGTTTCTCTGTAAATTGACAGACTGAATGTTAATGTAAACTTCTGAATTCATTCTGCTGCTACCATCGAGAGTTACATCATCAATAAAGATTAGTGAGCCTGTTCTACAAGCAGGCATGCAAGCCCAAGCCATGACACTACCTCCACCATGTTTCACAGATGACATTGTTTGTTTTGGACCGTGAGCAGATCCTTTCTTTTTCCATACTTTGGCCTTTCCATCACTTTGGAAGAGTGGTTCCAGAACTTTTGTGGCACATCTCTGTATTTCTTAGCGAATTCCAATCTGGCTTTCCGATTCTTACTGCTGATGAGTGGTTTGCATCTCATGGTATTCCCTCTATATTTCTTCTCTCAAAGTCTTCTTCGAACAGTGAATTGTGACCCCTTCACCCCTGCCATGTGGAGGTTGTTGGTGATGTAACTGTTGTTGTCACTGGCCGACCCATTCTGTGTATGATGCTCAGTACGCCAGTGAAAAATGTGCTACGTTCTATGTCATTGAACACAACTACATATAAATACCAGGAAATAAAAACTAAATAATAAAATAAAAAAGACAGTTTAGAAATTCTAAACTATCTTCTCATATTCATCTTTTGATCTCAAACCCAACTGCCTTCAGTCTACAGCAAAACAAATTAATTGGCCTTGCTGTTCCAATCATTTCAGAGGGACAGCATGTCAAATCTCGGCCCCATTTGTTAACATGCATTTGCAGCATTCATTCCAAGACCAATCTTCAAAAGTATATTTTATCTCAGCGGGTTCTGTTGTTCATGATGACTGTGAGAGGAGAATCTTCATTTCTCTCTCTCTCTCGCTACATCAATTTGTTCATATTCATATTATTCTAGAGACTTTGTAAGAGCAATAATACTAGTCACACGTTCTGTAAATCTTATATAAAGCAATGCTGAAGTATTCATATCAAAACTTGAGAGAAACATGAAAGGGGCGCATTCAATTAGACCTCAAAAGGAGCTTCAATTGTTAATGCATATTCAGAGATGAGTTACACATGTGTAGTGAGGCGCACATACATTGTGCACATCAGACCTCATTCAGAATGAATGATACACGGATTAGAGCATATTCCAATTATCTTTAGTAACTGCCTGGTCAGGGCTGCTCTGGATTAATTAAGCTAGTAGCTTTCTAGATATTTTGGGAAATGAAGCATTTGGGTTACACATGTAACCCTGTTCCCTGCAAAGGGAACTATATGTTGCGTGATCCTTGTGCATGACCGGTATCTGAAGTCTGTGTGAAATTGCTATTTATTTATAGTCCTGCCGTGGTCAGGTGATGTGGAGATTTTACACATCGCATGACTATAAAACTGCATCTGACACTTCATTATCTGAAGTGAAGACGCAATTCACAGGCCCCAGTATGACAATGCTATGCAATGTCTCATTCCTTTATCAGGGAACAGGGTTACCCAGAGTTACCCAGACGTAACGTACTGCAGCACACACATCCTGTAAGGGATAAAGTCTTTGGATAAAGCCTTTGAGGATGCGACTCCCCTACTGGAATGAGCCCTTATGCCCAGAGGCATAGCAAGACCACACACCTCATAAGTGATAGAGATTGCTTCCACTCTACAATTAAAGATCCACTGCTTCGACACAGCATCACCTTTATTGTCGACGCCCAAGCAGACCAGCAACTGTTCCAACTTACGGCACTGGCCAGAGCAGTGGACGCAAGTACAGAGAGCCCTTACTGGACACAGTAGGTGCAATTTGTCTGGTTCTGGTGTGAGGAACAGGGAGAGAAAGTCTGCAACACTACTGGCTGGGAAGCAGGCGTAGGCACTTTAGGGATATAATCCATCCTAGGATATAGAAAGGCATTGGCTAAGCCAGGGGCAAAGTCAAGGCAGGAAGGGACAACAGAGAGAGCTTGTAGATCTCCGCGCTTTAGAGCTGTCAGGGTCAGCAGAAGAGCTAACTTTGGAGTCAGAAGCTTCTTTGAAGCTGACTCTATGCGCACAAATGACAGACAGGTCCCAGGAAGGTATGTGTGGTCTGCAGATGGGCCTGACACCACGAATAAACTTTGATGTTTATGGGTATCAATAGGGGCATGTCTGCCCAAAATGGCAGCCACATAGAGAGTGATTGTAGAAGGAGCAAACCCTGCCGATAAATGTCCCTGTATGAACTCGAGGACTGTAAGCTATTGCGCAGTTTACTGGGTCTAACTGACATTCCTCACACCACAAGACAAAAAGCCGCCACTTGAGCACATACCATCTGCTCATAGATGGTGCTCTAGTCCAGTCTAGATTAAGTTTCTCTAAAGCCCTATTAATCACTTAAAGCAGCTCTTTATATGCTTGAGAGCTGCTCTCTATTTTTAATACAATGGCTCCCCCCTCTGGCTCCTTGGAGCTTTCCATACTGGAAGAAGGAGTCATTACGCTTGCTCCAAAATCCGGCAGAGAGTTGAACCTGGAAGACAGGGCACGAGATAGGGCCGCGCTCGTCTCTGGCTCCTACTCCAGATCCATACGGGATCCCCAGGACCTGAGCCAGCTGGCTACATTGGCAGCGGCCGGCCCAGATCCACAAGACTCCGAAACCCAACTCTCTTCGGCCAAGAAGAAAGTGAGCTTCATACAGCGCAGTCTGACTGAAAAGAGTTCACAATGTGTGTAGTCATCCCCCTCAAGGGCCGCTGTGGCATGTTCCTCTCCTAGACACTTCATAGACTCGTCATCCCCCATCCCCCTACCCTCCCACCACCATTATGAAACGAGAGCAATGTGACACACAGCCCAGCATGCATCTTTAGTAGAGACAAATTATGAACTCGATTGATGTATCTGAGGTTGAGGAACTGTTAGAAACAATATTCATGCATCATATTGACAGTAATATTGGACAGTAAAGAAAAAAAAAAAAAAACATAATCTGCTTCTTCTACCTAAAATTCTCACCTATACTCAAGAAAAATCTGTACGCACCGGTGATTTTAATCACACACAAACTCTTAAGCATGTGCTTAGCCCGACTCTGAATATGAGGACGTTTCCTTGCATAACTTTTGAACTTAAAGTTTTGATTTAAGTCTGCAACTCTGAATACACTCTAATGCGTGTTTCATTCACTCTGACTGAGATATGATGTGCACAAATTTGGTATGTACTCCTCACTACAAATGTGTAACTCATCTCTGAATATGGCCTTAACAATTGAAGGTCCTTGAACATGCTCCTTTCATGTATCTTGCGAATTTTGATATGAATCCTTCAGCATTGCTTTACAAAAGATTTACAGAATGTGTGATAATATTATTGCTCTTAAGAAGCCTCTGTAATAATATGAATATGGACAAAGAGATGCAGAGAGAGAGAGAGAGAGAGACAGAGACAGAGAATGAAGATTCTCCTCTCGGTCTTCATGGAAGCGTCTCTCTGCGCAAGTGCAGCATCGTGAACCGGTAACCTGTTTGTGAACGTCAGAACCTGCTGAGATGGAATTCACTATTGGAGATTGGTTTTGGAATTTGAATGGGAGTGTTTGGCCTGCAGCCTGAATTGGCCAGATTGAGTTGAAATGGGTTTTAGAGTAGGAGCTAGAGATGAGGTTGACCTGCACCTTTTCATTTTTGCCCTCCATCTTAACGGAACTTCCTTTTGTCTGGCCGCAGCAAAAGTACTTTTAACAGTGTGGACTGAGAGTGTTCTTTTCAAATCTATATCTCTTTTCATCCTGCTTTCTCTTCTCTCACTCTCAGTGTGTGTGTTCAGACATAAAGGGCTGTCTCTGCCCCTAGACAGATGCCCAGGCTGAGTGATTCAGTGGTACTGAAGCACAGCCAAGACCACTCTGTCCTCTGTGAGTGTGTGTTTACATGTGTGTGCTTGCATGTTGGATACTGAGGCATAGATCAAGAGTGTGTGAAGGAATTTTCAATTGAAGCATTTCATCAAAATTGTAGCCTGCATTAACCTTTATGAAACAAAAAGTCACATGAACTCTGTGTACGAATAATCACTTGACTCATTTGCATGATTTATTTGATTTTCATATGATTTTTGTTCTGTACATCATTTTTACACATCTGATTTTCAAACTCACTTACAGTCAGATCAATATGTATTTGGACAGCATTCAGCATTTGGTGATGCCCATGAGTTCCAGACTTCAGGCAGTCATTGACTGCAAAGAATTTGCATCCAAGTATTAAAAAATAGTCATTATATTTATAATTACGTTGGTTTGTCCAATTCCTTTTGAACCTGTAAAAATGGGTGGAAAATGGAAAATGATTGTGGGGAGGGAATATATGGATTTTCTTTCAGGAGTGGTGGCCCCCCCTTTCTTGACCTTTCCTTAGATAGGGTGAGAAGCTCAGCTATCCGAGAGGAACTCAGAGTAGAGCCGCTGCTCCTTTGCGTTGAAAGGAGCCAGTTGAGGTTGTCTGGGCACCTGGTAAGGATGCCCCCTGTGCGCCTCCCTACGGAGGTGTTCCAGGCACATCCAGGAGACCTCGGGGAAGACCCAAGACTAGGTGGAGAAACTATATTTCCACACTGGCCTGGGAACGCCTCGGGATCCCCCAGTCAGAGCTGGTTAATGTAGCTCGGGAAAGGGAAGTTTGAGGTCCCTTGCTGGAGCTGCTACCCCCGCAACCCGATTACGGATAAGCGGTTGAGGATGGATGGATGGATGGATGGATGGATGGATGGAGAATTCAAAATTCATTGAAAAACCACTCGAATTAAAACTGAAAGTCTACACTTCAATCACATCTGTATTTATGATTTTTATTCATGATTCATGTATAGTCACATGATTTAATTTTTTTTTTTACATTTTTACACCATTATTTTCATATGTAGTTTCACAATTAATTTATTTTCCTATTTTTACATGAGTCAATTATTTTCGTATCCTCCTTACTTCATATTTCTGCTATATGCTTCCCATTTTTAATAACAGATTTTCATCCTCTGCACATTATTATACAACTAAACCCTGATTGATACTTTTCCACACCTTTGATAGCCCCTTGATCTGCATGATGCTGTTTGTTTTTATGGAGCAAACCTAAGGAACAGGTTTATTTATACTGAGATCATGTGACACTTTAATTGCCCACAGATGGACGCCATTCATTAATTATCCAGTTAGATTACTTAACCTAGCTGTGAAACTATAGCCATATTCTCTGTTTCTATTCCTCAGAGCCCAGCCGTATTCAGGTATGCGAGTGTATGTATGAGTCCTCTGTGTGCTGATTTGCTGTAACAGATTGTTGCATGACTACCAGCTTCACCTTCAACCCAGAAGCTGGTCATGTAGTGCCATGTGTGAACGGGCTTGGGGCAAGAATTGGGGTGCAAACAGGTAGAACACACAACTCTGACCTCCCCTGAGGTGCATGTATATAAATCCATCAACAGTTTATAGTAGAGTGTCTTTCTCAGACCAGGGAAAATATCAATTTTCATTTACTGGGAATTTCACGTGCGATTGTACTGGGATACATATGTTCACATAAGTAGGACAAAGGAAAAACCCGACATATCAAGAAATTTGTCGAGTTTGATTTCCAAATCAAACTGTTTGATTTTCGACACTTGATTTCCAAATCTCATTACACCATGTTCTCAGGGTTTGCTGCTGATTTTGCTCATGAACAACCGCATCCTGGACTGGATTGACCATTTTGACCTCAGAGAATGAAAATCGCTCCCGAAGAAGCTACACTCACGTTCAAGCCCATCGCCTAGTTTTCTAGCTAGCTCACATTGATTCCTGTTAAAGGTGCATGCAGTGAAATTAGCTTCCCTTCATCCTTTTCATCTTCATCTGACGAGCTTTCATATTTTAAGTCACAAGTTATATTCGTGAAAATTGTATCGTTCATGCCGATGATGCCTCTAAGTCTACTGTAGTAACTGTTTCATTGGGACTGTAAAAATTAATGGAATTTTACATGGTGAACTCTGTGCAAACTGGGAAACTGTGTGGTTATTATTATTATAAACTGTGTGCCTAGTGTGGTTATACTAAATAGCAATGCTCTTGGAACGCTGCTCGTCCAATCAAATTAGAGGACCGGAACTAACTGGTGTATACGTAGTCCATAAAGCGCTTTTTCATATAGTTCTGTACCTGAGAATCTAACAAATAGCACAGAAGTAAATAATGTAAGTAACATGACCACCCTCACTGTGATGACAGTGAAAAAAAGTTGACAGACTGCACATTGTTTAAAAAACACACACACACACACATAAACACACAACTCCTTTTCACATTTTATCACCCTGATACAGAAGAATATGTCACAAAGGAGGAAACTGTCCATTTCTTTTTCTGTGCATTATTGTTATCTCTTTCACTCTGCTTAAATTTTAATAAGCTTTGAGGATAAGAAGGAGAAAGAAAGAAAGAAAGAAAGAAAGAAAGAAAGAAAGAAAGAAAGAAAGAAAGAAAGAAAGAAAGAAAGAAAAAGGATGCGGCCTTGGTGAGTAAAGGGGCTTTTGTTTTTTTTAATCGGCTCTCTTTCTTTTTCTTTTTCTCTTTCGTCCTCTCTTATCAGGACGACAAGAGCCATAACGTCCTGTGAGATGCTCCTGGACAGAACAAGCATCTGTCAAAATAGGACGGCCTCAGTGGACGCCTCGCTAATGGCAGCCAAATCGAGATAGAGAGGAAACAAGAGGACAAGCAGGAGACACAGATGACAAGGAGGATTCGTTTAGCATGAAGTTTGTGTTTCTTTCTTTCTTTATTTTTTGCATAGAAATTTGCAAAAAATGACACGTTCTGATAATCGAGACAGAGAGGAGACAGTAGGACAAGCAGGAGATACAGAGGACAAGGATGACTCATTTAGCATGAAGTTGTTTTGTTTCTGTTGGGTTTTTTTGCATAGAAATTAGCAAAAACTGATATCCTGATAAAAAATCAGGAATGATGCTACATTTTCTACAATTAAAATTAGTTGTTCACGTATAGTCGCGGTGGGGTACATGTGCATGCTGTTTCTGCTGCAAAAGAATTGACCTTATAGGGAAAAACAATCACAGAGTTCACATGCGATCATGGGGTTATATTCGAAAAGCGCGCAGAAGTGCATTCTCGGGTGAAAATCAATGAATTGTGAAAAAAAGATCACGATAAAAATAAAAGATTCATTTGTAAAAGTAAATCAATCGTGTGATATCACTGACGAATCACATGTGGAAATAAGAGATTCATGTGAAAGCATCCTATATTAAAAGAAATGAATAATTTTGAGGTCGTGATGTGAAAATAAATTAATCATGAAAAAAAATTGGTGAAAGTAAATGAATCACATGCAAAGTGAATTAATGTTTAAATTCATGTGAAAACATCACACCATTAATAAGTCAAGGGAACAAATCAAATAAAAATTTATGAATCATGTGGACAAAATACACATGAATAATACTGCGTCATGTCTAAACAAATTCATTTTTGTATAAATGAATCGTATGGGGAATAAAATCAGACATAAATAAAGGAATCGTTTTGGGGAATCATGTGGAAATTAATGAATCATTTGTGGTGGAATCACATGTGGAATTTAATGGATCATTTGGGGGAGTCACATGTGGAAATAAATGAATCATTTGGGGGAAAATTACATGTGGAAATATATTAATCCTGTAAAAAAAGGTCAAAATAAATAATTAAGTTCAGAGAAATCACAAGTAAAAATAGATGAATCATGTGTAAAATGAATCAGACGGGGGTAATCATGTGAAAATGAAGTCAAGATGTACAGCTTTGTGGATTTAAATTACACTTTGAGCTGTCTTAATAACTTCAAGAGACAGAGACATGAGAAGAGGGTGAGCGAATGTTTGTTTATAGCTACTACAACTTTTGTTTTGCGAACATCAAATGTAAATATAAATGCATGAAAATGAATAATTATTTTCCAGAAAAAGCAAAGCAAATATCCGTCCATCCATTCTCTGTACCGCTTATCCTACACAGGGTTGCAGGGGAGCTTGGAGCATATCCCAGGGAACTCGGGCAATAAGGGGAATAAGGGGACACCCAGGACGGTATGCCAATCCATCACAGGACACAGTTGCACACACATTCACAGACTACAGACAATTCAGAAATGCCCATCAGGCTACAACATATGTCATTGGACTGGAGGATGAAACGGGATGCAATCCCTAAAGCACGGGGAGAAAATGCAAACTCTGCGCTCACAGGGCGGGATTCAGTATTGGTAACTAAATAAAATCACGTATGTACTCCATTGTAGAAGACAAAAATTTAATGATATAGTGTCGTTTTATTGTATCTGTTATGTTCAACAAATATATTAGCTTTTGCTCATTTTTCATCTAAATTGTCCCAATAATTCTGAAATAATAATAAATAATTCTGAAGGTAATCAAGTAATTTTACCTGTTTAAAACACCGCTCATAAAATGCGTCCCATGGCCGCAGGCAGCAGTGGGTGTAAGCCCGGTGGGAGGAGACACATAAAGACAACCTTGCTTTCTAATGCAAACATACACTAATGTATACAGCACTAGAGGCATTCATTATTAATTATTGTATTTTTGAGTTATGCCAGTTTTACCTTTCTTTCTCCCACCTAAGCACTGAGGTCATTCTGCATTCCTCTCTCACTCTTTCTTTGTCTCTTCATCATTTCGGTTTGCTTCATTAGAGGCACAGCTGTTGTGTAGCGTGCCAGGAGAGAAAGTTTCAGGAAGAAAGGACGCTAACAATGGCCATCAGTGGGTGCTTTCAAAAAAAAAAAAAGAAGAGGAAAAGAAAAAACATGCCTGAAATCAACTGCTCGGCACATTTTCAAGGTTTTGCGAGACATGCAGGTGAGAACAAGATGTAACTTGGGAAGTGCAGTGCAAAATGTGCTCATGTTTTATCTGAACATTAACAACAGGCAGCAACATAAGTAGTGGAAATGGTCAGTCAAACAGGCAGGAAATGCAAGTTCATCATTCATCCATCTATCTTCTACTGCTTACTCCTTCTTCAGGATCGCGGGGAACCTGCAGCCTATTCTAGGAAGCATCGGGCACAAGGCGGGGTACACCCTGGACAGGGTGCCAGTCCATCGCAGGGCACAATCACACACACACACACACACACACTCATTCATGCACTACGGACACTTTTAGACACGCCAATCAGCCTACCATACATGTCTTTGGACTGGGGGAGGAAACCAGAGTACTCGGAGCAAACCCCTGCAGCACGGGGAGAACTTGCAAACTCCGCACACACATGGCCAGATGTACACACTTGGCCAGATTCCCGGCGGGAATCTCCACCCTGGAGGTGTGAGGCGAACGTGCTAACCACTTAGCCGCCGTGCGCCCGGAATGCAAGTTCAGTTACAAATATATTGATCTTTTTAAGACTCACAATTAAACCAGAACAAATAAACGGCACGTAAAACATTAATACAGACAGCGCTGTTGAATGACTAAATCTGATTGGTCAGAAGGTCTATAACAGCAACTTTGACAGTTTTAGCATTGATTTAACTTTGTAGTAGTGACATCTCATACACAGGAATGTTGGACGCTCCACATCATCTAAGTCTGCCTAATAATAAACAGATTTAAAAAAAAAAAAAAAAAAGAAAGAAAGAAAGATAGAAAGAAAAGAAAAATTACAATCTTTGATATGGTGACTTGCCCTGAGATGGACTGGCACCCTGTCCAGGGTGTACCCCGCCTTGTGCCCGATGTCTCCTAGGATAGGCTCCAGGTTCCCCTTGACCCTGAAAAGGATTAAGCGGTTACGGATGGATGGATGGATGGATGGACTTTTTTTCCAAGAAGACTTTTTTTGTTTGTTTTTTTACTGTGGTACGTTTTGTGCCTTGGGAAAGTCTTAAAACTCACTTTGTGTTTTCAGTTCAACGTGTAATAATGAGCAAATCGAAATACATTGTTATTTAACCAATTCAGGGTTGTTTATTTAACTTTAATGTATGTGGTGCTTAGTAATAGCTATAGCTATCGGTAAAGCTGTTCCTATACGTTTTTGTGACACAGAAAAGTCTTATAGGGAACAACTGTTTATATCTAACTGTTTATCCTTTTTTTTGGCAACATTAAACATAACTATAGAGTAAATGGATAAAATTTGTATTTGTGGTTCATGAATAAAGTGGAAATTGTAATCACTGGCAAACGTTGTTATTGTATGCAGGGAATAAAATACTTCTGGATGAGCTGTTACTGAAAAACAACAGAATCATTGTTTAGGTGGTAATACATTGGGCAACATCACATAACCCCATTATTGATAATTTTCCTGTATGAGGATATGTTTTATTCCTTACTAATATTAGTAAGGAATTCGATTAATACTGACCAATCAGAAACGAGTACCTGTGACCATGCAATAGATGTACTATACATAGATGTAAATTGTCAATATAATGGTCTTGAGGTGCTCGAGAGAGATGGTGGGGTTTTTTTTTTAGATTTTTAAACTGTTTTTGTTTCAGTTGTGGAAGTAATGTTCTACCATATGTGAATGATTGGTGTGTGTTCTGCAGGGTTGGTTAGGTATGCATGTGTGTGTGTGTGTGTATGTGTGTGTGTTCTGGTGGAAAGCTTTGGGAAAGCTCAGTTCTCCCAACCATAGACCTACATTAATGCTTCCTGACATACCAGGTGAGTCCCTGTACTCCACAGACACACACACACACACACACACACACACACACACACACACACACACACACCAATGCATACGCATGCTGACCAAAAAACCCATATTCACAAGCATGAATACCGAGGGCAGATGCACACACTCCAGCGAACACGTTCACATGCACACTAGGTATTCTCGGATGCACCCCCACACACGTGTATCTCTCAGTCTCTGTCTCCTCGCTTTTGCCGTGGCTCCGCGGTGTGTTGCGTCAGTGCTGGAACCACAGGGACGGTTGACATTTCATTTTGGCTCTGTTTCCAGTCCCTGTGATCGGAGCCGTGCTGCCTCTGCCAACTTAAAGGTCACCGTTGTTGTTGTCAAAATGGCTAGGATTTTTTTTTTTTTTTTTTTAAAGGTAAACGTGTACATGTATGGGTTTATGCGTGATGCTGATACAAAATAATACACACCATGGTATTTTTATTCCTTGGTAACAATGAGGAACCATCATTTGCCTTACAGATAAGTAGAAAAAATCTGGGAAGAATAAAATAGTAATAATACTACTGCTAATAGTAATAAAAATTAGATAGATAGATAGATAGATAGATAGATAGATAGATAGATAGATAGATAGATAGATAGATAGATAGATAGATAGATAGATAGATGGACAGGCAGACAGATAGATCGATCGATCGATCGATAGATAGATAGATAGATCGATAGATAGATAGATAGATAGATAGATAGATAGATAGATAGATAGATAGATAGACAGGCAGACAGGCAGACAGGCAGACAGATAGATCGACAGATAGATCGACAGATAGATAGATAGATAGATAGATAGATAGATAGATAGATAGATAGATAGATAGATAGATAGATAGATAGATAGATAGATAGATAGATAGATAGATAGATAGATAGATAGATAGAAAGGCAGACAGACATATAGATAGATAGACAGATAGACAGATAGACAGATAGATAGATAGATAGATAGATAGATAGATAGATAGATAGATAGATAGATAGATAGATAGATAGATAGATAGATAGATAGATAGATAGATAGATGGACAGGCAGACAGATAGATCGATCGATCGATAGATAGATAGATAGATAGATAGATAGATAGATAGATAGATAGATAGATAGATAGATAGATAGATAGATAGATAGATAGATAGATAGAAAGGCAGACAGACATATAGATAGATAGACAGATAGACAGATAGATAGATAGATAGATAGATAGATAGATAGATAGATAGATAGATAGATAGATAGATAGATAGATAGATAGATAGATAGATAGAAAGGCAGACAGACATATAGATAGATAGACAGATAGATAGATAGATAGATAGATAGATAGATAGATAGATAGATAGATAGATAGATAGATAGATAGATAGATAGATAGATAGATAGATAGATAGATAGATAGATTAATAGCAGGAAGATGAATAAAAGCAACATGTCTCGTATCAACAATTTCAATGAAACTCATCTGTAGCATTATTATAATGCAGCGATAAGGGATTAGGGATTATACATATTGCTATTATTAATTATAAAAAGTTACAGTTTAAAGCAATGTATATTATTTGTTTACAGAAGCCATTATAAGTACTGTAGCTTTTATAGCTCGCCAATGCAAAAAGAAACCCAGCACCAGTTTGTCCATCCATCTTCTACCGCTTACTCCTTCAGGGTCATGGGGAACCTGGAGCCAATCCCAGGAAACAGTGGGCACAAGGCGAGGTACAAGGTGCCAAGGGTGGACAGGGTGCCAGTCCATCGCAGGGCACAATCACATACACATTCATACATGTCAATCAGGCATATATTTCCTCTGGGGGAGGAAACCGGCGCACCCAGAGTACCGCAGCATGGGAGAACATGCAAACTCCGCACACATTCCCTGGCGGGAATTGAACCCCGGACCCTGGAGGTGTGAGGCGAACGTGCTAACCACTAAGCCACCAGTTTACTCAATCCAATATGTTTCACAGCTGCCCAGATTTTTTTTAACTGTGAAATATAATATTTCAAAATTACCACAGATTTGGGCCAAGACGCGTCATGTGACACCATCACAATGGGGATTCGAACGAAGAGCTCCTCGATCCACGTGCATCCAACATGAATACAGCCGAAAGGTCTCATTTACCAACGAACATCACTGCTGAAGACTGCGCAAAACAGTTTCATGTGATTGCAATTTCGCCAAATCAAGAAGCTTTCCAGAAAAAAAGCGCAAAAACTCACAAAAAAAAAAAAAAAAGATCAGAGAGATCAGTGAGCAGAAAAGCATCTCAAAACAAAACACACAACATGTCGATGTGCTACAACAGCAGAAGACCACATCGGGTTCCACTGAAATCTAGAATGTGAAGCTGCAGTGGGCACAGATTCACTAAAACCGGACAGAAAGGCTTCTTAGAAAGCTTCACAGAGAATATTACTCTGTTTCCTTTTCCATATATTCTCAGATTTTGGTTTTACAAGCTATTCCTCTTATTTTTCTTGGCATCATGGTAAGGCAATAAAACCTTTTCACAGCTGGAGAATTGGGTTGTCAAAACACCTGAGCACCAGATATTACTCAGGCAGAAACGGTACAAGAGTGTTTAAACAACAAAACAGCCACACTCACAAAGGATTTCACGCAAACTTTTCTTTACCCGCTTCTGTATTGATATACCTTGATATATCCTTCAGTATCAGCTTGCCAAAAGAAAAAAAAAAGAAAAAATCCTGTCATCTATATCTACTGCATCATAAATCTCTCGGTGCATTAGCTTTTGGAGAGTGAAATGGCTTTAGGGATAGACTGTGCTCATAGGGCCGAGTAAAGGAAAAGTGGCACAAATGACTGCCGTACGATGGGAATTTATGGGTCTTTAGTCCAAAATGTGCCTGGTTCCTTTCTATTTTATACCTCTTCAGTTTTTTTCAGACTTCTGCGAAGAAATAAATGATATAGAACTCCTGGACTACCGCATGGTCACACACATACGTCTTTGTTCTGTGTGTAAACAACCTCAAAGCTAAACGGCTGCCATCCCATCTCCAAACACACCCGGATCCTCCCTTCAGTCTTATCTGAAGACGCTGACGCTTCACTGCACAGCTTTCCACAGAGACCAGTGGGTGGTTTTTGATGCAGCTGCATATCCTTTGAAACATTTGGCATAAAACCATCTCAGCAAGACTTACAGCGGTGCTTAGGGGGGCAAGGAGAAAGAAAGAGAAAGTTTTCAAACTTCTTGGATGATATATAGCTCATCTGCAGTATCGCCATGGAGGAAGTGTGGCCTGTGCACTCTGGGACACTTACTGTTCACACACATACATACAAAAGTCTTGAATGGTATTTCTAGAATATTGTTCTAGAGTCCAATGCCATGCAAATTCGTATTTTTTTCTGCTATAGAACACTTTTTAATTCTGAAGACCCATCAGGTCCTGACTGACCTGACTATCTACATAAGGCATGACTCAGTACCTTCATTGTATTTCTAAAGAATTCCCAGTTGGCACTAAATATTAATCTGCTTTAAGATGAATAACTGAATAATAAGTGTCCAGGATTAGGAAACATTGTTCTCTGTGAATATAGCAGCAGTCCAATGGGCAAATTACAAACTACAGGGTGTCCCAAAAGTCTCCACAGATAAGGGACTATGCTTGCCACAACCACGTTGGCTGTGCCTTCATCACTGGATGTTCGTGGTTCTTCTTTGGTTCACAACACTTCCAGTCTTTTTTGTATTTCCTAATAAGTTTGGCAACATTGTCGTGTGTGATGTGCGTGTCATGCTTCCTGTTAAAGTCCATCACAACTTTGCTACAGCTTCCCGATCCAGCCATGAGAATGATTTCATTGTTCTTCGTTCTTCTTTTGTCCAAAACATTCTTAAAGGCTATCTGAAAAATTTATATATTTATATATCTTTTATATATATATATATATATATATATATATATATATATATATATATATATATATATATATATATATATATATATATATATATATATATATACATCCATCCATCCATCTTCTACCGCTTATTCCTTCTTCAGGGTCATGGGGAACCTGGAGCCTATCCCAGGATGCATCGGGCACAAGGCGGGGTACACCCTGGACAGGGTGTGTGTGTGTATGTGTATGTGTATGTATATGTATGTGTATATATATGTATGTGTATATATATGTATGTATATATATATATATATATATATATATATATATATATATATATATATATATATATATATATATATATATAGACCCGGTATCTTGGTTGACCCTGTGCTCTGACCCAAGCTTCCTAACAAGCAGGGATATGCAAAGAAAAGGATTTTACTGTGCTGTAATGTATATGTGACAAACAAAGGCTGTTGTGAAGCTGCATTGCATTCTGGAACTTTGAGCCAAAGAGTTGTTTCCTCCACTTCTTATACGTTAGATTTCTCATTAATGTGACATTGAGTGTCATTTTAAAATGGCGAATGAGAAAAGAAGCTTTAGCTAACACTAAAAAATGTGAGAGTATTCCCTTATGCTTGAAAAGTTCGAGAATGCCAAAAAAACGGGTTTCACAGAATGTGTGGACAAGCTTGTACAAAATCAAGGAAGAATCTTATTTGATAGCGAGTTAGTATTGGTCCCAAAACAAGCTCCACTAAAGCATAAAAAATGGTTGTTAGTGAGGACACATGAACTACAGATTCATTTGCAGGTTTATTAATGAATGTGTCTGTAATGTATCATTAGTCAATGTGTAATGCACAGCAGGCCAACCAAAGCCCCATATGGTGAATAAAAATTCAATATTAAATCAATTTTCAGCTGAAACTTGAGCAATTGTAATGTGAAAATGTGCAGCTGAGCTATGCTCATGATCTTAAGAAGAAATGTACGCTTTATTCGAATTTAAGATTCAGAGTGTCACGGTGACACAGCTAGAAGTTTCATGGTTAAATCCTATCTCAGGTAAACTTGGAGTATACCAAAGTTTCCTCCAGGTTATCCGGTTTCCTCACATCCCTCAAATGCATGCCTATAGCTAGATTTGCTATGCCAATTTGTCCTTAGGTAGGAATAAATGTGTGTACGGTGCTCTGTGATGAACTGGAGTCCCATCCAGGGTGGTAAAAGCAGTTACTGATGAATGAATTAATTTTACGGTTCAAAATCTGAACTGGGAATAATTGTTCAGAATTGACTCATAGGTTTTTAATGAGATTTGCGAGCCCATTCATCTCATACCTAAGTCACCCTATTAGATTGATTTTTGTTTCCTGGAGTATAAAGTAAATATGGCATGGGCAAAACTTACTGCTTGTCCTCTGCCAGGGAGAGAGAGAGAGAGAGAGAGAGAGAGAGAGAGAGAGAGAGAGAGAGAGAGAATGTTGCAGTACTTTAAGCAGGTCATGTTTGTCTACCACCACATGCCTCTCCTTCCCAAACTCATTTCATTAGCCGAGATAATCTAATCTGTAATATTGAAATGCTTGACTGGGGCGACTGCATGCAGCTGGGTATTGCTCTCCACCGTAGGAATCACACACTCCTCTTTGATATTTTTAATTGCAGTCAACAGATTGACACAAAAGCAAATAATGCCTGATTACCCCAGACATATATATACATTCACACACACACACACACACACACACACACACACACACACACGCACACACGCACACGAATACACACTTTTCTTTGGTCTGTAAAGTGCAAATATTTAATCCCAATAAATAAGTAAATGAATCTCCTCACCTTGCATTGACTTTTATGTGACATTTATGAAGCAACTTCATGCTCAAATCCGACATTCAGGTTTTAAACAAGAAATAAAAAACAACATTGTGTGCTGTTGGAAGAAAATGATGAACGACAGGGGGTGGTGTGATGCGGCCCAACACAAAGCGGAGTAACTGTTACCACTACAATTTTCATTATTTTCTGTGCCAGCATGTCCTGAAGTGTTTTATTCGTTTTATACCACAGCACCTTGTCAAACCTTTCCGTTTTTATTATATTAATGAACGAAGCATCATACATTTTTATGTCTAATGTGGTGAAACAAGTTCATTCAAAACTCATTTATCATTTTATGATCTGATAGATATAAACATTCAGGGGGACTTGTCCTGAATTCCCCCTGTCAGAGCGAGTCACGTTTCCCAGCACAGCGAGCTTGCTTTTCAATTTTCTCCATGTGCCTTTGTTCCTGTTCTAGCTCTGTCAATGGTGCGTTACTTGACGGTGTTCACCTGTTCCGTGTTACACTCACTGTTTATTTAAACCCCACTGTTGTGAAGTTATTATGCATTTATGTAGTTACTGAAAGTCTGAGCCTTCCTTGTTTCATGATTCCTTTTTTTTCTTTCTTTCCAACTGCTGCTTGCTCTTGAGTTTATGAATATAAATATCCTTATTTGTTGCTGCCTGCTTGTGTATTGACCCGTGCTATAGACTACAACAATGATTCTTGAATTGCCCACAATAAAACACATGCTGAGCATATGCACTTGTGTCCTGCCCTTAGTCACGGCATATTACACATCTCCTTTTTACTCTCTCTTGAAAATAATAGGAAAAATCGCAGCTTGTCATGTGTCCGAGGAACCGGAAAGTTCTCTAGCCTGAAGTTTTTAATTTTTTTTTCGGGGGGAAACTTCCTGACTACTTTCATAAATGTAAAATGAACATATTAAAGAAACTATTCACCATATCAACAATAATATGGGTGTTGTTGTTTTTTTGCTATTTTTTTTTCTAAATCAGTTTATTATTAACCTTAGATTCTATGGTTTGTCCGCCAAACAAGTCACTATGAAAAAGATGGTCCCATAGAAACAGTAATGCACAGTATTATAATGATCACATCGATATAAACAACTGTCAGAGCTGCTTTAACAGGAAATTAGTCACCAATCATGTTGGAGAATGCAGCAATGCTGTGGTTATATAAGAATGTTATATAATAAATAATGAATGTTTGGAGGATGCTTATGAAATAAAAAGTACAGGATAAAATAAAACAGGAAAAAGAGAGGAAATGAGAGCCAAGAAAAAAAATATATACACAGAAATACTTTCCACAATTTTTGCACCTGTTGACTTTTCCTCCAGCACTTGCTATTCTCAGACAAGTTCTGATCAGTAGACGGGTCATAAAGTGGAGGATAAGCACATGTGTACGAGTCGGAGTGTGTATATCAGGGTCGGTATCCACTTTACAGGCATTTTGAGGTCTGACTGACAGGAGAGAAGTCTATTAGCTGAGATTGTTAACTCGGGGGGCACAGCGAAAGCTGTTATCGGTGGCAGACAGGCGTGAAAAAAGGCCAGGCTGATTCACCTGGAAACCATTTTGCATTTCAAAGGTGTCGTTTGAGCGATTTGGGCTCAGGCCGATACCACATGGATAGAGCGAGCTGGAAATAGGGGATCAAGTGTGAAACGGAGGGGAGCGAGAAAACAATGAGACGGTCTCCGCGATGATCAATGGACTTTTTGACATTTCACCCTTTTCACACAATGGCTCACTCAAAATTCTGTTACAGATGAGAGAGAATAAAGGGATAAGATTTTACATTTCAACCGATGTGATTGAGTTGGCCTGTCTGCTTGTCTGCCAACTCTGGCATGTGTGGGGTAGGACGTGGCGGGGCTGACTGGCATGACAGCAAAACATGCTGAGCCTGACATGTGCACTGCTGTAAAATCTCCACTCCAAGGACTTGGTGGCCTATAAATAAGCAAACATGGTGCGGTAAGCAATAAAACGTGCCGCAAGCATACAGCGCAGGGATAGCAAGACTACCCTGAATCCCAAATTTCTTCATAAATGTCTGCTTTTCTATCTGACTCATGTGTGCCATGTGGATACTGTATGTTTCATGTTTACATTGAAATATTAGTGCACGTGTATAAAGTACATGTGGCTCTAAATATTAGTATAAACATTAGTATAAAAACTTGGTCCTGAACTCCCTTTGACCCTGCTTGAGATGCAGATGCAGTGTTGGCTGGGGTTGTGTACAAGGACTGATATTGGACACTGTATTACTGTGATGTTAGTCATGCAAACACACACACACTCTTTTATTTTGATTTGGGGAATATTTGGTGAAGTTCTACTCACATTCCAGGTGCTGTTAATAAAATGATGAAGAGCTCCGTTCTGGCACCTCAGATTCCTGATGTGATCCTTGATGTGGACCACCAACATCCAACTAATCAGGACAAGGAGGCATCTCTGTGCTTAACCTTTTGAATTTAGTTCCTCTCAAGGTGTCGTCTTAGGGAGTTTTGTCTGGCATGCTTGTTGGATTTCTGTAAAGCAGCTTTGTGGAAAAATTGTTACAGTAAGTGCTGTATAAAGATATTGAACTGAATTAATGGAAAATGAAGTTCATTTAAATGTAGACTTGCTTTTCAGCATTAATTAAACAGTCATAGGCAGCATTAGGGTTCCTCCTATGTGTACTTATGTGTAAACAAAAGCTCTAAAATACTGTATAAGCTGTAGTACTTAATTTTAAGTAGCAAGATAGATTTATTATCCATGTGCAATAAGAGTACTGAGATTTTTAGTCGTTTTAGTTTTACTGCAGACAAAACAAACACAGGACACACCATACCATATAGTGCAAAAGTTGAAAAAGCAAGATATTCAAATGTTAAATAAGGTCAGAATAGTATTATTTTGAGAAGCAGAAAAATGTAAACAAATACATATTGATTTATATTTAGCTACTGTATACAAGTTATCTTGTGTTTACACCTGCAGGGATTTTGCTAACACTTTACAGTAACAGTACATGAATTATCATGCACTAAGACCTGAATTAATACGTAATACTCAATGCTTAAATATGTACTAATGATGAGTAAAGGCATGTACTAATCATGAACTAGTGAAGAGCTAACCTTAACTATGACACGAGTTTTATGCATTTATCCTTGAATAAGTACAATTATTTAATTTACTTTATTATAATGCGTACACAAACATCATTGGATGCTGCTGGATTACTTTCATAATTTACATTGATCCGCCTTATCGAAACCTAGAAATACGCACTAGTAATAAACGCTAATAATTTCATCTCGACCCGTTTTGTGTCATTTTCCATCCATTACTCTTTAAATCCACTGTAGTACGTATTATTATGTGCTTTGGATGGTTAGGGCCTGGAGAACTGCTCATTTACCCACAGGGTTGAAATTAAGAGCATGTTTGAGTTAGTTCACCCCTACGTTTTAATTAATACATTAACTAACAAACTTGTACTAACATGTACTTAAGGTGGTCGTTATTCACGCATGAATTCATAAGACTCACATCGTATCCTCCTAAAAAAAACAACAACAACAACAACAACAATAGAAACCCTCAGAGAATTTGTAATAATTTTAGTGGTTATAATGGGAATTGTATTGGTTTTAATGGAAACTTTAATTCAATTCTATTCAGTTTTATTTGTATAGCGCTTTTAACAATAGACCTTGTCCCAAAGCAGCTTTATAGAAATATATAAATTCAGAATATACATTTTACATTTATGAATATGTCCCTAATAAGCAAGCCAGAGGCAACGGTGGCAAGGAAAAACTCCCTGAGGCGATATGAGGAAGAAACCTTGAGAGAAACCAGACTCAAATGGGAACCCATCCTCATCTGGCTGACAACGGATAGTATAATAATAAATAAGTCTCTTCTGTAAAAGTGTTAATACTACATGCTCAAATAGTGCTGTTATGAAACCAGAAAAATTCATTAGAGTTTTTACATGAAGTTTGTTTTCTTGAACTTCTCCACTGTTCACTGGTGGAAACTTGAGTGCAAAACTGGTTGTGGTAAGCAAAACTGTTCACGTGAATTGAGGTTCAAAGCAATCTTTACGGTTTTTAAGTGGTACCATCCTCAGCAATTTCAATGATATTTAGACTGCACCAAGTCTAAAGTCTAACCATCCTCAGCAGCAGCATGTAACTTCCAACTAGAAGTAAGGCAACAAGATAGATCAGGCAGGTCCGGAGTGCGGAAGGGGTCAGGATCACTGGTATCTCAGGAGTATCAATTGTAGCTCGACAGAAAGAGATAGAGAAGAGAGAGAGAGAGAGAGAGAGAGAGAGAGAGAGAGAGAGAGAGAGAGATTATTAGGTATGCTGATTGTCCCGTAATGGTTAAGGACAAGGTATTTTGCACGAGTGCAAGCAGGGACTTTGGCAAGACCAGCTATAGTGACATAACTAAAAGGGAGAGTCAGAAGGCAACACAGACATGAGGGCTCCCTCGGACACAAGGCAGCCAGACACCCCACCATCAACAAACCTGGGGGAATGTGTGAAAGTGTTGGCATCCAAACATCTCAGTTCACCACAACACTCTATATCTGTGAGCCCTCAACACTCTATATCTATGAGTCCTCTGGATCTTCTCCTTCTCCTTAAAAAAAAAAAAAAACTACTCACAAAAAGCTTCACTACACAAATCTGTTTTCAGCCTGGTCTTAAACACTGAGTCCTGAACACTAATTGGATTAACTGTGGGTCTTTGTAGGAGAAAGCTGTTCCCCCTGCTGTAGTCTTCACTATTCAAGGTACCAACAAATAGCCTGCACCTTTTGATCAAAGTAATGGTCCCTCTGAGTCTCTACTGGTAATTTGTTGTTTCTTTTGGTGGCATGGTATGGCTAGTGGATACCATTAAGGACCTACATCCTTAATACATCTTACTAAGTAATGGAAACCATTTGGTAATGGTTTTGATAGTTAACAAGTGACGGTTTGTAATGGTTATTTGTAGTGGAAATCATAAAAAAATTATGTGTTGTATTCTATTGTTTTTTTTTTTTTTTCTAGCAGGGCAGTTAAGGTAATTTGTGATTACCTTAACCTCTTCATTAGTTTGTGATTATTACATGCCTTAACTTGTGTTTAGTTCATATTTAAGTAAGTATTAATTCAGGTATTAGTGCATGATTATTCATGTACTTTTAAATTATCACCATTTTTTTTGATTGTGTTGCTAAAATTGCTGTACGTTGATCTCTAGTCGGAGATTCTGTTTAGTTTACTGCAAGCGGTCATAGTTTCACTGGTAGCACCAGGCTAGTAATATCCACACAAACAAGAACATCCATACAATCTAGCTATATGTAAACTGTCTACAAAACCACCCATTTGAGCACAAATCCCACAAAAAATAAAAACCTAGAGAAAATGCTTGTGTATAATGCACATGTGCAGCGTATTAATGTGAGGATAAGCTGAAAATGCACAAGAAAATCTTAACAATGTCAGAATAAACCTAAAACATGCAAACATGGCTCCAGGTTCCTCTGTGACCCTGAAGAAGGAGTAAGCAGTAGAAGATGGATGGATGGATGGATGGATGGATGGATGGATTGGATGGACGGATGGATGGATATATATATACACACAAGTTACTGTCCAATGTTGCCAAATTGGGAACATTTGCATGAAGTTAAACCTTTGCGTCTCACTCCGCCCACTCTGTGTCATTAACAGTTGCTTCACCTACTGTCACCAGAAATGGCTAGTTCTCATTGGACATAAATAACTTCTGGCCACTTTGTCTGGCTCCTTGTTTCCACATGGTACATCATTCGTATTGATCTTGTGTAGTTCCTGTTTTGGTGATGGGACAAATGAAATTCCGTCAGAACGTCATTTGTCTCAGAATGACACATCCACACAAGCTATTTAGTGAGTAATGGCAGTGTGAGTTTGGGATGTTCTAGACCAGTATCGTTAAAATGGTGAGGCGTCACACAAGCACCATTTTGAAGACAAAAGGAACAGGCATGTTTACATGTTTACACCCTGAAAAAAGGCAGTTCTTGCTATACGTGGTATAAACAGTTACTCAAGGGGGTCTACCAGGAGGTCTCAAGATTTTTAATCAGATATGCAAAAAAGTGCACTTTACTATAATTTGGTGAAAAGCTTTATGTATCAGGCCATTTATAGTATGTAACAAAATTCATTAACATAAGTCCAATCGTGAAGAAATGTTCATTATAATGTGTCATTCCTTCAATATCTGAAGATAAACAAAAACAGAAACAGGAGAGATGAACAAATGTACCTAAAACACTGGTAAGAAATCAGTGCTAATTCACTGGATTTGACTAGTTTGTCTTGCGTATGTTTGTTGATGTAACTGAAATGGGAAAAGTTAGTGGATAACTAGGTAGCTAGTACAAGTCCAATTCCCAGAAAAGTTGGGGCGCTGTGTAAAATGTAAATAAATGAATTTTTTTGTCATTTTCCACAACTTTTTGAAATTGGGCTTGTATTTAGATATTGAAGTGTTATGCTAGCAAACGTTATGCTAGCTTGTTGCTATTAGCTATGACAAGTTCGGCTGTTGATTTTAAAGATAATCACCTCTCAGGAAGTCAAAACCAACAGATGTTTCCAGAATCCTATTGTAGCAGCTCAGACCAGGTCTAGTGGTTATTTATGAGCTGCTGTAAGGAAATACTTTGGGCTATTGTTAGCGTTAGAACCAAGAGAAAGCTAAGTACGTTGTTGCTTAGGACCTCCAAATGCTTATAAAAAAAACTCTGGCCTTGAGGAATCACCAAGGACAGATCCCAAATTCAAAAAGAACAATAAAATGTGGACTTGGAGGAGGACCGCAGGACTTAGGATGCCATTAAGAGCAAAATTATTGTCTGTTCTCATTCTCTATCTTGACAAGCATATTAATATTTATAGTAGAACAGATCCGCAGGCCTGTTAATGTTGTCTGCTTACTCTTTTTCCAATCCAGGTTTACATTCTGATTGATTTCTCTATAATACTTTCCTCACATATTTCAAAAACGTTCACCAGTTCTCTCTGTGCAATGCTTCAAAGCATGCTTGTGTTCTCACTGGCTTTCCTGTCCAAACATGATTCTCTCTGCTGCGTTGAGAATTGGTTCACTGGAACCACATGAGGCCTGTGATTGTTGACACTCGGTGGTAAGAGAGGATTCTTAAATAGAGATGCAATCTCTCAGCCTCAGACATATAATCGGCATAAATGTGCACACTGAGAATGGACGTACATGTGATTTGGATGTTGTCATGACTTATTTTCTCCAGTTAGAGACGCTGCCAGCATCATCCTTCGCCCCTCATCATTGTCGCTCTACAGAGCGGTGTGCAAGGCAATTTCTCCCGCTGTCACACTCCACACCGAGCCACAGGCCCAATCTCTGTCTGTCTCACTGATTCTTCCTGCATCGCTCTCGATGCACGTCTTTGGCCGTGCGCCCGGTAATTTCTTTTCATGCACGCTGCAAATGTTTCTGTCCAACTGACAGTGAGGAGAGCAGATTAAGAAATAAGAAGGGCTGAGTGTGGAGAATGAATCAAGTCCGCCTTCGTCACTGCTCAAACCCAGATTAGACACGTCCAGCTGTGGACAGCTAGTCACAATTCACCTGCTTTATTCATCCTATATAGCACAGCACACTATTTAAGGAATAACCCACTCTGTTATAAAAATACTCTTATAGGAAAATAAGAATAATAATTTCCTTATAACAGCATGTTCCAAAGTGTGTAATACCACAGTGCATTGGCAACAATTACAAATTGTATTAATTAAAAAATGACATGTACTTATTATCCGTTTTTACCTACATTTGTTTGTTGTAGAACATCCATGAAATAAGTTCACAGCTAACAGTCGTTCCTCCACCAGTCATCTCTTAAAAAGTTAATAAGACAAAAATGTCATGTTAGACTTAAAGATTTTTTCCCGTGAAAACTTAAAGTAACAGTTTTACCTCTGAGTATTACATAGCACTGACACTGGAGTCTCCTCCAGTGTATATTTCTACACTGCCAGTGCATGAAACGTCTAATCCATAAATAACTGTGTCCTTCATTTGGAGTTTGTTTAATATCCGGACAAGAAAGAAACGAGAACACTGAGAACATCATGAGCGTCAGTTGTCTGTTGAAAACAATAAATGGTTATTAAGAAGCATTCCAGCTATTTCAGTCCTGACCAAAAAGCCTTGTTCACTAATGTTGCGTTCAACTAAAACTTGTAACTTGGCTTTTTTGCCAACTTGGAAAGAATCAAAAAATATATGTATTTTACAACCTGACTGTGTATTTTGCAAGAATCTAACTGCATATTACAAAACAACCAAACTTTATGTTTTATAGTTAATCGTACGTCTTAACTATACGATATATTTTACAACAACCTAACTATACTATATATTTTTAACAACCCAACTGTATATTTTTAGCAACCTAACTGTATATTATGCAACAACCAAACTATATATTTTCAACAACCTAATTATACTATATATTTTATACCAAGCTAACTGTACTGCACATTTTACAACAACGTAACTATACTGCATATTTTAGAACAAGCTAACTGTATATTTTACAACAACGTAACTATACTGTATAATTTAGAACAAGCCAATAGTATAATTTACAACAACCTGATTGTATATTTTACAACAACCTCACTATATACTTAACAATAACCTAACCATACATTTAACAGCAACCTAACTGTATGTTTTTACAACAACCTAACTGTATACTTGACAACAACCTAATAGCAGATTACTACCTGTCTTTTGGCCCCTCTTGCCAGTAAAGTACAGTTTATTTACTCTAGCATAGTGTATCAATTTACATTGCAATATAACTTGCACCTGTGCTACCATTATTTGACTGTTAACATTTACAATTATTTGTATATTTACACATTTATGCGACTATTTATCGCTGTTTTTGCGTATCGGGCCAGAGAAAACACTTTCCAGTCGGCACATTAGTGAAATTAAAGCACGACAAAAGTGTTTCTGAACACCCTGAAATGCAATTGCAGTGCACCTTGGAAGACACATAGAGGAAATATGCAACTCTGGGCCAAATAAGAATGGAGTGAAAGTAACCAACGCACATTCATGCACTGATATTCATATAGTGTGCTCATCAACTACTGAAAGGTTCAATGACATTTCAAATTGAGTACGGCTTGTGTGCCTAACCAGCCAATTTACACCCGCAATAACACTCACGCCTGCTGTGTGGCATCACCAAACCAATTCAATTGTGTAACTATGACAACAGATGCTTGTGTGGACACTGCGGCTAGATTCAATATGGAAGACAGGTTGGGAGGATTTGGCCAAAATGAAAAGAGGAGAGCGAGAGAAGCCTAGGGAAGTGAAAGCTAGCAAATGCCGGGGCTGCTGGCTGATGCACAGACAGAATGGATCCTCAGATTAAACGTAGGAAATAGGAGACGTGGGCCGTGGCCTGGCAGTGCTGATAAGAGAGCATTTCCTTTACATCTTGGCCAATGCATTATTGATGAAAATGGGGGCATATAGGGGGGATGGGCATGACCAGGGCAGGAATTCAGGATCCACTCTGCTTGGGTATACAGGAGAATGGAGACCTGTTAAAACTGAGGGAGTTATTACCGGCCCTTATGTGTTATGCTGCGCTCGGTATTCCTTCCACGTCTGAGATTTCATTACCGTGAGCATCTCACAGTAACGTGTGTCGGAGGTTTACCACAAAAGCTTCATGAAGTCTGTCATAATAAACAGCACAAAGCTGATCAAAGTGCAACTTAAAAGGTGCTGTAAGGGATTTTTAAAGACATGTATGTTGTATTTGTCTGGGTGTAAAATAAAGGCTCTAAGACTAAAAATGTCTCTGTGTTGACATTTCTTTACACGGAGACAGTGCAATATATATATATATATATATATATATATATATATATATATATATATATATATATATATATATATATATATATATATATATATATATAAATATATATATATATATATACAGTGGTGTGAAAAAGTGTTTGCCCCCTTCCTCATTTCCTGTTCCTTTGCATGTTTGTCACACTTAAGTGTTTCGGAACATCAAACCAATTTAAACAATAGTCAAGGACAACACAAGTAAACACAAAATGCAATTTGTAAATGAAGGTGTTTATTATTAAAGGTGAAAAAAAATCCAAACCATCATGGCCCTGTGTGAAAAAGTGATTGCCCCCCTTGTTAAAACATACTATAACTGTGGTTGTCCACACCTGAGTTCAATTTCTCTAGCCACACCCAGGCCTGATTATTGCCACACCTGTTCACAATTAAGGCATCACTTAAATAGGAGCTGCTTGACACAGTAAGGTCCACCAGAAGATCCTTAAAAGCTACACATCATGCCGAGACCCAAAGAAATTCAGGAACAATTGAGAAAGAAAGTAATTGAGATCTATCAGTCTGGAAAGGGTTATAAAGCCATTTCCAAAGCTTTGGGAATCCAGCGAACCACAGTGAGAGCCATTATCCACAAATGGCGAAGACATGGAACAGTGGTGAACCTTCCCAGGAGTGGCCGGCCACCCAAAATTACCCCAAGAGCGCAGTACGACTCATCCAAGTGGTCACAAAAGACCCCACAACAACGTCCAAAGAACTGCAGGCCTCACTTGCCCCAGTTAAGGTCAGCGTTCATGCCTCCACCATCAGGAAAAGACTGGGCAAAAATGGCCTGCATGGCAGAGTTCCAAGGAGAAAACCACTGCTGAGCAAAAGAACATCAAAGCTTGTCTCAATTTCTCCACAACACATCTTGTTGATCCCCAAGACTTTTTGGGACAACATTCTGTGGACCGATGAGACAAAAGTGGAACTCTTTGGAAGGTGTGTGTCCAAGTATATCTGGCATAGAAGGAACACTGCATTTCATAAAAAAGAACATTATACCAACAGTAAAATATGGTGGTGGTAGTGTGATGGTCTGGGGCTGTTTGCTGCTTCAGGACCTGGAAGACTTGCCGTGATAAAAGGAACTATGAATTCTGCTGTCTACCAAGAGATCCTGAAGGAGAATGTCCGACCATCTGTTCGTGTACTCAAGCTGAAACGAACTTGGGTTCTGCAGCAGGACAATGATCCTAAACACACCAGCAAGTCCACCAACGAATGGCTGAAGAAAAACAAAATGAAGACTTTGGAGTGGCCTAGCCAAAGTCCTGACCTGAATCCTATTGAGATGTTGTGGTATGACCTTAAAAAGGCCGTTCATGCTCGAAAACCCTCTAATGTAACTGAATTAGGACAATTCTGCAAAGATGAGTGGGCCAAAATTCCTCCAGGACGCTGTAAAAGCCTCATTGCACGTTATCGCAAACGCTTGGTTACAGTTGTTGCTGCTAAGGGTGGCCCAACCAGTTATTATGGTTTAGGGGGCAATCACTTTTTACACACGGGCCATGATGGTTTGGATTTTTTTCACCTTTAATAATAAACACCTTCATTTACAAATTGCATTTTGTGTTTACTTGTGTTGTCCTTGACTATTGTTTAAATTGGTTTGATGTTCCGAAACACTTAAGTGTGACAAACATGCAAAGGAACAGGAAATGAGGGAGGGGGCAAACACTTTTTCACACCACTGTATATATATATATATATATATATATATATACATATAGAGAGAGAGAGAGAGAGAGAGAGAGAGAGAGATATGTAAACTGAAGTACAGTTTACAAATGCCACATTCTTCCCTGTGCTTTTAGCAACCAGAGACCACTCTTGTTTTGTAATGGTTCACAAAACCAATGAATGTAAATTTACAGGTAAAATTTCACCTAGAAGAAAGTTGATGTGAGGCAAAAGTAACTGCAAGCAAATGCATGTCTTTTCCCTTTAATGAATTGGCTTTTCCATCCATCCCTTCATCCATTTTTCATACCGCTTATCCTACACAGGGTGACGGTGGAGACTGGAGCCTATCCCAGAGAACTTTGGGCATAAGCTTGGGGACAAGGTGCCAACCCATCTCAGTGCACAATTACACACACCCTCACACACTATGGACAATTTAGAACTGTCAATCAGTCTACAAGGCATGTCTTTGGACTGGGCAACAATGCTAACCCAGAAGCCACTGTGCCTCTATGCCAATTATTTATTTATTTATTTTATTATTTTCCAGGTGTCTCAAATATCATGCAGCAAAGGATCAAAAATCATGAATGCTAATGCTAACCTGTAAAAGTTGGCATATATTATATGCATTATATTGTGTGTCGTGCCACTTGCATGCCACAAACAATATGCTTCAGAAACAGAAGTCAAAAATAAGCTTTGAGTGGATGTGAACCCTGCCACCACATGCGCTACAATGGGAGATTATTTAAAAGTAACCCAATTCCACTTGACAAACATGTCTTTGGAGAGAGGCTTGGATCGAGGTCATGGGATCAAAGGGATGGACTCCTTTGTTGGCTCAGACAGGAAGAAGTTAGCAAAAATGTCTGTGACTTTAATAGGATTCTTAAGGATTTTTAAAGAGACAAATGAAAAGTTCAGACACCATTTTGCGCCCTTAGACTTTAAGACTTTCCAGACCATTCCTGAGTGCCCACACTGAAGCTGGTAAAATATTACAAGGATATTTGTAGTGCCAAACTATTTGGGATTTGAGGTTTGCCCTTCAAATATCTTGTCCTGTTTCTCTGTACATCTTCAGCAGTTTTGACTGGTTTGTGTTGTATATGACTGTACATGTAAGAAAGCCATAATGGACAGCGCTTTTCAAGCCAAGGCAGCTCGCTCTGGTTAGATTAATTGAATAGACCCAGCTGTGCTTTAATTAGTCTTCAGAGATCAATGACGGTTGCAGCAAGATGCCTGCTGTTAACCCCTTGCAGACCATGTTTTACACACCTATTATTTTCTTTTGTCACCAATGTCTCTCACGTCATTAATTACGTTTTTAAATGTGGCGGAATTTCGAGCCACGGATGTTTCCTTTGACTCTGTACATTGCCACACAGTTCAGTCGGAAACTAGCATTCGTACATGTTGCTCTCAACTCCCAAGGTCTCATTAATGCTCCTTAAGAAGCAGATCTAATGACAATTAAAAAGAGTTCATTATTATCTGCCAGAATGATTAAGAGCATGAGAAAGAGAGAGAGAAAGAGTGAGCAATGGGATTCACTTAAGAACACTGCAAGGCCCAAGACGCTCATATATCTACACTGCTAATTTAAACACAGGGTTCTGATTAATTTAAAATCATTTACCGGGTACATGCAGCATGCTTTATGAGCCAGCAAGTAAGCTTTAGGACCTTTGTTTCCTATTAAATTTCATGTATTCACTCAGGCAAATGCTTTTATTTAGACATGCAGCAAGACAACTGCTGTGAGTGCACAGTTGCAGAGATCATTTCAGAAGACAATGCAGAGATCACCAACCAGAAGAAATAATAATACTAATACTAATACTACTGCTAATAATAATTAGAAGAAAAATTATGTATACTTTAATCAAATACTATTGTTTATAATAATAAGAACAGTAAGACCATTGTTCTTCTTCTTCTTCTTCTTCTTATTATTATTTATTATTATTATTATTATTATTATTATTATTATTATTATTATTATTATTATTATTATTGATGTTGTTGTGATGTTATTGTATATTATTATATCTTTTTTTATAATAATAGCAGGAAGAAGAACAAGCACAACTATTATTATTATTATTACTGTTGTTGTTGTTGCTGTTGTTGTTGTTGTTGTTGTTTTGTGTACCTATTTAAAATCCTCCATAAACATTTTTCACCCCAGTAATTGTTTCGACGTGCACAAGGAGCAAATTGGTGCTTTGTACGTAACGTGGCGATACATTATAACTTATTTATTTGGATATTAAAAGCCAGTGAACATTTATCATGTTTATGATGCACACGTTTACGCGGCCGATTACGATGATGCAAGGAATCTTTTACCTCGAATGCATTCTGCTCCTTCCGAAACAGCTCTCTCTCTCTCTCTGTCTCTCTTTTATGCCCCTATTCTGCTCATACACTTCATCTTGTCAAAACATAATGCTCTGCAAAACAATGTATGTGCGTTTCATGAACAGTAGGAAAGCAGGGGGGTTGGGTTGGCTGGGGGTTGTGTGTGTGGGGGGTTAAAGGTGTTTGGGTTATTTGCATGGCCACAGTTCTTCACCATTTGCATAATAGAGTTCCATGTCTCGTAATTTCCAGTAAATTGTGTCTCTAAAGTGTGGCTGATTTTTCAAGCAGGTCCATTTCAGAGGTCAGGGATGTACTTTAAATGGCCTTAAATAGCGTTGAGTTTGGAGGCACAAATATCTGATCCTGAGCCAGAAACAGCAGGGAAGCAATGAGATAGAGAGAGAGAGAGAGAGAAAAAGAAGAAGAAGAAGAAGAAGAAGAAGAAGAAATGAGAACCAGAGTGTGACCCAAAGTGTATTCGATAGGGCTTGATTGATGTGTGGTGACATACTCACTTGAGCCCAGATCCATCACGGTAACTGGAGACACCATGCACATTGGGAAATTAAACCTGCTGCCCCTGAGTGGCAGGGCCAATGGCAGAGGCTAAATATGCATTCGGCTAAATAATTACCGCTGTAGTTGGCCAAAGTACTGCCAGAATAGTTTCACTTTCTTAATGGGATAAACTGATTGCAACTCGCACACAAGCTTACACAGAGTCTTTTTTTTTTTTTTTTTAGATTTGAGACAAATCACACTGTCGTATTTGTGACAACTGTGAATAACTGTGTAGTGTAAATTATGTAAGTATGTTAAGAATTATGTTTATGATGGTCATGGTAAGTTTGGATCTCAGAGCAGGAGGAAACTGGGACTGGAATGTCTACAATGCTGATTTAACTCAATGAGATGCATAACTTAATGTATGAATGTAAACTAAATATGTGGTATATTTGTTAAACACTTTTACAGGCTCCCATTACCTGCCGTTATCTTCAGACGTGCGAATATGTAATATGAAACCAACTTTACCAAATGTGTAATATGAACATGTTCGTTATGAGAAAATAATGACATTATAATAATGAGAAAGTATAATGTAATAAAGTTTTCATTTTGTATTTAAATAGCAGAAATGGGATTATGCACATTATTAAATCCTATTTTGTAAGTGATCCCAGGCACAGATTGTGTGATGAGCTAGTGTTAATGTCAGACTTAAGTCCAAAAATTGCATCGATATTTACATGGGGAAAGTGTTGTGTCTTTAAAGTCAGGTTAAGTATATGCTAAAGTTGTTTTTCTGGGCTCACGAATTAGATTATCAATTATGTTAAATCACCTGCATGATGTTGTTGGTCTTTCGGCTGCTCCTGTTAGGGGTCGCCGCAGCAGATCATTGGTCCGCATATTTGATTTGGCTAAAGTTTTATGCTGGATGCTGACGCAACCCTCCCATTTTAATCCGGGCTCAGAACCCAGAGACTGGGTTGATTCCCTACCCAGGAATCAAACCCGGGCCACGGCAGCGAGAGCGGATACTTATATTGACTTTATAACAGTGTCCAGACAGCTGTCTTTAAACACAAGCACTTGGCTTTAGAGCCCAAAAAAGAAAATTAGGAATATAAAACGCAGACTGAAGTAGGAAATTCATTCTGTTTTTATTCTTCATTTGGTATTATTTAACAATGTGGCTTCCACCCTAATGTTTCAGCAGCTTATAGAATAGCACTTGATCTAGCACATCCAACTATTTTGCATCTTATTTGGTTATATTGTGCACCAACATTTACATAATTTAAAATGGTAAATGGCGCACTTATATAGCACTTTTATCCAAAATGCTTTAAACTGTGTCTCATTCACCCATTCACACACACCAATGGTAGCAGAGCTGCCATGCAAGGTGCTAACTTGCCATCGGGAGCACCTTAGGGTTCAGTGTCTCGCCCAAGGACACTTCAGCATGTGGAGTCACCCAGGATCGATCTGCCAATCCTACGATTAGTGGACAACATGCTCTACCACCTGCGCCACAGCCGTCCCATTTAATGAAGGCACAATATATAAAATTGAGGTCATGAAATCATAATGCACGTGCAGGATGTCTACTTTTTTTTTTAATCATGCTTTTAATTCAATATTTGGATTTGTCGAATGAATAAAATAATACATAATTAAAAATATTATGTTCCTGTTAATTTTATGTGCTGTCCTGTAAACAAAACATCCCCAGAGATTGAAGGATAAGCTGACCAAGCACTCAATTGCTATGATACAGTTGTTCATCTGCTACAGCTGACTTGCTGTTGTTTGTACTATCTATAATTATTATTATTTTTTAAATACTTGAGATAAGCAGGATATCAGATTATGATGCTGTCCTCCCTTTGTGGAGTTTAAAGAAATGAAATAATATTAATTAATGAATAGTGTCATATTTATCTATTCATTACAGTCTTTGATTTGTATTCCATTGTTTTTTTACAGCACAAAAAAGCAAAGTTTAGCTTGAAATATTATGGTTAGATCAAACTGTAAAGGCAGTGGCACTGGATTTAATACTGCTCCTTGCTCAAGCCGATATCTGTAGCTCAACTCTAGATACAACCCAAAGGGAGCAAATTCATTTATTGCCTTCAAACATATTGAAACAGTTGATAGCACATTCCCTTTTTATCATTCTTGTATTATTTGGTGTGTTTTGGTCATTTTGCTGGAATGTACTTTAAAAAATATTTTTTGTTTGTTTGTTTTATTTGTTTGTTTTTGCTTCACACTATGAGCCTGGAAAACATTGCTCTATCTCTGATCCTATATTCCGAATGTCCTCAGTTCCATTCTGCCCTTCACCCTATACACGATGGGAAGCTTTTCTGATCCAATTTTCTCAGTCCCCTCCTTCTCCATCTCATCCGTTTTACTGAGTTTAGACTCTACGACTAAAAGATTTATAAACAGTTTCCTCCCCCTGCCACCACTGAGCCATTTTGCCTGGATTGTGCGTGAACACCGTTGCAATTTCCTGCAATCATACTTCACAGTTCTTCTCTGCACATGTATGAAGACAGTGCAATAAAAGTATGGGGTTCTATCCTCAGGCTGACTATCTTTTTGCATATATTCCACTCTGGTTACCAAATACTGTACATTCCCCCTCTAGACATCAAATCTCATAAGCTGTCTGAGTACATATACATATAAATATATAAATATCTATCCTGTCATGGAACGTGACTCTTTCCTATATCTGGCCACCATCGAAGCAATCAGGAATTCCTTCACGAGGACTGAATGAGATGCACCAATAACAGGCAGGTAGAATATGAAAACCTAAAAGCAATTTTGTGCTTATATTTGGGAACACTATCAGTCCTTTATCTATAAAGAATGGTGAACCCTTTCCATGCAATATCAACCATACATCATATACATCATGGTGAGAAGAGAAAAAAGAAATAAGACAACAACGCTGTAAGAAGTAAGACAAAGCGCCTCAAGTATCGTGTCCGAGTCCACCTTTGTTGAGTTCGAGTCGAGACCAAGTCCTTAACCGATCGAGTCTGAGTCCTTAATGGTCGATTATAAACTCTGAGCTGTTAAATTTATATTTTAACCTTCACACACCAATGGCAGTATAAATGTAATTTTTAAAAATACCACTATTACATCTTGCTGTTGCCATTTAATGTTTT
The DNA here is from genome assembly GCA_012411365.1 of Ameiurus melas. NCBI lineage: Eukaryota > Metazoa > Chordata > Actinopteri > Siluriformes > Ictaluridae > Ameiurus > Ameiurus melas. Next base: position 4,768,518 of record CM022769.1, read on the forward strand.
TATTTCATGTCATCAGTACCTCAGTAGAAAAACATGGGTAAGGCGGTGTATGTAGAACTTATTATATAAGCATACGAAAATACAAATGAAGCTGTTTTCTTATTGTATCACACTATATTGTGTTCTCCAGTTCGAGTTGACATTTCAGTGATTTGATGCCTCGCCCCCACAGTTATATAGGCTGAGAGAGAGAGAGTACAGAGTAGAGTTACATTCAGCAGCAGGTCATAATAACAAGCTTCATGCTTTATTACTGCTTTTAATCTGTCTATGAATGACAAACAAACTCATTTCTGAACACTGCTCTATTCTTGTAACTTTTTTGTTGTTGTTGTTAAATTTACTACAATAAGAAGTACATTTCGCATTTTATATGAAATTCAAGACTGGAATCAACAACTATGAATGTTTAGGGATAGGCAAAATGACTGTAATGTTGTTTCATGATAACGATATGTTTTCTCAGATAGGTCTATCAGTAGTATTCAAGTAAGAAATACTATGGAAATTGAATAAAGCGATTCAATGTAAAATAAAATAGACTTGACTGTATGACATACAGTATACTAAGGTGATTCTTATTCAGTTAACTGAATTTATTCAGTCAAACGAGTGAGTGAGTGATTTTCTATTTGTCTTTTTTTGTTTGATTAACATTAACGACACAGACAGCAACAGGTTTAAGGTTTATTAGACTGCTGTCACTTTAAGACCTAATACACAGATCCAGTAGTGACACACCTCCCAACTATTTACATACATTTAAGAAATGTAAACATGTGACAAAATGTGTAAATTTTGGGTGGATGTCCTGTTCTTGGTGATGTCACTGTGGTTTCTCTATTTGTTGATGATGGTCTTCAAGGTGTTCCATGGTGCATCTAATGTTTTGGAAATTCTTGTATACCCTTCTCCTGGTCTATATTTTTCAACAAGTGAGATACCACGCATGCTTTGTAAGCTCGTTGCAATACCGCGGTTTGTTCTGTCAGCTGAAACCAAGCAGATATCTAGAAAATCCTACAGAAATAGCAGGTCTGTATGTGGTTTTAATTAATCAGAAAAATTTGATAAGAGGTGTATGATAATAACTTTTGAACATGAAATCGAATGTGATTCATTCTCATCACAGCCACATCCACAATTATAAAAGGGTGTGCAGAACCAGGTTAATGTAAATTATTTTTTTCATTTTTCCTATTCTTACCTAAAATGTTTCTCATTGTTTTTCCACTTAATTTGTATACATTGTAATTTCACATTGAGGATGAAAATAATTCTGATATGATTGTTTGTTTGTTTTTTTGTTTGTTTTTTACTTTTTTTTTTTTTTTTTTTTTTACAAAAACCTGCCATTTTACCAGGGGTGTGTAAATGTTTTATATCCACTGTATAAAGTTTGAGGCTGGAAAATGAATTGAATTCCTAAGGACAGCTTGTAAGACCTCCACACAGACACTTTGTCTGAAACTCTAACAGTTATGTCAGATTTTTTCTCCCCCTCAATTCGCGGATGTCAAGAACAAGATTGGACAGAGAATATGGCAGAATGACATCTCTTCAAGCTGTCTAAATTCACATAGTCATTATGGACACTCCATGAGCCATGTTTAAATGCTTTTGAACAACAGCGGTAGGTCATTTTGCTCTCTTCCAGGGAGCTCTGAGGCAGGCAGATGACTAAAGTGAAGCCTAGTGACTGAGAAAATTGGCTTCAAGTGGATGAGAAGAGATGAAAAGGCTGGAGCTCCTTCTACCATTATGTCTAGTCAATATTTTGGAAATACCAAAGCAGCATGGTATTTAATCACTCATGCATTGACACGAAGCTTTCACCGCTGCTGTAAAGACCGATAATAGATTTTGAAAAATAGAAGTGGGTAGTATGATTTTCCAAAATATTTGAGTGACACAAATATTGCCTGGAGCTCTGGAGCCAAAGTCAGGTGTGAGCCAACAAGATGAGTGAGAGAAGAAAAAATAGAGAGAAAGTTATACTGTATATAGATATATTGACATGCTATATAGTATAGGTACTGCATTTGTAAACATAAAGGTGTTGTAGAAGAACCATTTTGTTTCCTTAAAGAAGTTTTATTATTATTATTATTATTATTATTATTATTATTAATTAGACATTTTTGTTCTTCAATCAATGAAATAATAATTTTCTCTCACAATAAACATTCCATAAAATGGTAATGGTTTTGGCGGGTTTTTTGTAGTTCCCTTATATATATATATATATATATATATATATATATATATATATATATATATATATATATATATATATATATATATATATATATATATATATATAATATATATATATATATATATATATATATATATATATATATATATATATATATATATTATATATATGTATATATGAATGGCAAAAATACTTTCATTTTTTTATTTATACAGTGCTGTGAAATATATTGCCCTTTGATTTCTTCTGATTTTGTGTATATCTAATACTTAATTGTTTCAGAAATTAAAACAAAATCTAAGATAAAACAAAGACGACCTGAGTAAACACAAAATACAGCCTTTAAATGATAGTTATTTATTGAAGCAAAAACTTTATCCAATACCATCTAGGAATGTGTGAAAATGTATTTGCCCACTTAGTTACTAATTCCCCAAATCTTTGAAACTGCATTCAATTGAGGTTCAAACTGGACTAGACGTAACCAGGCCTGATTATTGCAAACCCTGTTCAATGAAATAAACACTTCAATAGAACTTTTTCAACAACACGAATTTGGTAAAAGGTCTTAGCCAGTAACACACTATGCCAAAGTTGAAAGAAATTCCAGAAATGATGAGGAAGAAGGAGATTGAAGTACATCAGTCTGGGAAGGGTTACAAAGCTATTTCAAATTCTCTGGGACTCCAAAGAAACACAGTGAGAGCCATTATCTCCAAATGGAAAAACTCTGCACAGTAGTGAACTTTCCCAGAAGTGTCCGACCTTCCAAAGTCCCTTCAAGATCACAGCAACTACTCATCCAGCAAGACACAAAAAAGCCAAGGACAACATCAAAGGTGCTATAGGCCTGTCTTGCATCAATAAAGGTCACTGTTCATGACTCCACTGTCAGAAAGACACTGGGCAAAAATGGCTGCATGGATAAGTGGTGAGGTGAAAACCACTGCTAACCAAGAAGAACATTAAGGCTCATCTGAATTTTGCCAAAACACACTTTGATGATCCTCAAACCTTTTGGGAGAATGTCCTGTGGACTAATGACTTGAAAGTGGAACTGTTGAAGACAGGGATCCTGTAAACCAAACACAAATTCCTCAAAAAGAACATCATACCTACAGTCAAACATGGTGGTGGCTAGGGCTGGACGATAACGGTATCGGTACACCTTTATTGGTAACGATAGAAAAAATGTTCGGTATAGCGCTCGATAAATTGTAAACAGACATAAACTTTGGTTGCGTCAATAACCCTCAAGTGCGCGCCATCCCTGAATCATAAACTGCCTATAATATGCCTTGATAAAGGAGTCTGCTACAAGTGGAAAGCAAACAGCTAATGACAAATTTCTGTGGAGTTCAGTTGTGCCATCACATGGCGGTTAAATTAAAACCGTTTTTTCCTACTGGTCTTTGTTTAAAAAAGATAAAAAAAAATTAACCAATAATTAGCGATATTAAATTATATGAAACATTATATTGTGATGCATTTTTTAGCTGTGCCGCACAACACTAGTGGTGGAAGTGTGATGGTGTGGGGACGTTTTGCTCCTTCAGGACCTGGGCAATTTGCAATAATTGAGGGAAACATAAATTCTGTTCTCTACCAGAAAATCCTGACAGAGAATGTCCGGTCTTCAGTCTTTAAAGTGAAACTCAAGCCCAACTGGATTATGCAGCAAGACAATAATCCAAAGCATAGAAATAAGTCCTAGTCCTAGAAGTAAGTGAGAGACTGATCTCCAGTTATCGGAAGTGTCTGATTGCAGTTATTGCTGCTAAAGGTGGCACAACCAGATTTTAAGTTTAAGGGGGCAATTAGATTTTCCATATTGCTGAATTTTTGCTTTAATAAAAATAAATAAAACTGTATTGTGTGTTTATTCAGGTTGCCTTTGTTTTATGTAGTTTTGTAGTTGTTTTTTGTTTTTAATATTTAACATTTTTTTATTTATTTAATATGAGAAATCAGGAAGGGACAAATACTTTTTCACAGCACACAGTAGATAAGAAAGGACTATCCTAGAACATTTGCCTAGAACTCTTTTGGTGAGACTTTTTTTGTTGTTGTTTTTTACGGAAGTGTAATCCAGATCATTATTCTGAATGACTCTCTTTTAATAACCAATTTCTTTTCCTTCCACCTTAACACCTGAGACCTGAGACAGAAGAGAATTAAAAGTGGAACACAGTGCCCTGCATAATTATTCACACCCTGCTTTGAACTTTTCTGCATTTTGTAGTGTTACAACCTGGAACTGATTTAATGAGGATTATGCTGTAATGAATCTACACAAAATAGGATGTAATATTAATGTGGGGAACATCATATAAATTCAAAATTCTTTACAAATCAGTATATAAAAAAAAGAAGAAGAGGAAGAAGAGGAAGAAGAACAGGAAATAAAATAAAATTCAACCATTGATATCTATTGATATCTGATTTCTTATGCCAAGTGATGGCACCAGAATTAATTTAGGAGTTTCACAATATCAGGGGTGAATACTTATGCAGTCACTAATTTTATGTTTTAAGATTTGTAAATACTTATTGAAAAGTTAGCATGTTCGCCTCACCCCGCCAGGGTAGGCAGTTCGATTCCCACCACTGCTCTGTGTGAGCGGAGTTTGCATGTTCTCCCCATGCTGCGGGGGTTTCCTCCGGGTACTCCAGTTTCCTCCACCAGTCCAAAGACATGCATGGTAGGCTGACTGGTGTGTCTAAAGTGTCCATAGTGTATGAATGGGTGTGTGAGTGTGTATGTGATTGTGTCCTGTGATTGTTGCACTTTCCAAGTTGCAAAGTGTCAAATCTGTCAATTCAAGAATTGTTGGCACCTGCAAGAATAGGCAATTTGATTACATACACTAAACACACCAAAAACTCTGACAATTAATTTTATCATTACAAACTCAGAAACATATGTGGCAAAACCAGTGACATGTAAACTAAATTTACAGTGTCAAATCTGGCATCCATTAACATGGAGAAAACCAAAATTCTTTCAGAACAAATGAGACAAATACAATACAATAGTTGATAACTTGGACAAGTATTTAAATAACTTTGTAAATACATAAACAGATAAAAAAAAAATAATAATAATTACCATTAAGCGCAATCAGATTTGCAATGTAAAATATGCTGGTGGACCATTGATACTTTAGAGCTGGAGCTAGCTGACTCATCATGAACATTAACTATACCAAAACACCTGGTGGGCTCTGCCCGGTTAAATCTTGACTATAGGTAGGATTATTGAATACTTCAACAAAATAAACAATCCCAACGATACCTCCAAAATCAACACAGAAAGGGATCGTATCATTCTCCAGATTTGAGCATTTTTGAAAACCTTATCTGATTTGATGATTGAAGTCCACGTGCACAAATCTGAGAATATAAACAAAAAATTTCTGAAGAGGAATGGACCAAGATCGCTCTCAACAAATGTCTCCGAAATTGTTTGACATTACATAATGTCAAAACCTAGGGAGGGTTTCCATCCATCCATCCATCCATCCGTTTTCCATACTGCTTATCCTACACATGGTTGCAGGGGAGCCTGGAGCCTATCCCAGTGAACTCGGGCACAAGGAGACAGGACAGGGTGCCGTCCCATACAATGCACAATCTCACACCAATTTAGACACTTTTTTTTTTTCATTTAAATTAAATAAGAACCCGACCACTATGCCTTCAGAAAAACACTGGAAAAACTCAGAGGTTGAAAAGTCTGCACTTTTCAGTACTGTCAGCATGGTGTGTAATTTCTACATCACTCGAGTTCATAACTAGATTGAACTAGAGATTTATTATTTTTTATTTTTTTTAATCCTGCTCGTGCAGTTACTCTTTTTATTTGTACCTGCTTGTGATATTTTCTAATTTAGTTAAAGAATAGAAACAAACTAGTGTAAAACCACTAAAACCCTGACCAGGCAGTTTCTAAGGCTGTATTGTGTTCCCCTGCACATTTATGTTAATAAAAATGGTCTTTATGTGGTCTTGTATGAAAGTAAAAAAAACCTCTCGTTCCCTCTCTTTTTTTTATTGCTCAACCAGATCCAAAAACGTGCATGGTAGACCGATTGGCGTGTCTAAAAGTGTCTACAGTGTATGAATGGTTGTGTGACTGGCACCCTGTCCAGGGTGTACCCCGCCTTGTGCCTGATGCTCCCCGGGATGGGCTCCAGGTTCCCCGTGACCCTGAAAAGGTGTAAGCGGTAGAAGATGTATGGATGGATGAACCAGATCCAAACCTCTCTGGCAAGCTTTCTACTAAAAAAAAAACAACAACATTGATAGTGCACCTCCTATTTGTATCGGCATTCATATTCATTTAGAACATGTTATCTGTTTAATCTGAGTAATGAATTCATATTTGATTATTGCTGCGTGCGTAGAACGTTTTGGAGATAGAACACCCTTGTTCATTTTCACCTTGTTTATATGTTTGTTCCTCTTTTAGAAGAGATACTAATGGACGTTAATTACTCGCTAATTAATGGAACGTGAACCTGGCACTCGGTGGAAAGGCCGGTGTAACCAGGTCTGCAGGCTGTCGCAGCAGGTCTGCCGAGAGATGCCTGTCTGCACGCACAAGGTTACCGCTTTTCCTTCAGTGGTGCTGAGGCGAGAATGAGTATTTTCAGGAGCTAATTAACTGGGGGCCATCTTCATCACATGGCCATTATGCTGAGCAGCAGGGCCTGCAGGGGCGCAGGCCACTCTCTCCACACTTAGCCCTGCCGCTGCTTTAATTGTGCAGAAAATGTAATTTGTGTCTCAGTTCAAGTTCCCTCTGAGAGTGCTGCTCACAGTGGGGGACTCCGGTTGCATGAATAGCTCTGCCATTCAACCAGTGATGTGTGTGTGTGTGTGTGTGTGTGTGTGTGCGTAGGTGTGTGGGCGTGTGCCCTTGCCTTCATCCGTGGATGTCTGCAGCTTTCTGAGTGCCTTTTTTTTTTTTTCATTAAACCACGTTCATCTTTTGTTCCATAAACATGGCTATTTGTTAGCGCTCATTATAAATCACATCCTATTGTTGAGAAAGCGCATTTAATGGGGGAATTAAGGATTTTATTTAATCTAACACAATAGGTATTCCAATTACTGAAACAATGAACATAACCAGTCTATTAGTGGCACAAACTGGAACAGTTCAAGTGGATGCAATATCTTTGTCCCTGTTTTTTTTTTTTTTTTTTACAGTGACATAAAACGCAACGTGAAACACAATGGCGGGTTTAAAGGATGTGTTGTGATCTTAGCGAGTTATCTTTCTGAACTCTGCCTGTATAATGGATTCTGACAGCCAGGCTTCAGGAGCCAGGAAGGGATTTAGAGGGATGAAGCTCTAAAGAGAGAGAGAGAAAGAGAGCGGCCCATATAGGTGGATATACAGTGAAGAAAACCTTGATGAAAACAGAGACAAAAATCCTGAGAGCAAGATTGACACGAGAAGGATGTGGAGGAGCAATCCTGCATGCGAGCTTCGCTTTACCTGGATCTGCTTTTTGCGTGGGGGAAAAAAGTGCTGATGGGTTGAGTTTGTGCGAGCTTTTCAAGTCAGGGAAAAAGTGCTTACTGGTTCTTCTAAGAAGGGAAGGAGGCTGAAGGAACTCATCCTGCACTCTGCCTTTGTTTGGAGACTTTGCAGCGGACAGCACTTTCCATCTCCCCCTCCCACAACGTGCTCTCATTTTCACTTCCATATTCATTGTATTTGTTCCTGAGGCTTGTTTTCCAATGTTAGTCATTTTTAAAGCTTGTGTTATTTATTTATTTATTTATACCACCCCCCCTTACATCTCTTCAAACTGCTTCGTGCATAGACATCCTACATTCATACCAGCAGGTCTCTCGTGGCTTGCATCAGTTGTAGTTTCTCTCGTTACAATATTTTGTTACGTTCTATGTCCGATACCAGTAACAGAAACAGAATTCAGACCCTATACTGGCTGGTTCCTCTCACCCGAGCTCAGGAAAAAGTCACACTGACACCAAGTTCAGTGAAAGCTTCTTAGTTTAATAATACAGAAAGTGTAGTACAGTGGTGTGAAAAAGTGTTTGCCCCCTTCCTCATTTCCTGTTCCTTTGCATGTTTGTCACACTTAAGTGTTTCGGAACATCAAACCAGTTTAAACAATAGTCAAGGACAACACAAGTAAACACAAAATGCAATTTGTAAATGAAGGTGTTTATTATTAAAGGTGAAAAAACCAAACCATCATGGCCCTGTGTGAAAAGTGATTGCCCCCTTGTTAAAACATACTATAACTGTGGTTGTCCACACCTGAGTTCAATTTCTTTAGCCACACCCAGGCCTGATTATTGCCACACCTGTTCACAATCAAGGCATCACTTAAATAGGAGCTGCTTGACACAGTAAGGTCCACCAGAAGATCCTTAAAAGCTACACATCATGCCGAGACCCAAAGAAATTCAGGAACAATTGAGAAAGAAAGTAATTGAGATCTATCAGTCTGGAAAGGATTATAAAGCCATTTCCAAAGCTTTGGGAATCCAGCGAACCACAGTGAGAGCCATTATCCACAAATGGCGACGACATGGAACAGTGGTGAACCTTCCCAGGAGTGGCCAGCCACCCAAAATTACCCCAAGAGCGCAGCGACGACTCATCCAAGAGGTCACAAAAGACCCACAACAACATCCAAAGAACTGCAGGCCTCACTTGCCTCAGTTAAGGTCAGCGTTCATGCCTCCACCATCAGGAAAAGACTGGGCAAAAATGGCCTGCATGGCAGAGTTCCAAGGAGAAAACCAGTGCTGAGCAAAAAGAACATCAAAGCTCGTCTCAATTTCTCCACAACACATCTTGATGATCCCCAAGACTTTTGGGACAACATTCTGTGGACCGATGAGACAAAAGTGGAACTCTTTGGAAGGTGTGTGTACAAGTATATCTGGCGTAGAAGGAACACTGCATTTCATAAAAAGAACATTATACCAACAGTAAAATATGGTGGTGGTAGTGTGATGGTCTGGGGCTGTTTTGCTGCTTCAGGACCTGGAAGACTTGCCGTGATAAAAGGAACTATGAATTCTGCTGTCTACCAAGATATCCTGAAGGAGAATGTCCAACCATCTGTTCGTGTACTCAAGCTGAAACGAACTTGGGTTCTGCAGCAGGACAATGATACTAAACACACCAGCAAGTCCACCACCGAATGGCTGAAGAAAAACAAAATGAAGACTTTGGAGTGGCCTAGCCAAAGTCCTGACCTGAATCTTATTGAGATGTTGTGGTATGACCTTAAAAAGGCCGTTCATGCTCGAAAACCCTCTAATGTAACTGAATTAGGACAATTCTGCAAAGATGAGTGGGCCAAAATTCCTCCAGGACGCTGTAAAAGCCTCATTGCACGTTATCGCAAATGCTTGGTTGCAGTTGTTGCTGCTAAGGGTGGCCCAACCAGTTATTAGGTTTAGGGGGCAATCACTTTTTCACACAGGGCCATGATGGTTTGGATTTTTTTTCACCTTTAATAATAAACACCTTCATTTACAAATTGCATTTTGTGTTTACTTGTGTTGTCCTTGACTATTGTTTAAATTGGTTTGATGTTCCGAAACATTTAAGTGTGACAAACATGCAAAGGAACAGGAAATGAGGAAGGGGGCAAACACTTTTTCACACCACTGTATATAAACACAGGCGTATTGATAAAGACTGATAAATATCAATTGGAAGAGGTCACAGATAAAATCAAAACATCTATTACGTAGGTTCGAGTGACATAAGAAATAAAGATGTCTAGTCTACCAGATGATACTAAGAGGAGGAAGAAGAAGAACAGAGAGAGAGTGAGGATGAAGTGTGAGGTGATTAGGAATGCTCAGAACAGCACATTCCAAAACAATTTAGTTCCAGTGCATCGTGATACAAACTAGAGACCTTCAGAATTGAGACGCAGAGACAAGGATATGAAACTTATCCGTATGTACTAGATGATTTCCCCTCATTTTCTCCCTAATTTGGTCTGGGAAAATTCCCATCCATCTATTATATGACAGCTACCATCAGGAGAGGTTGAATACAAACACATGCTTCATCCGAGACACGTGAAAATAGTCATAGATATAACACACTCAGAGGAAAGCGCTATCCGCTCTCTTCTGCATACATGAGCTCACAAATACCCTCAATTGCCTAGTGTTTCTATGACTGACAGGGGATGGAGAATATTCCATTCCTCCTATCTGGAAAGCACAACCAATTAGGCTAAATCTCAAATAACGTCCTATTTACTACTTACATATTCTGCCTAGGTGAGCGGTACTGAACTTAAATTTTTGAAGGTCCAGCTACATAACATTCCTTACTTACGAATGCAGCAAAACAGCTAAAATGGCAACCACAGATATGTTTTAATGTGTAACCATTTTTGGTTATAAATGAATATGGTTATTCAAAATGTTATATTTTATTTTGTAATCATGCTTAATGTTACCACTATTGACTCACAGAGATTTTTTTTCATTTGACGCAGGCAAAAACATGTTTCTCTGTTTGTTTTGTTTTCAGTGTTAATGTTTGTTTTTGTTTTTTTAGACAAGAGAGAATTGAAAAATCTCTGTGAAAACATTCCCCTTTTCTGATCTAATGCCTCTAGCCCTGTAGCTAGTCTCTGGTCTGATAAGTGGCCTTCAGCGAAATAATGTACATCTTCACAAATGACTGGATAAACTTTGGATAAAGTTTCATGATGAGAAAATTCGACTCAATTTAGTCGTCTGAAATACTTTGCTGGGTCTACATCTAGACTATGGAACACCAGTGGAGGGCCTTTGACCTATGATACAGCAAAATGCCTTTGTATAGCCAATAAAATGCACTAAATGTAGATTTTGAGATTCAGCTACAGATTCAGGTACAGCTAGGTAACAACAAACAAAAAAAGACTTTTGTTCTATATTTTGTTAGACATCTAATTCAATTTCAATTGTATTCTAGCACATCATCTTTACGATATCCAAAATTTAACTTTGTTACATATTTCACTTGGTCATGGGCCAAATGGCTAGTATTATAGTGAAAAGCTTCTTTTTTTCTGGCCACAATTGGCTATGGCAGTATTTTTGTTTTGTTTTGTTTTTAAGGAATTGGAATGCTCTCCTCAGTGCTATACTAGCTGAACTGGGTTTCTTTCTATAATGTATACAATATAATCCTAAACAATCACTCAGACTTTATTCAGTTGTTTTATAGACGTTATGGCAATACAACACAAAAAAAAAACAACCCACCATTTTCCAATGTGTGTAAAATTCTTCACTCAAAATTATTCTCATATCTCAACCAGCTGCCTTGTACTGTACACATCCCATTTGTTGTGCTGGGATGACTGGGATGAAGTCCGTAAATCTCTCCTCACAGCGATGTTGGATGTGTAGTCTACACAGGAACAGAAGCAATCAGACACTCAGAAACACATAGACAGTGTGACAGTACCACAAAAACTGATTCTGTCCACCCTCTCTATCTTTCTCTATCTCTATCTGTCGTATCTATTTCTCATTCCATCTCTCAGACCTTGTTGAGGCCAAAGTCTCAGTCTGGGTGTCCATTACTAATCGATTCAAGAGCAAGAGAGTGCGATGTGAAATAATAGCCTATCCATGAGAGAAAAGTACAAGGGAATTATCCCATCTCAAGGTTTGTCTTTCCCATTCAGAAACCCCAATGGCTTTGTAATCTGTCTTTATAAACCATCTTAATCTCTTAATTCACTTGTATCACTCCACTGGCTGGCCCTCGTTTTCTTCTGGCGGGCACTTTGTAGCCCTTAATCCTCTAAACTGCAGGAGATTTCCTCCCACTTTCGAAACCTCACCACCGACACCCTGCAAGACGGGGCCAACATGATAATGAGCAGATCTGCCAATTCAGTTTCAGATCTGCCAATTGGTTTCGAGTTATGATGTCCATTTTCAGAATGACGAGTTTCGCAAAGTTCCATAGACATTAGTTGAGCAGTGTATGATGATGTATTAATGATGGGTAAACCCTAAACCACACGAGATGACTGAAGTTTTATACACATTGTTCCATTTATAGCTACCGCAGCAAATTTTTAAATTAATAATCTGTTTATTTCTAGTTATATTTACTGTGGAATGTCCATGAAACAGCTTAATTACTGTTATCACTTAAAGTAAATAATAAAGCTGATCCAGTTTAATCCCACCTAACAATTCATTGGTTTGTAGATTTGTTCATTTTCTGAAACATTACAAATCTAGGACTTTTTTGCTCCAAGAATATTTCAAATTTCTATTTTTCTGAGAAGGTTTTTATAATGTACAACCTCACTTGCTCATTTGGTTTGAACTCATTTTAATTTTGAAATGCACTTTTGCTTCCTGCTCCTGACTCCACCCCTGACCCTCATTGGCTTATATTATTAAAGCAGATGTTTTACGAACAATACAGGAATGATATTTTTGGAATCTAAACTTTTTTTTATTATTCCCCTAATATAATGTAGCCATGAAGGTGAGCAAATGCCACTTTATATTTACAAAAGTGTGTTAAAATTTTCCATGTGTCTTTAAACTCTATTACATTCGTCATTTTAATGTGGCAATGCAGTTTATTGTCTAATCATAGTACTTTGCTCTATAATTACACTCAGTGCTCCAGTCTCATTGGTCAGAAGGTGTATTAGTTTTCTATAACAGCGCCTCTGACAATAGTGCTGGTCCAGATTTATATATTAATGTGCTATATGTAGACATTTTTTAAAGTGAAAACTTACACAAGCACTTGTGTAGTGGATGCACCCCAAAAATTAATTAAAACGGGGGAGCTGTGGCGCAGGTGGTAGAGCGGGTTGTCCACTAATTGTACGGTTGGCAGTTCGATTCCCGACCCACGTGACTCCACATGCCGAAGTGTCCTTGGGCAAGACACTGAACCCCAAGTTGTTCCAATGTCAAGTTAGCGCCTTGCATGGCAGCTCTGCTACCATTGGTGTGTGTGAATGGGTGAATGAAACACAGTGTAAAGCACTTTGGATTAAAGTGCTATATAAGTGTACCATTTAAAATGCTCATATGTTGATGATTTCTATGAGATGCTTAGAATTTTGGATGGAGTCTCCAATTTACAGGGCTCAGTAACACAGCTGTGTTTTTTACTGAAAGAATGAGAAAGAAAGAGAGGCTAGTGAGATAATCTATGTTTATAGCTGTTCACATGTATACGTAAAAGGAACTAACTTGTTTCGTGGACATTCAACAATGTTAAATGTAACTCTAAATGGATAAAAAGCTGTTGTGGTATTTAAAGAATAATACGCATGCGCTTAGTGGTAAATAATAACTTTGCAGTGGTAATGGCAACCCACTTATATACTTTATATCCCTAAAGCAGTATTATTTTGTAGATCATACTAATCCCACTTAGCAAACCTTTCCCCTCTTGCTGTATGGTATGTTGATCACGGCTTCAGTCTGCATGCCAAATAATGCAAAACGAACTCTCTCCGTTTAATATTTAAGAAGTTATCATGAAGAATTAGCCCATTTAGCCACTTGGACTCCCTACACATGTAGTCTGGCACTCCACCAACTAACTCTGCGTGCTCTTTACCTACCAACAGGAACAGCCTAACAACAGGCCAGGAAACAGAAGTACATTCTTTTGTTATTGTTCATTCCTCTTTTTGTGTTCAAATAATAAGTACAAGTTGAAACTACTTTTGACACTTGAAATAAATTGTGCGAACATGATCCAAATTAGGTTATTTAACCTCCGAGTTATTGGCCTGTATTTCTCTCCTGCAGCCTTCTTCTCAATGATGTATGACTCTAGTTTATACACACCAAATCCCATGGTGCACTGCTGCCCTGGGGCCAGCCAGTTGGTTTGAACACTGTGATGGGCGCTGCTTATAGTGTTTGATATCTGAAGAAACTCTTCCATATCTGGATTTAATTCAGGATTATGAAGCTTCATTTTTAGTTAGCTAGCAAAGATGTGGCTCAACATATTTTTTATTTTATTTAATTTTTTACATCAAAGGCAGTGACTATATTCAATGGAAGAATGGAGAAATGGGTGATTTATTTGATATTTGGAAAAGCTATTCAAGTAAAACTTGGAAGAACATACTGATTTCCTCATACCGAGTAGAACAATTGCACAAGAAATCAATGTGCATCTGTGGCACATTTAGGGGGACAGGCACATTCTTAATAAAGACAGATATGGGTTCGTTACAGTTATGAATGTGATCCATATCTGAGCCTAAAATCAAAGATTCTTGTAATGTGAACTTGCTGATGGCACCAACTAAATTTCAATTGAACTATTTATTAACAGTGTAACCACCACGTGTACACTTGAACGTTCTCACAAGAATCTAATCAGGCAATAATGTGATAGCATCACAATACATAAAATCATGCAGGTACAGGTCAAGAGCCTCTGTTCATGTTCTCATCAAATAGCAGAATGGGGAACAGCTGCTAACTCTGTGAGTTTTAACCATGGCATGGTTGTCGGTTCAGTTGGGCTGAATTGAGTATTTCAAAATCAGATTGATTTTCAAAGCCTGTAAAGCAGTGTTCAACAACCCTGTTCCTGGAGATCTACCTTCCTGAAGACTATAGCTCCAACCATAATTGTGCCCACCTAACCATCTAATCACTGCCTTAAGAAGCTTTGGAACTAAAACAGGTGTGTTAGATTTTGGTTGGAGATGAAATCTGCAGGAAGGTAGTTCTCCACGAACAGGGTTGGTGACCATTGCTGTAGAATTTTCACCAAATGTTGCACACCAGGAAATCAAATAACCACTCTTTATAACTGTGGTGAGCAGAAAAGCATCCCAGAACATATATCCTTGAGGTAGATGGGCTACAACTGGAGGACACCACATTGGGTTTCTCTCCTATCAGCCATGAAGAGCTGTAGAGTGTTTTATAGGGGAGGAGACTCATGACCTGTATCGGCATGATTGCATATACAGTATTGCGCTGCTGCCACATGATCAGGCAATAAAGTTGATCTGGCAATGAAGTTCCCAGCATACAGTATGTACTAGAAGATTTGATTGTTGCTACTCATGTTCTGGCCTTAAATAAACATGTTTTTCATGAGCTCAGTTCAGATGGGGGCAGAATCAGGAGAGGCTGAAATGCAGAGTTTAGCTGAGGCAGCTGTGGACTCTGTGTTTAAAGGGGAGGAGACGGGCTGCCAGGAAAACTGTCCATTCGCACTTCACCCCTTTTGTGAGGAGGCTGCCGCCGTGGCTATAATCATCACACCCAGAACGCACACAAAAGCCACGGAATGGGCGACCATTCACAGCTTGACAGGCTTTTCACCTTTTCAACTGTCTGTCAACACATCCTGGCATTATTCGGTCCAGCTCCCAAATGAACTGCCCATAAGCATGAAGCCTGCTGCGCATCAAGTATGGTGTGCGTATTAGCAGCAGAATTAGGCATGTTGCATTCACTTTCATAAAATCGCCAACATGTGACAGAAACCCAACACAAAAGACATGGACTGAATAGTGTGATGCATAACAAATAAAATGTTTAGACGAGGCATCCTTCTCCATCCCTGCAGACTTCTATTGCAATTATAGTGTCACTTTTCGATATGCAGCAGGGTGCAGAGGATTGGTATTGGAGAGATGTGTGTGTGTGTGTGTGTGTGTGTGTGTGTGTGTGTGTGTGTGCGCGTAAGGGGTATACACACTAATGCACAACTCGTGCTTTATATGTCATGTTAATACAAATGCAGGATTTGTCAAACCGCAGTACTTGGGCCCCCACAGATTAATATACGGTGATTATGTCTACAGTTGATTGATTAGAAACTATATACAAGGTGGTATAAACTTTTGTGCACCCTGTATTTCTGTAGAAATGTTGGAAGTGAGTGAAAAATGCATTCACACGCAGGTACCAAAAGGAGTGTAGTGTCCATTAAAATTTTATTCTTTTTCATTTTATTTCAAGGCGCGCGATGGCTAACATGTTAGCATGTTTTCCTCACACCACCAGGGTTTGGGGTTCGATTCCCACTTCTACCATATGTGTGTGCAGAGTTTGCATGTTCTCCCCATTCTACGTGGGTTTCCTCCGGGTACTCCGGTTTCCAAAGACATGCATGGTAGGCTGACTGGCATGTCCAAAGTGTCAATTGTGTATGAATGTGTATATGATTGTGTCCTGGGATGGATTGGCACCCTGTCCAGGGTGTACAACACCCTGTGCCCGATGCTCCCTGGGATAGGCTCCAGGTTCACCATGGCCATGAAGTGGTATAGAAAATGAATGGATAGATGGATGTATTTCCCATTTCAGAACATAATAGTTTGTTTAGAAATGTGAATCATACCATACATGATTGTATAATTTGTTTATTTCTATGTAGTTGATGATTGGTCGTTCAATCTCAAGTGGTCCAATGCAAGGTGCTTGAATGTTTTTAAGTTTCTTATTATTTATTTATTTATTTATTATTATTTTTTTTTAATGATTACCTCTATGTATTGGCATTGCAAAATCAAAATGATTATCACCACAGAGCTGTGCTGGTGTTTCTCATGTGATAAAAACAGTAAATGACTTCTGAGCACAGGTCTGTTTATGTCTGTTTATTTGTAAAAACACACAACTGAACACTGTACTTCCATATATGGATAAAATCTATTCACATATATCAACTGTACACTTGTACCAACAAATCAGGCTGGTTCGACGCTGCAGAGTTTACCTCGAATTTCAAACTATTTTTACAGCAGAATGCTACACTCGAGCACTTATTTCTGGAAAAATTTCAGGCTCATATCTGGTCCCCCACCAGAGATATTCAACCTGAAGTGAGGGAATTTCCATCCATCTTCTACCGCTTACTCCTTTTCAGGGTCACTCGGAACCTGGAGCCAATCCCAGGGAGCATCGGGCACAAGGCGGGTACACCCTGGACAGGGTGCCAGTCGTGAGGGAATTTATTATATTATTAAATTGCACTTTCTCACCTCTTTTAAAAAGAAGATGTTTCATACCAGAAATGTTCTGCCTGCACTTACCTAGATACCTCCTAAAAAATTAAGATTGACACTGAAACTATTCCAATTATAAATTGAGCCTAAATGTGGAACTGTGAGCAATCAGGAGCATTACATTTGGACTTAAGTTGCACATGACTGTGCAAAATGTTTATATATGTACATGTACCCTGTAATGTGTTCTAGAGATCAGTTTTTGTCCCACTGAGCCAGGACTGTCCTGAGCCGAGATATTGAGGTTAGCATAAACAGCTCTATAAGCTAAATTGCCGTTGTAGTTAAACCATGTAAAGTAAAAATAAAAAAGCTCGTTGGTTTTGCAATGCCAGTACATAGAGGTAATAATTTTTTAAAAATGTCATTTAAAATGGTCAAGCAACTAGCTTGGCAATTACTGGACCACTTGAGATGGAATGACACCGTGGAAACTGGAGTAAGATGGGAAGTAGAACAGGAAGTTCCGTGAGACAATGGTTATAGTCTTGATTCACTAATATGTTCTACAGTATATTCTTAGAATACACACAAGGGGTGTCCAATCTTATCCACAAAGGGCCAGTGTGGGTGCAGGTTTTCATTCCAATCAAGCAGGAGTCACATCTGATTCCACCTGTTCAATCAGTTGAGCTTGGCTTTCAATAGACTCAGCTGTGGCTTCTGCTCGGTTGGAATGAAAGCCTGCACCCACACCGGCCCTTTCCGGATAAGATTGGACACACCTGACATACACTATGCACTTAACTACTCAGAAAAAAAGGTGACTTTGTAGTTGTTGTAATGCCTCAGATCAAACAAAATGACATGATAACCCCACGCCATTGAAAAGTTCTAAAACCATCTCCAATTTTAAAATCCATGATGCATCAGCGAAAATGTTTAGCAAAAATCCAAAATATGTTCCTGCCGTTGATGGTTCCACCAGGTGCCAGGTACATCTTGTTCAAAATCCGTTTTCTACGAGACTTGAACCTGGAATAGAAGTTCAGATTCCCACAGGACAACAACCCTAAGCAAGCTACAGTGGAGTGGATCAAATCCAAGAACTTGAACGTGACTTGAAAATTTGTGAAAAGCCTCATTCTTCATTCAACCTGACAAAGCTTGAGCAATTTTGCCAAGCAGAACATTCACAAATATCAAGATCCAGATGTGCAAAGCTTATATAGACATGTCCTAGAAGACTTGCAGCTGGAATTGCTGCAAAAGGTGTGATGAATGCTTGTGCCAATACAAACTCTTAGACATATTGTGTAAATCAAGTCCAAATTAATTCCATTTCAATTCCAGGTTTTGACTGTACAAATTAAGGAAAGTGCAAAGGGGGGTGTGAATACTTAAGCAAGGCATTTGACAACTTCCATATACAAGCACAAAAAAGGGGCAGTCTACTTTTTATTTCTTTGTTTGAAACCTGGAACAAAGGAAAATTTGCGTTTCTAGTGCAAACATGCATCAGTGCAGAATTTTCTCTAAACAGGTATGAAACAGCAAGTAGAAAATGAAGTACAAATTGATATCCCAATACCTCAACAGCACCAGAACAACCATCAAAATTTGAACTGATCCTGTACTTTTGGCTGTGAAAGCAGTGTTTTTGCTTTGAACATCAGCTATTACTGGTTCCTGACTACAAAACCTGTCCAGCATTCAGCATACCATTTCTCAGCACTTTTCCTACATCCTAGTACACTACATCTTGTCAAATTCCCACCAAACATGTTCAAAATATAGTTATGCAAAGGTGTCTCTAGCATGGTTGGTGATGACTGAATTTGAGTAACGGAGCGTCTGAATGAATAGCATGTCAGTCATTTTAATGACTTGTTTTTGTCCAGTCGAATAAATGTTTTAACGGAGCGCCAAGGTTCCGAGTTATTTTTACTTTTGGAAACTAATATCCCCTCAACACTCGTTCGTTCCTTTAGCAAGTGGAATCTTGTCCCAAATAGTAAGAATTAAAATGACTTGCAACGAAGCCCTGAGGCTGAGAGCCAGCTAATTTATTATTAAGGCATGGTGAGGGACCTGAACCCTTTCTGCTGTATATCGGCTCAGAGGTTAAATGAATATTTTGGCATTTTTGCACAAATAATTATACTGAGTCTCATGTACAGCATTTCCTGTTATTCCTTTCTTTTTTTTACGTTAATGGCTCAAGCCCCAACATCCATCTACGACAGGTACATGATTTGTTGAAAAATAAAAAATAAAATCCTGAATATGTAGATCAAGTTGGACTTGTTTGGTACTTTTCATGGATTCATTTGATTTCTCTTTGATTATTCTGTTAGAATTAAACTCAACATGAAATAAATGCTGTAGGCTTTTGATATTATACTATTAAACTTACTCATACACACACACACACACACACACACACACACACACACACACACACAACATACTGTCACATCAGTGGATCTGTCGATTCCATCATATTTGCTTTGTTTGGGTGATTTTACATTCATTTATTTCTGTATTCATCAGGCCTTTCAAAAGCTACATTGGTCTGTTTTCTGGTTTTATTCTTTGTTCCATTCTTTCTTGTAAAATATATTGTGTGTACGTATATATATTTATGTATTTATTTATTTATTTTTTACTTTCCAAGATTAAAGTCATATATTCCAAAATGCTGGGGCTTTTAATCAAAACGAAATTGCGGACTGTTCTCTAGCACTAACACAAAATTAATTTGCGAGATTAATACAAGCAATAAAGAGCCTCCAGTGTGGCCCACTGATTGCAAATGTGCAGCTTACTGCCAGGATTCGCAGGTTTGAATCGTCACGGTGTGTGTCTTAGGTGTCATGAAGCTGGTAGGCATCAGTTCCATCAGGAAATTTCGATCTGTCAGTACACAACGTGTCTGCAGGAGAGCTGAGTTTAGGTCATCTTTTTCGTAGAATCACAGGCCTTTCCACTTTGACAGAAATACAGTGTATGTGTATTTGCCGTGACGTTATGTAGTCTGAGTTTGATAGATAGATAGATAGATAGATAGATAGATAGATAGATAGATAGATAGATAGATAGATAGATAGATAGATAGATAGATAGATAGATAGATAGATAGGCAGACAGGCAGACAGACAGAGACAGATAGATAGATAGATAGATAGATAGATAGATAGATAGATAGATAGATAGATAGATAGATAGATAGATAGATAGATAGATAGATAGATAGATAGATAGATAGATAGATAGATAGATAGGCAGACAGGCAGACAGACAGAGACAGATAGATAGATAGATAGATAGATAGATAGATAGATAGATAGATAGATAGATAGATAGATAGATAGATAGATAGATAGATAGTGTAGATAGATAGATAGTAGATGATAGATAGATAGGCAGACAGGCAGACAGACAGAGACAGATAGATAGATAGATAGATAGATAGATAGATAGATAGATAGACAGATAGATAGATAGATAGATAGATAGATAGATAGATAGATAGATAGATAGATAGATAGATAGATAGATAGATAGATAGATAGATAGATAGATAGATAGATAGATAGATAGATAGATAGATAGATAGATGTGGAGGACAACATAAGAAAAAGAATGTATATAGGAAGGAGGGTTATTGTATTTAAATGCCTTTATAGGTGGTGACTTCAGTTTAGACTGTAAAAACAGACACATTGGAAGGACAGAAGGAAGGAAGGAAAACAAGATAGGAAGGAAGAAAGGAAGGAAAGCTATTGTTTAAATGCCTCTGTATGGGGTGATTTCAGGTTAGAATGTAAAACGTTAGATGCCAAGTAAAGGAAGGTCATTGTGTTTCAATGCCCTCCGTATGTGGTAATTTGGGTTTATAATGTAAAAAGGAGAAATAAAATCCCTCGTGTTGCTGGAGATAGCTTGGAGCCCACTGAGTTGAATTATAAATTGATAATGGTGGCAAAATTGGTAGCCATCAGTGACAATGTGCTCCATCGTTTACATATTGTTAAAATGAAGCAGCATGATAATCTCAGTAATAGAGTTCTCAGTGCTTAAGTGGGCCATAGAGCTAAGAACTATGATTTGAGTTTTCGTGTCTTGCTCCCTCAGTGTCCTCACAAGATCAACTTGTGTTAGATTCATAAGGTAACTTTTCGGCACCCTTCCCATGTTACAATGTCTATAACTGAATGATTTCTCTCCTCATGCAAATAAGCAAAATGTATGTATGAAATGAATAACAGAAGTTTTCTAAAGTAATACAATTTTGAAAGTGCTGTTTTCAAAATTATTACCACCCATACTATTATTGGTTGAATCCTCCTCCAGGTGGAACATTTTATACTCAAGTTCAATTTGAATTCAGACCACAGGTGCTCCAAAGGGTTCAATCTGCATACTGAGATGACCTTTGGCATATACTGAGTTGGTGTTTCTGTCTTAACCTCCTGGCAGAGACAACCAGGTTTCACCTAAAAACATCCTGGTTCCTAGTGGGTGTGTGGGCTTTTCTTTGTATACAGTACAACAACACAGAATTACAATTTGTGAATCGCTCTCAGGAAAAGCGTTTTCATTACACCCCTTTCCAAACGTCTCGTTTTTAGACAACTGGTGAAAAATTGTGTATTTTAAAACTTGACAATCCCAACGGTCAAACAAACTGGGAAATTCTGAAACTGTGAGTTTTGAAAACCTTTACAGTTGGTTTCTCTACAGCTTTCCCACAGTGCCGAAGGGCGGTATTCTCACGTGTCCAATTCTTGGCCAATGTTAACTATTACAAACTTTTAAACTTTGTTTTTTAAGATTATTATTATTAGCTGTAGTTTTTGTTTGCACTTTTATGCTTAAGGGTATTTTAACTCTTTATGTATTTTATATCCATTATACTTGTGCAGTTCAACAACTGTCTGTTTCGATTGCATATACAATCACCATCCACTTTATTTAATGAAGGCAAGGATTCACTGAAAATGTACACTTGAAGATTTTAA
The DNA here is from genome assembly GCA_012411365.1 of Ameiurus melas. Classification (NCBI taxonomy): domain Eukaryota; kingdom Metazoa; phylum Chordata; class Actinopteri; order Siluriformes; family Ictaluridae; genus Ameiurus; species Ameiurus melas. Next base: position 4,790,750 of record CM022769.1, read on the forward strand.
ATGTCCTGGCAACATTTTTCCAAATCTTTAGTTGTCCCATTTGGATGAGCCTATGCCCGCTGTAGCCTCAGATTCATCTTCTTGGCTGACAGGAGTGACGAAAAGCTCAAAAGTTGTGCCTTCTGAGATGCCTTTCTGCTCACCATGGTGGTAATGAGTGGTTATTTGAGTTACCGTAGCCTTCCTGTCAGCTTGAACTAGTCTTGTCATTCTCCTCATTAGCCATGCATTTCCACCCACTGGATGTTTTGTTTTGTTTTTCGCACCATTCTCACCCTTTCACACCATGCCATTAAATTTTTTTTATATGATTGGCTGATTGGATAATTGCATGAACTAGCAAGTGTACAAGTGTTCCCAAAAGTGGTTGGTCAGTGTACAGTATATGTATACGCAATATCTTAGTTTTTTAAGGTTGTTTGGCTGATTTAAGTCATTGTATGGCATCATTTATGTTATTTATATCATTTTTGCTGTTTTCTTGAAGCTACGTCCAAATCATGACAAATATAGCCATGGGCATACACAAACAGGGCAATTCATCTATTTCAACAAAGCCAATAAATAGCAATAAATTCATATTTATTATAGTGACATTTAAGAACAGTAGAGATCTATAAAGGATGTACTTGTCATTTACTTTTCCTAACAGCTCATGCCTGCAAATTTATCACATTTCTCATGATGAAGGTGAAGGTTAGTTTGGGCAGTAAACATTGCAACGTTTTCCAGAAACCCCTCATTCATTCGCGACTGAATCTGTACAAATCTTTCAATGAGATCAGGTTCAGTCCGTTATTAATGTGTCTGCGACAGGCTCTCTCATCCCGATCTGTGCTCTTTTCTTTCGCTCTTTGGCCCATTGGATGCTCTCCGTGCAGCTGGCAAGACTGTATTTAGGAGCTGCTGTGCATGATGGCCTTTAGCAGAGAATGTAATTTCAGGCTCCATTGGGGGAATAAAAGAAAAGAAGAAGAATGATAATGCAGTAGAAGGTCAAATATTGATCGTGTTATTGAGAGCTTCAGGCTTTAGGCGAGCAGAGTGTAAAAACCTGCTGCAGGCCTTTTCTTCCTCCGAGATACTGCGAGTGACAAAGCAAGGATGGGGGAGAAGATAGAGAGGGCAATATGCCATGCATCTCTTTTCGCGATTTGACAGAGCACAAGATTTGCACAGAGTTCTTCAATTCCGCGCCTGTCCGATGGTGTTTAGTGTATGTGGGAAAATCTTGCCTGTGTCCTTGTAAGTCAAATGGTCCCAGGAGATTCAGATGAGGCTGCGGCACGGGTGAATATTTCTGCTCAGCGCACATATCCTAATGCTATTCCAGTCCATAGAGAGAGGCTTCAGACCAAGAGAAACGTCTTCACCAATCAGCACACAGCCCCTCAACCTTGGGCCGGCGACCAGGCCAAGCCGCTCCTTCAGTGAATATAAATGAAAGCGACACACAGACAGGGGTTGTTAGCCGGCCTTATTTACTCTCTGCAAAAGCTTGGCTGGTGTTAAAAGTACTCCACTGCAAATGCTGTCATACACATCCTTCCACCTTTCCTGTCCTCTATTTAAAAAGCTCTCTTTAAAAAATCTATGTAATTTCCACATGTCTTTGGTACATGAATGTACTGGTCAAGTTCATGTTCTTTTCAGAATACCTAGAATATTTAATTCCAACAAAATGTTTTAAATTAAACTTTCCGAAGGTTAAGGTTATGGCATTGTTAGTATTTGTACCTTTCCGTACACCTTGATTCGTATAAAAAAAAGTAAAACCACCACCATGTCCTTGCTCATTCAAAGTCATCCAATTTTTTTTTTTTTTTATTACATCAGTTTTATGAGCATGTGAAAGTCCAAGTAATAGATGGAGAAAAAGGAGACTGCTCATTGTTTCATCCTTTATCAAACTTATTCGAACAGATTTATTCAGAAATCATTCATACGAGCATTCACACAAGAAAGTTGGTGTTCGTGAAAATCCGTCAAATCCAGAAAAAACCTTCTTAACCTACCCGTGCTCCCGAGTGTGTGTACATATAAGAAGACTAACTAATGTAAACCTTAACTTGATTGACTTTAAATTGTTCAATTTGAATGGATTATTGTACTTTTATATATGGAATATCCCGTCAAGTTTAAATGCTGTAAATGCATTTAGCATACCTTTTTATCCACAGCATCTTATAGAAGTCTGTTGGCGTTTCTATTAAAAACACACCCTCATGCTAGTTCTCTAGGTCAGGGACTAAGAATACCATTGATAACATTTTGTGAAAATTGGTTTTATATTATTGGCATTATTTAAAGAATATGAAAAATAGATGGAGTATGCAAGCCGACACAAACCTATAAATCAAGACAAATTGAACTATTCAGTCAATTATGACAAAAGAAATTACGCCATTTAACACGGGACAGGCCGGTCTGTCTGCAAAGAGCTATATGCCATATACAAATACCTCAGCTGAGGAAAATAATCAGAGCTCATTTATTATTATTATTATTATTATTATTATTTTATTATTATTATTATTATTATTATTATTAATATTATTATTATTATTATTATTAAAATTGTGCTCTCCCCGTTCTTTGGGGGTTTCCTCTGGTTACTCCAGTTTCCTCCCCTAGTCCAAAGATATGCGTTTTAGGCTAATTAGCATATCTAAGTTTTCTGTAGTATGTGAATGGGTGTGTGATTGCGCTCTGCGATGGATTGGCCCCCATCCAGCATGTCCCCTAAGTTCCCTTTCAGAGGCTCCCTGCCACCCTGTGTAGGATAAGCGGTAAAGAAAATGGATGGATCGTATTCATTTTATTTATTTATTTATTTTTTTTTACATAGAATTGAGTCATAATAACATCCACAGGTTTATTTCCAGACACATGCAAAATCGAGATTTTTCTTTTAGCAGAAAGTACAAAGGTTATTTGAACCTTTTCTCGAGTAAGATGTCGTTACTTTTTAAAATAAAATAAAAAATAAATAAAATAAAATAAATATAAAAATAAAATAAAATAAAAAGTATGAATATTGTACTTGAAACAAAAAACAACAAAACTGTCTACAATTGGCGGACATTTTTTTCATCATGTGACTCACAGGTCAAAATGACCTGATCATAATCACTGTAATATTAAATATCTTTTCTGTTCTTTTTTTTAATGAGAAAAGTTTCATTTTATGTTTTCACTGTTCTACTTGGGGCATTGTGACTTGAACCAAAATAGTTAAGTGCACAAATTACAGTAGATTACTTTAACATCTGACTGTAAGAACAGTGTGTCGCTTTTATGCAGTACATTGCAGATGGGCGCCATTTTCAGAATTTGAACTAAATGCTTGAGGAGCTTTAGCAGCATATGAAGTGAGTTTTGGCATTTATGGTAAGGTCATGGATCTTGTTCACTTGGGTGAAGATTGTGAAAGTAGATGTGCTTTGTTCACTAATGTACATGCTGAAACATGACATGCTTGGGTGTTATGATGCAGGTTGAATGCTCTTGACTGGACTGATAATAACCTTTAGGCGAACCACCGGGGATGGACTTTTCCAGTATCGCAGAGGATTAATCACGCATTATTCTAAAGCTGGGTTTACTCAGGATGATTTTTCTGTTAGGGAAAAAAAATCATTCTTTGTAAATGAATTCTTTGGACGCATTAGAACGCATGTGATGTGCTTAGTGGTATCCAATTTAGTGTTCTTGTGACAAAAGAAAGTTAATAACAAATGTCTGAATTTATTTTATTTTATTTTATTTTTTTTAATGCTTGGAGGACAGCATATTTTAGGTTATGCAAAACCCATAGCAGAGCTACAAATATGGTAGCGTCAATGATTAAATATAAATGAAACATGATAAAGGACAGAACATCCACATTACCTCAAGCTCACTTTTTCTTTATTTCTTTTTACAAGACGAGTCCAGATCATGCTGATTGATGATGTAAACAGAGCGTAGTGAACATTTTCCTTGGTATGTTCAGTTCATAAATCTGAAGGTGTTGATTCATTTTGTTAAACGGTAATTTTATAATAATGTCTTTTCTATAGTAACAGCTCATTCACAGGGATGTGTATGGTGGACACTCTGTATAATCTAAATCTAATAATAAAGTGATAGGGACAAATTTGTTGTTGAACAAAGAACGATGCATAATCATTGACGTGGTAGTAGTTTTGTTAGATGTTTATTAACATTTATGAAAGGAGTGTCCAGTGTCAGTGCTTTGAAACAGTAGGTTTTCCACCACGGGAAAGTCTTCAGGACAGAGAAATTTACACTGTCTGGTTTCTTGGTAATAAGGTCTCTTTTCCAAGCTGTGTTTTGTTTTTTTTCTTCAAGCGAGAGTAAAAACAAGAAGCCGAGTGAGGGAAAGACTGCTGTAACCTATAGTTGAGGTCATACAGTAAGAATACATACCCCTTATAGAATCTCCAATGTGTTAATAATAAAGAAAAAACAAGAGGAATCATAAAAAAGCATTTTGTATTTAGGACTGAATAAATATGTTTACATCTGTAAAGATGTCTATATGTAAAGATGTTTACATCTAGTCCACAAGACACAATAATAAATGAATTTGCTGAAATGAACCAGTTCAAACGTTTGCGTACACTCGATTCTCAATACTGTGTGTCGTTACCTGGATGATCAACGATTGTTGTGTGTTATGTTTTGTGATAGTCGTTGTGATCGATGAGTCCCTTGTTGGTCCTGAGCAGTTAAACTGCCCACTGATTTTCAGAGGAATCCTCCAGATCCTGCACATTAATTAGTTTTCCAGCATCTTCTGCATATTTGACCCTTTTCCAACAGCGGCTCTATGATGTTGAGATCCATCTCTTCACACTGAGGACAACTGAGGGACTCGTACACAACTATTAAAAAAGTGCAAACATTCACTGACGGTCAAGAAGGCAACCGGGTGTGTTAAGAGGTGGTGTGTGTGCGGGGGGGACACGGACGGACTTTTGAGCAGGATCATTGGTGTAAATTGTTTTACAGTCCTACAAGATTTACATGAGATATGTACATGTTCCACAGAAGACCAAACTATAACAGTTTACAACAATCATCCTGGTCAAAAGTTTACACCCTCCTGACTCTCATTGGGGGTTCGATTCCTCTGCCTGTCTGTGCGGAGTTTGCATGTTCTCCCCATGCTTCGGGGGTTGTCTCCAGTTTCCATCCCATTCCAAAAACCTACGTACATGCATGTCGACTGATCGGCATTTCCAAATTGTCCGTAGTATGTGAATGGGTGTGTGTTTGTGTGTGTGTGATTGTTCCCAATCCATCCAGGGTGGGCACTACTTGTAGGATAAGCAGTACAGAAAATGGATTGATGGATGGAGTCCCTCAGTTGTTCCTAAGTGTGAAAAGATGGATCTCAACGTCATATAGTTACTGTTGGAAATGGGTCAAATATGCAGACGATGCTGGATAAGCAAATACTGTACAGAACCTGGACGAAGAACAGTGGGCAGTGTGTTTAATTTTTTTTACTTATGATTTTACATAACATCAGAATTTGAAATAATCCCCTTCTCAGTGTTTCATTTTCTATAACAGCATGACCTGCCATGTTTTATTTTTATTTTTTTTACTTAACCACAGGTTTATCATTAGAGGATCTTGATCGTATAATCTAGCACACATTATCAAACAGGTTGCTATAGAACTCAGACGAGATTTTATTAGCATCATCTCGTACAGTGTGACTCGTGATAGTCTTAAAACGCTGCTGAAATCACACAGTGTAAAACAAGCTTAAGAAAAGTAATGAAGGCTTTTCAGTTCATAAAACGGTACTGTAGAGTTCAGCAGCAGTCGTGATGCAGTGGGTAAATCCACTCCGCTTTTACTGCATGCTCGCCCCATTAAAAGTGAGGGACATTAGGTGGAAGTAATGAGGATTCACAGCATGTAAATACAATGATTTCTGTGTGCAATTGGAAAGCCTTCACAGTCTAGTTAAGTGAGCTCATGAAGCATTCCGAGCAATGTCGTACGGGGCTTAGGTTGGTGTAAAAAATTATAGACTAAAAGGAGGAATTACAGCATTAGTGCATGTTTGTTAGGACGGAAGTGCTAATATGAAACCCTCTCATTGCTTTCCCCGGGTGCAGACAAGAGACTAAGTAAAATATTTCGTGCAACACTTCCATCTTGCCATGAATGCATAATCAAACTCGCCCTGCGTGATTCTGTTTGGGAACTGAATTCATCAGTCTTGCCGAATATCTCATTTACTGGTACAATCTAATGGCTTCATTTGAATGTGGCTTCGAAAATTTGCCTAAATGTTCCTCTGCCGTTCCCCACTGCTGTAATGCTATATGAACTGCTACTTTATTTCATGTTTTGATGTTGGGGCTGATTACTTAAGCCATTTTTTCCAGCTGTTTGAGTAAATGGATTTTATCCCTTGGACAGCCCTAAAGCGTAAATGGTATGCTTTTTTTTCTTCTTCTTCTTCTTCTTCTTCTTTTTCTTTTTGAAATTGTTCGTTTTAGTAGAAAGTTTCATCATTCATAATTCTGAAGAAAAAGTTGCCTCTGTGTTTTTTATTCCAGGAAAACATATGGAAAACTAAAGATGAACTAATATTTCGTTTTAATCTGTGAACAAACAATATTTAAGTAAAGTTAATAAAAACAAAGTAAATATTTGTGTCTGTTTTGTTTGTTTGTTTGTTTGTTTGTTTGTTTTTTACAGTATTCATATCAGATTTTTTTTTTTTTTTTTAATGTTACATGAAAAGCAAGCATCTCCAGGGTCGGGGGTTCGATCTCCTCATCTACCCTGTGTGTGCGGAATTTACATGGTCTACTCGTGCTTCGGGGGTTTCTTCCAAGTACCAGTAATCAGCCGTTCAGGGAAAGTTCTAAATAATCACAGTGTCTTTTATCGGCATTTTGAACGTTAATTTGATTCTTTTCCTAAAGTGATTTCGGCCATCTTTCTTTTCATTTGAATCTGTTACACTACATTTATGTATTTACAAAGTTACATTTATGTATGAACATTGGTTATCAAGCCATCCTGTAATCTAATTCAAATGTTTGTGATGTTTATTGTCACCTGAACCCCTTCTATATAAATTAGTTGCCTCAAGTACCCCTGGTAGGCGCTTGGCCTAGTCATCTAATTTAAATTTGGATGTTCCTCCTTAGATGATTTTCTCTGTCCACGTGGGGCACCGTTAGCACATTTGCCTTGCACCTACAGGGTTGGGAGTTCGAATCCCACCTCCATTATGTGTATGCATGTTCCCCCTGTGCTTCAGGGCTTCCTCAGGATTCTCCGGTTTCCTCCCCCAGTCCAAAGACATGCACAGTAAGCCGATTGGCATTTGAAAGTTGTCCGTAGTGTGTGAATCTGTGTATGATTGTGCTCTGTGATGGGTTGGCACCCCATCCAGGGTGTCCCATGCCTTGTGCCCCAAGTTCCCTGGATAGGCCTCAGGCGACCCTGTGTAGGATAAGCGGTATGGAACGGATTTGAAGGATTTCTAAAGAACACTTTTTAAAGTGTGTGTGTGCACACTGTATGCTTTTTGGTTATGCACATGCTATATGAGTAGTCTGGATGTTTTCCATTTCACGAAGGCAAGAGCAGAAATAACTTTATTTCGAACTCCCAGGTGAAAACAGTGAGAGCAGCATCTTTGGACTTCCATCTCCTCCTTCCTGTGTAGATAGCACAGACGAAGAAAAAAACCACACACACACACACACACACACACACACATACACACACACAACACACCTGCAGGGCAGTTTTTTATTTCTTTTATTAGATGTCAAGTTCAGATAAAGATTCAAGCTATCGGGTAAACACTATGACAGCTATTACAAGGATATTTTGTCTGTGAAACAGTCAAAAACAGTCAGGATTACTCCAAAAGAAAAAAAATATATATATATATATATATATATATATATATATATATATATATATATATATATATATATATTTATATTTTTTTTTTTTTTTAAAGTAAAATCGGATTGGGAATTCAGTGCCACTTTGAGTCATGTCTGACATCTGGATCATTTTTTAATATTTGATAAATTCATGCTTCATTTTAGCCTGCAACATTTTTCTGTCACAGTGTTATATTGTGTTTCTCAGCTCCTTTTATTTCCTGTTACCTTTCACCTGTTCCTTCAAAAGAAAGGCGTACGGTTCGGCAAAAAAAAAAAAAAAGAGTCAATATTAATGTATATATTTATTCATAAATCTGTCCTCTTGTATTATTCATTTCGAGAAACAGTGTGAATGTGAGTGTGTGTGTGAGCGAACAAGTGTGTGTATAAGAAAAAGACTGATTTCTCGGATGTGTGAACCCACAGAATGGCTAATTAAATTCCAATGCAAATCCAGCAGTATTTCGTGACAGCTTGTGATAAAAACCCTATTGTGTTTAATGATATGCTTTGTGAATGTGCATGAGTGGAGATGGAATTGAAAGTGGGGGGTTTGAGGGAGGATGAATCCAGACAGAGCATCCAGCCTACCTGTGGACGTGCTGCAGGATGTGGCGAAGAGGGGCCGATTCGGATCGCAGGAATAACAATACCGATGAGGATTATAATAACAAAGATGATTATAGTGCTAAAGCATCTAATGAAAGTCTTCACAGCAATTATTTCATTACATGATACCGTTTCAGCTTGGCCTTTAGGTCAGAATTTGCTGAGTTGCCAATAGAGTTGTATATAGTTGTAGCTTTTATTCAAAATGTACATGAGGAAGAGAGAGAATGGTTTTTAAATATAAATATTCAGACTCAACTCTCTTTATTTCATATAGTTTGCGTATAGAGCTGCGAGGCGAACAGCATACAGGTTGGTTCGTAGTGCCAGCTATAAGGTTTATAGTAATGCACTTGTTCTAATAATTTTATTTATTTTTTTTGTAGAATTTTTTTTTTTTTTTTAATTATAGGATTTCTGTAAGAGTTTATGTAGCATTTATGGAAGGAGTCTCCAGTGTCAGTGTTTGTAACAGTCAGACGTAACGCTGTAACTTTAAGTTTTCCAACAGAAGAATGTTTTCAGGTTCCTCGTTAACATGACAAGCTGTGTTTTTCCTCTTGTAATTATTAATAGAGAGAAACAGAGAGGCTGGTGAGCGAATGACTGTTCATAGCTCCTCTAACATAAGTGATAACAGGATAATTGGTTATTTATTATATTTGACTGTTGAAGGTCAAGGTCAAGGCTTTGACCACAGTGAACTTCTGAGTCACATCAATTACCTATAGCACCTTTATGTATATATATATATATATATATATATAATTTTTCTCCTTTCTCTTCCCTTTCCTTTTCTCCCCGTTCCCCTTCCATTTTTTTTTGTTTTTAATTATTTTTGTTTTTTTTTTTTAAAAAAAAAAAAGGAAAGCCCCCCCCCCATATATATATATATAATATAAAGAGAGAGAGAAAATAGAGAGAGAGAGAGAGATAGATTGATGTAAACTGAAGTACAGTTTACAAATGCCACATTCTTCCCTGTGCTTTTAGCAACCAGAGACCACTCTTGTTTTGTAATGAGAGAGAGAAGCAACTTGTGGTGCTTATGCAGATTGTACAACAGCTTTTGGTGCTTTACAGAGTGATAATAATACAAAATGGCATAAAATAATATTTATAAAACAATATGAGTGCATTGATTAAAGAAAGAAAATGCATAAAAAAATTGTTAAAATGTACAAATAAAATATTGCCTTAATTAAAAAGTAATAAAAAATCTGAATTTGTATTAAAAACCAGAAACCTTATAAAAAGTAATTCATTTAACATTACTAACCTTTATATGTAACTATACAATACATAATTACTTTATTTCATGTGTGTGTGCATATATAAATAAATATATATATATATATATATATATATATATATATATATATATATATATATATATATATATTATATATATATACAGTATAATGTGTGTGCGTGTGTAGTTTACTCTCATTTACATTATTACGTTACATTATTTACAATATTACATCATGACATTTTTGTTTCTTATTTTCTCAACTTCAGTCTTGATATGTGCTCAGCTCATCACCTCATCTTCATGCATGATGGAAATCAAATGTAATAAAAATAAATTGAAACAAGATGATCACCGGTGGCACACAGGCAACATGCAGCTACACAACATGAGCGTGGGATGAATATGTTCGGTCCATATGCTGTATTTTTTACACACCATTCACCATACACACGTCTGTACGCGCATATAGCGATGTGCAGTGTGTTAGTGCACGCTGATGGCCCCTCGCTGCGTTCCTGCCGAAGTTCACCAAGCAGGAAGAGCTGAAGGGGAGGGCACCCAGTGGAAGCTGAACAAACAGCCTGTCAAGGTTAATCACATCCAGCCCTGTGAAGGCCTTCAGGACTGCTCCTCGTATCCCCCACCAAACACACACACACACACACACACACCCATACACACATCCTTGAGCTGGAGGGAGGTGGGAGCAGGTGGATGTGTGCTTTAAGAAGCGAAGGGCACGCAGTAAAATCAGCAGTGTTAACTGTACTCCTACGCTGCTGGATTTGACTGTGGTGAACTCCGCAGGAGTTTATTAAACATTTCTGGTTTTAATACACATCCTCTGCAACAGATCTTACCTGTGCGGCACGTGATACAGTATAAAAGTCTTACGGAGGAGATTCTCCAAGTATACAGTATATATGCAGAAATAAAAACAAGGTAAAGGCTGAATCAAGTTGTTTATACAGTATATGTTGTCATGTTATTAGTATAATTAGATTTGATCAGATTTGGACTCTTGGGGCTGAATTCAGTATTTCTGTCCAATGCCAGTTTCTGACAATTTGTTATAACCAAAATGTTTAATCTGAAATGTAAAATACAATATGGAATATTCATTCAATCATATTGAGAAACCACTTCATCCTGCTCAGGTGATGTTAGATCTGGAATCTATCCTAAGAACACTGGACATGACTCAGGAATACACACTGAATTGGACACCAGTCCATCTCAGGGCACCACACCCACATTCACATACAAAACCCCTCCTATGGACAATTTAGCATTACCAATTGACATATCAATGGGAGCTATGGGGATAACAGGAGAAAGCCTGGAGGAAAGCCTGGCAGGAGAACTTGATAAACATTGCACACAGTAAATCCAGCTCAGTGTCTACTCTATACAAAATGAACTCTGGGAAACCAACTGAGGACAATAAGCAACAAACACTGTATAATTATCAATCTACAGGTTTCCTGAACTGAGTCTCATTTACACCTACACGATATGGCCAAAGGTTTGTGGACACCTGACCATCACATCCATATGTGGGTCTTCCTCATACTGTTGCCACAGACTTTGAATCACATAATTGTCTAGAATGTCTTTGTATACTGTTGCATTAAAGAATGTCTCTTCACTGGAACTTAGGGGTCCAAACATAATTCAGCATGGCAATTCCCCTATGTACATGATGTGGTAAGGTTGGAGTGGAAAAAGTTGAGTGTCCCGCACAAACCCCTGACTCCAAGCCCATTGAACATCTCTGGGATGAACTGGAATACCAACTATGTCCCAGATCTCCTCACCCATCATCAGTGCCTGACCTCACTAATGCTCTTGTAGCTGAATAAGCACAAATCCCCTCAGCCACACCCCAAAATCTAGTGGAAAGCCTTCCCAGAAGAGTGGAGGTTTTTAAAACAGTAAAGGGGAACTAAATCTGGAATGGTATGTTTAACAAGTACGTACAGGTGTAATAGTTCGGGTGTCCAAATACTTTTGGCTTATAGCATCTCGATCGCAAGTACACATCTCCAAGTCCTCATAATCTTTTTTTCTCCCTCTCTCCTTTTGCCGAGCCACACACGAATTTATGGAGATACTGGAGATCCAGATCATTTCTGCCTCTGGATGGAGCTCAAATCTTCTCCAATTCCAGACTGCTGGGACTACGGCTGCTTCTAAGGCCATACAGACTTCATGTACATCCATAATGAACTTTTTCACACTATCTGTTGTTACCCAGATGAGGATGGGTTCCCTTCTGAGTCGGGTTCCTCTCAAGGTTGCTTAATTTTTAAACATCTTAGGGAGTTTTTCCTTGCCACCGTCGCCACTCAGTGGTTTGCTCAGTTGGGATAAATTCACACATTTAATATCTGTATACCGTGTTTATATTTCTGTAAAGCTGCTTTGAGACAATGTCTGTTGTAAAAAGCGCTATACAAATAAAATTGAATAGAATTGAATTGAAGTAAAGTTCTAGCATTTTAAACCGTCCCAAAAAGTGAAAAGTGTGAAAATTGCATTTAAGGTTTCTTTGCCAACTCCACTGAAGGACGCCACATCTTTATAACCTAATCTGCAAACATGACTGCCAAATTGTAAATAATATACTATAAGTTTATGCTGGGAAATAAGTTCTCACTTTCATTATCAGCATCATCCAAACCAGTCTCTGTTTCACCACCTGAGGTAAAGTCACTCACAGCATTAAACACAAGCCTCATCATTGTCTCTTTACTCGACTGATCTCCATTCGTGCTAAAATCAATGTCTTTTTATTAGGTCATTTGAGTATTTTAAAGCTTTGTCTACTGTCATCTGGACAGACTGTGTAACCGCTCTTCTCTGTTTTGATGATGATATGACGTTTTAAAAGCTGATTACAGACTGAACCGTTTACTCTTTCCCTATGGCACTTATCCATGCGAAGAATTTGCATCAAAGATTTGTATCGCATTAATCCAGATAGATATGAAAACTACATTTTCTGAATGTTGTACAAAGTGACTTTACTCTTTAACATCGCTGTCAAACTGGATAGCAGGCACAACAACTTCAGTACAACATCGTCCACCATCTTGCTGGTTTTGTGACTGTGTCACATGAATAACGATCACACAATCTCCGTCCACACTTCAAAAATGGTGTTTTCAAATGTATCCACTTGGACAAAAATGGTGCCTCAGTGTGGACAGAAGGCCGAAATGTAGAATTAATTAATGTTTACATCACGTTAGATGCTTATGTAGCGTTAGGTGTTTACGTAGCCTTAGATTGACTGGCTGTTTTTAGACACTGTGTTTGCACTTGCACTGATCTTTGCAGGCAGATGCATAACAGTTAGAAAGTAGACAAAATAAAAAAGCGCAATGTTTTGGTTGAATACTAATTTACATTTTCTTAAAGTAGAGATATCAAAGGATTACTGGAAGAAAGCCGCAGTTTTGGAAATGTTTTTCCCTGAGCTAAACCTGACAACCTCTGAGACATAAACTGCACATTCCTGTGTACAGGACCACACAGATAAAAAAATTACAAATAAAAATAAAACTATTTGTGCACAGCACTAGTTTGAAAATGGATTTATTTTTTAAACCTGAATGGCCACCTTTATGAGTGGTGAGCACATTTGCCTAACACCTTCAGGGTTGGGGTTTGAGTCCCATCTCCGCCCTGTGTGTGTGGAGTTTGCATGTTCTCCCCATGCTTCAGGGGTTTCCTCCAGGTACGTTGGTTTCCTCCTCCAGTCCAAAGACATGTGCTTTAGGCTGATTTTCATTTCCAAATTGTCCGTAGTTTTTGAATGTGTGTGCGATTGTGCCCTGCGATGGGTCGGCACCCCGTCCAGGGTGTCCCCTGCCTTGTGCCCCGAGTTCATTGGGATAGGCTCCAGGCTCCGCCAAGACCCTGTGTAGAATAAGCATTACAGAAAATGGTTGGATGGCCACCTTTAAACATAGCCCTTGTTGTGTGTCAATACGACATGGAGAAATCAGTAACACTAACATGGCACTTTGAAAATATTGTTAATCACTCGTTATTCAGAAATTTCCACTTGTCTCCGTGGCCTGCTGTTTGTAGAATGAGGACTCCTTCAGAAGCTTTTTACTGAATGCTAACACAGTTCATAAATTCTCGAAGCGTATTACAGACAGTAAATGCATTGTCATAATAATCATTGTCATTCTAAATGAGTCCTCAGATGTAATTTGTTGAATAAAGACCAGCATTGGAATGAGGAGTTCTTTAGCCTCTCTAACTCTCTCTCTCTCTATCTCTCTCTCTCTCTCTCTCTGTCTCCTTCTCTCTATCTCTGTTTTTCCTGCTTTCTCTTTTTTATCTAGGGGGAAAATGTAATTACTTTTAGGTTAAGAAAAAAACAAATGGGGAAAATTGGGAGTGCACTGCAGGCAGATTTGTCTTCTTTTTTTCTTTTGTCTTTTCTTTTCTTTTTTTTTTTTTTACTGAAGATGTGTTATTTAATAAAATGTTATTCATTTTTTTAACCTGTATGATCATTCTAACCATTGTACCCGGCAATTAGAATGATTATACAGGTTGAAAGCAACAATAGAATGAGCCTATAGTATGGCAATCTAAATGTAACTGTGTAATTCAGAAGCAGAGGTTTAATCAGCGGGCATTAATCGCATTAATCACTCCGGTGTTTTCAATTCAGACAATATGGACCATTAGAAATTTTCTCTTTTGCCCCTTTTGTGCAATTTTAATAGCAAAAAAAAAATCTTTTGGAAAAGCTTAGTAGATATATTGATTATCTATGTTATGCTTTTTTTTTATTTTGATACACATAAAAATACATTTGAAAGTATACTGAATAACAAATAAAAAATTATTATGAAAAAATATTTTTTAAATAATAATAATAACAACAACAACAACAACAATAATAATAATAATAATAATATAATAATAATAATAATAATAATAATAATTTTTATTTTTATGTGATTCCATGATTAGGGTGCTTAAAAAAAAGTTAGCTGTTGTTCATGTTAAAAAAGTATGCTTCAGGTTTTTATTTAAAAAAATGTTTTATGGATTTAATAAAACTTTTTGTTTTCATGTGCTTACCTCAAGCAACAACAAAAGAAAATCTCACATGTTTCTTTGATGAAAATCGCTGCATTGAAAGAAACAGTGTTGAAGGGTTTGTTTTTTTTAGTAAAGCAAATACACAAAATTTACAATTCATTGGTTTTATGAAAATCATGTAGGTAATCCTGATAGTATTACCATTTTGTACTAAATGGACCTGTAATCTGATTGCTTTGTTTTTTGACGTAACTGTAACAGGATTACAGTTACCATTAAAAAAGAAAATCCTATTTACGTAACGCGTGTCTAAAGTGTCCGTAGTGTATGAATGGGTGTGTGAGTGTGTATGTGATTGTGCCCTGTGTCGGGCCAGGGAGCGTCGGGCACAAGGCGGAGTACACCCTGGACAGGGTGCCAGTCCATCGTGTACCCTGCCTTGTGCCCGACACTCCCTGGGATAGGCTCCAGGTTCCCTGTGACCCTGAAAAGGAGCAAGCGGTAGAAGATGGATGGATGGATGGATGGATGGATGGATGGATGGATGGATGGATGGATGGATGGATGGATGGATTACGTAACGCTGTTACATGTATTCCATTTCTTCCCAAGTCTGGTTGTGGCGCAAGCTCAGCAGTCCTGAGTTGAAACAATGCCCATTTCCATATAACGTCATTTTTAATTTCATGTTATCACATTGCTTCGTATTACATGGCCATTCAAAGTTGTAAATGATGGTAGAAGATACATCTAGTATTTTATTTTATTCCATTTTTTTATGTGATGTTAATAGTACTAATAGTGTGAAATAATCCAAAAGTAATCAGATTACATTAATTTCATATTGTGATACTTGGATTACGTTACTGATTACATTTTGTTATGAAGTAATATGTAATTGTAACGAAATACATTTTTAAAGTAACCTTCCCAACCCTGGTTGTAGTTTAAATATGATTCTATTTTTAAAAAATGCCTCTGAATAAGTACACACACAGCACTCCATGTGTTTCCATCCATGTGTCCCTATGTCTCAATTCTCCTATGAATTTACTAGTCTATTTTTTGAACTTCTGCAGGAGCGCCCACAGACACTAAGGGCATCTGGATGCAAATGCTATGCAGAGGTTCAGTGAAATAAATAAATAAAAAATTCAGCCCAATTCATTATAGTTGAAACTTCCAGCCTGTATTTGTCACATGTCCGAATGCAAGTTATCAACAGAAAAATATTTCCATTCGTACTGATAATGTGTTTTCCATTCCACCTACAAAAATACTGTTATTATTTCCCTGAGGCTGGACATCTTGGTAATAGATTTGCCCTGAACACGGCATCAGAGATCGGCAGCGGAGTACAGTGCTTCCTACAGTATACGTGTTTTCCTTCTACGATAAACAAAACAATTTTCGAACCAATTTTCCCTCCCAAAACAATCTGTGTGTAATGGAGCAGGACAGCAGAAGCAGTTCTTTTTCCCCATCCTCTTCCTCATGATGAAAAATCAAAGGTGTGAGTGACTGTGGTACAAACAACAGAATTTCTTGACTAAGGATGCGACTCCAACTCTGATTGTTTTTTTCCTCTTCTCGTGCTGCCTCAGCGGCCCCTTAACACAACTCGTGTCACAAACAAATTCCAATTCGCACGCTTAGTTTGCAAGCATTTGCCGGTTGACAGCTGATCATCGTGCAATTTATTTCTAAACAACCTCAAATGGAGAGCTACGCTCGCATACATTCAAATGTGATGTAAGGAATGGAAAGCGGACTTGTGTTTGTCATTGAGGATAGGTGGATTAAAACAAAGGACACTAAAGCGATCATTTAACTGAAATGTGTTTGCTGTAAGAGTTGCTGCCAAATCACTGCTCTTTCTTTCATTTTTTTCAGAACCGGTGTCTAGCTTAATGATGAAACTGTGAGAAATGCCATTGCAGTGTTTAACACATCTCCTCTCTCCCTAAACATCACCTGGCCTTTTTCTAAATGTGCAGATTTGGTGCCCATTGTAGCAAACTTTTCCAGGGCAAGGTCCCCCAAATGGCATTAACATTTGACCAAGGCCCCCCTTTTACAGGATGTCTTTAAAACACATTAAAAATACAGACTTCTTAATATATCCCCCTTTTTTTATTAATAACTATTGATTATGTGTGTGTGTGTGTTGTGTGTGTGTGTGTGTGTGTGTGTGTGTGTGTGTGTGTGTGTGTGTGTGTGTGTGTGTGTGGTTGTCTGAGAGTGAGATTTTTCACACCAAATTGTTGAGGCCCACCGAGTGCCCCCTGGCAGCCCCCAAGGGGCCCCCACTTTGAAAGCCACTGCTCTAATCTAACAAGGCGTCTCTGAGTGAGAAATGTTGCTGACTGGAAGGTTTTTTTTTTCTTCCCCCAAACCATTCTGCAATGCACAAACCATCTTGTCTGGTGCCAACAACCATGCCATTGTCAAACTGATTGTTTATTATTATGGTCAATCTTATTATCACTTTTTTTTCTCCATTCTGATGTTTGATGTGAACATTAACTGAAGCTTTTGGCCTGTATCTGCATGATTTTATGCAGTGAGCTGCTACCACATGATTCCTGTTCACTCTATCATCAAGAGAATGTGAGTTGAAAATTGCAGGTTCAAATCCTGACAACGCCATGCATGGCCCGGAGAGCAAGAGAGAGAGAAATTGCTCTCTCCGGGTGGGAGGGATGGTGTTAATCTCTTCGCTGTCAGTCAGAGTGACACTAATCAAGTGTGGGTGTTTGTGAGCTTATGTATGCGGAAGAGGGCAGTTAACGCTTTCCTTTGTGTGTTACACTGCCTTGTGGCATTGTATGAGCAGAAGTTCAAAAAGATGTGGGGGCTGGCTTCATGCATTTTGGAGGACACACATGGTCTGGTAGTTAGTCGTATGATAGGGGAGATCTAACTAGTGTGTGGGAATTAGCAAATGACCAAATTGGAAGAAATGGAGGGTAAATGTGTGTATTTTAATCATTATTCATATCATAATTTCTCAACACTGGAAAACAGCTCTCCTGCTCCTCTAGCTCTGCCAGCTGGTGCTTCATCACTGCAGCATGCCCACTGCAGAAATATTGGCATCCTCATCTGTAATGCAGTTTGTATTTGTAAACCATGAACAGTTTTCCAGGAGAACTAAGTAGAAAAAGACCAGGATGTGTGCTGCAATCCTGCTTTGTAATCTCAGGCTCATCCTCTTTATTACTCTTAATCCTCTACATTTTGATTTATTGCAACCACTTTAAGAATGGAGATTGTGTTTGCTAATGAATATGACTGAAGGGCAGGTTTTTGTCATTTAGGGACAAGATAAAATACAGGCTGAAATATAACCATCCTAGGCATAGACTGCAGAGTCTAGAATAAATATTATATTTGTTTCTATCCGGATATCATGCACATTTTATCCATCCATCCAGCGACCCATTTTCCATACCGCTTGTCCTATAAAGGGTCATGGGGAGCCTTGAGCTTATCCCAAGGATCTTAGGGCACAAGGTAGGGGACACCCTGGACGATGTGCCAACCAATTGCAGGGCAAAATACTCACATATCTCGCACACATATTCACACATATTGAAATGCTAATCAGTCTACAACGCTTGTCTTTGAACTGGGGAAGGAAAGCAAATTCTATCATTTGCATAAAATTTAAACGATTTGGTGAAATTCGAAGCTGTATCATTGTGGTGCTTGTTCAGTGTACTTACCGTAACCATTATGTATGGCCATATGGTGAATGTTACCCTATTTTGCATGTGATATCAGTGATAACCCGCAACAACTAACCGCGCAGAAAATGATCAGATTGCGCATGCACTCTTTATTCCTGATCTTAGCAAATCAGGGCGTCACTCTGTTGTTAGTGACAGTCAGTATGGATCTTGGTCTTTTCTCAGTCTGGACTGCAAAGCTGCTATCATCTATCGTGGTTTTCATTTCTCCCACAATCCTGCAAGTTTGCCATTTTACTGCCACCCTGCCACCACTCAGATCTGCCAGCATTTTGTAATACTATGCAACAGCACTAAGTCATAGTTTTGTGCTAGTCACAGAAACTGATGGTATTCTGTACAGCAAGCTGCAAGCTGTGACTCACTTTAAAGTAGGCTCACAGTCAGATTGCTCTGCTGTGTGTGACAGTATGTGGGCAATTTGTTTCAGCCATGCCACGCCGAACCGGTCACGCTCTCCCAGATTAGTTTGGCATCGGTGGAGGCCAGTTCAGCCCTGTTACGAGCTTTCATTTCACAGTGTGCAGCAGGATTTAATCAAATTGTTTGATGTCAGGCCCATGCGCTGCTTTTGTATGTTCGCATGGACGTTACGTGCACGCATTTATGTGTCAATAATCACATGACTGGAGGTATGTTGCAAATGAAGCTGCTGGAGAGGGAGATGGTAGGAGAAAGAGAATTTCTGTCACAAATCCCATCTCCTTGACAGCTGTCATCACTCACTTTTTGCTGGGGGAAAAAAGACCGGGTAGATGTGGGTAGACGGAGAAAATGGTATTGAATAACCCCCGTGGTCAAATATTTTTTCAGGATTTCAGGCAGTGTGATAAATTAGATGCCCTCTGGATCAATACCTGCTTCTTTCTTTATACTGTAGCTCAAGATGGGATTTGTCAAAATAGGAACTCAGAAGAACGGTAGAATGTAATAGGAAGAGGTGTGTAATAAGGTGGGGTGTGTCATATGCATTTTTCTGCCTATAAAAAATATTCAGTGGGTGTAAAGTCTGATGTGAACTATTACACGGAGAAATATTTGTAGTTTCATTGTCAGTTAAAAGCTTTGTTATCATTTTGATTTGTTTTCCTAGCCAACCTCACTTTGAGATGTGGGACCATTTTATGAATTAATATTAGACCTGCCTTTGGCCCAGCGTTGTGCACGTTAATGGTGGAAAGTTTTAATTAAAATGTCAAGGTGGTATGATGTCCCATAATGCCTCTATGCTTCTCCCTCCACCACTGTCTCTCTCTGATCCTCCCCTGAGACCTATTAAGTGCCTGCTGGAATTATATGATGTTCAAAGGGGTACGCCTAAAGGTTTCCCAACACAGTGGCTCTTCTGTCTCGCAATCCCAACATCCTCTTTGGCTGACCTTTTAGCAGACAGCGTCCTCGCTAATGCACTTGCATATCTAATGAGCAGGTCAGGCTTGCTCTGACAGCCTATGTGTGCGATAAGACATTGCCTCCCACCGCTCGCCTGTCTTTAAATGTTACATCCTCCCTTGCTCTCATTTTTTGTCCCCTCTCTCTTGTCCCTTGCAGGCAAAAGGTTGTGAAGAAGGACAGAGGGCTAACAGCTAGCTGTTACCTGCTTTTTTATAAATGGAGACAGTCTGTGGGAGGCAAATTCTAATGAGGATTTCTCTTACACATGTAATATAGTTTTGTTCTCATAAATCACAGGGCGATGGAAGCATCAATAATGTTTATGTGCTCATTAAATGCTTGAGCTCATGTTGATTGTTTGATGTCCTTCTCACAAGGGTTAGATCCCCAAGGAGGCTCTGTCTCTCTCTCTCTCTCTCTCTCTCTCTCTCTCTTCTCTCTCTCTCTCTGTGAATCTTTCTCTCAGAAGAGGGCTGTATTCTGTTTAGGACAGGTCAATATCTCCCTTCACTAAGACAAGTTAAGTTTATAAGCTTTCCATCACACCACTGCATTTCTAACATATTGCATGACATTTCAACATGTCTACAATCCAGTGAAATCATGCCATAAATGTACCATACCTTTTGTTATATCAGAATGTTACAAGCATCTAATAATGGCTTTGTATCAAGTAAATGAAATGAACATGCTATATTTTAGCACACGTGTGAACACAGTATAAAATGAATGTAGTTATCCAGGACAAATGTGTGACGTGTGATGTGTGACGTGTGTACAAATAACCCACTGTATATCTACTAGTGATGCAGGACATCCTTTATCTCACGCATGTATATTATTTCCATAAAGGAGTGAGCAAAAAATAATACAGCATTTATAATACGCGTTCTGTGTCATCGCCTTGTGATCATGGCTTATAACAGGTCCCCATTTTGGGATCCTTGCCTTCTTTCCAATTATTGTCTTGTGGATTCAAAGACACTGGCTGCGTCTGCAATCACATACCAACCGGGCGGTTGTGGCGCAGGTGGTTGAGCGGGTTGTCCGCTAATCGTGGCGGTTCGATTTCCGGCCCGGATGACTCTGCATGCCGAAGTGTCCTTGGGCAAGACGCTGAACCCCAAGTTGCTCCCGATGGCAAGTTAGCGCCTTGCATGGCAGCTCTGCTACCATTGGTAGCGATGGGTGAGTGAGACAATGATATTTTATAAAAATCCATGCTTTTATTTGGATAAAAGCGCTATATAAGTGCACCATTTACCATTTACCAATACAGCCATTGAAACAGTATGTATGTATCTGTAATCATATCTGTTATCTTCTTTAACCAGCCCAAAAGAACGCATGTCAAACCCCTCTTCATATCCCTCCACTGTCTTCCTGTAGCCACCCATATCAAATTCAAGGCCTTGATGCTCACATACAAGACCTTGGCTGACTTTTTCTTCTCTTTTTTTTTCCTCACTAAATTTAATTAAATAAATTATTTTTTTTATTTTTTTTTTTTTTTTATTAATTATCATTTTTTAAAAAAAAAACAAACAAAAAATAATTGGTAAAAAAAATAAAATTAATTTGAACAAAAAAAAGACCCCCCCCCCCCCCCCCCCCCCCCTCTCTCTTTTTTTTTTCCCTCACACCTAAAAGGGGGGGGGTTAAAAAACGGCCTTTTATTTGTTCTTCTTTAATGGGTCAAGGTCCCTTTTAAAAAAAAAAAAAAAAAAAAAAAAAAATGGGTGGAAAAAACTTTTAACCCCAAACCCACCCACAAATCTGTCAATATTTAAAAATAAATTGTTTAAAAAGCTAAAGAACAACCTCTTCCGTGAGCACTTAACTAACACCTAAAATGCTTTCTCTATAATCCCACCTTATAAAAAAAAAATTACTCTGGCTCTTACATCTCTACTCTGTGCACTTTGCTTCTCTAGAACTCAATTCTAAATCTTGCATGGTAGCACTACTTGTACTGTTCTCCGCTAGATATATCACTTTGCTTGTATTTCCTCATTTGTAAGTTGCTTTGGATAAAAGCATCCACTAAAAGAATAAATATAAATGTAAATGTAAATGTATATGTGTTTAGTTCGAATACAATCCCAAACATGCTACATCCGCCATGTTGGCATTGTCATGTGACCTTCGATGCCACAATAAACACAAAAATCTTAAAGGGACCACCAGATCAACGCAACGGCAAAATGCACATCTGGAAATTTAACTGAATTAGCAATTTAATGTGGGCAGTGTTAACAGACTGAGGTAAATGCGTTGCCGTTAGCTTGTCCGGCTAAGGCATGATGGAGAACACAAAAAGCTGTGTCAACTGTTTTCTTGTTGAAACCTTCAACAAGATAAGAATTTATTCGGATATTGTTAAACAAGTCCTGTTTAGCCAAGGTTTAATAATTAAAAAGAGCCGACCTGCTGTGCTACGTGATTTTTTAACCCCAACCCTTCCACACCAGTCCCATTGCATTATGGGATTTTTGCGTTGTGTAGTGTCCATCGGTTACATACTGCAAAATCTCACTGGAAGAAGTCCTGACATACTAAATCCTTATGGTGTACTGCTTTTCGCCTACTGTGTAGTAGTGTGGTATTCGATTTCGGGTGCAGCCACTGAATATAGTGCTGTAACATTCTGATATTATTTTAAGCTTGATAGAATCCTTTCTATCGGACAGTGTGTGTTGGTGTGATTGTAATATCTGTCTTGTTACTATTTCGGCTTGTATAGTTACTATTTCGGTGGACACTGAGTAATCTTTCAATCTTTTGAAATCTCAAAAAAATTGTGTGAATTGTTGAAACTTCCCCAACCTCTTGTGTATTTCAGGGCAGGATGGCAAGCCGTCTGCCCTGCCGAGCCTGATAGAGTTGGATGATGGACATGAGCAATGCCTGAAATGTTTGGGACCTGAACATCTGCGACTGGCACTTATAGAGCCTTGACCTGACTGGACCATAATGCCATTAGCAATGTGCGATCCCATCTGGAAATACTGCTGGATATTCATCACTTTCGTCTGGCACTGTATGGTCACAGTGAGGAGTGAAGCAAGTGGCAGATATGGCAGCAGAGCCCATGGGAAGAAAAAGCGAACCTCCTTTGCTGAGTTGCAGCAGCAGGAACAAAAGTAGGCAGTAGACTTTGATGTTCAATCCCATAGAAGCGGATAAGTGAGTAAATTGACTGCATTGGAACATACAGTAGATTAAAGGAGCTGGCTGCAGGAATGGGCCAAATGCAAGAGCTGTTAGTGGGAATGGAATGGCGCAGTGAAACACAGAGCTTGAGGGAGCATAGTACAGTCTTGCATACGGAGACAAACACTGATGCATCTGTGGCTGCATCTGATTCTCTGAATTTGAGGCCCACTCTGCCGAAGTGTAAAGGAGGAGGACGGCACAGCAATGGCACTGATTGCACTATAAACTGTTGTTAAGGATGCCCTGGCAAAATGTATAAAAACAAAGCAAGGCATACTGGCTGCAATCACAGATGCAGTTACCCTAGGTGTGTCACCTCATTGCCATTGTCAGTGCCTGTAAAAAAAAAATTGTCAGCTAGTGTTGGTACCTGGACAGGTCAATTTCACACAGACATAAAAACAACACATAACACAATAGACATATATGTCTACAAATATGGGCTTAAATGGCTATGGGTATTGTATGGACAGTCCAAACAGCAAATTGTCTCAATCATTAAGGCCATCAAAAAATTCTGAATTGGTCACTGTGGCAAAGCAAACCACACACCTTGAAATTAGGGGTGTTGCCTCTGTAAGAGACACCAGAATATTGGAATGTTCCATCTATACATCAGTTGTTTGCAGGTAAGTTGAATGTTTTAAAGTATGTTGTGAAACACTTGCCTTCAGTCAACAAGACAGTGATCCAACATTGGGATCTAGATTTGGTGCTAAGCAGTTTGTGCAACTTGCCAAATAAACCAATGGAAGATGCATATGCAAGACAGACCATTTAATGACCATCACTATGGCCAAATGAGTTGGTGAGTTATCAGTCAATATGTAGAATGAGTGCTAGAGTTCAAGCATGTCACACTGCAGCCAAAGATATCGATGCCACAGTATGTCAATAACGCTATCAACTTATTTGCAGAAGCATATCAGTAAATCTATCAACCTATCTACCCATATCAGCCCATTGTCCAGTGAGGTCAATGAACAACTGCTTGTGGAGCACGATTAGGGGGCTCTGTTTTCTAGAGAACGCTATACATTTGTCAAGTGGTGCTTTCTTCCATTAAATGCCATTCCGCATGTTTCTACCTCCTGGAAGCAGTAAGAGGACTGTCACTTGCAGACATTTGTGAAGTGTCGACATAGACTTCACCATCTACCTTCACCAGATTTTACCATGCTTCATTGCAACCCATGTCATCTGTGGTGAGTTTGAGAGATCCTCATCCTCAATAGAATACAGTTTTAAGCATCTGAAATTCTTATCCTCAGTAGAGTACACGATCATCAGCGTGAGTAATTTTCACTCTCAATAGAACACAGAGCAAAATTGACAAATATTGGCTTTACATCAGCTGTAATCTGTATAAAATAAGCTGTTTGTTTGGATTTATGACAGTTGTCATAAACGGGTCATATTTTTAGCATGTAGTCTTCTAAACACTGCTCTAATATAGATAGATAGATAGATAGATAGATAGATAAGATAGATAGATAGATAGATAGATAGATAGATAGATAGATAGATAGATAGATAGATAGATAGATAGATAGATAGATAGATAGATAGATAGATAGATAGATAGATAGATATATACTTTATTGATCCCCAAGGGGAAATTCAAGTTGCATATAAGTTGCATGTCAATGTTCTGTACATTGTAATGGATGTCCAATTGACCAAGAACATCTATTTAGATTTAATAGCACTACGCTTGAGGCATTTATCTTAAAATATTCCATATACATCGATCCATTCACCCATCTTCAACCGCTTATTCCTTCTTCAGGGTCACGGGGAACCTGGAGCCAATCCCAGGGAGCATCGGGCACAAGGCGGGGTACACCCTGGACAGGGTGCCAGTCCATCGCAGGGCACAATCACATACACACTCACACACTATAGACAATTTAGACATGCCAATCAACCTACCATGCATGTCTTTGGACTGGGGAAGGAAACCGGAGTACTCGGAGGAAAGCCCCGAAGCACGGGGAGAACATGCAAACTCCGCACACACATGGCCCCGGCGGGAATCGAACCCTGGACCCGTGAGGTGAACGTGCTAACCACTAAGCCACCGTGCTCCCTCCTTATACAGTATATTTCTAAAGAAATAATAACTATTCAAGAATAAAACCCCAGCTTCTTAATGACTGGGGTGTGTGTGTGCGTGTGTGCGTGTGTGTGTGTGTGTGTGCGTGTGCGTGCGCGTGCACAGGTAGGAGAGCAAAAAGGTGAGGGACGAAATGTGACCAAATTTTTTCATTTCATTTCACATCCAAATTTGTATAAAAGCTTTTTTTTTATTACTTTGTTTGAATAAAATTGAGTGAAATTCAAATACACCACCCTCGCTTGTTTGAACATTTTATCCTGATGAATTTGTATGAATTTGAACAAACAAGGGTGATGTGGTTGGCTCCTGTGGCTGGATTGCGTACAAATGATCAGAATAGACATACATGCTACAAACCTTAACCATATCTTTTTATATAACTTGAAAAATTTGAATTATGAATTTGCAGGAGTAAGACTATGGATATTATTTTGGCCAATCTCTATAGCTCTATTTCCCCAGCCACCCAGTCAAGTTGGGCCATGGTACACTCATCATGGATTCACAGCACAGTCGTTCCCTTGATAAATGTCTCCTAGCTGCTCTTTGCCCCTGCAGTAGACCCTCAGCCATAGCACAGAAGCCTGTTCTGTCTCTCTTAACCCTCCCTGAGACTATTATCCCTGAGCCGGGCCACAAAGCAGCTCGTCTGGGGTCAGTGGTCTCCTGGCCTTGCCTAATGAAGTATGCCGTGCCCACAGGGACTGTAATCACCAGGGTATGTATGCATCTACCTCTACGGCTCATCAGCCCAGATTACCATTCACAAATCAGCGAGGGGTGCTCATCCCCAAAATGCTTCAATCCATTTACCTCATGCAGGTTATAGCTCGGATGTAGCCTTTTCCATGTATGGGTGATGGTGGGACACGGATTCAGCCATGACCCCAGATGAGGCCGGACTGGACCAAGTGATGCTTGTAATTGCTAGCTGTCCTTTGAAATGAAATTATGAATCATATTACAGCCACCGCAAGTCAAGTCATAATTCTAATCAGGAATCTAATGCAATCTTGATTTCATGCTTTAGATATTAAACTACAGCAGGGGTAAGCTTAGATCTAAAACGTACTGCAACTTGAACTGAAATATACTTGCATACACACACACACACACACACACACACACACACACACACACACACACACACGCACACACACACACACACTGTCTCCTGCTTCAGTGGCTCTATCTTATTAAAGGCAGTATCTACAGCTACTGGAGAGCTATCATAAGCTTTTTATTATTGACTCAAAATATATGATAATTTGAAAATCAAACGCTTGCCTTCCACCGGTTCTGGCCTCACTTTCAGTCTGAGCAGTGCTGCTTTGCTTTAATAGGAGTGACGAGATAGAGGAAACTTCACAAGTTTCTCAGATTTCCACCTCATCCCCCCTCCCCCCCAACATATATTTATTTAATTGTGTTTTATAATTAGAACATTATAATTGAGGTCCTTCACCTACTGCACCTATGTAGAAAAAAAGGGGGTCTACAACAAATTTAATTAAAACCGGTATTATCTCCTTTCATAGAGGAAATTGAATTATGTTTGAAGTGAGGGAGATTGCAAGCTGACAACATGGTTTTCTTTATTAACTCAGCTCCTCTGTATTTCATTCCCATCCTACGCCTCTAGAATGTCCATCCAATTTCATTTTTGTCGCCTTGGCTGGACGGATTTTTACTCAGTACTAATTTACCACAAATAATATTATAGAGAAGGTAATAGTGAGAGTGATGTATAATATACGATAATATACATGACACATTTTCATATACACCTGAAAAAAAAAGCAGAATAAATGATGAATAATGATACTTCCATATTAATAGTGACAGCATGTATATTATGCTGATCACACACATGCTCATGTTTATCTTTTAATATCAATCGAAGGCACAGCTCCACTTCATATGCAGTGATATATAGTTTTACAAATTCGGATTTTAGCACCTTCCTCAGGGATTCCTAGAAATCCGACATAATCCGTTCTCTGGAGCGCCCAGACCTGCCAGATATACTGAGCCGTGGTGAGTAATTCCCTTAGTGTCAGCACTTTTCCTGGACCGGTCTGGACTACAGAGACTGGAAGAACCTCTGATATCCTGTAAGTCTTTCCATGTCCTGGATAAGAGCTCCTTCCCAGAGAAGAGATGTGGAACAGGGGAAGATCTGCTCCAGCTGTCCAGCACTACTGATGCAAAGAGCCTGGGATAAGCCGATCCATGCTAATCCTTCACACACATCGCTCTCAGCTGACAATCCCTGTGCTCTCTTCAGCCCTTATCAATCCCACAATGCCAAAGAATTACCTGGTGTGGGCTCAGCCTGATGGGTTTCTCATCCAAAACTGAGGCAAGCGAGACAAGGGTCTCCTCATGTTGTTTTTGATTTGGGGCAGGAGTAGCCATCACATCATACTGGTTGATAAAAGTGTGCTTGTTTATGTATGCTCTCTGTACAAATTTGACAGGCATCACGGGTCCACGGGTATGTTCCTCACCATGGGTTTCCTTTAGGTTCTCCAGTTTCGTCCTGTTGCAGTCCTGCCAATATTTTGGTATTTTGCTTAGGAACTTAACATTGGAGTTCGCTGCTACAAATTATCACTCAAAAATAAAAATGGTCTTCTTTTTCTCCATAAAGAAACAGTAGATAAGCCAGTCAATCTGTGACTCTAGAATGATTGACAGTTGCACAAATGCAATGTTTTGACTTCCTATATTAATCGACACCCTGGAAGCCCCACCCTCTTCCCCAATCTCGCAGTGGTCTCATCTCCTCTCGATTTTCCCACTTGATTTAGTCAAGTGCTGTATACTGCATAGTTAACATCAGTTAATTACATTTCTTAATGATACCACCAAAAAATCTCAGTTAAAAATAGTTAAAAAACTATGTATGAGCATAGTTCCAGCCCTAAACGTAAACCTTACCTTTGTCAATTTTTTTGTCTGGCTCGAATCGCACAAGTTATTACTAATTTGCAAGCATGAGACTATTTGAAATTGTTTATACCCTTCACCATTCACACTTTGAAGAAGGATGAAGGCACCAAAGTGGTTTCATACCCTCAGTTGAAGTGGTGTGCTCTCCAAATCTCATCTGAGGCACACTGCGTGAAATTTTCAGAGGAGGGAACTGAATATGTATATTACTAAACCATTTCTCACACAGAAAGCGAGAGATAAAGAGACAGAAAAGAGGAGAAAAAAAAGTCATTCATGTTGTAATGTTAAAGAACAGGCAATTATACTGCTAATGGGATATGCTAATGATGTAGTCTGTCAGCAGTGCATACTGGTTTTGACAAATATTCAAATCCAAAACCCTCACATTCAGACACTCTAGATGCGCTTGAGGAGGATGCTCTAATGGCCACGAGCATTAGTATGTGTAATTAGTGTAGCAACTGCATATCGGTTCTATGAAAACCAAACATACATATTCATAGACCCATAGTCCATTTTCCTGATTGGTCAAACATCCGCAATAGAAGCAAGTAAACATTAATTGGACAATCTGTCAATTTTATGCTGTTCAGTGTATCTTGCGACTTACCAAATAACAGCACTTCGACTTAATGGGTATTTACACGCAGTAGAAGCATGTGATCTGGATGGGTGTTGGACATGTGTGCAGCTATGTAACACTTTATGGAAAACAGATGCTGGCTTTGTCCAGAGGGGATTTCTCCCCCTGGAAGATCTTAAGGAGAGAAAAGTGAAAGATGGAAAAATTGTTGGAGGTGAACAGAGGAGAGCTAATGGATCAAAATTACCCCTGTCAGAAAGTTTTGACGAGCGCTGATGAAATTGCTTTTTTTTTCCCCTTCTCAACCTCCCACCACCACCACCCCTCCCACCCCATCTCAATATAAGACACAGAAAGAGAAATCCATCTGTAACATGGCCATTGTCATCGCCTCACAATTTACACCCTTTTTTTCCCTCCCGACGCCTGTTCCTGTGCTCGATGGCGTGATAAATTAATCTTTTTCCATGTCACTGCATCGATTATTTTAAGAGAATACATTAAGAGACGTTTTTTTTCTTTTTTTGTTCCGGAGTAAACATTGTCCGTTTTTTTTTTTTTTTTCTTTTCCAATCTCCCTTTCAGTCACCATGACAAATCATATTCTCTGGTGATGAAGGGAAAGAGACAAAAAAAAAAAATGAGAGTAGAGGGATGGAAGGATGGATGGATTGAAGGGGGCAGGGGTTGAGGGGATGGGGGCGCATTTCGGAAAGCTGTTGTGCTAGCTGGATCAGTCAAAGTGCACTGTTTGATGGAGTGCTGTGTCCAAGCTGCCGCTTCTCACTGCACACTGGCAATGATAGTTGTGGTTGTTGTTAAAGAATTGTGACCTTCACGTTAATCGCGTTAGACACTGGAGGCCATGTGCTTAGTAATCAGTCACTCAGCACTCAACAGAGTGGAAATATCACCCAACATAAACAGAGGAGGGACAAAGTGGAGAACACACTACTGCTCGTCACTGTGTGGTATTAAAAATGTCACTTTTCCATTTCATGTCCTTCACACACGATTCTGTCACTCAGTGACTTTATGGAATGGAAATATTGGATCACAAAGTTTTTGAGTGGTAACCACTAGGAGTGTAATGTAATGCCACTATCTGTTCTCTGGACGTGTGTCTGTTAATGCTCCAAATATGTGTGTTTGGAATTAAACCCAAAGTGGGATTTTTTCCACAATTTTTAAACCCAAGAAGCACTGGAAAACACTCAGAGTTCCTCAACCTCAGCTACATCACTCAAGTCCATATATAGTCTCAATGATCGAATCCTATTTCTACAGTTAATATTGTTGTTTGTACCTGCCCACGATGTTTTCTAGCTAATTTAGTTGGTTCCATTTCTCAGAATACAAATAAACTAGTACCCTAGGACAAATTATTCGTAAACATGGAATTAGCTTCCACTGTTATGCTGATGATACACAGCTGTATGTGTCAGCGAAGCCAGAAGACAGACAGAAGCTTAGTAAAGTTGAGGATTGTGTAAAGGACATTAGACGTTGGATGTTAACTAACTTCCTCCTACTTAATTCTGATAAAACAGAAATACTTTTATTAGGCCCACGTGTAGCTAGAAGTAATCTTCCTGACTACACAGTAACTCTGGATGGTCTTTCTGTTTCATCAAGTACAACAGTTAAAGACCTCGGAGTGATTATTGACTCCAGTCTATCATTTGATGCTCATGTAGATAATATTACTAGGATAGCGTTCTTTCATCTCAGAAATATTTCTAAGATAAGAAACATATTGTCACTACATGATGCAGAAATACTGGTTCATGCATTCGTCACCTCTAGATTAGATTACTGTAATGCCTTACTGTCTGGATGTACCAGTAGGAATATAAATAAGCTCCAGTTAGTCCAGAATGCAGCTGCTAGAGTCCTTACTAGAACTAGAAGATACGACCACATCACCCCGATCTTATTCACACTGCATTGGCTCCCTGTAAAATCTCGCATTAAGTTTAAAATACTTTTATTAACCTATAAAGCAGTACATGGTCTTGCACCACAATATCTACAGTGGTGTGAAAAAGTGTTTGCCCCCTTCCTCATTTCCTGTTCCTTTGCATGTTTGTCACACTTAAGTGTTTCGGAACATCAAACCAATTTAAACAATAGTCAAGGACAACACAAGTAAACACAAAATGCAATTTGTAAATGAAGGTGTTTATTATTAAAGGTGAAAAAAAATCCAAACCATCATGGCCCTGTGTGAAAAAGTGATTGCCCCCTAAACCTAATAACTGGTTGGGCCACCCTTAGCAGCAACAACTGCAACCAAGCGTTTGCGATAACGTGCAATGAGGCTTTTACAGCGTCCTGGAGGAATTTTGGCCCACTCATCTTTGCAGAATTGTCCTAATTCAGTTACATTAGAGGGTTTTCGAGCATGAACGGCCTTTTTAAGGTCATACCACAACATCTCAATAGGATTCAGGTCAGGACTTTGGCTAGGCCACTCCAAAGTCTTCATTTTGTTTTTCTTCAGCCATTCGGTGGTGGACTTGCTGGTGTGTTTAGGATCATTGTCCTGCTGCAGAACCCAAGTTCGTTTCAGCTTGAGTACACGAACAGATGGTCGGACATTCTCCTTCAGGATTTCTTGGTAGACAGCAGAATTCATAGTTCCTTTTATCACGGCAAGTCTTCCAGGTCCTGAAGCAGCAAAACAGCCCCAGACCATCACACTACCACCACCATATTTTACTGTTGGTATAATGTTCTTTTTATGAAATGCAGTGTTCCTTCTACGCCAGATATACTTGGACACACACCTTCCAAAGTGTTCCACTTTTGTCTCATCGGTCCACAGAATGTTGTCCCAAAAGTCTTGGGGATCATCAAGATGTGTTGTGGAGAAATTGAGACGAGCTTTGATGTTCTTTTTGCTCAGCAGTGGTTTTCTCCTTGGAACTCTGCCACGCAGGCCATTTTTGCCCAGTCTTTTCCTGATGGTGGAGGCATGAACGCTGACCTTAACTGAGGCAAGTGAGGCCTGCAGTTCTTGGACGTTGTTGTGGGGTCTTTTGTGACCTCTTGGATGAGTCGTCGCTGCGCTCTTGGGGTAATTTTGGGCGGCCGGCTACTCCTGGGAAGGTTCACCACTGTTCCATGTCTTCGCCATTTGTGGATAATGGCTCTCACTGTGGTTCGCTGGATTCCCAAAGCTTTGGAAATGGCTTTTATAACCCTTTCCAGACTGATAGATCTCAATTACTTTCTTTCTCAATTGTTCCTGAATTTCTTTGGGTCTCGGCATGATGTGTAGCTTTTAAGGATCTTCTGGTGGACCTTACTGTGTCAAGCAGCTCCTATTTAAGTGATGCCTTGATTGTGAACGGGTGTGGCAATAATCAGGCCTGGGTGTGGCTAGAGAAATTGAACTCAGGTGTGGACAACCACAGTTATAGTATGTTTTAACAAGGGGGGCAATCACTACTTTTCACACAGGGCCATGATGGTTTGGATTTTTTTCACCTTTAATAATAAACACCTTCATTTACAAATTGCATTTTGTGTTTACTTGTGTTGTCCTTGACTATTGTTTAAATTGGTTTGATGTTCCGAAACACTTAAGTGTGACAAACATGCAAAGGAACAGGAAATGAGGAAGGGGGCAAACACTTTTTCACACCACTGTAAGTGATCTAAGTGTTTTGGTTTTATATGATCCACCACACCTACTCAGATCAAAAGGTGCAGGCTATTTGACATTACCTAGAATAGTGAAGTCTACAGCAGGGGGAAGAGCCTTCGCTTATAGAGCCCCACAGTTATGGAATAATCTTCCTATTAGTGTTCGGGACTCAGACACAGTCTCAGTGTTTAAGTCTAGGCTTAAAACATATTTGTTTACTCAAGCTTACCCTGACTAGATTATATCGCACTACTTCACAGTCCTAATCGTTTTTCTCCCTCTCTCTCTTTTTGCCAAGCCCCACACGAATTTATGTAGATATTGGAGATCCAGATCCCCTCTGCCTCTGGATGAGCCCAAATCTTCTGCTGGGACTACGGCTGCTCCTAAGGCCATACTTCTCATTTTCACATTATCTGTGTTACCATCACATTCTGTGTTACCCAGATGAGGATGGGTTTCCCTTCTGAGTCGGGTTCCTCTCAAGGTTTCTTCCTCAAAAAACATCTTAGGGAGTTTTTCCTTGCCACCGTCGCCACTCAGTGGCTTGCTCAGTTGGGATAAATTCCATTTGTTTTATACCTGTTTGTTTCTGTTTATCTGTTTCTGACTGTTTATACCTGTTTTTTTATTTCTGTAAAGCTGCTTTGAGACAATGACTATTGTAAAAAGCGCTATACAAATAAAATTGAATTGAATTGAATTGAACTACTCGCACTCCCCCTAGATGCCTTCTGCAAGCTGCAAACAAAAAAACAAAAAAACTAAAGAACTTCCTGTTTGTCACAGCTCAGCCAGATCAGAACTCCAAGTCCCAAGATGCAATGCGTGCTTCTCAGGCACGCATGCGCTCCCCATCCCCGGAGTTCTAATCCAAGACACCTGCCGCTAATCACAGACTCACACTCAGGCACTGCTACTTAGGTTTGCCAGTCACAGAGTTGCACTGCGAAGTATACGCTCAGTTATCTCGTTCTCTGCGTTACCAAGCCATACTACCATCTTTGATTACCTCGTTACCTTGACCCTTTGTTTACGTCCTCGACCACGCTCTTTGCCTTGCCTTTATTACTCTGTTAGTCCGATCGCCTGACCCCCGCCTGTTACTCGTTTACGTATCTAGTTTATCCTCTACTCTACGCTTCGTCCGCCGCTTGCACCTGCTTCCGTGCCCCTTCCCTACGATTCGTCGCCTTATTATGGAGGCAGCGAGCGGCACAAGTTGGCCTTAAGCTATCAAAGGACACGGCCGGATGATCAGCATTCACGATCAACGCCTGAACGCCCTCACCG
The DNA here is from genome assembly GCA_012411365.1 of Ameiurus melas. NCBI lineage: Eukaryota > Metazoa > Chordata > Actinopteri > Siluriformes > Ictaluridae > Ameiurus > Ameiurus melas. The sequence goes on from CM022769.1 coordinate 4,824,598, forward strand.
AGCAAGTAACTCTGCTAAACCAAGTCACGCCGGCTCACACTGGAGTCCCTGATCGACCTCGCAATTCGCCTCGACCGACCCATCGTTCTCCATACCAGAGATGATGTTCTTCATCAGGAACAGATCATTTTTCATGTCACAGTGTCCGCTCGTCACCCAGTGGTTCTCGGTCTGCCCTGGTTGGATCTTCACAATCCTCAGATCTCCAGGTCTCACAGAGAAATTGTGCGCTGGTCACCCCGTTGCATGCACCATTGTCTGCGAACTCCTGTCGTCACGGTGGCAACCACTTCCATAGAAAGCCCGGGGGAGACGAAGCTCCTCCAATTCCCCCCAGAATACCATGACCTTCGTGAAGCCTTCAGTAAGGTGAAGGCTAGTGGACTTCCTCCTCACAGGCCCTACGATTGCGCTATCGACCTATTACCAGGCACAACACCCCCACGAGGGAGAGTTTATCCACTATCCCTAACCGAACAGAGGGCCATGGAGGAGTATATTCAAGAGGCTTTGCACCAGGGCTACATACGTCCATCCACGTCCCCAGCATCAGCAGGGTTTTTCTTCGTGGAGAAGAAAGGGGGAGGTCTAAGACCCTGCATCGATTATCGGGGCCTCAACCAGTGCTGCGTAAAATATCGCTACCCGTTACCTCTGGTCCCTGTTGCCCTGGAACAATTACGCTCAGCCACCATTTTCACCAAGTTGGATCTACGCAGTGCCTATAACCTCATCCGGATTCGTGAGGGGGACGAGTGGAAAACCGGGTTCAGTACCACGTCTGGTCATTACGAATACCTAGTCATGCCGTATGGGCTATCCAACGCACCCTCGGTTTTCCAGTGTCTCATCAACGACGTGCTGCGTGACATGCTGGGACGCAACGTAATAGCTTACATCGACGACATTTTAATTTATTCTAAGTCAAAGGAGGAACATATTCACTACTCTACGCTTCGTCCGCCGCTTGCACCTGCTTCCGTGCCCCTTCCCTACGATTCGTGACACTGTTTTAGTATCTGTTTTGAATTTTATCAGTTCAATATACGGATAATAGAATTTTCAAATTCTATTGCATCCCTAGTACCTACAGTTTATTGGGCCACCATAGCATATCCATTAGCAATATTATGAAAGACTTATTTTTTGAAGTAAAAATCTTCAGATAACATTGCCAGGCATCCTGGTTTGATTTCAGAAACTGCTGTTCTGCTGGAATTTTCACATACAACAGTCTCTAGAGTTGGATGGACTGACAAGAAGGCTACTATAACTCAAATAACCACTCGGTATAATCGTGGTGAGCAGAAAAGCATCTCAACATGCCAAATGGTCTACAACAGCAGGAGACCACATCATGTTCTACTTCTCTGAGCTCATAACCAGAATCTGAAGCAATAGTGTGCACATGTTTAAGAAAACTAGACACTTGAAGACCAGACAACAGGTTGCCTGATTAAATCAACTCTAATAAAGTTTTCCTAATAAAGTCCATCTTTCATTTTTTTAAAAATCCATGATTTTTCATAGTAGCCAGATTGTTTAAGATTGGCTGTTGTTTCTCAAAATTTTGATCCTTTGAATGGAATATTACAGACTATTACTTGGCTTTTACTTAAAGTGCATTCATGAATGTAGTGGTTTTTTTTTAAATTATATCTAGCTGTATATTTACTTAGTTGACACATTGACGTCTTCAATAACGGAGCTCCATAACAGTGTTCTAAATGCAAAATTGATGACCATTTTAGGTTAGGGACATGAAAATCCTTTCACTGGCGTATGGGCTTCAGAAATCGGTGAAGTCGCATCTGATCAGTGCTACATGCTAGTTTTTACAATTAAATGGACAGTGAGATCATCAAGACAAACTAGCTAATATAGGTCTGCTTCTCTGAACCAATCAGTGTTAAAGTAAATTTTTTGCACTCCAAAAATCAAACCTGATGTCTGCTTTCCTTCCAGAGACACTGATATGCATGAATTTCTTAACCTTGGCCCCAACCCTAACTTTTCAGATGTATAATTGTTACTAATTTGTAAGCATGATTTGTAACCATTTTGGCTTGTTTGCACCAGTGAGCATTCACACAACAAAAAGATATTTTAAAGACTGAGAAGGATGAAATCCTCAAGTTAAAGGTGCACTAGCACTCAGGGAGTTAAAGGGGATTAAATTCCATGCTCCTATATAAAGCAAAGACAGTAAATACAATTCTCAAAGGGTAAGATGAGAGGTAGATATATTATAGAAGGTGCCTCAAAGCTCCATAAATGTGTTTTTAGTAAAGGCAAACCACTGTTACACTTTATAATGACTCTAAAATCTGTGTTGTTACACATGACTATACAGGCAACCATAATGTAATTACACACGATTTATGCGATAGTAAATGCGTCATCAGTAGTTGCATTATAGTTACAGGTATAACAGCTGCTCTAGCAGTCATTCAAATCACAGGTTTATGTTAATGCACTCGTTTTAATATGTTATCGTTCCTATAGCAACAACTCTTTCACAGGGATTCATCTGATGGACGCTGCAAATAATCTAAGGCTTTTTTTTTTTAAAATATGCTGTTATTTATATATCATCAGTAGGGTGAAGCTTTGCGTAAGGAGATTTATGGAAGGAGTCTCCAGTGTCGGTGCTTTATTACGGTCAGTGCATTTTCCGCCACTGGAAAGTCTTCAGGAGAGTTTGTGCTTTCTGGTTTCTCCGTAACAATTTAGCAATTTCTTATTAACTTCAAGAGAGATGGTGAGTGAAGGACTGTTTATAGATGCTAACATAAGAGATGGATGAACTCATGGATGTTAAACAACGTTAGATGTAACTATAAACAGACAAAAAGTACAGCATGAAGTTATTATTACATTAAAAAATCATAATTGTTGGTTAATTGCTTCGGTGTAAGAGGACTGCAACACTTATAAATAATTAATAAAACATAATGAACTTTGGAGTGGTCCTAGTAGCTCATATTTCATGTCAGTCTCCATGACATCCCCACATTATTGATTATTTTCCTATAACAGCATGCCATAATGATGCACAATGGAAACTGCAGGTTCTTCTTGCATGCATGGAAAAACACACATAATACATTTAAAGTGTAATGTTACCTTACAAGGTTTGAAATTGGAATTTACATACACATAAATCCTCAGAAATTGCTTTATAAAAATGTATTCAGTGACTATAAGCATGTTATGACGCCTCAGTACTGTAAGGTTTTCAAATTTACAGCTATGTCACTGGAAATACAGTAGTACATAATGTATAGATGGATGAAGGGAATGTATCCATCCAGATACCGATCCTAAATTTCTTACCTGAGACACAGAGCCTGTCTGCAGATCGTGAACTGTGACAAAGAATGGCTGAAGTACTTCAAGAAAGAATGATGAAAATGATAAGGAGAGAAGGAAAAAAATTGAAAGAAAGCGAAGCCAGGCAGGTGAAACTTGAGGCTGAATGTGAATGTGTATGTGCTCAGGGTTCAAAAGGCCTGCCCTCCCAGCGGACCTTCTCTCCCAGCGAGCAGCAGCAGTGCATCACTTACTCCTGCCCACCGAGGCTCTCCTCTCATAAAAGACTCACTTTTAAGGACAAAAGTGGGGAGATCAATCTTCTTTACAGGGGTTATAAAAGTGAAAGGCTGCATTAAGGGTCCGCTGATACCCACAGAATGGTATACACTTTGCACAATTTTTTTCCCCCGTCCCTTCCCTACGCATTACCTTCTGTAATTCATCGTAAACCCCATAGAGGCCTTGGGCCCCCCTCCCAACAAATGACAACATATGGTGGCTTGTACATCCTTCAGCAACCTTGAGAGTCAGGGTCACCCATGTTTTAGTGTCTGTGTATACACTTACAGGCTGTTTTATCATCAACACCTGTACACCTGTACACCATTTATGCAATTATCCAATCATGTGGCAGTGTGTAAAATCATGCAGATACAGACTGGGTCAAGCCTTAACCTTCTCTGGTCCAGGGGTGCTGCATAAACGCTTGTTACAGCGGTGAGCAGAAAAGCATCTCAATAAAGATGCCAGATGGGCTACAACAGCAGAATCAGCAGGTTCACCAAAACTGGAAAGTTCAACTCTGGAAAACTGTTACCTGGTCTTTTTCCATGATTTCCTTACTGGATCATTTCCAATGAAGTTTTCCTAATAAGTGTATCTTTCATTTGTTTAGTTGTTTTTTTTCTCCCCCCGACAATATATACAGCCGTTCTATTATTCCACTCTCATAAGCGTACATTACTCTTACACACTCCAAGCACCTCTACTCCTCCACCCCCTTCCTTTCCTCCACTCCCTGTGTAGCAAGCTCTATTTAAATACAAATGGAGCATTCTTAAAAAGCAATTGTCCTCGAAGCACAGGCATCGCCTTAGTATTTCACAGTCGGGCTCACATGTGCAAAGCATGCGGCGAGAATTATTGGCACCTAACCCTGTTTCCAAGGTTACAGGTTATTATTGGTTCGAGAGGCTGCGCTAGGGGCGTGGAGAGGGAGGCAGAAGTGGATGAGAATCAGACGAGGCCAGATGGTGCAGGAGATGACTCGAATTGAGTGAGGTACCTGTTGAGTGTCTGCAAAATGTGAATATAGTTCTTATGCATGTGCTGATATATGGATGGGACAAAATTTATATAGCAGTCATTCTTCATCGCAGTCAACTAGTGTTTTTTTTTTTCTTGTCTTCCTTGCTTAATCCCACCTGATTTCACAAGGAGCTGGCAATGAGGTAATGAGTTGAAGTGTGTTAGAGCAAGGAAAACACCAAGACGCATGCAACGTCCCACAGGACTGAGAACCACTATGCTGTAGATGAATGCCATCAACAGTGATCTGTTTCAGTGAAGGAAACATATGGATAGCCAATGACTACTCTCAAGAGGCTCCAAAGTTTTATTTATGACATATTTCACATGTGATTTCTCTCAAAATGTTCTGATTATAACTGTGTCAAAGTACATGTTATGATTCAGGAAAGAAATAAATAAACCGTGAGTGGTATGAAAGAGAGCGCTGGGGTACAAGGACACTTTTGAACGACCTCCATGTACTGTATGTTATTTTCCTTTCGACATTTTTGAATACATCCTTGAATGGTGTATGAAATCTGCTGTAATGTCATCCCTTTGAGCTATAACGGCTGCTCTGTTCCTGTGGGTCTTTCAGAGATGTCTGATAGCAAGCTTCCTTCAGTTGTTCCGGGGTGGGGGGAGCAATTTAGCAGGTTCATTAAGTCCTCAAAACAAAACAAGACACAATGACAGAGATTGTGCCGGGAAATGTTGTTTTTTTCAGGATTTGAGCCCAAAGTACAGTAGAAGTCTCCTGCTGAGGAGAAATTGAAGTATCTCCCCTTTTATTCGGTTGACTCCACAGGGAGGCCCGATGTAGCCACAAATCCTTTAGCCATGCCACTTCCTCCTCTGAAGGTTTTCAAGGGAAGGAAAAGGAGGGGGTGGGGTAGGACCTTGTGAAGATGAAACCTCCTGCAAAGAAGCAATTAACAGCAAAGTCCTGTCAAACTCTCCCTATCTCACCTGCCTTCAGAATCCCTGCCACCACTATGCCACACACCCATTTGCTGGTCCAATCTATTTCAGCAAGGCCACAGAGTGGAAATGATTCCTTCCTCATTAGGGCAGCATGACACCACAGGAAGCCTCGTATAGAACACTGCATCAGAGTACCTGTCCCAACCAGATACCAATTTTTTTCCAACTCATCAAGAGTTTCTGCCCTTCGTGATGTGAAATATTTCACTCTTGCAAATTTGTAACAATTTGTAACACTCGAATTGAATATAATTAACGAAAATTTTCATTTTAGGGCTAGGAGTGCCACAACTTTTTTTCATTTTGAAAGTGAACTACACTTTTTTCATTTCAGAACTATTTCAGTGAAAACATCTTGTGTTGTATAAACATTCATTCATCAGAGTCAAAACATGACGCAGTATGCTTTTATCGGACATTAATCAACGATGGAGTGGTGTCATGCAGCTTGATGTCAAGCAGAGTTACTCTTACCACCCTGAAGTTGTTATTTTCAAATAACAGCTTGTCCCAAAGTTCCTCTTATTCAACAGCAATTTGCCATCCGTCCATTTCTCCATACCGCTTATCCTACATATGGTCACGGAGGAGCCAGGAGCCTATTCCAGGGAAGTCAGGGCACAAGTCAGGGAACACCCTGGATGAAGTGCAAATCTATAGTACTGCACAATAGTACACACATTCATGCTTTCACGCTCTACAGACAATTTGGAAATGCCAGTTTTAGCTACAACGCATGTCTTTAGATTAGGGGAGGAAACCGGAGTACCTGGAGGACACCCCGAAGCACAGGGAGAACATGCAAACCAAGCGGGAGACGGGATTCAAACACCCAAACGTGCTAACTGCTAAGCCACATGGTACTTTCATGTTCTCACTTACGTTACAGCAGCTACAAACTCTCATTCCCTCACAGTTTGCTTTTTCTCTTGTAAAGTTTCTAAGACAAAAAATAAACTGCAGTTTGCCCTGTTACAGAGAAACCGGAAAACACAAAGTCACTCGTCCATAAAACTTACAATTATAGCTTTATCTAGTTTGATTGTTACAAGGCACTGACACTGGAGACTCATTCCATAATTGTTAGATAAATCTCCAAGATTTACCATATCAATATTTATAAATTGGGTATTACTTGTTAAACAGTAACGTCTTAGAATGAGCAAGTGAAGTCACATCAAGCTGGGAATTACAGCCGAAATCAACACCACCTTATCAATCAGATTTGAGAATTCAGCAGCAGAGTGAGCTGAACTAGTGAGCATGGCGTTGTTGAGGTGGCGTTGTTCTTCACTCAATTTACATTTTCAACCTACCAGAAAATGTCTAGACAGTTCTGAAATAGAAAAGGGTATGCCAGCTCTTAGGATGTAACACAATGTGCATATATAAATATATAATTCTCTTTCTGGAAACATAATATGCTAATGTTAGTCTAGACAAATCTGCATTCTTCTTGTAACTTCTTGCACACTTATCCTTACTTTATACAACATTGGACTGCATCCAACACGTTATTAAGGATATTAACAAGTTCCATTTCTCTCTCTCTCTCTCTCTCTCTCTCTCTCTCTCTCGCTCGCTCCCTAGGACAACGAATGTCCTTGTCTGCTTTCAGTCTTGTACCTTTTCTCTGAGTCCTGCCTTATACATGTCACCATATCATTGTACAAATAACACCAAGAAGACATGCTAGGTATTATACCTTGTTTTTCCTGTTTCACACATTAAATAGATGATGAATAAAAGTGAGAAGTCTGTTTTTTTGTTTTTTTTTAAACCTTACTTTCTCCTTTGCACCTCAAGAGACCGAGAGAAAGAGAGAGGGGGAAGGAGGAGGAATATTTTCAAATTGGCTATGGGGAAAGAGGTGGAAAACAATTATGTGAGCAAGTTGGCCGTGGAGATGAGGCTATTGCTGCTGCTGTAATGAAGAGGGGAGGTGACACATGGGCTTTGTCCCACTCCGGTATTGTTTGAATGTGAGGAAATGACTCCACCATATTGTCAGGGCCTAAAATGAATTGCCAATTATATCCGATGGCATCTCGCCGGTGCTTAGGTAACATTTAAAGTGATGGATAGAGACAGGGAGGATATTTAGTAGATGCGCTTTTCATTCAGAAATGCAGAAAATTCCCTTTGCAGCGTGGCACGGATTTCACGGGTGGGAGGACGATGAATTTATGAATTTATAGCAAGTAACATGTGCTCTTGATTTTTATTTTTTTTTTAAATGCAGAATGGACACTTTCTGTTGCAGCTGAAGAAATCACGTACAGCATGGACTCACAGTTCTGAGTTCTTTTCCCCAATTTTAAAAATAGCCTACCAAGGTCACGAGGAAGAAATCTTGAGAAGAATCAGACTGAAAAGGGAACCCATCCTCTTCTCAGTGTTTACTTGAGGAAAGTTACACATATTCAGAGTCGGGTTACGCAAACGCAGAAGTGGATTTTCACGGCTTTGCATTTAATTCATACAAAGATTGCTGATTTTTTTCTTGAGTAAAAATGTCAGATATGCATTTTTTCAGTAGTAGACCACATTATAGACCACATTTTTACATTGCCTTTAAGCTATGAAAAATGAAATATGTAGATTTTTAATGACTATTATTATTATTGTTATTATTATTATTATTATTGTTGTTGTTGTTGTTGTTGTTGTTGTTAAATATAATACATTTTAACATAAAAGCAAATGACATTAAATAATGAAAAATAAAATTGATTGAGAAGATGGCACTATACAGTAATAGCTTCCTCTCTAATAGGAGTCTATTATATTGTCAGTATATGAATATTCTCACATTAATCACTGCAAATGTGATTTAATTATTTACCTTATATATTACATTAATATTATTATTACTATCCATCCATCCATCCTTCCATCCATCCATCCATCCATTTTTCATAACGCTGATCCTTAGCAGGGTCATGGGGAGCCTGGAGCCTATCCCAAGGAACTTGGGGCACAAGGGGAAGGATATCGTGGATGATATGCAAACCCATCGCAGGGCACAATAGCACACACATTCACACACTACAGACAATTTGGAAATGCCAATCAGCTTACAACGCTGTCTTTGGACCGGGGGAGGAAACCAGAGTGCCTGGAAGAAACCCCCAAAGCACGGGGAGAACATTCAAACTCCATGCACACAGGGCGGAGGCAGGAATCAAACCCCCAACCCTGGCAGTGTGAGCCAAACATGCAAACCAATAAGCCACAATCCCTTTTATTATCCATCCATCCATCCATCTTCAACCGCTTATTCCTTCTTCAGGGTCGCGGGGAACCTGGAGCCTATCCCAGGAAGCATCGGGCACAAGGTGGGGTACACCCAGGACAGGGTGCCAGCAGGGCACAATCACATAAACACTCACACACCCATTTATACACTATGGACAATTTAGACACGCCAATCAATGTCTTTGGACTGGGGGAGGAAACCGGAGTACCCGGAGGAAACCCCCGCAGCATGGGGAGAACATGCAAACTCCGCACACACATGGCCCCAGAGGGAATCAAACCCCCAACCCTGGCAGTGTGAGCCAAATGTGCTAACCAATAAGCCACAATAGCTTTTTATTATTATTATTATTATTATTATTATTATTATTATTATTATTTGGTTGAACTATACGGTATGTGAAGATCATAGTCTGACCTGTTCACTCTTTAGCATAGATTTAGAGTCAGAGATTGACATGGGGAAGAAAATGGTCCAGATCAGCATTTGAAAGAGAGACATATAATGTGAACAGAGTTTCGTCCTAGTCATGTTTCGTCCTAGCGTCTCCAAATGTTGAAATACCTCCTCACATGTTCCATATTTTGTTTAATTCTTCTGGTTTATTTTTTTCCCCCTCACTCTCACGCTCATTTCCTTTGGCTGTCAGACACCTCTTTATATTTCCCCCCTCTCCTCACCTTTTGTCATCGCTGGGCTGGATATCAGCTCCTGTCTCTATAAATACAGACGAGTATTGAACTATTCATTTTATTATTCATCACCTCTCTCTGAATCATCATTAACACACTTAGGCGAATTTGGATAAGGGTTAAAACGTCTGTTAGGAATTTCATATGCTTTTGCAGAATATACAAGAAAATAAACAGCCTTTGTGTTATGAGATGTCTAAATGACAAACTCCAGCTACCTGTGTATGTGTATTGCATATGCACTTTCATTATTCATTGACGGATTACTCACTCACCAGCTGGACACGTCATTCCAATCTGTACTCGCGTATTGTGGATATTGTGGTCTGGTTCACAAACGTGAGCCTCCCAAGGAGGTGTGTTTGATTGCAAGCGCTGACTCATCTCAATGACTAATAATGATCAACAAATGATCCCTCCTTTTTTTTTTTTTTTTTTTTTTTACCTCCAGACATAAGCTACAGTGAGTCACTTTAACGTGAGCAATATTACAAACCTACATAAAAGTCTCTCAAAAGCTTCTTCTTGTCATTCATGGGAGGAGAAGGTTGTTAACTATCAAAGCAAATGCAAAGAGAGAGAGCGAGAGAGTGAGAGAGAGAGAGAGTGAGAGAGAGAGAGAGAGAGAGAGAGAGAGTTTGTGTGTGGCCAGACAGAGGGTCCAGTGTCCATGCTGTGCTTTGTGGCATGCCAATCCATCCCACAACTGTGCTGATGGACAAGATCAGAGCACAGGCCCAGTCCCTAGGCATGGCAGAAGGTGAGGCACCTCAGGCACATCTGGCACAGGTGGTATTGTGTGTATGCGTGTGTGTGTGTGTGTGTAGGCGTGTGTCAAAAGGACATGCGTGCTGACTGACAGGTCTCATCAGGGACAGCTTAATGATACCCCGACCACCAATTAAGGCTCATCAAGGTCCCCGATTGAATGTTGCTAATAAATAATGCATGGCCTCAGTAATTCCACATAATCTTGATATTAGAGAGTCAAAGGTGTATGCATTATTAATGGGGCCAAATTGGACTTTAATAACTGTTCCGCCTAATCCAACTTGGTGGAGAAATTCACTTATATTAATAAAGCCGTATTATTAATGGGAGAACCGTTTTTCCAAAATGTTAACTGACTAAAGTGCTCCAGAGGCAATCCCCAAGATTGACGACCCCTGCGTATGCAAGAAGAGGAGCACGCTTATTTATTTATCCATCTACCTGTGGTGCATTGGCCCAGATCATTAGATCAATAATTTTCTCATCAAGTCATTAGGCGGGATCTGAGAAGCACAATTAGCCACACTGTGCATGCGGAGGACAGTGCATCATTAGCCGTATAATGACACGAGATAGACTGTTCAGTTATAAACAAACACGGAAGGGCCAATAGCGATGATCGGAGGGTCTGCACGGAATGTTGATGTCGTATAATTAATACTTTGCAGGGTGGATTCTCAGGTTGAAATCAGCACTAGAGTGGCATGCGAGATAAGAGAGAACATTATTAGAATATTCACTAAGTAAAGTGCACATGGTGGCTTAGTGGTTAACACGTTTGCCTCACACCTCCACGTTTGGGGGCTCGATTCCTGCCAGGGACGTATGTGTGGAGTTTGCATGTTCTCCCCATGCTGCGGGGGTTTCCTCCGGGTACTCTGGTTTCCTCCCAGAGTCCAAAGACATGAATGGTAGGTTGATTGGCGTGTCCAAATTGTCTGTAGTGTGTGTGTGATTGTACCCTGCGATGGACTGGCACCCTGTCCAGGGTGTACCCTGCCTTATGCCCGATGCCCCCTGGGATAGGCTCCAGGTTCCCCGTGACCCTGAAGAAGGAATGAGCGGTAGAGGATGGATGGACTAAGTAAAGTACAACATGCCAGTAATTATGTTTCTGCAATGTTCTAAAATTGTTATTTAAACCATCAGGAGCGTAATGTAAACGGTCAAGTTGGAATCTTGTTGGAATATTCAGGTTCCGATTACAGTGTTATTAAAATGTTGCTTGCGCAATCTTTCCAGTTAGAAGATAACTAATACTACGTTCCCATTACAGTTACCGTTTTTGCAGCTAACAAATGTTGCAGTGATGTTGATGGGACTTTTATAAACATTTGTTTCAGTTCACAATGTTACTACGATCTTGCTTTCAAAAAGTTCCCAGTTAGACTAACATAAACATTACAGGTAAAAATTCTACAAATAAAAATGTTGCACTAATGTTGCATATACGTTTGTTTTTGATTTGCAATGTTATTAGAACGTTGCTTGAGCAACGTTTCCACTTAGACCAGAAATAACATGCGGATGTTAAATTTAACAAAAATGTTGTACTAATGTTGTTAGGGCGTTAATATTTGTTTGGTTTACGTCACAATGTTTGCACAATGTTCCTAGGTTTTACAACTAAAACTTTAATGTTGCCAGAGCTTTCATAAACACTTGCTTTTAATTTACAATGCTATTATCATTTTGCTCGCACAACCTTTCCAGTTTTTCCCATACCATAAATAACATTATGTTAACGTTAAAGTTACCATATTTCCAGCTTAAAATGTTACACTAAAGTTTCTAGACCTTTAATAACGGTTCTTTTTACTTAACAATTTTATAACTTTGTTTGCACGTGTCAAAACCATACACCATAATAATAACAATTTAAAGCCGACGTTTCTGCAACAAAAAATGTTGCACTAACATTGCTACAACGTCATAAATGTTTGACTTACTTCACAATGTAATTAAATTGTAACTTGGACAAGATTTCCAGTTAGACCATAAATTATATTATCTTAATTCTATTATAACTTTCATATACACTACACAAAAAAAAGTGTTCTCACAACACCAAATGTTTCTATTTGGACTCATTCTTGAATATATGATTTTTAGAAATATTTATATAAAAACAGTCCATTAACAGCTGGTCAATGTATTACTTGTTAGCATCTTCACAAAGCTGGATAGTTAACTAAGTGCGGAATAAAACATGAAGGGACGTGTGGTTATAGGACAATAATCTACAACGGTGTCATGAGGCTCTACTCTGATGTTGATTATTTTATAATAATAGTATGTCCTAACGGGATTTATTCCTCTTGCGTAAAACACAAACGATATATTTATGTACATCAGCACACTAATATCAATATATTTGAAATAGTCACTAAGGTTAAACACTATATTAACCATTTTTAAATTGTTAGCGCAGTCTTTTACAGTTCAGTGAACCGTGAATGACTTATTTTAATGCTTCTTTACAGCCTGCTTGCTCTTGCTACAAGCCATTAAATGCATAAAACAATATGGTTTGCATTTATTTAATACATTGCCCTGATATTTGAATGGTTTTATTAAACACTGCAGTGAACTTGAGCAGACTAAGATAAATGCTCGAGTGGTTTGGTTTCCCCAAAGCAGTGTACGATCATTGTATCTGGTCAAAGTAATGCTCACTGTATCCTGTAGTGATGTATAACACAGTGGGCAAGCCAGACGGAGTTTGTTACTGCAAACTGACCCTTGATGGCATTATTGAAACTACATATAACACAGTGTTGCCTCTGGGGAAAATATAGGCCTGGATCCAAAACTCTCTCTCACTATATATATATATATATTATATATATATATATATTATTATTTTCACTTTAGTATTCAGAACTTGGTGCTGCGAGTAAACTGTTAATATTTTCACTCTGTCATTTGCATACGTCAATGCTGCATCTGAAGCACCGTTCTGTTCCAGTATTCTGTTAATAAATCTGGCAGAAATGCCGAGATGCTCTTGGAGCTGGCACCCACACATGGATCACAGCCTGAGACACTGTCCCAGAAAAGCTAAATAAAAATATTTTGTACAGGCTGATGGAAAGATGGCGGAGTTGTGTGTGGCGTGTGCTTTTGAACTCCTTCCTAGGTGTTGTAGTTTCTTGTGGTATTGTGACGAGGCTCGGCGCCAATTAGAGATTCTGATATTGGGTGCATTTATTCATATACAGCGGAGACAGGTTAAAGGCCGCTCCTTAATTATATTCTTGTATCACAGAGTCTGGATGATTGGACCTCTCCAGCTGTTTTACACATTTTCTGACTCATACGGACCATGACACTTTTTATTTCGACATACTGACACCAGCAATCACTTACTGCCACTGTGTTTTTTGGAAATATACTTAAAATTCTGGAGATTTCTATTCAGATTTTTATGGTTCTCCAAATCTAAGATGGGCATTGGAGGTAATAACATATTAATCCCAATAATTCCAGGTAATCGGTTAATTACGTTATTTATTCGTTAATTCATTTATTTTACTTCTGCAACAAGCTAAGAAGGCCATCCCAGACAGGATTTCCAGATTCCTACACTATCTCTCTAGAAGGTCATCCCAGTGGGAGCCAACCATGGGGGCATCCTTGTACGATGTCCAAAACATTCAACTGGCCCTCTTGATTTAAAGATCAGCAGCTCTACTTCGAGGCTGGGCCAGATTGCTGAGCTCCTCACCCTCTCAAGGAGGTCATGAGATCATATTAGTTCACACAACAATAGTGTACTGTAAGAGCAGCATCTAGAATCAGAGACTTAAATGATATAAATATTCAAGTGCATAAAGTTCCTTGTATTCAGAATTGGTAAATGGTAAATGTGCACTTATATAGCGCTTTTACCCAAAGCGCTTTACACTCTCTCATTCAACCATTCACACACCAGCAAGGCACTAACTTGCCATCAGGAGCAACTTGGGGTTCAGTGACTTGCCCAAGGACACTTCGGCACGTGGAGTCACCTGGGCCAGGAATCGAACCGCCAACCCTACGATTAGTGGACAACCCATTCTACCAACTGCACCACAACCGGCCCATAGAATCGGGTTACAGAGATGCTTAAAGTCTTATAGTGCTTACCTGTGTGTAGTTCATGGCTCCGATGTTGCCAGATTATTCTTGAGTAGAAGTGACCAAGACAATAACTTTTAAGACAAGCACTTGCCTATAAGCCTAAAGGAATCAGGGATAGAAAATGCTTACTGAAGAAGGAAATAACTTTTCCCCCTTTATTTTCAAACGTAACACCATGCAACATGGAAGAAGGTGGCCTGGTCTGCTTAATCACAGTTTCTTTTACATCATGCGGATAGCCAGGTGCATGTGCATTGCTTGCCTGGGAAATACATGGTACCAGGATGCACTATGGGAAGAAGGCAAGTGTTATGCTCTGAGCAGTGTTCTGCTGGGAAACCTTGCGTCCTAGGATTCATGTGACTGTTACTTTGACATGTACCACCTACCTGAACATTGTTACAGATCGAGTACACCCGTTCATGGCAACAGTATTCCCTAATAGTAGTGGCCTCTTTCAGCAGGATAATGCGTCCTGACACACTTCAAAAAATTGTTCAGGAAACGTTTGAAGAACATGGCAAAGAGTTCAAGGTGTTGACTTGGCCTTCAAATTCCCCAGATCTCAATCCAATCGTGCGTCAGTGGGATGTGCTGGACAAACAAGTCAGATCCATGGAGGCTCCACCTCGCAAATTACAGGACTTAAAGGATCTTCTGCTAAGATCTTGGTGACAGATACCACAGCACACAACATCCATGCCTTGACAGATCAAGGCTATTTTGGCAGCACAAGGATGACCTACACAATATCAGGTAGGTGGTTTTAATGTTATGGCTGATTGGTGTTTCTGGTAAGAATTAGCAAATCCCATATTTGAGTAGTGTGTGTGTATGTAGTTTAAACACAATACCAATGTGCACCATTTCAGTATTATTATGATTTGGTAATACGACTTGAATAATTATATATTATATTAATTTACTGTGGACTGGCACCCTGTCCAGGGTGTACCCCGCCTTGTGCCTGATGCTTCCTGGGATACGCTCCAGGTTCCCCGTGACCCTGAGAAGGAGTAAGCAGTAGAAGATGGATGGATGGATGGAATAATTTACTGTAATATAGTATTATAACTACTATAAACATGCAACTGCTGAAGCAAATAAAATAAAATAAAAACCCTCCCCATCATTATCACACTTCATTAAAATGTTTTCAGGTGTTTGTTTTCAGCCTCACTGGCGTTGCATGATTAGGACATGTATTGTAATCGGTTTTCATATTTGCTGAAAGATTGTCATGGTGATCGCTTTAAAAAGTCAATACCCTGTGTTTAGTTTGCCATTCATGTCCGGGATAATTAGTGTTAGTGCCGCTGCACAATGCCGAGTCTCCAGGTGACCGCAGGCGTGTGAGATCAGCATGTGTGCCGACCCGGTGAGCTTAACTGGCTTTGACTGCTGCAGTTGCTGAGGAAACGCTATTGTTTGTGGGATTAATTAACAAGCCAGATTAGAGCATTGATACCTTGTCGTTCTCTCTCTCTTTGCTTCTGATTTTTTGGGGTTTTTTTTTGCTTAGCTCCTTCCTCTTGGCACTCAATCTTTCTCACTCTTCATTACCTGTTGGTCTTCTTGCTTGTCTGTCCACATGGATGCTGTGGCAGATCGAACGGGACAGGTGTTTTCCATTTCATCACGGGCCGTGTCGCCTGTTTCGGCAGGCCGCATTAGAGAGGTATTGAGAAAGTGAGGGAGGGAAAGAGGGAGGCGGTGAGGGAGGGAGGGAGGGAGGGAGGGAAGGAGCGAGGGCTGGCATGTGATGGTCCTGGCAGTTCATCAGCTGCATGCGGCAGAGGGCTGTAACAGACTTCCTGACAGGTCGTCGATATATTGACAGCACCTGTCACTCGGGCTGCTTTGGACAGGTGCGCGGCACCTCTGGCACACGAGTCTGATGGTGTGGCTTCGATTGACTGTCTCCGTCCCACCACGCTGACTTAAAAACCAGAATGCCCTAGGCAACTCTCTTTGATGGCAGGAAAAATGCCTCGGTGCCAGCGCATCCTTCTGGCCATTTGTTCTCATCTTTGTGGCCAATTTCAGTCATAAAACAAAATCTCTCTTGTTTCCACTTCGCAGCGTTATCAGATTTTTATGGTTTGGACACTCAGCAATAAAACTCCTGTTCTTGGCGCATATATTTGTCACTTAATTCCTCCGAAATGAGTGTGATGTACTTTAAGGAAGTCTGGGTTCATGACATATTAGTCTAGACTGACTTCCTGTTCTCATTCGGTTCCATGATTGCTCACTTACTATTGAACAAATACGTATGTAGCAGTTTCACCTTTTAAAAAATGAATACACGTCAGAATTTTTTGTGCAATATATCCTAAAGATAAACGCTTCATCATTAATATGTAGCGTGCAACTTTTGAAATGGCTTGAGAGGAGCCTTTATTCCAGGAAGTCAGGGAGGGAGCGTGTCGAAGGGCTCTTTCTTCAGTTCGGAAAGGAAAGCTCGTTCATCCACGTCTCAGGGTATGAATGTGTAAAGAGTTGATCACAGGGTGCGGACCCTAAATTTCCATTGACATTTACAGAGGTTCTGCTTCCAATTAACCTTCAAGTGTCTTCTCACCCCTTCATGCTGATGAGTCGTCGTCCCCCCCCCACTCTCCCACCCCCATTACAAACAGGCTAATTTGTTATTAGCAGCACGCGGGAGAGCGCAGGCGGTGGCTGATCAGCAGGAGGGCTGGGCTGATGTGGCGTGCTGCGGAAGGGTGATGTATAGCAGGAATGAAGCTGGCTCAGATTAGTCTCTGTCAGTTGGCAGACCCTGTTTGATTTTTGTCCCGTATTCGTCTGTTCTCGCAAACAGTGACAGTGACAGGAAATAAAGAGTACACTTGTAAGTCTCCTCATCCCGCCCAAACACATGAATAGACATACGCTCAGAGCTACTAAAGGGCGTCCTTGATCTCTGTAATCTGCTGATGGCTGCAGTGTATTTTCACGTGATTTTATACGATTCTTTTATTGTCATGTATGATTCTTTTCGCGATTCATTCATTTTCACGTGATTTTACATGATTAATTAATTCATGAGTTTAAACAAGATTCTTTTATTTTCACGTGATTTTCTACAATTCCTTAAGTTTCTTGTGTGATTTCACACTATTCCTTCATTTTCACGTGATTTTTTTTCACTATTCCTTCGTTTTTATGGGATTTTTTTCACAATTCCTTAATTTTCACGGGATTTTACACGGTTCCTTAAGTTGCCTGTGTGATTTCACACAATTCCTTCATTTTCACGTGATTTTTTTCAGAATTCCTTCATTTTCACGTGATTTTTTTCACTATTCCTTCATTGTAACGTGATTTTACACGGTTCCTTAAGTTGCCTATGTCATTTCAAACAAATCCTTCATTTTCACGTGATGTTTTTTCACAATTCCTTTATTTTCACAGGATTTTACATGGTTCCTTAAGTTGCTTGTGTCATTACACACAATTCCTTCACGTGATTCCTTTTTTGCATGTGATTTTACACAACTCCTTTATTTTCATGTGATTCTTTCCACATCATTCATTTATTTTTACATTATTTTAGTGATGGCACATTATTTCCTTTACATCTCCATGTGATTTTACACAATTCCTTTTCAGGTGTGATTTTACATGATTCTTTTTGGCATGCGATTTTACACGATCACTTTACTTTTGTTTGTGATTTTACGTGATTCCTCTACTCTTAATTTTCATGTGATTTTCACAGTTTCTGAATATTTAACATTTGATTTTATGTGAATCCTTTACTTTCATGTGATTTACATGATTCCCTTTTCACTTTTTTTTTCACATGATTCTCTCATTTGATTATGTGATATTATATGGTTCATATTTCATGTGATAGCACACAATTCCTTTGTATTTTATTCAATTCTTTTATATATATTCTTTTATTCTACATATACGTGATTGTGTTGTTGTTTTTTTTCTTGTTAATTCGTGTATTTTCACATGTGGAGCAGGGTGATGTATAAGGTGAATGAAGCTGGCTCTGTCACTTGGCAGACACTGTTTGATTATTTTCTGTCCTACATTTATCTGATCTGAACACAAGGACGCTTATACATCTCATCATCATGCCCAGACACGAATATATAGCGCACACTTGCAGCCACTAAAATGCATCCTTCATCTTTGTAGTCTGCTGATGGTTGCAAATGGGTGTTAGTTTAGTTTAGTAGAAAAATGTTCTTGCCCTACCGTGGCACATGCTTGGAAATATACAGACATTTCTAGAGGCATACAAGAACAGAGTTCCTTGGGGTAGCAGGACACAGTGGGGGTTTGCTTACAGAGCTGATAAGATGCTGGAGAGAGAGTGATAGAGAGCGTGGCGCAAGGTGAGGTGTGGAAGAAGAGAAGGGGAAGGAGGGTGCAGAAAGCGGCAGAGAAATGAAGACAGGATATGGAGGCATGGAAGGAGGGGAGAGGAAGGAGGGAGGGTATACGCAGTCTGCCCCTGTACCGCCCTGATAACATGTCTCTCCTCTCTTGCTGCGGGCCTTTGGGCTCATGCACAGAGCAGAACCCACCCAGGAATCTTATCTTCTCTCCAGCTTGTGCCTCAGCTGCTGCCCAGGCCCTGGTCATTCACTTCTCTCTCTCTCTCTCTCTCTCTCTCTCTCTCTCTCTCTCTCTCTCTCTCTCTCTCTCACAGATGGGTTTGTGGACAGCAATGTGCTCTCCAACTGAATAGCAAATGACCAAACAACTAAACCAAACAAAATCTGTCAGCAATTACTGCACCTTCTTAAACATATATAAACCTTGTCCTAATAATGAACATTTCCGATTTATATCTATTTTAAATTCCACACCACCACCTGAGGCTTTCATCTTGTATCTCCTGTCACAACTGTCCATCTTTTCTAGATCTTTCTCAGTCCGGTTTGTTCCGTTAAACCACGTTTGAGGCTGTGAGCCAGGTGACTCCTGCCTGCTTCCCTCCGTTGGCAGAAATGTGTATTGACATTTCGCTTTGCTTCTGAATTGTGCCTTAACAAGGCTGGAGAATTGGAGCCCCCCAAAAAATAAATAAATAAATAAAACAGAGCCGTGTGTAGCTGCAGGCATCTGTTCGGCTGGCGCTATGGAAAGGTAAAGACATACACGCTTCCTTCAGGCTTTTAGCGAGGGCTAATTGTAATCTTGCCACAGTATGAAATGATGAGGTAGTAGCAGCAGCAGACGGGAAAATAAAACAGCTGATCTCACGGCTACCTGTGACTGTTTTTTTATCGTGTCCCAGTATGGAATTATTTAGTCCCAGGAGAACAACGTGATCATAGATCAAGTGAGCACAGTACAGGTTGGTGATTCCTCCTGCTGTAGCACACTTAAACCTGGTCTTTAACTGATGAGCCCGAATCAGATCCAGGTTAAAGATGAAAAATGGGTTTTGGCACAGCAAAAAAAATCAAAAAGGGACGCATTTTATTTGTAACAAACAATGAACACTATTAACCAGCCATGGATTGTCAACAACCGGTCTCGTGGCTCATATGAATCAATTAATTCTCATCATGCCACACCTGTTGAACTCTCAATTCTGATTGGTCGGAAAGTGTTGGTTGATTTTCTATAACAGCAAGTCAATTGCAATACATTTTTTTGCCAGCAAAAAAAATTGGAATCTTTCCACGAAACTTTAGACCAGTGGTCACCAACCCTGTTCCTGGAGATTTACCTTCCTGAAGACTTTAGCTTCAAGAATAATCGTACCCACCTGACCACCCAATCATTGCATTAAGAAGTTATTGATAAACTAAAACAGGTGTGCTTGATTTTGGTTTGAGATGAAACCTGCGTGAAGGTAGATCTCTATGGCCTTTGGTAAACTTTCACTAAAGGCTTTTTGGGTGGTTACTATTTTATTTTTAGCTTCTTAAAGGGTTTCTAGCTTTTTTCTGGACCCATTACAGAAAGAGAACCCGTTTGTTATTATATGGTTCTACATAGAACCAATGAAAGACCTAAGAAAACCTTTAGCAAACGTAGGTTTTCTAAGCATAGGGTAGTTGAGTGGTTAAGATGCTGCACTACTGGTTGAACGGTTATGAGTGTAATCCCAGTGCTGTCACTGCTTGGCCCTTGAGCAAGGCCCATAACCTTCAGCTGCTCTATTGTATAAATGAGATCAAGTGTAAGTTGCCCTGGATAATGGGTTTTGCCAAAATGTCATACATAGATGTTAATGTGAATAATGTGAAAATGAAACTATGTATTCCATTCAAATAATGGCATATCCTGAAATAATGAGATATTACATCCAAATAGTGACTTAATATCTTAATATAGCAAGTACTATGTGAAAATAGTAAAATATCTCTTGAAATAAAATGTACTATTGCGACTTTTTAAGATCCTGAATGCTTGACCTGTTTTTGTATGGTAGTGATGCAGGATTGATGAGGAACAGTGTGTGTGCATCCAGCAAATGTGACGTGTGTATATCTCCAAGCTCATGCCCCCACAATGCTGTGCTCTTTAGGGATCTGTGGTTTGTGATCTGTGTCAGACGTGATGTGGTGATATGAGGTCTGTGTGTGTGTGTGTGTGTGTGTGTGTGTGTGTGTGTGCACGTGCTAGACATATGGAGGTCATTAGAAGGGGGAAGCAGAATTAGAGATGGACCTCGACAGCTGTGTCTCTATCACACACATCTGCTTCAGGGGAGGAAGTTCAACTTAATCTAACAGGACACACAGGTACAGTACAGTGTGTACATGGTGCATATGTATAGTAGTGCATGAAAAATAAGTACCATTCTTATATAGGTCCTGCTGCAGCTTTCCTCATTCTGAGACACAATTTCTTAACAAGAAGTAGAGAGTATTACTCTTCTGGTGCAGTATGTTCAGTTGAAATGCCTGAGAAGCCTAATTAAGGTTCATGTTATATACCTTTCCATGCACAATTCCAGGAACATGAACCATATATATAACAATATATATATATATATATATATATATATATATATATATATATATATATATATATATATATATATATATATATATATATATATATATATATATATATATATATATATAATATATATTGCCTGGTTCATGTTCCTGGAATTATGCATCGAAGTATATACTAACCTAATTAGGCTTCTCATATCTATATATATATATATATACATATTACAGTGGTGTAAAAAGGCCGTTCATGCTCGAAAACCCCTAATGTAACTGAATTAGACAATTTGCAAAGATGAGTGGGCCAAAATTCCTCCAGGAGCTGTAAAAGCCTCATTGCACGTTATCGCAAACGCTTGGTTGCAGTTGTTGCTGCTAAGGGTGGCCCAACCAGTTATTAGGTTTAGGGGAATCACTTTTCACACAGGGCCATGATGGTTTGATTTTTTCACCTTTATAATAAACACCTTCATTTACAAATTGCATTTTGTTTACTTGTTTGTTGACTATTGTTTAAATTGGTTTGATGTTCCGAAACACTTAAGTGTGACAAACATGCAAAGGAACAGGAAATGAGGAAGGGGGCAAACACTTTTTCACACCACTGTATATATATATATATACTGCTCAGAAAAATAAAGGGAACACTTGGAGTTACATTGTGCTGTTTAAGTGTTCCCTTTATTTTTTTGAGCAGTATATATATATATATATATATATATATATATATATATATATATATATATATATATATATATATATATATATATATATATATATATATATATATATGTGTGTGTGTGTGTGTGTGTAAACTAACAGACTTTTGTGACAGTCAAAGGAAAAGTGACTCTGAATGATAAATGGTCTGCACTTATATAGCGTGTTTTTAACCTCAGCGGTTCTAAGGGTTCTACAAAGCGCTTTACACTGGTTCTCATTCACCCATTCACACATATACACACACACTCACGCACCAATGGTAGCAGAGCTGCCACACAAGGCGTTAGTTTGCCATAAAGATTACTCTAGATTACTTGTGTCAAGTGGTTTAATGTTAATTACATAGCCTGCTCAATTTTGATAGCAAGTTGATATCTACAGTATATTTAGAGCACTGTCAATTTTGATTGGTCAGAAAGTGTTGCTACTCAGCTCGGACAATCAATCCAGTTCGTTCTAATATGTTGTTGTTTTGACTGTAACAACTATAAAAACTATATATTTTCTAGTAACAACAGCTCTCATGAGAAGCACAGTGGCTTAGTGGTTAGCACAGTAGGGGGTTTGAATCGCACCGCCACCCAGCGTATGCAGACCTTGCATTTTCTCCACATGCTTTGGGGGTCTCCTCTGGGTACTCAGGTTTCCTCCCCCAATCCAAAAGTGTAGGCTGACTGGCATCCGATTTCAGTGGGATACACAGGCTGTCTGTGAACCAGTTTAGATTAAGTGGTACTGTATGGAAAATGGATGGATGTATGGACAGAACAACTCACATAAAATGTGTATGGTGACGTTTTAATTGAGGAGACATTTATTTTGCATTTTTCAAAAGAATCTGACATTTTTCACACTGGCACAGTCTTCAAGAGCGAAAAGATACTTGGTAACATGACAAGCTAAATGTTTTGTCTTTACGAAGTGGGGCTGGACATAACATAACTAATAGCATGAACTAAGTTGTTTCAAAGATGTTCCATAACAGTATACGTAGCTATAAATGGATTTATTCATTATTTTTTTTTAAGTATTGTGTTATTGAAAGTAAATAAATAAATAAATACAATTGTAATTGTTGGCAAATTGCTGTGGTATACTTTGAGGCATGCTGTTATTGGAAAATAATCACATCAGGGTTTATGAAACCAATTATTTTCCCATAGCACACTCTGTCATGTTTTATTTTTCTTTACATATTTAATACGTTTTTAAGAAAAGAAAAAAAAAATCCTGAGATTACCAGAGATATGGCTTTGATGAGTAATTTGTCCACAATTTCAGATAATGGTTACTGCTGTGTGTTTTGTGATTGTTTTAGAGAGTGTGTGCCAAGAAGCCTTTCCTTCTAGTAGGATTTAACAATTAATTATCCTGACCTCTTCCCCTCTCTCTCTCGCTCAATCTCTCTTGCTCTCTCACTCTCTGTTACTCTCACTTGCTTAGTCTCTCTTGTTTGTAGACGTGAATTTTTAATGGTGAGACATATATTAGTAGTGCATTCCAGAGCGCTCAGAGCTCAACGCATGGATTTCGAGATGAATGTGGGTGAGAAAGACAGAGACAGGACTGCAATGCAGTGCTTGGCATTTGATGCCAGCTATCTTATCACTCGCCATTCTCATGCTAATGAAGTTAAAGATCAGACCTTCTTCGAGCAGCTACGCAGGCGGGTGATGGGTGTCTGGAATAGAGAGGAGGTGACTGAGTACACTGCCATGCATTTTTCTTTTCCAGTGACAGAGACAAATGCAGGTTTTGGTAAATTCAGTCAGTTTAGGTATGGTTTCTATACATTTTGAGAGACTGTCAGACTCTCTCATTCTTTCTCTCTTTCTCTTGTCTCTTCCTCAGGTGGGCTGTCTGATAGCTAGAGACAGCACTCTTCTCCAAAATGCTTTTAAGAACCAAAGCCGAGCTTAATGGGTCTGGCTGGTTTCCAGAGACCGGGTCGCATCAGGGTCAGCGGATGTTAACCTCTTAAAGAGCATCCGGGGACAACTTGCAGAAACACAGCACATGAATGCTGGGGCTCGGAGACATCATTAGGTAACGATACTGAAGCTCCACCGAATCCACATGGCAGGATTAGGACGTGCCAGTGAAGCAGATATGATATGATGTTAAATGTCAGATACAATGTTCTGGATGACCACATGGTCTTTGTAATTCCTATTAAATGGCATGGGTCATGATGATTGTAACAAAGCCCTAAAACCTAGACCTGTTCACTTTTTCACTTACACCAGATTACTGAGGTACAGAGCATAAAGTTTCACTAAAGTAAATAAATAAATAAAGTTTCATATATATATATATATATATATATATATATATATATATATATATTTATATATATATATATATATATATATAATAAAAAGAGTGAGAGAGAGTGAGAGAGAGAGACAGTTTCGACAGTATGGAAAATGATAACTCAATTCATCCTGTACTATATTGAAAACACATTATTAACACATTCTTGTTGTTTTACTTTGTGAGTTTAATTTGTTTTTGTTTTTTTTTAATATACACTCATTTCAAATATGATGACTGCAACACACTCCAAAAAAGTACAGTCAACTGTTTACCTCTTCGTAACATCACCTTTTCTTTTAATAACACTTATTAAGTGTTTGTTCGCAGAGTGAAGGCACCAGTTGGTTAAGTTTAGCAAGTGAAATTTTCCCCCATACGTCTATTCCTGTATTTCTTCAGCTGCGCAACTGGACAGGACCTTCGTTGCCTTATTTTGTACTTCATAATGCACCATCCATTCTCAATCAAAGACAGGTCAGGACTGCTGGCAGGCCATGCTAGCACCCATACTCTCTGCTTTTGCAACCATGCGCTTGTAATCCAGGCAGAATGTGGTTTGGTTTTGTTCTGCTCTGGATGGCAGCATATGTTGTTCCAAAATATGTACATATCTTTTTACTGCCCTCACAGATGTGCAAGTTACCCATGCCATCGGCACTGACACACCCACATACTATGACAGATGCTCGCTTTTGGACTTGACGCTGATAACAGCTTGGATGGTCCTTTTCCTCTTTGGCCCGGAGAACACGACGGCTGTTTTGTCCAAAAGCTATTTGAAATGTTGACTCATTGGACCACAAAACACGATTCCACGGTGCTACTGTTCATCTCAGATGAGACTGAGCCCAGAGAAGTCAGCGGCGCTTCTGGACAGTGTTGATGTATGGCTTCTGTTTTGCATAGTAAAGCCTAAACTTGCATCTGTGGATGCTGCAGAGTCCACTGACAAAGATTTACCAAAGTATTCCCAAGCCCGTGTCAGGATCTCCATTACAGACTCATGAGAGTTTTCAAGACAGTGATGTCTGAGGGATCGGAGATCAGCAGACACGCATTCAGAAGAGATTTGAACGTATTCCTTGAATCTTTTAATTATATTATGCACTGTAGAAGGTGAAATGCCCCAAATCCTACTGATTTTGTCTTTGGGAAATGTTTTTTTCTCAAAGTGATGGATTATTCGCAGATTGGCAAGCCTTGACCCATCCTTGCGCTTGAAGGACTGAGCCTTTTTTTGTACTCTTCTTATATACTATGATTAGACGATTGCCTCTCCTGTTTCACCATCTTATTTCAACTTGTTCTTATTTCTTATTTCAAATCACCGTCTTATTTCTACTTGTCACATTGCTATTACTCTTAAATTGCTCCTGTCCCAATTTTTTTGGAATGTGTTGCATTATGTTAAAAAAAAAACAATGCAGTTGATATATTGCAGTTAAATGTACACTTATATAGCACTTTTATTCAAAGCACTTTACACTGTGTCTCATTCACACACACGCAAGGCATGGCTTGCCATCGGGAGCAACTTGGGGTTCAGCATCTTGCCCAAGGACACTTCGGCATGTGTAGTCACCCAGGCCGGGAATCGAACCGCCAACCCTACGATTAGTGGACAATCCTCTCTACCACCTGCACCACAACCGCCCCGCGTGGTAATATTGACAATCACCATGAACCCATGAACCATGTCCATGTCAAGTTGCTCCTTGTTAAAGCATTATCGCCATGAAGGATTCATCATTTTTTGAGCTGGGAAAATGTGGAAGCACATAAAAAGAGGCTATTAGTAGATCTTGTGAGGACTCATGCTAACACGCTAACATCGTGTTGCTTCTTTCATCTGCCACATGCTTGAGGTTCTCCAAAACAGTGGTGTGATGTTCCAGAGAGGTTCTGAGTCACACCCTTTTCCCTATTAGCCAGAACAGACCAGACAACTTGAACAGTAGTCACCAATAAAAATCTAACAAACCTGTTTTAGTTTATCAAGAACTACTTATGGCAATGATTGGATGGTCAGTTGGGCATGATGATGGTTAGAGCTAAAGTCTTTGAGAAGGTAGATCTCAAGGAACAGGGTTGGTGACCACTGAACTAGAAGATGCGGATGTTTGTCACTTTTGCTTACACTGTTGGAATATCCATGATGATGCGGAATGGTCGAGCTTGATGGCCCTTGCGTTCAGTGGATGTTTTTCTCTCTGCCGAACATCTGTGCGAGAACAATGCCCTGGCTAGCTTTAGGGGGTTTTCAGAGGGTCTAAGGGGGTTTTCTTCATGTCCGAGCATGGCAGAGCTGTCTCTAAGCATATCTCTCTGGAGTACTACAGGATTAGAATGTATTGGCGCAAAAGAAAAGCATTCGCCCTCTAGTCGGGAGATTGTGAATTGTGAATGATGCCAGGAGTCCATGGCTGTGAACTCTGCTGGGAGGGATGGTGTTACTCTGTCCCCTGTCAGTCAGAGCAACACTAATCAATTGTGGCTGTCTGTGAATTTATGTATGCAGAAGATGAAAGTCAGTGATATCCTCTGAATGTGTCCAGCTGTGTTAAGACATAGCATGAGCATTAGTTTAAAAGGGTGTGGAGGCTTCATGTTTTCAACAGAAGCACTCCATGGTGTGATAGTGGAGAAATAGCTAGAGGATTGGAATTGGTCAAATATAAAAAATAAATAAATAAACAGAAGAAAACGCAGCAAAAATAAAAACACGTATAGACGTTCATGGTGCCTACGGTGCATTTGAGACTGACTGATTGTCCAATTATGTAATTGCTTTCAGCCAGATTGCAAGAAGGACACTTGGTCTTGAGTGACTTTACTGTCTTAACCAAGCACCATTTTTTCCCCAAGGGAAGGCCCAACACACTGTCACTGTCCATAACAGCGAAATCTTTCCTTCGCTCTTGCTGTCAGCTAAGATGTAATCTAGCAAGAATGTAATCTAGCACTCTTGGGTATTGCCAGCCTCTGTCTCACATATCTCTCAAGATCCTCCATGGCTGCAGGGCAGTAGCAGGTGGCTTCGGCCCCTTTGTTACACGTTCCCTCGGGTGCAATCAGAGGCTCGGCAAGATCAGACACCCAGACACCTCAGTTGTCATCAAAGAGTTTCAGCGTGATGACATGACAGGAGATGACAGATCTCACTGTGGCACAGGTGCTCATGAGTAGTTGAAAGGTCAGAAGTTGAGTTCTTCTGACCTCTGATTTAAACATGAGTGTCTGGAGAATCTGTGGTATTTATGGTGGTCGGTGCTTTCAGTATATATGCCTCTTGCTTCTTAATATTAAAACATTCATACTTTATGAGCTTCTGAAAACCATATGAAATCCTCTACGTCTTCTAAGTAATGAGCATATACA
Organism: Ameiurus melas; assembly: GCA_012411365.1. Taxonomy (NCBI): domain Eukaryota; kingdom Metazoa; phylum Chordata; class Actinopteri; order Siluriformes; family Ictaluridae; genus Ameiurus; species Ameiurus melas. The sequence goes on from CM022769.1 coordinate 4,852,392, forward strand.
GCTAATCCAAATTTCATTAATTCCATGAAGTCCTATAAAGATTTTGACTCCTAGTGGAGGTCCGGTCCGAAGCACCATCCTGAGTATTCGGGTTGTGTTGCATTTGGACCCAGTTCTTGTACTGCTCTTCCTGTTTTGCTACCAGAAGAAAGCCGAGAGCGGCCTAGAACTGTGATTGAGGATATGAGCTCTGAAAAAACACCCAGCTGTGTCGAGTGGTAAAGCGCTAATCTCTTTCCAATACAGCCTTAACAACCAGAGGCTCTGATGCACAATATTACCACTCATTCGATAAACAGCCTCTCAAGAGTAAACAGCAATTAGAGAAAAAAAAATGTACCAAATCATGCCTTTATTTGTTCTGTATGTGCTTGTGGGTCCCAAGTTGAACTTGTTTTTCCTTATCGCTAAGAAGAGGCTTATTCCTTAGCTCTGAACCCAGCTTTCACTATGTGGCTTCCAATCTCAAATCAAGTAATTAAAATTATTTAAAACATATTTACAAAAAACAAAACTAGATAACTCTACTTTATGAGGGTAGTCTGAATGTCTGCATTAAGATGAATACGTTATTACAGGCTATAGCCATGTTTTCATTCAAATATCAACAAATTAAATTGTCAGACAAAGGACCTAATTCCAAGTTGGCACCTTAAGTTCAAAATCTACATCAATATTTACACAAGGAAAGTATTCAGGGTTGATTAACACATGTACTTACAGTTTTGCGGAAAGGTTTGCATAAAGTTTGCCTTGTAGAATCTGCTAAATTTGATTACACTGGATGATCGGTGTAAAACTGTTAGCATGGGCGGTTGTGGTGCAGGTGGTAGAGTGGGTTGGCGTATCCAATCGTAGGGTTGGCGGTTCGATTCCCGGCCCAGCTGACTCCACATGCCGAAGTGTCCTTGTGCAAGACACTGAACCCCAAGTTGCTCTGGCAAGTTAGTGCCTTGTGTGGCAGCTCTGATACCGTGAGTGCGTATGACACCGTGCAGAGGAAAATGATCCAATATTACATATCTTTATGTGAACATATTACAAAAGTATGTGAACCTTTGCTTTCAGTATCTGGTGTGAGCCCCTTATGCAGCAATAACTGCAACTAGACGTTTCCGGTAACCTCACATGAACTGCTTGCGTCAGGTCCTTCCACAACATTTGTATTGGATTAAGGCCATTCCAAAACCCACTTTCTCTTCAGATTCAGTTCACGGACAGATGTTCTGACATTTTCCTTTAGAGTTCGCTGGTGTACTTCAGAAATCATTGTTCCATCAATGACGGCAAGCCATCTCGGCCCAGATGCAACAGGTCCAAACCATGACACTACCACCACCATGTTTCACAAAAGAGATAAGGTTCTCATTATTCCTTATTCACCCATATTATTCATCAGTTTAAATTAAATTAGCACTTCATCCAGCACATTAATATTTTGCATTTTATTTTTACACTGTGTTCTAACAGTTAAATGTGTGCACAATTTAATGTTGCCATGAGTTACTGACTTGACAGCAGGTATGCACAGGTTGGAGGTTATTTTTATCACACTTTTAATTCACTAGTTGCGGTGTCAAATGAATAAAATGCAATTTAAAAATAAATATATAATAATTCTATGTGTGCTCCTATAAAGAAAGCATGCTCACGGTTTAAAGGATAAAAAAAATCCTTCCATGGACAGTGTCATATTTATATATTTAATATTGGTTTGAAATGGCATGCCATAGATTTTATTGTAATTATAGCCCCAAAACATACATTTGAGTGGTTAGATGAAACTGTCAGACACAGGTCCTGGACTTGAGACAATAAAACAAGAATAATAGATTTAAGTTGAAGGTCAAAATAGTGCATAAGTGAGATCACATTTGTTTTAAGGAAAATCTGTCCCATTGATGCAACTCCTATCTAGCTGTCAGAGAAGAGCTTGTTAAAAATATTTATGTCTGAGGTTAGAATTCCATTGTGCGTACGTTCAGTATTAAATCATCTCTATGTGTGCATAACCTAACCCTGAATATATGCAATATGTTTATTTATACTATATGTCTGTTACCTTGTAGAATTTTATATTACTCTACTGGTGAACTATTGAAGATGGCCATATGGTTATAGGTTGATCAGCATTCTTTTAATCTATTTCCTGATGTGATTGCGACTCATACTGATCCATATTCAGATGGTCAAATGGGCCACTTATGCACAATATAATCACATTCACAAACCTCGCACTTGTACATCTTTCAGCTTCCCATTTGTCTACTATCTCAACTACAATCTTCTTACACTGTTCGGTGTCTCTCACAAAAAAAAAGCAGAGTTAATTTTCTCAGCACCTCTTTGATCCTCCTGATGTTCAGCGCTCCTGTGGCCTTTCTTCCACTCCAGCGTCTTAAATTACAGCATGATGATATACTGCCTCCGAGGCTCAAATCTCGGTGAGATTTAGAACTTTGTACCGGATGAAGGACAAGGTAGGAGTGGCATTAATATGCAGAGTAGGTAATATCACACATTATCAATCTATTCAGCCAAGTTGCCCTGCAAGATTTTGTTTATCTCTTATTGCTTCTACCATATCAAAAGCCTAACTGGATTTGAGTTCGAGGAAGGTTCCAAGGACATCGAGGCGTTAGCTTATGCAATGGCGTTATGTACTTGAGAGTTGTAAAAAGAACTTCAGTACTAAGTGTAGGCTTACATATTTCCCAATTAAATTCACCCACATATAAATTGATATCCCCAAAGAGGATCTGTAGTGTTTATAAAAGTCAACGCGTTTGTATTTCAGTGCCTTGGATAGTGATGTTTACCGACTGATGTGTGCTTGGAAGAAAATATGACTTATACTGTATATAGAGGAGAAAATCGGATGCAAATAATACAATCTGTATTAAACAGTACTATAGTGTGTGGGTAGTGTCTAGTCTAGTCTAGTTAACAAATATATTCACTAGCCACCACTGTGGGGTTTTGGTCTAGTTGGGGCAGTGGATAAACAACAGTAGCGAGGCAGATGGTCAAGAAAACAGGCTAAATGTACTCTGTTTTCTAATTGAAGATAATTCTACAGTCAACTGCACTTATGTAAGAGTATACCAGGCAAAGTCTTTTTTGCTTTCTTTTCTTTTGCTTAGACAGAATGCTATGACGTTGATTTTACTTTTATGGTGTATACTGTGTGTTCTTCAATCCTGAAGGAATTCTAACAAATCCGAAAGTTATTTCGTCTTTCCTTCAAAGCTAATTAAAATTTGAATGCAAGCCTTGCACTCTGGCATAATGAATTCCATCGTGACCAGAGCTATGTGAAAGAATAGGTCTGTGCCATGGGCTTGATGCCACTATCTAATTCCACTTAGCTAGTTGGGAGCTAGACTTTTTTTTCTTTTTTTTTCTTTTTTTCCAGATGCTGCTAGAACCACAAGAACATGGTGGTCATTATCAGCCTGGAACGACTTTCCAAATTTTCCATGCAAGGAAGGCCTGAGTTGTTTTTTCCTTCCATTGTGGAAAACATGACTAGTCAACTACTTTTTTTAAATCACTCGTCAACTTGTAAGAAGTCATGCAAGCCCCTACGGTTGAAAATTCAAACGCACGATTCATTTCCTCCAGGGAGATATCCATGCTCCAAGCAGAGCTTTGGATTGGAGCATTATCTCCCTTCTGTTATTCATCTAAGCCACATCTACCCAAAGAGGCACGGCAACCTATGGGGTTTCAGTGAAGACATATTGTTCAGTAAATTACCCGTTAATTGCATATTATTATTATCACATCAATGGGCCCGCTCATCAGAAGCTTTTCATTTAGAGTGGCTTGTGGTGCATTCAAAAGCACTGAAAGAAACAAGGAAATGTGAGGAGAAAGAGCAAGAGAGAGACCATTGCGGACCTGTAATGACAACATAACCTACAATAATCACTGCAAAACTAGCCACTGAACATAATCATAATGATTTGTGCTCCCGCGTTTTGCATCTTGTATTAAAAATATGGCTGAAGGCAGCTCGGGCGCATGGAAGAGTAGAACGGTGGCCAAACGGGAGCACTGGGAGAGCAAACCAGGCTGCTTTGCCAAGAAAGAAAGTGAACTAGCTATGCAAGGCCAAGGCCTTCTGACAGTTCAGAGTGATTTTAATCAGCCGTAAAAGTCTGTAACGATGGTTCCATCTAAATAGCGAAATAAATTTGAGTAATATTTTAAATTGTACCTTTTTAAATCAATGGCTATGCTGTTTAATAATCAATGTTGATTTATGTACAAGGAGAATCTCTATTGTGAAATCCAGCTGATGATAATAATAATTGGCAATTTATTGCAATTTTATATATGGATTATAAGTTTATGAAATGCATTTTTAAAAATTATGATGGCTAGATATCTGGGTCAGAACATCTCCAAAATGGCAGGTGTTGTGGAGTGTTCCTGGTATGCAGTGGTTAGTACCTACAAAAAGTTGTCCAGGGATGGACAACTGGTGAACTGGCAACATGGTCATGGGTGCCCAAGACTCTGATGTGCATGGGGAGTGAAGCCTAGCCTGTCTGGTCCTATCCCAGAGAAGAGCTTCTGTAGCATAAATTGCTGAAAAAGTTCATGCTGGCTGTGATCGAAAGGAGTCACAAGACACAGTGCATCACAGCTTGCTGTGTATGGCACTGTGTATCCGCAGACCAGTCAGAGTGCGCATGCTGACCCCTGTCCGCCACAGAAATCAGCTACAATGGGTATTTGAGCATAAGAACTGGACCATGGAGCAATGGAAGAAGGTGGTCTGGTCTGATTAATTCATTAATCATGGTTTCTTTTATTATCATGTGGAACTCTGGGTGCACGTGCGTCAATTGCCTTGGGAAGAGATGGCACCAGGATGCATTATGGGAAGAAGGCAAGCCAGAGGAGGCAGTGTGAATCTCTGGGCAATGTTCTGCTGGGAAACCTTGAGTCCTGGCATTCATGTGGATGTTACTTTGACACCTACCACCTAAACAGATCAAGTACCACCTTTTGCAGATCAAGTACACCTCTTCACGGTAACTGTATTCTCTAATTGGAGTGGCCTCTTTCCGCAGGATAATGCTCCTTGGCTCACTGCAAAAATTGTTCAGAAATGGTTTGAGGAACGTGACAAAGAGTTCAAGGTGGCCTTCAAATTCTGTTGGATGTGCTGGACAAACAAGTCCGATCCTTGGCGGATCCACCTCGCAACTTACAGGACTTAAAGCAACTCCTGCTAAAGTCTTGGTGCCAGAAACCACAGCACGCCTTCAGTGGTCTTGTGGAGTCCATGCTTCGACAGATCAGAGCTTTTTTGGTGGCACAAGGAGGACCTACACAATATGATGCAGGTGGTGTTAATGTTATGGCTGATCTGTGTATGACTTAAAAGAAAGCAATACAAAAGAAATCTATCAATGAAGAAAAATACGACCAGCCATTCAATCAGAAGAAAAGAAGTGGTACCCTATATAAACAGGAGGAATTAGTGTTGTCTGTGGCAACTAATGCGCTGCAGTGCCCAAGCTTAAAGGACGATTTATCACATGCTGTGCTTAGGAGGCGGTCTTTCAACATTAATTGGCATTTTGTTGTGTTCAGCTCTCTGTGAGAGTTGCCTTTTAAGGAATTTTGCAAGCGTCACTTGCACGCACTTGGAAATTTACGTGACTGGCATATGAAGAAAATCACAGCTACCGAATTCGTTCAAATCTGGCTGGAATGTTTGTTTTGTTCATTCTAGCCAAGGAAAACATTTATACATTAATATGATTGATAAACGGGGCCCATTGTTGGTTAAAAATGTAAAAAAAAACCAAAAAAAACATTCATCCCAAGTGTCTGGATAGATCATGGTGATCATAGCACTCAATTAAACATTGAGTCAGACAGCATTTTTCGCATTATACCAGATTACACTATCAATATTGCAAAGGTCAAAATAAATTGAATGCTTATATTAAGCAGATGTCCAACATGCTGCATTTTCTATCAGCTACGTTTTGGAAAATAAGCAGGTTATGGCCCTTACTTGTCTCACATCGATTAAGACACTTAGGGCTGCAGGAAGTATGAATAGGGTATATGTGTGAAGATAATGAACGCAAAGGCTGTGACAGCAATAAATTATTGGACATTTAATACTAGCTTGGACTGTGACCAAACCTTTGAAACTGTGCCGCGGAAGCCAACACAAGCACACTACGTTCTGTTCCACTGGGTCATCATATCTGTCCAAGTAATCTTCGGTGAAAGTAAATGAAACGTAAAATGAGGATCCTACTGTCAGCAGTTCATTCCAATCTAACACCAGATTGGTGCTGCTATGCAGGACTTCCTGTAAATGAATCCATTCTCAAAGTTCAAAACGTGAGTGAATACATCTCCGAAAACCAAAGGAACAATCTCCTCAAACATCCGTGAAATTGCTCTTCATTTGCATATTGAAAGTGCGCACCCGGTTGCTGACTTGATTGCACTAATTTTATTCCGCATGCTATAATGCGGGTTGTTTGTTCCCTTATAAGATGCTGTCTGGAGCATTTATTGTTCAGACGAGACTTGTAGCTTAACTTCGCTCGAAATTTCTGAGCTCGCCCGAGGATCTCTAGCATTTGTAGCCATTACTGCATGCGTACGCCTCCTTGTTCTCATACGCACATGTGCTCGGCGGGGGACTCTACCGGCGCCTGTGCAGTCTGCAATTCTACATCATTATGAGCAGGTGCACTGAGCTCGACAGCAGTGTGTCATTGTCAGAATGAAGAACACACACCATGCTCATAAGTGTGTTGTTGGGAAATGCAGCTTGCAGGCAGGTTTGCACATGTATGAGCTTCAACTGCCGAACCTGCAATTGATGTGTGTGTGAACGGCGAGATTTTGCAAATCTAGTTGTTGCATCATATTCAGTTTGGCTCTCCCTTTGAAGTACCTCCTTTGAGACTGTATGACAATGGAGAAACCATTAAAAGCCAAGCCTGCTATATTCCTCCAATTTTGGGATGAAAGTATATTGGTTGTGGATTTCATTGTTGTTGCTTTCATGGTGTGTGTGTGTGTGTGTGTGGGGGTCATGGTTTGTCCATGTTAACTAACATATTCAATTATGTCCGTTAAGAGAGCCGTAATGTTAAATGCCACGGCTTAACTCAGATTATAAAAAATATCTGCATGTAGCTCTCTCTGGTCTTTGGTTTTTTCTCTTTCTTGTTTAAGTCGCATTTTCCTTTAAACATGAACAACAAACAGAGGATTACATATTCGGAATGACTACATAGATTGTGTGTATTTCCATTGCTTTCAGTTGCATTACGATGAACGCAAAAAGACTGTTTAAAAAATACAGGTTAGACTAATATGACAATATAAATTGTGAATGTACTAAAGCTCGATGTTAAAAGGGATTCGGATATGATCCTAGTCCTAAAAATCCCATTAAAACACACAATCATTGAAAATGTCTCTGTTTATAAAATAGCACTTGATGCAGTGCATGCTAGAAGTAGCCTTGTATTTTATTCGTAAGTGTTCAGATTAGCTAGATGGAAAAAAATTAGATAAAACATTAGGCTACCTGAAAAAAATTAAGATCATGAAATTGAAAGTATTTTCATTATTCGCAAATAAGCTTCGCACTTTCATGCTCTTATTATGCGATTTTGAGGTTTGGAATTCATCAATTGTGTCAAATTCGGTTCATTTGCGCTAATCTCTAAAGAAAACCAGCCTTAATGAATAAACTGACCATGCTGTCGTCTGCCATGTTCACAGCTCACTACGTAGCTAAATTCCACGGTCCTCAAGATGAGTATTGTTTATGATTGTCTCTTGATAACTCCTCACGACGCACACTTAACTGAAAATGGAAAGCAGCCCTTAGTGACTAAAATGTTATGAGCTTAGATCCCAGGATTGCCAGAGGGCCACTTTTGGGCCATTTGAGCTCAAGATCCTTAACTCTTAGCTGCTCAGTTGTATGCTTAAAATGTATGGCTTTGTAGGAAATTTCAAAAAAAAAATTATATATATATATATATATATATATATATATATATATATATATATATATATATATATATATATATATATATATATATATATATAATAGTAATAATAAGAAGAATAAATTTACATGAATGGGACAGTGGGGCGCACAGTGACTTAGTGGATAGCCTTACACCTCCAGGGTTGGGGTTCGATTCCCACCATGACCCTGTCTGTGCGTGCCACGGTGGTTTCCTCCGGGTACTCTGGTTTCCTCCCCCAGTCCATGCATGGTAGGCTGATTGGCATGTCTAAAGTGTCCATAGTGTATGAACGGGTGTGTGAGTGTGTATGTGATTGTGCTCTGCCATGGGTTGGCACCCTGTCCATGGTGTATCCCACCTTGTGCCCCATGCTTCCTGGGATAGGCTCCAGGTTTCCCCGCGACCCTGAAGAAAAGGATAAGCGGTATGGATGATTGATGGATGGATGGAATGTGTTGCCTTTGCAGAACATCCAATTAGTTTTTTGTTTGTTTGTTTTGTTTTTTATTTTTTTTTGTTGCTATGATGACATTACTGGTTTGGCTTCATTGCCACTCTATAGTTCTACACGCTTAGGGGATTTGGGGAAAGTACCTACAAAGCTAATATGATTTATATCTACATGAGATAGCTATGACTCATTGAGTCTGCATGGATTATTCAGTCCCTCCAGGATTCTGCGATGGTGCGATCGCAGAAATGCACGCAAAATTTGGGCCAAGATCTCAACACCATCTCAACGTAGCCAATGCAAGTAGCAGAAAAAAACTCAAAAATGTCAGCAAATTGCATCTAAAATTTTTTTACAAAGCCGCAGCATAATCAAGAGTTTACGGCTGCAACAATCACAAAAAAAATAAATTAATTAAAAGTCCACGTAATCCTGTAGGGACTGATTCTAGAAGTAATAGACCTCTCAGAGATCACATTTGGAGTGGCAGGAGGTATTTCTTGCGTGGCAGCTGCCCAATTATTCCACCATGTGGCCACGCCCCTTTTGTTATTTTTTGACCTAGTCGTGGACACGCCCCCCGGATAACAACAAGGTTTGAGAGGCCATAAAAAACTGACAACTGGTTACTATAGGCTACTGTTCTTAAATCCGTTAAAATAATAGCGGTTTAGGTTTATTTTTTTTAAAGGAAACATGATTTCTTAGTATCGTAATCCCTTCCTAAAGCCACGCGCGTGGCTTTTCTTTACTAAGCGCTCCAGGTTGCCAGATTCACTTTACATTTGGCTTCCATTTTTTTTTTTTTTACAAAATGTTCGGATCATCTTCGACAGAAGATCCGACTAGAGCCCACTTTTGTTCGACACGTCGGTACAACGTATACTAACGTGACTTACACCGAGGCGCACGCGAGGAACAACCGCCCTTTGAAACGGCGCTGCTTGTGCGCGAGCTGTTCTCGAGCGTGCGGAGGAGCTCACGAGCCTCCTCCTTCTTCAAAAAAAACAACAACACGAGTATCAGATACACGCAGATATAACCCCCAACCCCCCCCAAAAAAAAAAATACATCTTTATTTTTTGTACCTATCAGAAATATCTTTTTCATTTGTCACATTTAACAACAACTACAAAAGAGTTTCTCTCGTGCGCGCGCACGGCTCTCGAGTTCTGTGTTCCCGCCATTTTTTTTCAGCACCAGACGCTGTCCGCGCGCCTGATCACGGCGCTCACGCGCCTCTAAAACGTTTCCTGACACACTAACAAGCCACGTGTAAACGCCAACTTGATCCTAACCCACGTTTAGCGGTAGCAACTGTGACGCTAATCTTTTGTTTGTTTCTTTGTTGTTTATCCCCCACTATTTTAACACAGAAAGAGCCTAATAGAAATAGATCTCGTCCTGCTGAAAAGCAAGCCGCTTTCTTTGGACAGTGTGGGCAGCTAATAGCCCGTCACTCACAGGACACCATACAAAGAACTCTACAAACGGTGTTATTTTACTTCATTTATAGTACCTCTCCCCTGGCGGAATGTACCATTCTCACCATGGGGGGGGGGCGTATGAGATTGTCATAGAGTACGTCCCGTGTAAAACCATAAACCTTATAAGAAATGATGTGAAATGGTATGTCCTGAAGACGGTCTAACACGATATTTAGTGTAGTAGTTTGCGAATTCGTATGTGCTCCGAGTTTCTCATCCACTCTCTGAGAAGTCCCCCCTACTCCTCCGCTGGAGTTGGTACAACCCTGTACGTTTAAACCGAGAGGACACCCGTAGCGACTTCCCGAAGAAAAAAAAATAAATATAAATAAATAATTAAATAATAAAAGAGTAGCTAGAAGCAGAGGCGAGGGGGAACGGAGGTGTAAATACAAAGCGAAAGCGCGCTCTCTTTCTCTCTCTTTTTCTCTCTCTTCTCTTTCTCTCTTTCTTTCTGCGGTTTTTTATTTATTTTTATTTTATTTATTATTATTATTATTTTTTTAATGAAATGAACGACTGAAGAGGGCAGCCTATAGAGGGGACGCGCCTTCGCGCCGGGAACGAGCTTTTTTCCATATCCAACTCCTTCCACGTTACATGTTTATACGCGCGTGTAAATATTTGCCCGCGTCCGCAACTGTAGATCGGGAGCTGCGCGTGCCATCCCGAGACTATCTCACGCACTTCGGAGGACCAGCCGCAGACTTGCCGCCGCTGCTGATCGACGGGTCGACGATGACAACTTTAGCGAACGGACAAGCGGACGGCGGGGCGCACGTAGCGGCCGGCGCGAACGGGCTCGTGAACGGAATAAGCCACGGTCACGGCGCGCCGGGCTGCGCCACCATTCCCATGAAGGACCACGACGCCATCAAGCTGTTCGTCGGCCAGATCCCGCGCAACCTGGACGAGAAGGACCTGCGGCCGCTCTTCGAGGAGTTCGGCAAGATCTACGAGCTCACCGTGCTGAAGGACCGGTTCACGGGCATGCACAAAGGTAGGGGGCTCGGGCTTGTGGCTTGTGGCGCGCGCTCGTCACGGTCTCCGTGGAAGGAGCGGGTATGATGGATTATGAACGCGGTGAGCTTTGTATCACCACACAGAGGCTGTTATTACAAGTTTTTGTGTGTGATTTAAATTTAAAAAAATAATAATAAATCAAAGTTTTATTTTTTTATTCATTATTTATTTACCCCCTCCTTAGTGTGTTGCCTATGCGCATTATTACAGCATCCGCTAATTTTTTTTTATTTTTAATTACAGTTTGAAGGTAAGAGTACGTGCCTGGATCCTCACTGTTGCACGGATGCAAATGCGGAAGGATGCTGAACATTGTGACCGGTCCTGGCTGCACGAGCGTGTGTGCGTGCGTGCGTGCGGGCGGGCGCGCGTGCGGGCGCGTGCGTGCGTGCGTGCGCGTACGTCCACACATCACGACAAAAGGTCGGCACCGTATTTAGCACGACTGAGCCGGATTCAGTGTTTGACATTTTCCCTGACAGCGCAGGAGACTTGTATTGTTTAATCATTCAGCATTAGGATTACTCGTACAACCAAGGTTCCACTTTTAGAACCGTTAAAGGTCCCAAGTGGAGGGGAGAACCCTTAAACCTACAATGGAGGAAGGGTTCCATTTGAAAGAAAGCTTAATTCTCCATCGCTGACCACTGAAGTAGGGTGTACGTTCGATTGAAACAGATTATACGCTTTTTAAGAGAACAATGACTGAACATTTCAGGTGCACGCCTAGAAAAATTGCGAACCCTTAAGTAGGTTTTTTGTTGTTGTTGTTGTTGATGTTGTTGTCCCTGTTGGAGAACCCTTGACGGTACAACTGAGTGTTTCCCTATCAGAAAGGGTTCCAAGTGAAAACATTTCCGTAGGTTAAATTAATCTGGGATGTCTGACATATCTTTAAAGAGCTCTATAGAATTTAGGATATCGTTTAGAGCCGGTGGGACGTCGTGATTTTTATGGCACGTTCACTGTAGATTTTGTCTTAATGGACCTTAACTAGAAATGAATCAAATCCCTCTTCCAATACTGCTTCTCCATTCCGGAGTTTTCATGATTATTTTACATTGTGCGTTCTTTGTTCTGTCTGGTGCACCAGTTGATCTCTCGTACTCCACAGGATCGCACCTCCCCGCTTCTGCACTCCCTGACACCGCCGGCTTCTTTGTGCAGAGTCTTAATTATCGCCAGCGCAGGAAACCCGCGGCGCGATCGGGAAGATGAATTCCCGAAAACGCTCCGTCTTGCGTGTGCCAGGGGATCTCCCGCTAACCTCGTCCCCAGGGTGCCATTATTTCCCAGTTCTGTCTAATTGATCTGCTTCACCCACGGAAGACACTGCCTGACTCGGGGGTCGTATTCGTATCTAATAGAGCCATCCATCCCCAGGAGAGCGGGAACAACAACCTGTCCTATGCTAAACAAAGAGTGCCGGGTAATGATAGTGTTAAATATATGAAGCAGCCGAACAAATGGTCATGAGCGGAGGGAGTGGAGATGGTGACGGAGGCGGAGGGGAGAGCTTATCTTTTATTAATACGGCAGCTGTAGTAGTGACTCCCAGTCCGGCGGTTAATCATGTTGGCCGTGAACCACGGGTGTCCACATGGGCCGATCCTATAAAGTGACTCCTTCTAGGGATATGTGGCCTTTGTGAAGTCTTGGGCAACGCTTGTTCATTAGCAGCGCTCTTAGTGCTTGCAGCATTCATACTTTTTTATACTCTCTTTGCATTGCCTGTGACACAAGTTGCATCACACACTGGTCGATTACATGTGTGCGTCCTTCTAGGCTTATCGTCCACGCTCCTTTTTTTTTTTTTTTTTCAATGCTGTATTTACAATGGGAAATCGGAAAGCGAGGAGTCTGTGTGCATACGTAATTCCCTGTCCATCATTTACACTTGGTCACGTTTCAAATACCTTTCTGAACAGCCTAGAGTTGCTGGAGTAATTGAGTCGAACGGTGCCAGCCATTATGATATTCAGTGAGTTAGGCAAGGCTTCGATCATGCCCTAAAGCCGCCGTAGATGTTCCATATTCCGTGTTTGATTCGTTGATTCGGCAGCCAGTCGGCTGTCTGAGGTGTTTGTGCCTCCTGTTTTCGTTATGTCGAAGTGGCCTTGGACTTTAAAATATTACCGTATTGCTTGGGGTTTATATGCAAATGTAACAGAGCCATCCATCCGCGAGAAGGTATAAATCTAGCCACTCATCCTGCAGTGAAGTATGCAGATCCTCCTCCACGCTAAACAGAAAGAAGCTACCCATATGCTGGGTAATGGTTGTATTAAATGTAAGTAGCAGAGCGAGTGGGGATGGTGGTAAAGTGAGAGGGGGAGCTTATCTTTTATTAATAGTGCAAATGTAGTAGTGACTCCCAGTCTGATGGTTAATCATGAGCGCCTTCGCAGACTGATTCTCGGCTGTATGGCCTGCCCACATGTCCTGGGCAAATTCCTGATTTTATTAGTGGAGCCCTGGCTGCTTCCTACAACCTGTCGGGTTTCTGTATCCACACTGGTCCCAACTAGTGGTGTAAAACAACAGCACTATCTGTATTCGACTTTAAACCTGAAGTGGGTGTGGCCTGAACTAGAAGTGATTTCGTTTTGCTTTGTTATTTAACCCTGCCTGCGTCGTCATCCATTTTGATTGTACTTGTCCATGGCACCTTTTAATGAATCGACTTTACCAAATGATATAAACAAAGTAGTAGCCTAATTTGAACCACCCTAACCCTTGACCAGGCTGTTACTAAGGGTGAGTGAATGCTGTCAAGGCTTCGTACACATTCACGTTACTGAACGTGGTCTTTCTTCGTCATATCTGACCCACGAGCTTCATATCTGTCCGCTCGCCCACGGTAATCTCAACACGACGCTGTGCGATACGAAAGACACGAAACAAACAAACCACCAAGTTACAGTGTAACCTTTCATATCCGTATGTGTTTAATAATGGATTCGTCCTCAGCTTCATCCCCCGGCCTCGTATTTGTGATTCCCACACTTCCACTTCATCGTGCATTCTTGAGAACTCACGACTCCTCCACCGCCACGCTCCTCTCTTCTTCCTACCACATTCCCTCCTCCGATGTTTTGCGTCTCTCTGCCTTTCTTTCATCCTCCTCTCCTCATCCTTCACCCATTCATGCGCTCGAAGGCATCCATCCCTTCAGCCTTTATTCACTCGGTCACCCGTCTTAACATTTTCCAAGTTCAGAATTGCGTTCTGAGAGCCTGCGAGTGAGCTCGCGATCCCTGTAGACCTGTAAACAGCAGCCGGGTAATGGAAATGGCACAACCTCAAGATAAATACACATTCCTGGCAAATATTAGCCTTTCATAAATGGCTGCTCCTTGCAGGAGATGATTGCTTTGGATCCGTTTGTTGACAGGACCAGGCGAAGTCACCTTCTTGCCCAAAACACTGCAGTTGCTGATGGGATGTTTAATTAATACGAAGGCAGTGCAAGTTGTGTTTTTAAATAGGCTGCAGAACAGTAGAGCAAATGGTTGTGTGCCGTAAGCAACGAGCTGCCCTTGCAAAAGTAGAGCATTTGAAGCTGCGACGTAGAGCGTGGGTGGTGAGGGACTATGTTGGATGCCATAATAAAACATGTAAGAGGAGAAGCTTTCCATTTCACACTGCACTGCTAAATTCACAAACTCTATTCCTGATCGTTGTTATGCACATACATGCGATCTATTTTTGTACACCAGCTTGACGGCTAGGCAGGGATTCGAAGGTTGTTGTTTTTTGTTTGTTTGTTTGTCGTCGTCGTCCCCCCCCCCCCCTAACAAAACTAGCTGCGATATCTCCTCTGTACAACAGTTATCTAGCTATTAAGGGAAAGGGGCTTGAATGTCAGAGAGGAAGAGTGATGAAGAGGAAAGCCTGGATTTATTAGAAATAGAAGGGTGGAGAAATCCGGGGACATAAAGCAGCTTAGATTTATGAAGAGAAGAAAGTGAAATGTATTTAAGGGACGAATTGAGAGAGGTTAAAAAAAAACTATAAGCACTGGATGGTTTAGCAGTGGAGGATGAGATGGATGGATGGATGGATGGATGGATGGATGCAGTAGGAACAAATGAGGTCAAATAGGCTGTCGTCGCATAGGAGGAAATGCAAAACATGAAGAGTTTGGAAAGGGCGGGAAAACGTAATACAGAGATATAGGTGCTGGAGCAGATTTGGGTTTAAGAGGACAACGTGTCCATTCTCCAACGATTTCATTTGGCAGCTCGGCGTGACTCAGCACTGCTAATAGAGTGCATTTGTCCTGGTCACCGGCAGGTGCAGAGAACACTCTGAGGAGGACTCCGGCGTAACATATTCTGCCTGGACCCCTTTTAGTGCACAGCTCAGTCCAGAACAGTCTCTCCCCAGTGCATGCTGGGACGGCAGCTCAAAGAGAGTCTGACTGACTGGCTCCCTTGTGACTCAGCTTAACCAGCCCGAGGCTTTCCTATCTGTGTTTTTGAACAGTATAGTGAAGACCCACATGCCATATATGCATTTGGTCTTTTTCATGAATGCAGCTAAACACAGGTTTGGGGAGAATTTGGTTGTCCTTGGTGGAGAGGGAGGGAGAGAGGGCTTGGGCGTTTTTTTGTTGTTGTTGTTGTTGTTGATTTTTTTCTCCTGCAGCATGGTGTTAATTCAGCTTGCATTCTGGCTACAGGATTTCACTGCTCTTGCATCATCTGCGCACAGAGCGCTTCTCTTTTTTTCAGTTTCGGATCTGTGGATACGCTCCTCATCGCCCTTCCCAAATCCTCCCCTCTCTCTCTCTGTCTTTCTCTCTCTCTTTCCGTCTCTCTCTCTCTCTCTCTCTGTCTAACTCTCTCTGTCCAGGCTGCTCTTCGACGACGATGCCACATGATCAATTCTGAGCGTTTTGTTTACGAGTGCGGCAACATGTGTCACTGCGGAGGTCTTGCCTGGTCATGGCGCTCCTTCCCACCTGCATCTTGACACGTAGTACCGAGAGATAAATAAGCAGCGCCCCATGAACACATATGTAAATACGTAGAGACGGATCATTTTTCAGCCAGACTGTAGGGAAGGTGGCAGCTCAGCTATTGTCCATTATTATTGGAGGGGACTGCCACAGGGGTTGGCCGTCAGGTGGAGAGATAGTTACTCACCCTGAGCGATGAGTAGATGATGGCAGAGATGGGAAGAGCGAAGAGCTGGGAGGGAAAATGCAGAGAGACTAGAGCTGAGTTGCCTGACAGTGCTGACCTTCGCATGGACCTTATTAAATACTGCGGCCCAGGAGTAGGAACTGAACTGGGTCAGGACGCAACCATTCCTTCTTACCTTCAGGGCACTGACCTGGAAGTGCTATAAAAAAAAAAAATGAAGTAATTTTCATTTTCGTCCCCCTTTAGACTGCATGCAGAGGTGTTGGATTAAGCATGTGCGACACTTAATCCAACACCTCTTGATATCCGTTAAAACCTTTTCAGGAAATTGCCGTCGCTCTCTCTCTCTGTCAAAAAAAAAGAAAGTGGGTCAGCCTGCGTAGAAGTAATACCTTAAAGTGAATTTGAAAAGAGGTGGAGGGGAAATAATTGAACAGGAAGTAATGTCTGTTGTGTGATCTACGATTTTGGCATTTTTATCAGCCCAAGTCAGATTTACTTTTCAGTACTTTCAGACTGGGAGGGGGAAAAAAAAGCAGAAATCCACACTACGAATTCTTGAAATCCCTTCATGCTGAAAGATTTATGTTTCACTTAGCGACCGTGTTGTGTGCTCATTTATTCCAAATAGAAAAAAAGACAGATAGAGCAAAGCCAGATTAAGCTGCGTCCAGCTATTAAAAGTTTTAGGATTCTGTGCTCGGTAAAAACGAAGAGCCTGAAGTAGTGCGCCATTTCTTCTCTTCTCTTCTCTTCTCTTCTCTTCTCTTCTCTTCTCTTCTCTTCTCTTCTCTTCTCTTCTCTTCTCTTCTCTTCTCTTCTCTTCTCTTCTCTTTCTCGGACCATGTAGTCGCTGTATCATCATTTTGATTCCAGCCTGGTTGTGCTCCAGCTGCGGGAGAAACACATTCAGGGAAATAAATAGCTTGTTTTCAGAGCATTTGCATGCAAAATATTTAAGTGGCGATGACGCGAGCCGTGTGAGATTAGAAGATGAGCTGTCGGGATATATAATATACACCGAGAACTCGGTGCATCATCTAGATTTGGTCCTGTTTCAACTCCCCAATTTGGCCAGCATGGAGTTGTTGGTGTAATTGAGTAGAACTGATATGAAATGCAAAGAGATAGGCGAGATGCGTTCGATCCTGCCCCTGAAGCTGCTGTAGATGCTCAGTATTCTGTACTAACTTGTTTATTCTGCAGTACAGGCATCTCTTTAGGTTAGGAATGATCCATTTTGTGACTGATAACCTATTAATTTAATCTAATCTGATATATCGATAACTTGAAACGAATTTATTAGCAAAAATTTTGATGTGGATGACAAACAATGATAAATATTGATGTCTATTTTATCTTTCAAAAACAGTGGGTTAGTTCTGCTAGCACATTTAGTCCACCCACGCCTGTGTTTGTGCTTTCTTTTTCCAGAGTACCTTGGCCTTTAAATAGTTACCATTCTAATATGAATACTTTCAAATCAATTTCATTTCAATTTGATTTGTATAGCACTTTTAGCAACGGATATTGACTTAAAACAGCTTTACAGAAACATATAAAGACAGGATACAGATTTTAAGTGTGTGAATTCATCCCTAATGAGCGAGACGGTGGGGACGGTGGTGAGGGAAAACCCAATAAGACGATATGAGGAAGAAACCTTGAGAGGAACCAGACTCAGAAGGGAACCCGTCCTCATGTGAAAGTAAATGAAAGTTCATTATGGTTTTTATATGAAGGCTGTTTTGTTGAACTAATATATACTATCTATATATATGTTTTTTCTTTCCCAAGGAACTGTGGATCGTCCACACTTTAACAGTATTTATCCCCCATATAACGTAATATTAGCTCCATGTCTGTATTGTTTTCCATTCCAATACGGGATAATACGCTTTACCTTTCACTAAATCGCTCCAGTAATGGGCATTTCTATCTTGTGTTACAGCTTGTTTCCATGGTTTCCTTGGCAGATAGCCAGTTAGCCAGATACAGAATGTATGCATAACCAACCAGATGTATTATGCGCAGAAACAATGTTTACATTTCACAATTGCTGTAATCTATTTGTGGTAAAAAAACAAACCAAAAATAAAATAAACCATCAGTGCTAGTCTATTTTGCACGGAACGTAACACCAGCTGCGACTTAGAAGAAATAAAATGGAACCATAAATGGATAATAATTCACTTCATCCTCGCATAATGTTACGTCTCTGAGGCTGCCAGGTTTTTCTTCTTGTGCTGACCTTCTTTCCGTGGCGTCTAGGCCATGACCTTTAAAGACAAGCACCAAATAAAAATGTAAAACCTTAGTCACTAAAATATTAGTCAATTTAATTGAACACTATGGCTTCCAGTGTCATTATTCAAACAGCTTGTAAAATAGCACTTGATCCAGCGCATCATGTTGTTTAGCCTTCAATGTGATGAAATCAAATGTAAATAGAAAACTGTACCCAGGGTTTGAACGTTAAGCTCACCAAGCATGCATGTGCTTATATATTTGATTATTATATTTGATTCTCGAGATAAGCAATGTCTGTATTTGAGATGCTGTCTCCTCCAATGTCCTTTGTTTTTGGACTTTAAATCAACGATATGATATGAGTTCCATCTCGCATAAGTACGTTTATTTACACCCTGAAACAAATTTCAACAATTCCATCAAACGATAAGACAGTAGCACTGGACTTAATACTGCTCCTCAATCGAAGTGAACTTGTGCACACAACTTTCGGAATAGCGCTTATGTCTGAATAGTGACGTTCGCAAATTTGATTAAATATCATGAGAACGCCTGTAAATGTCCGAAAGTGCATCTGAGCCTTGGAGAAACATTTGGTTTCGTAACATTTTTTAAATTTTTGTCTGCCGATGCACTTAGCATACATACAAAAGGATTAAAAGGACTGGCTGCACTGTACATCTGAGTTAGCGTAATAGCCTGAACTGTGAGCGAGAACGTACAGGTATATGTGCTTAACCGTCTTATCATAATCGTTGGGTTACATCACGTCAGGGAAGCAGGGTCCAGATCGTTTTCAATGCGAGAACTGATGTAAGGTGAACGACGTTTTAATTACACTTTGGTGGAGAGAAAAAGGATGTAGCAGGGGAGGCTTTTAAAGCTGTGTTAAAGATAATCCACTTTGTTTAGTTTTTACTGTTCAGGGATGCCTTGGAAGCAGTGGGATACACTGATCTATAGCAATGTTCTTTCGTACAAGCACGGAACTCGCGCTCAGACACAATTCTTTCTCTACTCCACACTGTGCAACTTGGTGCGAAAACAAACAGGAAGACGATATTGCATTGTGGAGGAAGGAGTCAATGTTTGCCACCCCAGTGCACATGTTAGATTTACACCAGTGCTGAGTGGCATTTCGTGCTGCCGGCTCTCGCGCGGATCAATGCTGCGTAGGTCATGGGGAGTACGCGGTCATACTCAGTGGCACAACGCATGCACTGTCGATAGTTAGAAGCTCTACTTTTTAATTTGATGTATTTAGGTTTGCAATGTATTAACTATATATAAGCATGGGGAGAGACTAGCTTGTGTGATACTAACAAATGATAGACTAAAGAAGACAGGAAAATGACAATTTCCAAAATTTCAAGTATAAGGAAAGTACAGGAGAACATAATAGTATTATCAGCTATGCGGTCAGGAAGTGCTAGCCCACAGTGGCAATGGCAAAAATTCAGCTAGATGTTGGATTTAAAAAAAAAATAAAAAAATTTGCGTTATTTCACAGTAATGTGGAGTATACATTCAAATAAAAACCCATAACTGTACATTTTCAACGTTTGACTGACATCTTCTCTGTTATTCTGCTTCTGCTGAAAGTGTTCAAACACATCTTCAGCTTACCAATGCAGGAAAACTAATAATTATCGAATTATCATCACCATTAACAGTATTTCTAAAGTGTTAGATCTGAAACTTCAATATACGACCTATTTAATCCTCTTAGGTCAAAATTTGTGTCCTTGTGTGTTTTATCTTTCATTCTGCCATTTTCTAATAAATCCTAATCTAATAAATCTATTTAACTGATGTTAAATATATACTTCTCTAATGTTAGCTAAGTGAAACGTACATCGAGAGTTGATTTCATGTTAACGAACTGAAAATATTCTCCATTTAACTTAACGTAAGGACGCATGAGATAGAGGGGAAGTGGGCGGGGCTTCCGAAGAGCGCCAATTAGTGTAAGCGAATATAAGGCGTTCAAATCGCCTTCGCGAATCCTTCCAGACTGATATGTTGATGTGCTCATCTCCTGTTTTCTTGGGAGGAAAAAGAGATATTTGATGATATAATAGAACGCAATCGTCACTGGAGAGCGTGGCGATGTAATATTGTGTAAAGATGATTAGATTGTTATATCGAACAAGCCTAATTTTAACATTTTTTGGTTTGAGGTAAGCGTATGGTAAACTAGCCATAATAATCACGGTTACCATAGTTTTCAAACCATGGTTATGACATAGTTACAATGGATTAACCATAATTAAAGGAACAAACACAAGTCTTCACAAGCTTTGCATCAGTTTATCCTTATGAGTGTGGGAATTAGTGTCCTTTCTGCGATGTGATGTACCTGTACACAGATGTAATGAACTGAATTTCGAGAAAACATGTGCCGTGATTGTGCCAGCTCTCCCTTGCAGTATGTAGTTTCCTCATCACACACTGGATCACCTACATTAAATAGCATCAACGCAAATGTGTTTAATTCCACCCAAGAAAATCGCATCTTCCTAGCAACAGCATATTAAAATTGGTCATGTTGCACGTGATGTATCACAATAACCGGCACAGGTACGTCTGTGTTTTGTGCTTCGGATGAATAAGTGCATCACGCACATAACACTGGGTCTCCTGGGTTGCCTGCATATGGTAATGTGGCATTGTGCATCACTAGCTTGAGGTTTCATTATGCAGCGTGTGATATATAGTGGTTCCAGGTAGAGGCTAGTCATTTCCATGGCGAGGCAGCCGGAGAGGTGTGTGTCAGGATGGGGTGGATAGGGTGCACTTCATCAGCGGAGTGGAACACGAAGAGGAAATAGAGATGGAGATGATACCGGCTTGTGTTAAAAACATGAAGCCGGACGCCTAGAGGAATGAGAGTGAGAGAGAAAGAATGTGTGTGTGTACCCGGTTGACATCAAATATCTCCATTATGGTAGAGGAACATAAAAATATTGATGCTGTAGGCCCATAGTGGTTCCCATGAGGTTTGAATTTTCTCATACATCTTTGATCAAAAAGCTGAAACATTTCTTTTATGTGTGTAGAGTTAGGTTTGTTTTATGGAAAACCCAGACTAATAATAATAATAATAATATACGAAAGGCTGAAAGTGTGTTTTCATCACGTCTTTTATGTCTATACACCAGAAAAGCCAGTTGAGGAGTTCATCGCCTGCAAGACGTCCGAGGTATTTGCGTACACACAGACTCGCTAGACTCTGAAACAGTAAACCATTATGAGATTATAATTAGCTCGGTGTCTACTGAAACAGTGCATTTGTTATTCATAGGGGTATGAGATTTTTAATGGAAGCATTGTCATCAAATAAATCCTCATTAGCGATTTTCCTCACTTACTGCAGGATGTAAATAGGATTTTAATGTCGAAATATTTACTGCATCGAACGCCAACGGAGTAAAGTGAGCCTGATAGCAACCAATGGAGGGCAATGGACGGCGTAAACCGAAAGCTTTTCGGCTGAGCGTTCACGTTTTTGGGGTTTTTTTTCTTTATGCTGTAGGGCTCAGGCTACTACTGTTATAATACAACAGGCCTGAACATGCAGACACCGTGTGGGTGATACGAGACTCCAAATTAAAAACAGAAAGCCGACATGTCAGGTCCGTTTTTTAATCCCGTCCATATTCTGCTCAGAGTGCTAATGCCATGAATTAAAAATGCATCCATTCGACTTATAAAGCAAAGATGGAAAGCTTTTGGAAGGCCTAGCTAGATTGGGATAAATTATTAAGAGTTGGTTATGAAGTCAGTATTTTAAGGCTACTTAACTGTGTCCAGAGATTGTTGTATTAAAAACCAAGGTGCACAAAAAGTGCAGAAAATTGCCTTTTCTTTTTATATGTTACTTTTTTTTTCTGGGAATGATTTGCAAACCGCAGAAAGGAAAGGAAATAGAGCCTGCATGCAGGTAGAAAAAGCACTATGGTCAGGGGAAAAGATGAGAGTGAGAGAGACCAGGGGAGTCCCAGAGACAGATGTCATCCTCCCTGCAGATTGATGGCTTTTGGCTGGATTCCACCCTCGGCAATGACCCCGCTGTCCTCTGCAGTAATTTATAGATGATGTTTTTAAAGATTTAAGCACTATTCTGTGACCATTGTGGCCTCGGATTCAGAATGACCTTCCGGTGCAGCAGGAGGAGGAGCAGGCATGGGCAAATTAAGTCATGAGACATTGGACGGTGCTGTAAGACGTGTGGGGATATGGGTGTTTTATTGAAATTATGTGATTAGGTTTGTTTAAAGAAGGGAGGTATTTTTAAATAACACATATTGTATATTCACACATGTGAAATACCCGTCACCAAGGCAGGACTGCAAGATTAGTGATAAAAAAAAAAAAAAAAACAGTTCTTGATATTGGCACATCAGGAATTTCGGCTTTCTCTGGCTTCATAACCGCAATAAATCAAGTACTACGTACACACAAGAGCCTGCTGGCAATCTACCTTGCTTTCCAACCTGCCTGAAGTTGCTAACTCACCAACAATAAATCATTAAACACACACACACACACACACACACACTCAAAAGTAATAGACAGTTATACCATCTAATCCAACTTCCAGATTGACTGCGTGTGGAGCACACTGCCTATTTCCATCCATTCGTTTTCTATACTGCTTATCCTATGCAGGGTCATGGGGGAGCCTGGAGACTGTCTCAGGGAACTCTGGTCACAAAGTAGGGGGAAACACCCTGGACAATTTGGAAATGGCAGTCAGTCGAGAACACATGTCTTTGGACTGGGGGAGGAAACCGGCATACCCAGAGGAAACCCCTGAAGTACGGAGAGAACATGGAAGTGCCGTGCACACACTGTGGGGGTGGGATTCGAACCCTCAACCCTGGAGTCCTAACCACTAATCCATAGTGCAGTCCACACTGCCTATTTTTAATGACTGATTTCCTTTCAGTTCTGCCATAACAGCAAAAGTAGTTTCGCAACTGGTCGATGATGTAAATTCGGCTAGTGTGACTGGAGTCCAGGAGCCAGCTGTACACAGAAAGAAAGCAAAAGTAGTTGCGCATCTGGTTCAAGGTGTAACTTCACAGTCGTGGACAGAAATCTAATGACTGGGCACGTCAAGTGTTAGCTACTGTATATACAGAAAGAAATTTTGCTAGCTAACAAGCCAAACCAGATGATAGTTCGAATGCAGAATGCTTTATATCCACGTTGGTGTGGTATATAAACCCTTTTCACTACTTCAGTATATACTTTTGCATGCAAATTTAGTATGACTTTAACGTGACATTCCAGGTGGAAGCTCTGACACTGAAAGAGGGACTGAAAATATAGAAGCGTGATGGATAGCACTGTCTAGAGAGGCGGAATGCAGCTGTTCAGTGGCCACTGGGATCATGGACCTGGAATATGTGTATGTATATGAGATCCTTGTGTCGGAAGCGCCTGGGCATGAGCTAAAAGGAATTTCTCCAGCATGTTATCACTCATTTGCAATTTAATGGCCTCGGAGATCCCAGGCTAACCCCAGCAGCCTGTCCCTTGCATGCCAGAGCCTATTAGCACAGGTTTTTAATCACAGCACTGGGTCTCAGACCAGCACCTCCAACAGCAGCTTCAGCCAATCCTAACCCACCCCGCTGACCGTTCAGCCAAGACAGGAGGGTGGAGGAGTGCAGACGGCCTAATGATGAACAGTGGTGCCCCGTCCTCCCTGGAGAACACAGAGGCCTGAACATGAGATGGCCAGAGGTGGCAAGTGTTAGCGCTCACTGTGGCCTTCCAAACTTTAGTGTAATGGTGTGTTAATGATGTCCCTTGCTGTGGCTTCGAAACACGGTTGGGCTAATGCGTTGATGGCTTGAATGGGAGGGCTAAAAAAATTCTATGGGGTTCTCATCATCAACTATTACATGTACACGTAGGAAGATGGAATTGAAAGATGGAGGCCGTTTTTATGTCTCTTCTGAATAGCAAACGCTCTAAACAGTGTGCTAAACTAAGCAGCACGTCTCCTCCAAAGGTTCCTCCAAAGTTTTACCAAGTGTACTCACTTCACATGACTGTTAGTAGCACGATTTGTAAATCTATAGTCTGGGCTAGAAAGAAATCAGCACCATAGTCTACTTCATACTATTCTCTGTGTGTGTTTTTTTTTTTTTTTGTCGTACGGCCATCGGTGGTGTCCTTGCGTCCAAGAAAGTAAAAAATAATACAGTTTAGGCCATTTTTCCATGAAAGCCAAGCTAGCCCGTTTATATGAGCCGTCCCTGCATCCAACTTTGAATTGCCGAAGTCCCTCCGATGTTTGTTGGCCAACCACAAATGGTGGCACAAATCGGTTTCTGATTGAAGTTTGAGTGCTGTTCATGCTCCAAACTCCGAATCAGCTTGATGATCTGTTTGAAATTGAGATGTTTAAATGAAAATTTGTGGTTCACTTAGAGGGAGAGAGGGAGAGCAAGAGAGCGAGAGAGAGCAGCTGGTCTGCCACAGGCATAAATATTAATAATTATGAAGATAGTGGAAATACTTTGCAAGCAAGAGACGGATCAGCCGTAGCAGTTTAGCTGTGCTTTCCATTTACGCCAAAAATATGGGTATCAGCATGCAGCAGCCTAAAGGTGTGTGTGCGCCTGTATTAATGTGTGTGTGTGTGTGTCTCCAGTAGAGAGCAGCTGACATTCTCTCCGGCGTGTGTTGATCTCTTTAGCGTTAGCAGCACACTCATTGGAGAGGTTTGCAAGTGCACGTTTGATAAAGAGTCGGGTGTGTTTACAAATCCTATTATGTCTGTTTCGTGTGTCCTTGGAGTTGATTGCCAGTCCATGTTAGCTTTAGCAAATGTCTTAATTGCGTTAAATGGGGGGAAAAGCTGACAGATTAGAAGCCATTAATGAGTGTTTTGCGAGTGAGCGTATTCCCAGGACGGCGCTTTTGTTCGTTTGGCATGGAAGACAAGAGAAGAGAGAGAGAGAGAGAGAAGAGAGAGAGAGAGAGTGCTGGCATCACCTTGAAACTCAAAAGCACAGGAGAAACAGGTCATTGTGTCTCGGCTGAAAAGAGGCTCACTCCATCTCTTATTCAATCTCTTTCCTGGTCTCAGACACTTTCTCTCCTTCTGTTCACTCTTGCCCCTTTTACAGTCCTTTTTTTTTCTTCCTTTCTCATGCTTGTTTCTCCCTCATATTTCACTCTCCTGTAAGACAGATAAGCCCACTCAGGGAGAGTTTAGAGGACTGTGTATAAATAGCTTTTGGATGAATTATTGAGGGACCCTTGCTTGCTAATAATCCCCCAGGACCCCTTTCCACTGACACTAAAGATGGAGGGAAAACAATTAGCCGGGGGTTTCTCTGGAGGACGACTGCGATGGAGAAAGGTTGGGGACACACTCAACACATCCTTCGTCTTGCCTAATAAAGCCAATTAAGGCGGACGGATCGATGGGTCGAGGAGCAGAAGCCAAACGATTCACGTCTTTGCTCCGAACGTCCGTCTTTTTCATGTCCGACCGAGTCTAAGGACAGGAGGACAGCGAGGGGACAGCAGCGAGGCCGTCGAGGAAAGCGCCGGAATATTAAGGAGCTGTTTGTGTCTGCGGCAGTCGAAGGACGACACGGCAGGGGCAGGTCACCCTGTCTCGGACTCAATTAGCTCCACCACGCTGGTGTTTCCCGTTTGTCCTGCCCTCCGAGAACCTTGCTACAATCAACTCACATATTCCATCACTCCGTGAGCGAGGACATGGTGATTTATTGAACGTTTCCATTAATTTGGTGTGTTAATCAAATGTTAGTCAGTTGCATTACAATTACAAGTTTGACGATAATTGACATCGCTTCCATTTTCATTTAATTCAGTTGCAGAAAACAGCACACACACACACACACACACACACACATACATTCTTTATTCTCTCCAACAGTGCTGTGGGAATATTTGGTGCACTCAAGACATTTCTTGGCATCTATTATTGTAACCTTCAGTTCTTGTATTTCAGCACTTGGCAGACTCCTTTAACCTCAATACTTACGGGCAGTTTGCATTACACCCTACATGGCTGGCTGCTAATTCAGTGTCTCCTGGAGTACACTCCCGTTGAACTACTATCCAATCTGTCCAGAAGGTGACATTATGTATCTTTCATTTGAAGGACCTGGCTGAACACCTTTAGTAATATTTGGCAAAGTACTCTTCCTACTGTAGGTCTATTCGGAGTCGACTACTTTTACGTGTAGAGGTTGAGGTGTAGGTTGAGGTGTAGTATGTCCAGACCAAATCAAAACCAAGAATTGGCCAATCATACCATCATACAAAAACCTGGATTTTAACCTGGATATGGGTACCACCAACACCCAACCAATCACGACAAGGAGGTGTGTCTACTTTTCTTTCAGTCATGTCGGGTGCCAATTCAGAAAGCTTCCTGTTTTGTGCTCCCAGAATCAGACGTCCTGGTCTAGTTTAGTGAGCGTGGCTTTGGAGAGAGCACGAATGTACAGTCCCCCCAGGATTTTGCGATCACTGAAATTAATGCAAAATCGAGCAAACTCCACAATATTCGGAGGAGCTTGCGATGGTTCAAAATGACCGCAAATTTTTTGCAGATCTGGGCCAAGACGTGTCATGTGACATCATCACAATGCGCTATGTGACATCATCACAACGCACATTCAGGAAAAGCCCTCTTCAGTTCACGTGTGTCAAATATGAGTATAGCTAAAAGGTCTCATTTACCACCAAACATGATTTCATGTTATTGTGGTTTCCAAAAAAGTTGGGACGCTGTGTAACATGTAAATAAAAACAGAATTTGCAACGATTTGCAAATCTAATAAACCCATATGTTATTTACAATAGAACATAACCTATCAAATATTTAAACTGAGGAAACGTACCATTTTATGAAAAAAAAAAAAAAAGGTAATTTTGAATTTGATGGCTGCAACACGTCTCAAAAAAGTTGGGACGGGGCAACAGAAAACTGGAAAAGTAAGTGTTACTAAAAAGAAACAGCTGGAGGTTAATTGGCAACTGGCCAGTAACATGATTGGGTATAAAAAAGAGTATCATGTCAGAATATGCCTCATGGTACAGTGTAAGAACCAGAAATAACTTTGTGTGGTTGTGTGACACCAAAATTTGGTTTGCAAATCTGCAGTGTTCTCCTGTTCAGAGACAAACTTTATTATTCGTTCATTCATCTTCAGGAACCATTCTGTCATCCTGAGGGTCATGTTGGATCTGGAAGGTTGCAACATACCCTCGATGGGATTCCAAACCATACAACGTGTGTGCCCATGCCGCCCTAGAGGTTTCTTTAAGAAGCTAAACGCTTAACTTCCCAAAGAACCCTTGAGAAATAGTTTTTTTCTTCTTCTAAGAGTTTATCTGGGTGAGAGATGGATCAGAGAACTTATGCTGCCTTCATGTTCATCCATCCATTTTCTATACCGCTTATCTTTCAGGGCCGTGCAGAACCTGTAGTCTGTCCCAGGGAGCGTTGGGGACAAGGCAGGGTACACCCTGGACAGGCTTCCAATCCATTTCATGGCACGCTCACATACACATTCACACTCTACAGACACTTTGGACATGCTAGTCAGCCTACCATGCATGTATTTGGACTGTGGGAGGAAACCAGAGTACCCAGAGGAAACCCCCACAGCACGGGGAGAACATGCAAACTCCGCACACACAGAGCAGTAGCAGGAATCAACCCTGGCGTTGTGAGGCGAACATGCTAACCACTAAGCCCACTGCCTTCATGTGCTATTGGAATCAGTGTAAATGCAAGTTCATGACCTAAAAGTTGCACATTTCTAATGCAAAACAAGTAGAAGCTTGGGGAAATAGGGAGAAAAGGATGGTTTCAATGGTCGACGGAATTCTCTATTCTCTACTCAATACCACTTTTAGTAGGCCATATCTGTAAATGTTGGTTACTCGATGTATATCGCTTTCACAATATAGCAAATGTTATCAAAGGAAGTAGCAAAACAGATCAGGAGAGCTAACAGGCAGATTTTGTAAGTAAGAAAATAAGAAAATCCTGCGAGCAAATAAAGGTGGAATTGCTATAGTCTGCCGTTGTCAGCTCTTCTGAAAGTGTGCGTATTATCAAGTAAGGGCTTTGTGTGTGTGTGTGTGTGTGTGTGTTTGTGTGTGTGTAGACTTTCCTGCTTAGGTTTCTTGGAGCAGTGCATGGGGGGACAATGTTGTAATGATGCATTTTCTGCTCCATTGATTCCACAGCTCAACCCCACACTAAATCCTTCACATGCAACACATTAGAGTCGGGCCTTTTTTCCTCCTCTGCCAATCGATTAAGCGGGACTTACAGTCCACACAGCCACGCTCCTCCGGAGGCCTTGCAGATGGCACACGCTATCTGGAAGCAGGAGGCGGAGTTGGGACACAGCCGAATGCCATTTCAAGGTTCCTCTTCATTGATGGGAGGAAGGCAGGCTCGGTCTTATATACTCCATTAGAAATGCATCTCCCTTTTTTTTTCTCTCCTTCTAATATTCAGCCTCACTTCTGTTCCATTCCACTGGAATAATATCACTCACAATGAGGACTCATTAGTCTCCAGAAACAGCCCTTGAATATTTAAGGTCTATTGAATTTTTTTTAAAAGAAAGAAAGAAAGAAAGAAAAAAAAGGGGGGGGGGGAGAAAGGCCTGGCATGGTCTCAGAGTAGTAATTGAAAATTCTCTTTTACCTTCTGCATTGCCTGGTTTCTCTGCCTCTCTTGCTCAAATTACTCACGGAGCTCATATTACCGTTTTCAAAGTGCATTTTTATTTAATCAGGGGGTTTACTGCTTCCAATTAAATATTTGAGGGAGATGTGCAAAGGAGGGGCCTGCCGGAGTATTTCATACTCCGACCTTGAATAGTCAGACCTTAGAGGACAGCGTATTTAAATTAGCAGCGACTTGTGGGGCAGACAGAGAGGAGGATAGGGAAGCGTTGCTTTCAGTATCCATTAGAAAGCAGGAGATTGACAGAACAGCAGCACGCCAGTCATTCACACTCACATCCGTAAACATCTGATGAGCAGCTATTGATTTTCGCAGGATAATGCAAAGCAGCCTGAGCGAGTCCAGCATCGTAGTTAGGCTGTTGCTCAGCGCAACATGTTGCGGTTAATGTCATCCCTTCCAGATGACTACTTAAATTAACTTCAGGCTTGTAAACACTGGGGTTTTTTTTTTTTTAAAAGAAGTCTCACAGATTATGACCTACAGGCTTTGACAGCTTGGAAGCAGGTATGCTAGATGAAGAAGAAAAGAGAGAGAAAAACACAGTATTAATTGCATTGTGTTGTTAAATCTTTGAGATTTCTCCAGGCCCTTTGTTGTCAACGTGGGCTAATATTTTGAAGGCTGTTTTTTTTTTAAAAAAAGATGTAACTGGAGCATTAGAAACCTGAGCCATCTGCATGAAAATGCTAGAATTTTAGCTTTCGTTCGACAAAATGTGCTTTTTCACTTACAACACTTAAGCTTACAAAGACAGGTCGGGCTATGCGTGCTTCATTTGAATAAATCTCTTTCAGCCCGAGTGAAAAGGGTGTTCTTCATCTTGGGAATACACTTCAGGCTCCTTTTTGAGCTCTGACTGAAATGTTTAAAATCTCATCGGGGGGGAAAAAAAAAGTTCCTCTCCGTTCCAAAGAGTCAGAAGGAAAATGTGACTTCTTGTACTGTCCCTATTGATATGAGAACATTCAATTAAACTAAATGAATACAGTAGTATTTCCATTTTTAGCTACTTTACCTCAGAAATTGCGACTCAGTGTTGATGTTTCTTTACCTTGGCTTGTCGTCAATGCTAAGTAGAATTCCAGTGGAATTTTAGTCATAAAGAGTCTTTTCTTAGGAATTGTCCAACAACTCTTAGAGAAATGTAGAGGGGAGGGGCTACCAGGCGCTGACGCTGGCTCAGATTTGCTCAGAACAGAAGAAAGGGAGTGTACATACAAAAACATACACACTAATTCTATTGTATGTAATTATTGTGTTTTGCCTTTGTGGGGCACTATGCTCCTTAAATTTTGACATCTGCAGCAGCCGGAGCCACAACCACAGCTTACTATGTCGATTTTGGGTTGCGCGAGCAGAATTTGCGTTCAGAGACGATCACGACTCCATCTGATGGTGACTAAGGTCATGTTGGGCATTAAAGCTAACACTGACATAAGCAGTAAAATGTTCGATGACGCTCCCCTTAAACAAAATGAAGATGAAAATCAAAACATCAGCGAATATATTTTCTTTTTGATTTTTTTCCCCCCATCAATTTATTCATCCATCTGGCAAACTGCCAACATGGCTTTTTTTTTTTTTAAGACAACAGTGAAAACAATGTATAGACAAATGGACAAAGAATTATCTCGTTTATGCTCCCTGTGTCACAGAGTCCATGCGACTAGTCAACAGTGGTAACATGAAGCACCAGTGTGAAACAAAATAGAACACTTTGAATGGTCTTATTTATAGCGATAGGCTTGATTAAACTTTAAGGTTAAGGTACTTAATGGTACATAATCTTTATTTTATGTAGCCGGACCAAATGTTTGTTGAATACTAACTATACGAAATGTTTTGACCTTTTTTTTTTAATGTATTCAGACATCTTCCTTCGCTTTGTTAATAGAATTGCAGCATACAGTATATATACATTGTCCTTTGTCTTACTTTCTCTCCTATTTATTCACTCAACTCTAGTTGTTTCTGTATAGGCGTTTGTGTGTGTGTGTGTGTGTCCCTTAGGGGTGTCTGCAGTCGGTGAGATAAGAAACGAGTGTAGGATACTAGGGGATAGTGTTCACAGAAGCCAGGAGATCTTATCTTCACGCTCTCTCTCTCTCTCTCTCCTTCTCTCTCTCTCTCCTTCTCTCACCCTGGTTGTGTCTTTCAGCACGTGTCCCTCAGTCTGCACACCACACACTCTTCCCTACCCTAACTCTTTCTTCATTCCTCGTCCTTTTCCACAAACCATTTACTCTAGCTCTTTCCGGCGTCTCCCTCTCCTCGCTCCCTCCCTTGTTTCTATACAATCTCTGCCTCTCTTGTCTTATCCGTCCTGTTTGTGCGGCTCCACACACTCTCCACTCCCGATAAAGCGAACGCCTGAGCTGAGAGGAGAAGAGCAGAATTGCTTTTAGGGGAAGAACAAAAATAGGCACCGTGCTGTTTCAGCTCATCCAGTCTGTGTGTGTGTGTGTGTGTGTGTGTGTGTGTGGGGGACATGTATTTTATTCTTTTTGAGGGCTAAGTGTTCCCTTGATGATGAAAAAACATGACAGTTTTCATATTGCAGGGACATTTAGTTGAACCCTATGAAAATGTGTCTGCCCCCTCCCTTACCCTACATATACATAAAATATTTTTTTTAAGATAAGAGTTATCATTTTTGAGTATTGAAGTTAAAAGATAAAGATTAGGTTTTGGTGTAGCTGTAGTATTAGTTAGCTAGACCTAGCTAGAGTAACGAATACTGCAAGCTAAGTAGGCTAGCAAGATGGCAAACTTTACTGTAAAACCAGGAGCCACGTAACAAGCTGTGTGATGTTATGCTAACTAATTTTACATAAAAAAATTGGGGGTTCTGTGGGGACATTTAGCATTGTTTTAGCTACCATAAACACGTTAACAAGTTTGCTAACAAGCTAGATAACATCAGGGTAAAGATTATACGGCATTATTAAAAACCAGGAGCAAAATTCTCTAGCAAACTAGCTAATGTTAGGCTAATTATTTATTTATTTTTTACTAGGTTTTAGTGCCAGCCTGAAACAAAGTGGGTTTTTAAATTTTATTTATTTATCCAAAAAAAAAGAGAGAGAGAAAGAGAAAAATATAAGCTCCAATGTGTTGCCTAGTTCCATGTATTAGTTGCCTGGAAGCCTTGATTCAGCTAACAAGTAGCTAGCATAATGTAACAACGGATAGCACGTTAGTTAGTGCAGTAATATAAGGGAAGGTATATGATACACGATCATTATCCTCTTTTTTTAACAACGTTTCTAAAGTAGCACGTTTGCCCTGAGGTAAAAGCTCTCAGCTTTGAACTGCAGCGCTGAGTCTGGCTAGTATCTTTATTTTATCCTGATATGCTTAACTACGAGGTGCCTGTTACTTAAAGCAGGACAACTTTGCACCGGACTTTACTTTCCTCAGTGTTTCCATCTTCCTACATGTTCTTGATTCTGAAAAAATGGTCTGTCATGCCGGCTAATAAAAACATTCCTCCAGCTAGATTATGTTTCAGCCAATGTGTGTATTGCATTACATATAAACATACACACTGAATGAAAACCAAATGAAAAGGAAGAAGTCATTTGCTCAGACTCGAATCCAGTTCCTGTTTTACTGTAAATGAAAAAAAAGGCCTTGTGAAGTGCATTGAAATGTTATTCAATGTGATGGCGTAGTTTCCACTGAAACCGGAAGTCAGGGCCGGGACATATGAAGTGGCTCCTCCCCCTTAAATTCTGTGCATTCAAGTCCTCTTGGGAAGTCCGTGTTTACGAGTTGGGAAGATGTAATTATGACGTCAGGTGCATTCAAGTCACTTTGGTCAGAGCAAGATGGCGGTGTACCAATTTATGAAGCCACTGTAAACTTTATCGTTACATATTATATCGTAATTGTACAGTGCTATTGTATTTTGTGCAGGAAAGTAGGAAAGTTATTGTAAACATTCAATTTCAACCAATTTACTGTCAAGTACAGACAATGCATCTACTGATTCCAATATGTTTTCTTACCGACACGCCCCCAACTTGGAAACTCGGAGATCAAAGAAAATCCAGAGTTTCCCACTCGTAATTACGACTTTGTAGTGCCGTTCGCGTGCGTTCAACTCGTAAATACGATCTTTCCGACATGACATGACTTACCAACGCACCAATCTAAGCTGTACTTGACAGTTAGTACCATGGACTTGTATAAAGTTAGGGGCGGGACACTTCAGATTCTAGAGAGCGTTTGATTGGACAGAAAATCAGATGAGACGCTGAAGTGCAGAACCATGTCATTGAAATCGTTGATGGTGCTGGCACCATCAACGATTTCAATGACATGGTTCTGCACTTCAGCGTCTCATCTGA
This sequence comes from Ameiurus melas, assembly GCA_012411365.1. Classification (NCBI taxonomy): domain Eukaryota; kingdom Metazoa; phylum Chordata; class Actinopteri; order Siluriformes; family Ictaluridae; genus Ameiurus; species Ameiurus melas. The sequence continues at coordinate 4,885,918 of CM022769.1, forward strand.
TCTTCTGTCCAATCAAACGCTCTCTAGAATCTGAGAGAGAGACTGTACATTTTGAGCGCGTATATATCTTCTCAATTATTTCACTCTAAATTATTAAGTACATAGAGGATGCGAAAGAATGGAAGTACAAAATTATAATTAGACACCTACAAAGATATTAATACAGGACAGTGTGTGTTTGTCCGTGTGTGTGTGTGTGTGTGTGTGTGTGTGTGTGTGCGGTGTGTGTGTGTTTTGGAGCGTGGACACGTGTCCCATGAGGGTGCTAGCATGTTCTGTAACATGGCAGAATGACAGACCCTCAGAGGAGTGAGCCAGGCTGTCGCACTGAGCGCTCCCCGTCGCTAATGAGTCAGAGTTAATTAAAAAAACCAGGCCGGGCTGCAGGAGGCCAACACACTCACACTGACGACGGCGCAGCCAGGGTTAAACACACGCAACGGACAGCGGGGAACATTGATGCTGACTCATACTCAAGCCTCGGGGAGTGTGCATGAGTGTGTGTGTGTGTGTGTGTGTGTGTGTGTGTGTACGTGTGCACGTGTTTGTGTATGTGTGTGTGCCCATGGTGTCCCTGTAGTGCTGCTGAGTGGTTTGGGTTTCTTCTTCCTCAGCGCTTATCTTTAACTTAAACAGTCTCTTTTCAATTGTTATTCCAGTTTGTTCTAAAAAGATATTTTCATCTTTACGTGCATGGCGAAATTTTTCATGTGGACATGAAAAACCAATTAAAAGAACGTTTATACTGTAAGAGATACTGTTGAGGTAATTCTGAGCAAGGTGAACTAAGAGAATATGAGAATAGGAATTCAAATTGACTTCATTGCCTGTCACATTGTTTAGACACGCACACACACACGCACACACAAACATGCACACGAGCCGCAGGAAGCTTTTCCCTAACATCTATTAGTTTCAGGTCATCTTCGATTAAAAAAATAAAGATGCATCTTAACCGTTTCATCATCCGGCCCCTGATCCGCTTCCAGAGAAATTGGACGCTCATTCATTTCAGTCATTTAATCCGCAAGCTCGACTCTCACTTCATAGCTTCGAAATTTATTCGCGTTTCTACGACAGTACAAATAATGACCTCATAAACCTGCGGCGTAATGAAAAAGAAGCTCGCTCATATACGTTCACCAGAACAGCCAGAAGTGTTATTTATCATCCATGCTAGATATTACAGCCTGTTATTGTAGGAATTGGAACAAATAATTTCATATATCAAATGTCCGAACTGACGTGATGAATTCGTTTGCTGTTCCAGAAAAGTCTGAGCGTTCCGAGTCTGAGGGTTTACTTTGAGCTGCGCTGACGATTAACAGACCGCAGATAACAAGCACACTGTACAGGTTTAGAGCTTGATTTGCAAATATCTTTGAAGAATTCACGAACGCCTTCTACAAACATTTGACATGCGGGGAATAATGGACGACGAGAAACTTCGGCTTTGTAATTTCACTTACGTTATCCGGAGTTAAATTTGTGGCAAAAGTGTTGGACGTAGCTTTTCAAGAAAGGAATGAAAATATATGAGAGAAACACTCTAAAACCGAACACAGTGAACTCAGAAGCAAAAATTGAACACGGTCTTCAAATAAACAGCATTCTGTCATAACAGTTTTCTAAACTCTAAACGCTTTCGCTAATCATGGTTGATGAACGTGCTGTGGGTGTGGCTAAACAGCCATTTACTCTCATCGACTAGTGAGATTTGGATAGACAGGTCCCTGACCTGGAAGTAGCAACTTCAGTGGAGAGCGTTCTGGAGTGCTTACTTCGTCGGTATATTAGTTCGTAAATTAATATTTGCAGTTTTTGGTAGATGAATGGTTGATGAACGCCCTGGAGCGGCGACAGCATTCTCGTCATCAACATCCCCGTCGTCCACAGCCGGACACTCAATCTGTCGCTCCAAACCTCACTAGCCAATAAGAGTAAAGAACTACTAAGCTCCACCCACTCGAGAGGTTTGTGCCAGGATGGCGAACATAAACTTGCGGAGCGTAAACAAAAACTCTGGCAACGGATTCATCAACCACGATGAGTGAAAACGAAGCTTAGAAAACCGTTAACAAAGAATGCCGTTTATTTGAAGACCATGTTACCATCTTTTGGCACTGCACTCCGTAGTTTTCAGTTTCAGAATGTTTTAATTCTTTCTCCTCGTATGTTTTTGTTCGTTACATTCAATACATTTGGCACAAATTGAATTTTTAACATTATAGCAGCTATAAACCTTCTTTCATCAAGTTTGTCACATTAGAAAGAAAATCAAAATGTAAAATCCACTGCCAGGAAGAACTTTACCCATGACACTGACACCGGAGACTCCTTCCACAAATGGTAAATAAACATCTCCTCGCAGAAAACTTCACCATACTTACGATTATATTCACTGTTCTGTCTTTTTCTGACAGATTGCATTTTAATAAGCAAAAGCTTGTACGGGGCTTGAACCCCAGATGCAAAGTAAAAAATCAAAACACCTACACCAAGTGATTTTTTCCCCCTAACATTTAAACTGAAGTTTAGATATATTGTGTACTTTAACGTAATCATATTTAAGCTCTGAACAGATGGTATGGGTCTATGGGACATCCATTACTAAGTAATAAAAAGAACATGAAGGTAAAGCGTACCAGCAAGATTGATTTTTTTTTTCCCTTCCTGGAATTAATCTACTGTAGGTTTAGTATTAAAAATTGAATTAGCATGAAGATTAGCATTTATAAATATTAGCAATTAAAACAGATTTCGCGTAGTCATACTTACCCAATTCATTTGCAAATGGCATGCTAATTGTTGTACAATTTTTTTTTTTGCACAATTCCCTTAAGGGGGACCCCTTTTCTTTTTTTGCGTGTATTAAAGCAAGGGCAAACTTGTTTTTTGGAGAGATACCAAGCATGTGAGAGGAAAATTAGCATTTTTTGGATGTAGCAAAGTGCATGCTCTTCCTAAGCAGCAACACGCGCACACACACACACATATAGACACACGTGATGCAGGTGCAAAGTGGGGATTAGACGGAACTGAACATATGGACACTCTTGAGTTGTCACAGGAATAGATGACACCAGTTCTCTGTCACTCACCCTGTGTTTTTATTCTATGCCGTCATCAATTTTTTGCATCTCTAACCCATGCAGCACGTGGATTCTCATTTTCTTTCCCAAACACGCACACACGCACACAAGTCAAAACAAGACTGCTATTCAGGCGGAGGATATACGACGGCTTGTTGAGTGCACGTTTGCACCCTTGTCTTGTCCGTCAGATTTTAACGAGAGAACCACCTCGTATGTTTATTTTTGCTGTTGTTTTGATGGTATGCACTAAAACAAGTTTAGACTTTTTTATGTCTGCTTATTTCTTTAATGTTCTCTTTCTCTGTCTTTCTCTCTCTCTCTCTCTCTCTCTCTCTCTCTCTCTCCTAGGCTGTGCTTTTCTCACATACTGTGCCAGAGAGTCAGCGCTGAAAGCCCAGACGGCCCTGCATGAGCAGAAGACATTGCCAGGGGTAGGTCATCCTATTTCTCGAGTCAATGCATAGAGACAGGCGTTGCTGCAGAAGCAAAAGTCCAGGGGGTGGAGCTGGACCTGATCCAACTCCGCCTATAACCTTAACCCCTATCCCCTAATCTGCGAGACAGTGTACAACAAAGAAGAAAGCACGTCCGAAATCCTAAACACTTCAGCCTGAAATACACTCGTTGTCTCCACCCCCTGGATTTTTGGTTCAGGTCCAGCTCCACCCCCTGGACTTTTGCTTCTGCAACAAACGGGTACTTGAATATATACACAAAACTTGCACACTACACAAAGACGCAAATTTCGTTTTCTCTTTCTTTCAAACACACACACACACACACACACACATACATAAACACACACATAACGTATATCACGACCAGACATTTATTTTCCATAGCTTCAGAAAGCACAAAGTCTTATTTATAGCTTGTGTGCGAAAGTACGGAGTGTGCGTGTGTTAACATCTGCACACATCTGTGCACATTTTTATGGCATCAAAAGAAGCAAAAGAAGTCGCTCTTTACGTATTGGTGCTGTTGCATGTGTGTCGGCGTGTGTGCGCGCGAGTGTGTGTGTTTTGATGTGTCTCTGTCAGCTCTTGCTCGGTTCGGTTCAGTTTGGTGTGCTCTGTTTTAATGAAGCCTCCAGGGAGGTCGACAGTCGCCGTATCGAGCTGTACATCTCTGATGCGAGTGATTATGACGTAGATGCAGAGCAGAGACAGAGAGCGAGACAGAAGAAGGGAAACGACACCGCTTTGGGTGCTACTTCCTTTCCCTGTCTCTTACACACTGACACACACACACACCGTAGACATTTTCTGTGTTCTATTCTGGCTTACCAGCTACAGTAGTAATATCTTCTGCACCTCTCAAATCTCTTTGTTCAGCTGTGTTCGATACAGCAGGTTTCCCATTACACATATAAGAGCTATCATTAACCAGGGTTGCCAGATTCCAGCAAAATGTCTACTTTAACTACATCTCAAAAACCACATGAAAAAGACCTAAAACTACCACCAAAAAAATCCATTGGAAAAGAGAGACACATTTTTCTTCTTTTTCTCAGCCTTCGCGTGGGAATCAACGCCACCGTAGTGTGCAAACATTTCAGACATTATCCACTCCATAATCCCCCTCTCCGTTTCCCAAGCTTTGCAATACATCTTACAGTAGAAACAGTTCTGAACATCATAGACGCAATGTCCGCACTTACACTTTGCTTTTGTTTGCTGAAATTTCTTACATTTAATCCCGAGGTATTTGCTAAGAAACAAAATCCAACCGTCCATTTTAAATAGCGCTTATGGTAAATGATAAATGGTCTGCACTTATATAGCACTTTTTTTTAACCGCAGCGGTTCTACAAAGCATTTTACACTGGTTCTCATTCACCCATTCACACACACTCTCACACACAGAGCTGCCATGCAAGGTGCTAGCCTTTCATCGGGAAGCAACTTGGGGTTCAGTGTCTTGCCCGAGGACACTTCGGCATGTGGAGACATGTGGGCCGGGAATCAATTAGCGATTAATGGACAACCCGCTCTACCAGCTGAGCCACAGCCGCCCGCTTATCCTACACAGGGTCACAGGGGAGCCAGGAGCCTATCCCAGGGAACTCGGGGCACGAGACGGGAGACACCCTGGACGGGGTGTCAACCCATCACAGGGCACAATTGCACACACATTCAGCATATGGCTTTGGACTGGTGGGGGAAACCGGAGTACCCAGGTCTGGTTTCCTCCCCCAGTCCAAAGGCATGCATTGTAGGCTGATTGCCATTCCCAAATTTCCAGTAGTGTGTGACTGTCTGTATGTGCAATTGTGCCCTGCGATGGGTTGGCACCCTGTCCAGGGTGTCCCTAGCCTTATGCCCCGAGGTTCCCTTGAAGGAAAATGGATGAACATATCTTGAGAGCATACATAGGTTCATATACCATTATGTTTTATATTTCCCCCATGTTCTGTTCAAGGGAATGAGTGAAACTTGACCATTCTGTAGTTTGGTGTTAATGGCTGCCATGGTGTCAAGTCATGGTGATCCAAACCCACGTCTCATTATGAGGACACACAGCCATGGAAATGTAGAGTCAGCCGCTGCAAACAACTTTAATCGAAGCCAGTACTCTTGGCTATCGTTTAACAGGAACACTAATCAGCAATCAGAGTTCTGATGCAGGAGGCAGCGGTTCATTTTTGGGAGCGCTAAGTGGACGAAACCAACTTTGGGGGACCGGTATTACTGTTAAACAAACCTTGACGAGAGACTGATTGTTGAATTGTCCATTAATTTTCTGTAACAGCACGACTTGGACAGTAGTTCCTGCCGCCTGGTTTACGTTAACGCGCTCATTCTAGTATCAACTGCAGAACAGTAATTGCTGTGTTATAAGACGAATAAAACAGCCCCAGAAAAACAAAACATATTCAGCCGCATCACACCACGCCATCGTTGGTTAATTTCCCATAACAGCATGCCCTCATGTTTATTGGTGGAGGATATTGGGTGGTGTCTTTCTCTTCTGTCATGTCTCTTTCTCACTGCTGTGTATCTCTCTCACTGCTCCATATCTCTTTCACTGCTGAGAGTCTTTCATTGATGTGTGTCTCTCTCTCATTTCTGTGTGTCTCCCTCAATTCTGTATGTCTCTCTCACTACTGCACCTCTCTCTCACACTGGTATTTGTCTCTCCCACTGCTACATGTCTCTCTCACTGCTGTGTGAGTCCCTCTCTTACTGATCCATGTCTCTTTCACTGTTGTGTGTCTCTCACTGGTATGTGTCTCTCTCACTGCTGCATGGCTCTCTCACTGCTGTGTGTGTCTCTCTCTCACTGATCCATGTCTCTCTCACTGCTTTGTTCCTCTGTCACTGCTGTCTCTCTTATTGCTGCATGTCTTTCTCACTGCTACATGTGTCTCTCCCTGTTGTCTCTCTCTCACTGCTGCATGTCTCTTACTGCTGTGTATCTCTCACTTCTGCATGTCCCTTTCACTGCTGCACATCTCTCTCACTGTGTGGCGTCTCACTGCATGCGCCTCTCTCACTGCTGTGTGTCTCTCTCACTGCTGTGTGTCTCTCTCACTGCTGTCTGACTCTCCCTGTGTGTCTCTCTCACTGCTGTGTGTCTCTCTCACTGCTGTGTGTCTCTGACTCTGCTATATGTCTCTCTCACTGCTGTATGTCCCTCTCTTACTGATTTCTCTCCCGGTGTGTCTCTCTCTAACTGCTGTGTGTGTGTCTCTCACTGCTGTCTGTGTCTCTCTCTCTCTGCTGTGTGACTCTCCCTATGTGTCTCTCTCACTGCTGTGTGTCCCTCACTGCTGTGTGACTCGACCTGTGTGTCTCTCTCACTGCTGTTTCTCCCTCACTGCTGTGTGCCCCCCTCTGTGTCTCTCTCACTGCTGTGTGCATCCCCCTCTGTACTTTGTCTCTCTCACTGCTGTGTGACTCTCTGTGTGTGTCTCTCACTGCTGTGTGTCTCCCTCACTGCTTTGTGTCTCTCTCACTGCTGTGTGACTCTGTGTGTGTGTGTGTCTCTCTCACTGTTTTGTGTCTCTCTCACTTCTATGTGACTCTGTGTGTGTGTGTGTGTGTGTGTGTTTGTCTCACTGATGTGTGACTCTGTGTGTGTGTCTCTCTCACTGCTGTGTGTCTCTCTCACTGCTTTGTGTCTCTCTCACTTCTGTGTGACTCAGTGTGTGTGTGTTTGTCTCACTGCTGTGTGACTCTGTGTGCCTCTCTCACTGCTGTGTGTCTCTCACTGCTTTGTGTGTCTCTCACTGCTGCATGTCTCTCATACAGGTCGAACTACTGAACACAAGACACAGCAAGTTTGTTTATTTAATGGACGCACACACACAAACACAAGTGTGCTGATATTATGTATGGAGGGCACTATGTAGAGTGTGCATTATGTAATATACACTGTTTAGGGACAGAAGAAAGTAAACAGGAAACCATTTGGGACATGGCCTAACTTCAAAAAGAAATCTATGATCAAGCTTAACAACTACTGTAAATAAATACACAGAAATCTATCTGAATCTCTATCCTTCTGAGACTTCTATCTCTCGCATTTCTGTCACTCTTACATTTATACTCTTGCTCTCTCTATCTCTCTCACTTTCTCCTCAGAGACCTTTCATCCTCTTTTATACTCTCTCATCTATTCTCTTTCATACTCTCTGTCTCTCTCTCTCTCTCTCTCTCGCTCTCGCTCTCTCTCTCCTGCCTATCCCCTGTATTGCTATCTCTCCCTATTTCTTTTACACCCCCACTCTCTATTTCTCGATCCCTCTGAAACTTCCCTTTGTCCATGTCCTTTCCACTATCTGACTCTCTCATGGGTATCCCTATGTTATACTCTCTCTCTTTCTCGCTCAACATTTTCCTCCCTGGAGACCTCTATCTCTCTCTTTTATACTCTCATCATCTCTCTTTTATGTCCACTTTCTCTACATCTCTTTCCTTTCCCCTTCCTTTCCCTCTGTCACTCTCTCTCTTTTATATATTCTGTTTATCTCTCTGTCCCACTGACACTTCTCTTTGTCCCTAGCTCTCTCTCTCTCCCTCTCTCTCTCGTACCTCCTTCTTTTACACCCGCTCAACCTCTTTCCTATCTATCTATCTATCTATCTATCTATCTATCTATCTATCTATCTATCTATCTATCTATCTATCTATCTATCATCTTTTATACTTTCTCTTTCCCTTTCTTTCTTTTCAACTTCTCTCAGATCTCTACCCCTTTCACTTTTTCTCTTTCCTGTCTCTCCTTCCTTTAGCCCCTCTCCTCCCTTTCATTCATATGCCCTTCTTCTATACACACTCCTTTATAGTTACTCACGCTCTCTGCTCTTTCCTCTCTCTCTCTCTCTCTCTCTCTCTCTCTCTCTCTCACTCGATCGTTTTTGTTTTTTTTTCCAGTTCACTTGACATCTTGATAGATTTTAGGAAAATTTTTTCTATGTTCAAAAGGTCTGATGATGTGCACCATCCCGAGCTGCTGTCAGCCTGATGCTGAGAGCAGGCGAGAACGAGAGCGACAGAAAGAGGCGTCCGGGGCGAATAGCAACGTTAGCCCCAAGCTCATGATACATTGACCCAAACACAGCCAATAGAGCTGCTCGGTCCAGCCTGCCTTTTACGTAATGCCTCCGATCCTCTTCCATTCTTTCTGTTTTATCGTCGTCCGACAGAGTGGAACATAAAAGACATAAAGTGCAAATAGTGTGTCGAGTGCAAATGAATATCAGTGTAAGGATAGGCTACAGTTCCAGTAGAGTAATAACGGCAATGCGATAAATACTTCCGGCAAAGAGTTTCATCAATATGAATAAACTCAAACTGCAATATGCATCAGTGTTACCATAACAACTAGAGGCTTGAGTAACAAGTTGCTTCAGCATTTTACCTGCGTATACAAGCACTTCATTTGTGTACGTGCATTTTCTCACTATCAGCAAATATACTCCAAATTATGGATTGATAATTCATATGATATATATCAATATAATATCAATATCATGATCACTTATGGCACAACACAATTATGACACAATACAATTGGTATCTGTATATCTTAGAGAACTTTTATTGTTGTATTAATGAGCTAATGTTAGATATCCGTTCATATGTTATAATTCTGTGGTTGTGTGCTGTGTTGATTTATGCATATTTATTTAATGTCTCAGATTTATATCGAGTGTTTTATTAACTAATACGTTAATAACTATAATTAAGAGAAAGTAGCACTCTATGTGGTTTGTCGGTTTGAAAGAAATCCGGCCTGATAATATTATATACTGATAATCACAATTAAAAAAACCTATTTTGTTCTTAAATGGGCCGAAACACTGCGGCAAATAAATTGTGATTTCAATAATAAGAGTCATCATTGTAGCCAGAATTGCATGCACAGATTCAGACTGTAATCTGCGAGTAATTAGATCCAAAAGTTTACATGTCGATTATCTTTCTATTTAACGGATCATTAAATGGATTAACCACCTCTTTCAGTTGGATAACAGAAAAAATAAAACAACAACAAAAAATATTTCAATTGGCCTCAATTGATTTAGTCCATTCCAGGAATGTTGAACTGCATAACACAAATAGAATTATTGGGGCAGAGAGAGTGAGTAAATAACATGAGGTCCATGTAAATGAGATCCATGTAAAGCATCATGAATCGAATCTGTATCACAATTCGAATCGGAATTTGAACCAAGAAAGAGAATCACAATGAGAATCAAGACTCAGGATCTGAATCACAATGGGAATCAAATTCGACTGAGAGTCAAGACCTTGAGAATCAGAAGGACAATGAGAATCAGAATCAGAAACACAATGAGAATCATAGCCAAAGTGAGAATCAGAATCACAGTGAGAATAAGAATTAGCATCAGACTCAGGATCCGAATTCCAAATAAACAACCGAATCACAAAGAGAATTCAAATCAGTGTGAGAATCAGAATCACGATGAGAATCCAGATCCGTTTGAGAACGAGAATCAGAATCAGAATCTGAATCGCAATAATAATCTCCATACTCCTCTTTCTCCTGTCCTAAACTTTGCAAGAAAACGAAGGTGTGTGTAGAACGAGTATGAGGCAGCATGACTCCTGCCCTAATGGGCTTCTATCAGCGCTTGTTGTAGTTCCCAGTTTTGACCACTAGGTGCAATAATAACTCTATGGCGCTAAATGGGGTTGTGATAACGATAGTCCTTGGCTGCGCAAAATATAGAAAAGTGAGCAAATCGATTTATATCAACTTACATCTGTCAAATAGTGATGCTTAAAAAAAAAAGAAAAATAAGTGCTAAACATAATTTAAAATGCCTTTGTTTTTGTATTGAGTTGTAAATGAGGACTTTATGAAGATTAATATTTGTCGAACAGCTGATAAATATCAACCTTCCCCTGGACAGGTGTAACGCGAGGTGCATCTGGATCGAGCTCGGTTCTGCAGACTCTATTGATTTTGGCACAGGATCTTGTCCCACAGATTTCCGTGTCTGTCTGTGTTTACCAATGCACGCACATGCGCATGAATATTCATATTAAAATCTGGTCACCGTTGAGTCATGTGCATGCTGTTTGCTATTAGAGTCATGTAAATGCCTAGAACAACAGCAACACACGTGTGTATGCAGAGAAGCCAAAACACTCGCACGATCCCTCGCTCTCATAACGGTGTTTCTCGAACAGAAATCTGGCGCCGAGTGACTCAGAAGCAGTGGGTGGGATAAAGGCCGCGGATCTATGCGTGATTTCTGACCTCATATAGAAATGCATTACCGCATGTCACATGCCACACACATACTGTAGAGAAAGCGAAAATGATGGAGGGAGAAAAAAAAACAAAAAACGGGGACAGAACACAAGACCCCGTGACATTTCTATTCCCTCTTTCTCTCTCTTGCCCGCTCGCTCACTGTTGGCCGATTGTGTGAGATAATACTCCGACCCAGAAATCCATGCCATTGATTGACTGTGCAACCCACTTTCATGGCAGCTCTTTCAATAAGTCAGCGCCGTGGTCAATATGAACTTGTTCTCAGTGCAAAAGATGGATAAGGGGAAAAGACCGGTGGATGAACTGCACCTCAAACTTCCAGTGAAACTCTCTTTACACTTTCTTTCTCCGACACACACACACTTTCACTGTTGTCTTCATTCATATACAAGTAGAGCAGGCCACAAACACACGCCCATTCACGTACAGCCTACATCACTAGTCTTTGGACTCGGGGAGGAAACCGGAGTACCCGGAGGAAACCCCCGAAGCACAGGGAGAACGTGTGAACTCCACGCACACAGGGCGGAGGCAGGATTCGAACCCCCGACCCTTGAGATGTATGGCGGAAATATTACAAGATATTATTTGATGTTTTTCCGCATGCTGAGATGCTTTTCTGCTCACCATGTTTGTAAAGACTTACTGTATTACTATAGTTACTACGTCCTTCCCGCAGCTCGAACCAATCTGGCCATTTTCTTCGGACTTCTCTTATAATGACAATGAGTCTTTATCGGTCATGTAGACCTTATAGCACAGTGAAATTCTTTTCTTCGCATACCCCAGCATGTCAGGAGGTTGGGGTCAGGGCGCAGGGTCGGCCATGATACGGCGCCCCTGGAGCAGAGAGGGTTAAGGACCTTGCTCAAGGGCCCAACAGTGAGCTTGAACCCCCGACCTTCCGATCAGTAACCCAGTAACCCTTAATCTCCAAGCCACCACGGCCACCAAGCCAAGCCACCACTTATCAACACGATTTTTCCACACACAGAGCTATCGCTCACTCTGTGTGTGTGTTATTGGTTTGTTTGTTTTGTTTTGTTTTTGCACCATTCTATGTAAACTCTAGAAACCGTTGTGTGGGAAATTCCCAGGAGATCGGCAGTTTCTGAAATACTCAAACCAGCCTCTCTGGCACCAAGTCAGAGAAATCAGCTTTTCTGCACGATAACTAGATGTACTGGTGTACAGGTGTTCCTAATAAACTGGCCGGTGAGTATATATTATAGTATATACTATAAAGCGTAATACATTGTCGATCACAGAAAACGAACTGCTGCCAGCCTGCTATATGAGTTGTGAGCTATTCTCTGCGCAATATTCTGCGTCCCCAGTGAAACTGCCCGTGACAGCACGTCGGTCGAGGGAAAAGCAAACTTTACACAATGCTATTGCGATGCCGACTCGGTTTAAGCACCGTGTGCTCTCCGGAGCGACTGAGACAACAGGCAGATGATATAACTGCTAATAACGGCGGCGGTGCGCAGGCGGCAGTTGGGCTCTGTGATTTGTTGACGGTTAATATTGCGCCGCTGTGGTCTGGCCTTCTGTGGGAGACATATTCTACCGGAATAATAAACTCGGCAGCAGCGGGCATCCGTCCGCCATGATTGGTTTTATTGAAAGACATATTTTCACAAATCTTGTTCCAGGCCCAGTGGTGCAACAGCTCGGTAGCCGAGCCGGCGCACGTGTGGATAACAACATGGGAATAAAAGCGGGACAGCGAGCCGCGACTCGGCCGCCTTTTAATTATTGATGGCCACTTCTGCCCTGGATTGCGCAGTAATTGCATTACAGGTCACTTCTCAATAGCAATTTGTGAAAGTTGTGGTGATGTGTGCTGGGAAGCGATCAATAGGTGCTGTCCGTGATGCTGGATTCAGAATATATCTCTCTCACTCTGTCTCTGTGTCTCTCTGTCTCTCTCTATCTTTCTGTTTCTGTCTCTGTGTCTTGTCGCTCTGTCTCTCTCTCTCTCTTTCTGTTTCTGTCTCTCACTCTGTCTCTGTGTCTCTCTCTCTTTCTGTTTCTGTCTCTCACTCCATCTCAGTGTCTCTCTGTCTCTCTCTCTGTTTATGTATCTCTCACTCTCTCTGTTTCTCTGTCTCTGTGTCTCTCTCTGTTTGTGTCTCTCTCTGTTTTTGTGTCTCTCTGTCTCTCTCTCTGTTTGTGTGTCTCTCACTCTCTCTGTTTCTCTGTCTCTGTGTCTCCCTCTGTTTCTGTGTCTCTGCTTCTCTCACTCTGTCTCTCTGTCTCTCTCTGTTTCTGTCTCTCTCTATATATTTCTGTCTTTCTCTGTCTCTCTCACTCTGTCTCTGTGTCTCTCTGTCTCTCTCTCTCTCTCCCTGTCTCTCTCTCTGTTTCTCTCTCTCTCACTCTGTCTCTCTCATGCTGTCTCTATGTCTCTCTGTTTCTCTCACTCTCTCTCTCACTGTGTCTCCCTCTCTCTCTCACTGATACTGTCTCTCTCTCTCTCTCTGTTTCTGCCTCTCTCTGTCTCTGTCTCTCTCTTTGTTTCTGTCTCTCTCTGTCTCTCTCATGCTGTCTCTAAGTCTCTCTCACTCTCTCTCTCTCTCTCTCTCTCTCTCTCTCTCTCACTGTGTCTCCCTGTCTCTCTCTCTCTGATACAGTCTCTCTCTCTGTTTCTGTCTCTCTCTGTCTCTGTTTCTGTCTCTCTCACTCTGTCTCTGTGTCTCTCTCTCTCTGTTTCTGTCTCTCTCATGCTGTCTCTCTCTCTCTCTCTCTCTCTCTCTCTCTCTCTCTCTTGTAGTATGGGAGACTTGGAGATGTTCAAGGCAGTGTGGTGTTGTGAGGAGTCTCTGTGTTCTGTAGTGGAGGGAGATCTTTGTTTTACACCTGCATTAGGCTGATGATGTTCTTAACAACTAGCCTTTGTTGCGCTGACTTATTTTATTTATCTAATTAATTTATGTTTTTAATGCTCTTTAAATATTTGTTTATTTGTATATTGAGTCACATTTGACTTTAGTGTATATCATGTGACCTTTGTTAAATATAGGATTGTAAAAGTCAAAAAGTCAATCTGTCTCTGTGTCTGTCTCTCTGTTTCTGTCTCTCTCTCTCTCTCTTTCTTTCTGCGTGTGTGTGTGCGTGTGCATGTCCTTGCTCATCTTTTGCTCGCGCACAATTATTTCAAGCTTATCGTACCAATGAATATCTTCCGCATATATAAGCTTTCTCATAATTCATTCTTAGAATATTATATTTTCTGTTCAAGATCTCTTTTAAATTAATACTTCTTTTTTTAAACTTAATCTCCCTCTCCCTCTCTCTCTCTCTCTCTCTCTCTGTTGCAAGTGGGCAATAATTTTAACACATTTCCCTCTACAGGAAAAAAATTCATTTACTCACTAACCTATAAAATCCACAAAAAGGTCTTAGAGTTCATTACGTTTCAATAACAGCGCGTCGCGAAATGTTTCATTCCCCGTATACCACAGCAATTAGCTAATGATGACTTGTTTTAATAATTAAAAACATGACTTTTTATCCGTTTGTGGTTATGTTTGTGTTATCGGACGTCTGGGAAACGAGTTCGCGTCATCGCTTGTTACAGGAGCAGTAAACGGTCTTTCCCTCACTCGCTTCTTCTGAAGACTTTCCCTCACTTGCTTCTTCTGAAGACTCGCTTCTTCTGAAGACTCCTTAAGACTTTCTGACGGTGGAATCCCGACTGTTAGAAAGCACTGACACGGGAGACTCGTTCTAAAACTGTTACACGTGCTGCTGCTTGAGAAAATGAACCAACACCTTCAGACTAATCGAGAACTTAACATCGCTGTGGTACGATGTGATGTCATTTATCACATGTGCCGTAATATTGGCATCCCGTCATGTTCCTCGGCTCTTCTTGATGCATACCCAGTCATAGTAAGGGTTTAGTCTCGGTTTTACTAGTGTATGGGATTCTTTGGCGCTAAACCGTGTCCGTGTGCATAGCTTTATATTCTGACATACATATACTTTATGACATAGTGATATTCTTCACTACTGCATTCTCAAGCGCTAGATAAAGACAAAAGGTGCCATTATTATTGCATGGTTATTGGAGAACCTACAGCTCTGAAGGTTATGAATGAGCAGTATGATGATTTTATACCAATACTGTTCCCATCTTTATGGTACCTTTGGGAGTTGCAGCTGCCATTCATGCGACAGAAGAAGAATACATCCATCATCCATCCATCTTCTACCGCTTACTCCTTCTCAGGGTCACAGGGAACCTGGAGCCTATCCCAGGGAGTATCGGGCATGAGGCGGGGTACACCCTGGACAGGGTGCCAGTCCATCGCAGGGCACAATCACACACACACTCACACACCCATTCATACACTACGGACACTTTAGACACCCCAATCAGCCTACCATGCATGTCTTTGGACTGGGGGAGGAAACCCGGAGTACCCGGAGGAAACCCCCGCAGCACGGGGAGAACATGCGAACTCCGCACAATGCATAAAACAATGCGGCTCTAGGGCAAGAGCTTCACTTAATGTTCACGTTAAACACCACAATAGGGAAAAATGTGATCTCAGTGGGCGGATCTGATGGGCTGGTTTGAGTATTTCGGAAATCTCCTTGGATTTCTGGACGCAACAGAACGGTGCGAAAAACAAAACATCCAGCGAGCGGCATTTGCGCGGACGGAAACGCCCAGTCGGCGAGAGAGATCAGAGGAGAAATTGGCGGATTCGATGTTCAAGCTGGCAGGTGGGCTACGGGAACTTGAAGTAGCACTCTTTACAACCGTGGTGAGCAGAAAAGCATCTCAGAACACACAGAATATCAAAGCCTGATGCAGATATGTTACGATAGTAGAAGACCACACTGGATTCGACTTGCATCAGCGGAAAAACACGAGAACACGCTACAGTGGGAACTGACATGGACAGCAAGGTTGAAAAAAAACAGGTTATTCATCATTCAGGATATTCGTGATTTTGCGATCGCTGAAATCAACGCAAAAAAACAAAACAAACAAACGCCGCAATATTCGGAACAGCTTGCAATTAGTAAAAAATACAGTCGATTTTTCACAGTTTTGGGCCAAGACGCATCATGTGACGTCCTCACAGCGTGCCTTCAGCCAAAGCCCTCTTTGATTTATGTGCCTCGAACGTGAGTACAGCGAAAAGGTCTCGTTTACCATCAAACATCACTGTGAAAGACAGATCGAGTAGTTTTGTGCAACATAAAAAAAAAAGCACAAAAACTTCCGCAAATTTTTAAAAACAGCCGGAATTTTGAAAAAAAACTAAAAACTCCACGACATCCTGTACGGACGGGAAAAACACCAGGCGATGATTGAATTGTCCTGAACCTGTGGCCTCAGATTCCTGTTCTTATATAACTGATGAACGAATGAACAGGTATACAGGTGTTCCTATTAAAGTGGCCAGCGAGTACATTTCTGTCTAGACGATTAAAACCATATATATTTTTTTTAATGTTTTACCCTAGAGCATGCATTTCCTTAGAAAAGCTCAATATTGTGCTACAATATATATCGTGAAAATGTATTCCACCCCTACTAGACTTCATGAATATTCTTTGTTTTGTACGTCTGGTTTTCACTTGCTCTCTCTTTCATCTTGCACAGACACACACACACACACACACACGGTTCTTTCTCAGTGCATTGTTGGCCTCTCTGTCTAGCCTTTTCCTTTTTCATTGCCTCAAAGCACGGTTAATTCCTTTTGCTGTCTCTTCCTTCTTCCTCCCTCTGTCACACAATTGCTGTGTCATCCTCTCTCTCTTTCCCTCTTTCTCTCTCTCTCTTTCTCTCTCTCTCTCTCTTTCTGTCTCCTTCCTACATCATCCACGTCTCTGTTCTCTAAGGAGGAGAGTAGAGGAAACGGTGGATTTTGCCTGCTCTAAATGCAGCCTGTGTGTGTGTGTGTGTGTGTGTGTGGGATGCTGCTACCGAGGGACGAGACAGCAGAGCAGAAGCAAGCAGAGGAAGCAGCATTTGTTAAATCATGCTTTCATACTCCTGCTCTCTCTCTCTCTCTCTCTCTCTCTCTCTCTCTCTCTGTCTCTTCCTTTGGTTCACTTCATTCTCTCACTTTCTCTCTTGCCTCTCATACTTATACAGTGTTTTTTTTCCCCCGTCTCTCTTTTATTCTTGCAGTGAGATTTTTAATTATTAATATTTTCCGGAATAATCACGTCGGACTCGGCTGGCCTGGCGGTCATACAGAGAGAATTATACAGAATTATGGCATTGGCATTCTGTGCTCTCGACCCTGCTGTGTTAACATGCTCTACCTCCTCTGGTTGTGCGTCAGTGTCTCTCTCTCTCTCTCTCTCTCTCTCTCTCTCTCTCTCTCTCTCTCTCTCTCTCTCTCTCTCTCTCTCTCTCTCTCTCACTCTCTTTGTGTAAATGTAAGCTGTAAACACGATCCAAACCTTGCGTTCAAGCAACCCGACTGGCCTTGCTTTGCCCTGACGCATAACTTGAATCAAGCCTGTGGGTAGTTTATGCTTTATTCCCACGTTTTCATTCCACGTGTGGCTAATTCATAGCGGCTCAATTTTTCAAAGCTGATACATACTGCGGTGGACGCTCGAGTGAATCTAAACCTAATTATAAACACTTGTTTTTGCATGTTTAACGAAGATATCTTTTCCGAAGGAGATATTAATTTAACACTGATGGAAGGCTTAGAGGGTTGCACGTTTTCCTCGCACCTCCTGGGTTGTAGGATGGAATTGTGCGTATGGAGTCAAATGCGTGTAGTATTTCTGAAAATGCGATTTACGAAGCCTATTCCTAGGCGACGTTTATTAATTTCAAGTTTGAAATATTTGATCATTTTGCAAATTATTTTCCACTTGAAAATGGTATTTATTTCGATTGCACTCGGGAATCTTTTATGAGCGCAATCCAGAAAATATACATGAATGAAGTCAAACAAGACCAGCCATTCAATGAGGACAAAAGTAATGGCACCCTATAAGAAGAGGAAGGGTACGCGTGTGTTTCGCATAAGAGCGTCGTGTCTTACGGAGTTTCGTGGGTGTCACTACATGTGTGAATCATGTCTGATTCGGATCTATCACCATACATACACACATGAGCAGTAAGACAGTCAGATTTACTGAAATGTTCGTCGACCATGCAACAGTTCTTGATCCGTTTTGTCCTATTACGCACAGCTTTGCTGAAAGATCGATCAATGAGGCTCATTGTTTGTCTTAAGTAAGCATTCAGTAAGTCTTTTTCGCTTATATCAGTGCCCTTTAGATATATTTTTAACTTACAGTTGAGTCATTTCCCTTAAGTTGCATGGGCAAACTCCTGAGCTGGCATCGCCATCCTCAAAAGTCAACAATCTGTGTGTGCTTCCCCCTTCCTTTGCCTCCAACTATGTCTCTCTCTCTCTCTCTCTCTCTCTCACTCTCTCTCTCTCTCTCTCTCTAGAGGGCCTGCTCACACGTCTGTGTGTCACCTTTCCGCATGGCAGAACAATCACTCTGACAGAGTTCTCTCTCTCTCTCTCCTTTCTCTAATATCTCCCTCTCTACACTTTTTTCTTTACCCAGAGGGACTCAGTCCAGTTCAGCAAGTTGCTCTCTGTCTCTCTGCCGATCTCTTTTATTCACCCTTAGTATACTCTATCTATCTATCTATCTATCTATCTATCTATCTATCTATCTATCTATCTATCTATCTATCTATCTATCTATCTATCTGTCTGTCTGTCTGTCTGTCTGTCTGTCTGTCTGTCTGTCTGTCTGTCTATCTGTCTGTCTATCTATCTATCTATCTATCTATCTATCTATCTGTCTGTCTGTCTGTCTGTCTGTCTGTCTGTCTGTCTGTCTGTCTGTCTGTCTGTCTGTCTGTCTGTCTGTCTATCTATCTATCTATCTATCTATCTATCTATCTATCTATCTGTCGGTCTCTCTGTCTGTCCATCCATCCATTTATCCATCTATGATGCATATTAAATAGATGCATCTATTACGCTCAATGACTATGATGTGTAACAGTGAAGTTTTCTGTGCAGAGATGTTATTTAACATTTAAGGAAGGAGTCTCCAGTAACAGCCAGTATGTTTTCGACCGCTGGAAAGTCTTCAGGTCTCTCTGTAACATGATGGATCTTTTCTGTTTTTATTAACGTTTAGAGAAAGTGTGCAAAGAAGAGTTTATAACTGCTATAACGTGAACATTCCACACGATTTAATGTAACTATAAACGGATAAAAAGTACAAGTCATAGAAAATATTGGTATCATTGGTGTAAGAGGAATAAAACACTTTGGGAGGAGGAAAAATCCAGAGGGTGAGGGTAACTCCGCTTCACGCTTTAAGTTGTTGATGGTTTAGCGAATTAGCATTGTTGCTTGACATAGGAAAGGTCTCTGAATTATTTATTCTTTATCGAGACTGTCACAATTTACAGAAGAATAAGTTCCATAACTAAACGATAAACACTTTACCAGGAATTCATTGAACTTATTGTTGTGCCTAAGCTATAAACAGGATAAAACAGGCTTTAAACAAATACCTCAAAACTCTCAGATGATTTTTTTTTTTGGTGAATTAAAGCAATTATAAGCAGACTGGTTGAATAGATTTCAGAGCCGTGTACAGTTTAGCCGTTTAGATCTGTCTAAATGCATTGTAGTTTTCCTGTTTGTGTTTTGTCACTACTCGCCGGTCCGTGTTCAGTCTAACAGCTTGGCAAGTTTTTGTTTTTTTTGTATGTGTGTGTGTGTGTGTGTGTGTGTGTGTTTTTCTCCAAACAGTCAAGAGTCGAGCTACATTTATCACACGTTAAATTGGACCGAAAATCTCACAGCAAGCACTGGGCCGCCTGTTCAGCGGAGAGTCTTTGGTGCATTTGTAACGTTGCAGAGCAGTTTCTTTTGCAGACAAATTTTTTTCGACCACTGAGACAGGAAGGCACGCTGCTAAAGCCTGACTTGTCGGTATTGTAATAGCTGAACCAGCTCTCCTTAACAAATATAGATATGTTGAACTTGCTTCGTGATGTACCACCCCTGTCATACAATGCAACTTGGCTGCAGTTTTTCTGCTGCTTCTGATAAAGTTGCGTTTTGATTGCTGCGTGTGTCTCAAACTCACAGATGCAGTTTCATCCCCCCGATGGTCTGTGCAGCACAACAACGGGGAAAAAAAGCGTCTACATCATTAGGCTTTAGTAGATGTGCGCCGTAATTAGGCTCTGAAGGTATGCTTAGTTTGCAAAACTTAATTAAAACACGGCAAATATGGATTTATGAAAGCGGCGTATCAGTAATTGTGTTTTATCAAGCTATGATGTAGCCTAATGCCAATTAGCCTTGTGAGAATGTCCATTCAGCAAGGAAGGAAACTTGTTAAACAGCCGGGATGTGTTGTCGTCAGCACAGACAGGCTATTTTGCTTTACTTCATTCTTTGCTTCCCAGTTGTGTTGCAGACAAATTGCCTGCGTAACTGCTCGGAGACGCTAACATCTGCAACTTTTATCATGCCAAAGCTGGTTAAGGATCGGTGTATTTGAACTGACTTGGAATCGTACGTGAAAGAATACATAAAGTCATTTTTTTTGTTGTTGTTGTTTTTTTTTTTTTTAAATGGTGATTTCTGTAAAGTGAATAACTTCAAGGAAAAAAAACCAAAAAAACAGGAACAGCGATTCCGTGAGAATCCCGAAGCTGACTCTTTGACTGCAAAAGCGCTTATACGGTGCAGTAAATGCGGCCCCGGTCTCTCCGTCCCTTGTGTGAAGCGAGCTGAAAAAGTGCACAGGACTAGTTTTATGTAAATCTGCTTGTCGTTGGGTTTTATTGTGCTCTGTAGCAAGAAGCAAGATTTGACAGCATTTTGTATCTTCTTCCTCCGTTATACGCGAGTGACCGGCATTTTCCGAGTCTGCCGTTTAAACGGAGTACGTTAGTGTGATGAGATGTTAGGGTTCAGAGATCGACGGTATTAGCGCCCACGCTGAAATGTCTGTCCTCTTGATGAGGACGAGGCAGCGACAGCAACAGTACCGCTCTTAATACAGCAGCACAGAGCGTGACCCAGGATGCCCTTGTTCTTCTACTAGAACCTCGCTTAGCAGCTTGCTAAATGATGTGTCTTAAATGCGGGCTGGAGGATGTTTTAATACTTCATTACTATACTCGAGTATTATGTTGTTATTTATTGTTTGTATAATAATAATGTCATCATTTACTGTATGTCGTGACCTGATGCTGAGACAAAGTAGTTAATGCTGTAGCTATCCATGCAAATGAAAATGGACTATAGTGTTGAACCTGAGGATGAGAGCCCTGGCGTTACCTCAGTTATATGCTTCAGTATGCTGGAGTAAGCAAGACACATATTTACTTATTTTGCTAATACCAGTTTAGACTGGTACCTGATTCAGTACGCAATAAGTTCAGTTCTAGCTAATGGTAAATATCGATTATATTTCACTTGTTGATATTTTACTTCCGATTAATTCATGAGAAAACTATGTAGCGCTAGTCATACATATGACCAGCAGACCTGCAGAGATCGAATGGCGCTTTCAGTTGGCAAAATGGCATAGATGATGATCAAATCTCGAATCCGCTTGAAAACATCAATTGACCGAGTAAGATTTTGACACAGTATCTATACGTTCAAATACGTACTGCATATAAACTCAATTTTTGCATGCCTGATTGTGTCTATACTTTAGCCTCAGGAAATAGCTTGCTAAAAGTGGATTATGCAGTCTCACAGCCCTGAGCCATAGTCCGTGATTAGACTTGTACATCTGCCCGGCCTTGTGACCTCCTTAAGACACATCAACACCGGCAAGATGGCACTTCATCAGCCGAGAAGGTCGAGGTGATGGCAGTCCGAAACCGGATGCTTAACCTGGTGACCCTATAACATGACCCCCTGCTGAGCTATTAAAGCTAAACACTATTGGCTTAGCGAGGTGCAGAGATTGAAACACCCCCACCCCAACCCCCACCCCAACCCCCCACACACACACACACCCACGTATAGTCATGCACTCAATGACACTCTCAAACACTGGCATCTGCCGAGGCATACTTTATGAATCAATGTCACACCCAGTGAGAGGAAAATGATTACGTTGCAAAGGAGAAGAGGGCTGGTGTTAGTGGAGGAAGGGGAAAAAATCACTTTGATGGATTGGGTCCCTCATGGGACAACCTTGGAATGTTTTTGGACAGGAACCAAACTTGCCGAGGCCCACTCCGAGTCTTTCTTGTTGTCCCCCCATTATCACCGTAGAGCTACGGAAGCATCAACTGATGATTCTGTGCTGACAGCTAATTAGGAGAAGTGCGCAAAAAAATGGGGACCCCCTGTGCCAAGTAGTTGCAGATGTTAAGGGGGCAAATATAGATTTTTTTTTTTTTTTTTTTGTTGTTGTTTTGTGTTGTATTGTTTAGTATATTTTTTTGAATTATTAGATTCGTCATTTTTTTGTTTTTAATTATTAAGTTTTAGGCGAAAAAGAAGCACTTTCAGACTGATGGGTCACTGACAAGCTTTGCACCACTGTAGTTCTAACACACAGATGGTGCAGCCTGTAGACGGTTGTAGTAGCTGACGTCGGAATGGGCTGCTGTTAAGGGTCCGGGATACATTAAACAGACTAATGAACTCCCAGTGGCACCAGACACAGGAATGGCATTTCAAATGGGCCGGGAGAGGGTTAGTACATTAGTGGTTAAAGGCAAAAGTGTGAAGTTTTGTTGAAGACGGTGAGGTCCATGACCGGTTTAAGTTTGATGTTTGTGTACTTTACACTTATTAGTCTGTTTCCAAATCTATACTTGTGTGTTTTTAAAGTCTAAATCAGAACTAGTCTGTTTCCCAATTCCAAGTCAGCATTAGTCCATTTCACAGGTCTAAATCAGAATTAGTCCATTTCCAAAGTCTAATTCATGAACTAGTCTATTTCCCAATACCCAGTCAGAACTAGTCAATTTCCCAGGTTTAAATCAGAACTAGTCCATTTCCCAATACCCAATCAGAACTAGTCCATATTCCAATACCCAATCTGAACTAGTCCATATTCCAATACCCAATCTGTACTAGTCCTTTTCCCAGGTCTAAATCAGAACAAGTCCATTTCCCAATACCCAATCAGAACTAGTCCATTTCCCAGGTCTAAATCAGAACTAGTCTATTTCCAAAGTCTAAATCAGAACAATTCCATTTCCCAATACCCAATCAGAACAAGTCAATTTCCCAATACACAATCAGAACTAGTCCATATTCCAATACCCAATCAGAACTAGTCCATTTCCCAGGTCTAAATCAGAACTAGTCTATTTCCAAAGTCTAAATCAGAACAATTCCATTTCCCAATACCCAATCAGAACAAGTCAATTTCCCAATACACAATCAGAACTAGTCCATATTCCAATACCCAATCAGAACTAGTCCTTTTCCCAGGTCTAAATCAGAACAAGTCCATTTCCAAATACCCAATCAGAACTAGTCCATTTACCAGGTCTAAATCAGAACTAGTCCATTTTCAAAGTCTAAATCAGAACTAATCCATTTCTCAATACCCAAATCAACGAATCTATTTCCCAATACCCAGTCAGAACTAGTCCATTTCCCAGGTCTAAATCAGAACTAGTCCCTTTCCAAAGTCTAAATCAGAACTAGTCCATTTCCCAGGTTTAAATCAGAACTAGTCCCTTTCCAAAGTCTAAATCAGAACTAGTCCATTTCCCAGGTTTAAATCAGAACTAGTCCCTTTCCAAAGTCTAAATCAGAACTAGTCCATTTCCCAGGTCTAAATCAGAACTAGTCCATTTCCCAGGTCTAAATCAGAACTAGTCTATTTCCAAAGTCTAAATCAGAACAATTCCATTTCCCAATACCCAATCAGAGCTAGTCCATTTCCCAATACACATTCAGAACTAGTCCATTTTCAAAGTCTAAATCAGAACTAGTCCATTTCCCAATACCCAATCAGAACTAGTCCACTTCCCAGTAAGACACTGAACCCAAAGTTGCCCCCGATGGCAGACTAGCGCCTTGCATGGCAGTTCTGTTCTCGTTGGTCTGTGAGTGTGTGTATGAATGGGTGATTGAGAAACAGTGTAAAGTGCTTTTGAACCAAAAGAATCAGAGTCGCTCTGATTCAGACAACACGACCAGACTGATTGGTGTGGAAGGATCCACGGCTGATAGTGAGATACTGTATCAACACAAAACAGTGTCTGTGCTCAATTCTGCCGAGAATGCACTCTTCATACAGTATTTGTATTAGTGTAGCACCAGTGTGAAAACACGCATGAGGACAAAACTGGAATTCAGATACATTTATTTATTCGTACACCGTCATTCTTATGAGTTTCCTCATTTCCATGAACACGTATGCGCGATGAAGGAAGTCATGGGCTGTGTTCTAGCAGCAGGAGAGCTCGTTGTGCTGACACATTGAACTCACATCACTGACTGCACCAGTACAAGCCAATAAACATGAGCAAAGTAGACCTAGTGTGTATGATTGTGTGTTTGTGTGTATCGCAAAACAGAGCCCAGAGTAATGACTAATGACAGAGAAGGATTGGTTTGCTGAATTCTCTACAAGCCCCCTCTCTCTCCAAGTTCCCTGTTTTATATTTTCTCCCGTATTCTTTTCGCTACTTCAGGACTTTAGGGCCCTTTCATTAAAGTTTAAAACTACAACTCTCTACGAGGCCAGTTTTGATGAATTAAACAAGCCGTGCTATTTTACACACACTTTCTCGGCCTTTGACACCCACACCCTTCTCACGTTCTCTCTCTCTCTCTCTTACACCCCCCACCCCCACCCCCTCTGTTCTCCCTCATTTGTTCAGGCGGTAGAAAGCAGAGAGGAATTGTTCTCGTATAAAACAGCAGGCGATCAGTGGGAGGCTCAAAGCAGCCCAGATGTTTAAGATGGCGACTGAAGACAATTTAGGATGACAATTTATTTCCTTGATTAAACGTTTGAAGGACTTTCCTGGCTGCTTTGATTAAAGACAGAACTGCAGCCTTAATGGACCAGGCCCTCATTATAGTGCGCTCTTGGAACAAATGTTCCTCAAGCGTTCTTTGGATGGTTCTACTTCTTTCAGAACATTGCGTGGTAGGGTTCCGAGACCTAAAACATTGTAGCAGGAATGGAAATTCAGTTTCTCATTACTATCCATGATATCTGACTGTAATCCATCCAATTCCCGACTTCTGATGTAGTCTTTAACTGTTTTGCAGCGTTGTTTTTTCAGATTTTTAGCTATTTTGTTGGGATTTTTTTCCTTTTTTCTTTAACCTGTGATACGTTTCTCTGTATGCAGTTCAGGGATTTAATACCAATCTTTTGATCAATAGTTCAGAGCTTTAACCACTGAGCCTAACATGACAGGCAGCAAAAATCTGGATCAGTTGTGGATTTGCAGCTCATTTCACTGAGAACAAATTATTTGTGGTAGACATTGATGGGCTTTAGCAGACAGGTAATTATTTTATTTCCTTTGTAATGCAACAGCGATATATATATATATATATATATATATATATATATATATATATATATATATATATATATATATATATATATATATATATATAATATAACATAGTAATGTAGAGGGGGGAAAAAGAAGATGAAGTGACAATGAACGTACAAAATAGTAGAAGTCAAACGAGATCAAATAAATTAAATAAATATGAAATGAAACTTTAAAGTCCAAAACAAAGGAATGACTTTAATGACCAAGCAATGAAAAATAAATTCACTTAAACCAGACTAATTTGGATAAAGAAGAAATTTAAGCTTAAATGAATATTGTGTTGCTAAAAATGGATGGATACATGAGATAATCATTATGTCAGTATTATCAGATTAATGTTTTAGCCCATGTTTTGCTGCCTTAAACTGACTTAATTCAATGTTTGAGCTCAAAGCAGAACACTGGAAGATTTCGTTTCATGTAAAACTTCGAAAAAATGAAAAATCTCCTTTCTACGATGTCTTTTACAAAGTATTCTTTTTTTTCCCAGTGTGCTCGGAAGTTCTGTGCAGTTTAGTGTGTTACTGGCAGTACCAGTATGAGAGCTACGCCTTGTGTACAGTGGCCTCCACTAATATTGGCACCCTTGGTAAATATGAGCAAAGAAGTCTTGTCTTTCTTGTTTAACCTTTTGATCTTTTGTTAAAAAAATTCTCTGCTATGATTTATCAAAAAATCTTTGTTGAATATAGGGGTGCCACAATTATTCGCATCCTTTTAGTCTATACTTTCTGCTACGTCCCTTTGCCAAGATAACAGCTCTGAGTCTTGTCCTATAATGCCTGATGAGGTTGGAGAATACATTTGCAAGGGATATGAGACCGTTCCTCCATACAGAACCTCTCCAGATCCTTCACATTTCGAAGTCCACACTGGTGGACTCTCCTCTTCAGTTCACCCTACAGGTTTTCTATGGGTTACACGTCAGTGGACTGGGATGGCCATGTCAGGACCTTGATTTTGTAATCAGTAAACCATTTTTGAGTTGATTTTAGTGTATGTTTTGGATTATTGTCCTGCTGGAAGATCCAATCACGGCCCATTTTAAACTATATACAGTATTATACAGTATATGTACATTAGGATAAAGGAAGACACTCAAAGGGAGTATCAGGCTGAGGAGGTGTCCCATTCAGAGTTTAAAAATAGCCCCACGAAAAAATCGGTATAATTTCTCCTCGCTATTCTTTCTCAGTCTCTGTGAGGTCCCTAAGAGTTCAGTTTAATTAAACGTGCTCGCGCGTCATGGGGGAGGTTAACTAAGCATCGTCCCTTGCCGTACTTGCTGCCTCCCTCAGCCTGGGCTGTCAGTAATTACCCTACTCATTAGCACCGTGAGACAGGGGACAGGCCTGGTCACACCTCACCCGTCACATCCACACAGTGGACACTGAGACCCTGGGGAGGACATGTAAATACCTTTCCTGAAAAGGAGATGAGTAGGGCTTTAATGCATGATGGGAAAAGAGCTGGAGGAGATAACAAGTCCATCGTCCTGGGTTTCCTTCATATCAGATTTGTTTTTTTCCATCATTCGTCAGTGTGTCTGTGTGTGTGTGTGTATGTGTGGAGCGTGCCCTGCATCTGGCTGAGCTTTTCCAGTCGAACGACAGGCTTCCGACAGGCCCCCGCCTCTCGCCTCCATCCCTCCCTGCTGATTTGATTAGGCCACTGGCTCGCTGTGTCTGTAATTGCATTTGCCTGTTGCTGTGTGTTTAAGAATAGCCTCGATCCCAGTAGCCCTCCCCTCCTGATTTCCCAGCTGCTTCAGGGAGTAGTGGGGATAACAAGTCGTCATGACAACCACACTCGGATCGAGGAGCCGCTCCGCCGCTCACTGACTTTGCACTTTTTTTTATAGCGCTGAGGGTTTTTTTTTTTCCCCCCTCACTTTTATTGCGATGATTATTTTCGTGAGCGGTTCAATGCGGCCTACCTGTGGCTCCCGCAGTGTACACTACGAGAACCAAATAGACACGAGTTCGTTTGAAAGGCAGGGCTGAGATGAATGGGAACCGTTTCAGACACTGGGTCTGCGTGTGCATTTAGGATCCGTCCCTGCTTGTGCGATCTGATCACAGCAGCCAAATATCTCATTGTGCTGATGTTACATCGTTCATTCTTTATGGTGGGCACATTCTAAAAATCTCGCTCAGGAAATTGACGTCCATAAGAAAAGGATTGTCTTTTTCCAATCTTCTCCAGTCCAGTCTCAGAGAGTACGTGCCCACTGTAGCCTGGCAGGTAAGGAACCCGATGTGGTCTTCTGCCATTGTAGCCCATCTGCCTCAAGTTTTGCGCATTTTGATATGCTTTTCTGCTCACCACATTTGTAAAGAGTGTTTTTATTATTTACATACCTTTTATCTCAGTTTAAACCAGTCTAGCCATTCTCCTCTGCCCTCGCTCATCATAAAGGTGTTTCTACCCTTTCTTATTTACCCCATTGTGAGGTTTGATGTGAGCCTCAGCTGGAGCTTTTGACCTGTATCTGCGTGATTTTATCCATTGTTCTGCGACTACATGATTGGCTGATAGGATAATTGCAAAAGTAGCATGCCTTACGTAACAAGCGCTG
Organism: Ameiurus melas; assembly: GCA_012411365.1. Lineage (NCBI taxonomy): Eukaryota > Metazoa > Chordata > Actinopteri > Siluriformes > Ictaluridae > Ameiurus > Ameiurus melas. The sequence continues at coordinate 4,913,900 of CM022769.1, forward strand.
TTTATCACAAAGATTGTACTTAACGTTAGTCTATGTAAAGCCTCAAGGATACTTAAGGAACAATGGGCTAAATGGGTTCAGTGGACAAAAAATGTTTCCGCGTCCCTCCGTCTAGCGTAAAGGATTGCTAAGATGGTAGACCGATGCAGGATAAAAAGCACAGCTCTATGCTTCACGGAGGTCAATCATAAAGCACGGGCTGTCCACTAATTGTTAAATTACCCCGAGAAGGTGGGTTTACACCAGGGCACTCAGAAGGGGCAGCGCAGCCCATGACAAAATCTCACAAGCCCCTGGAAGATACTTGTAAATTGTACTGAGCAGATGGGTCAAGGTTCTGATTTGGTCGTGACCCAGGCTAATAAATCTGGATGATATAAGCACCAGGACAGCTGACTCGCAGCACCCGTCCCTGCAACTTCTAGGCACGCAGAGGAAGAGAAAGAGTGAAGGAGGCCAGGCAAAAAACGGACAATCGATAAATCAATATGTTTTGCACCACCAAGCCAGGGTGAGCACACTCATACATACACACACACACCAGCGCATGCGGACACACACTGTGACACAGAATGGAGCTGCATTTGCCAAAAGAGATTTTATTGTTTTAGCGTGTGTGTGTGTGTGTTTTTTTTTACTCTTTCTATTACTGGTTTTGGATCATTAAGCTATTGATTTTTCTTTGGCTGTGTAAATGGTGGGCCAAGTCTCTGGAGAGAGAGAGCCATAGAGGACTTTCTCTGCTTGTAATAGACACTCCAATCCTCTCCTGAGACACACTGCAGCTTAAAAAAGAGAGAGTTCAGTTCACTATTCAGAATGAAGAGTTGCAAAGTCATTACATGGAGTACATTACGATACTTATAGATGTTTTCTTGACCAAAGGAACTTTATGTGAAAGCGTTGATGAAATCTAGGTTGATAAAGTGACACTGTCTGTGTGGGGTTTCGCATATTGTCCTGTATTCATGTGGAATGCATGTGCTTTCCTCGGGGTTCTCCGGTTTCCTCCCAAAGATCATTGGCTATTATTAGTTCCCTCTAAATTACCCTAGATGTGAATGTGTGTCCCATGCAGAGTGTATTCCTGCTTCATTCACAGCGTTCCCAGGATAGGATCAGGATCCCCTTTGACCCTCCGCAGGTCACGAGTCTGGTTCCGGAGCCTGCTTCTCCTGAGTTTGGTTCTCCTCGGAACTTTGGCTTCCTCGTCACTGTCACTGATTCATAAATTCAGATACAATTCGTTTATAAATTCTAGCTAACTGACAGTCACCTGCGATTTCCTGTGTGTATTGCATTCCAGTTAGTTCCAGTCGTAAAAGTCGTAAATGTCTGCGCTCGTCCCAAATGTTTGCTGAGTCCTCTTTAACCTCATGCAGGGAACCCGCTGTTCTCGGCCAGCTCTTGATTGCATATTTACCCTGCACACTTTAGGTCTAACTCTTGGGCATTAATAATGAAAATGATACCCTTCACTGTATGGGAGCTCGAGCTGGCCGGCTTGGCTGTCCTCCCCGAGTTCACAGAAGAAGGTGTCTGCAAACGAGAGGAAGTAAATTAAAGCAGGACAGATCCTCAGCTCTCAGTGAAGAGAAGGACACTATTTCACTCCTCTTCCAAAGGTCAAAAATATTACAGTGTTTCCTTTCAGCTCAATGTGCTTCTCTCTTTCTCTGCCCCCCCTCTCTCTCTCCCACTCTCTGTCCCTTATCCCGCCCCCCCCTCATCCGCTTGATTTCTCTCCTCTTTGGGGATTGTGATTTAAATTATTTAAGATTTTAATCATCTTCCAAGAGGCTGCAACCTCTTTGGGTGATGCAGTGTGTAGCATATAGATGAATGGAGGTCTCGTCTGAAAGCACGGGGGAGATAAGTGCACCCGAGAAACTGATTTCACTGACTCATGCTCTTTGTTATCCATTTTTCTTTGAAGGTGAAGCAGTGTTTGGGTCCAGATTTCATTCTTTGCCTTGTGCGAGTGTGAGAAAGAGCGAGATACAGAGAAAGACGTAGGATTTCCACCTACGTGTTTTTTGTTTGTTTGTTTGCTTGCTTGCTTTTATCCGAAAAGAGTGGTCAGAAATCTATTGAAGAAGTAAATACTCGAAAGAAATATTTGCACATGGAAGTGAAAGAAAGGAATGCAAGGATGCACTGGGTCTTCAGATGTGAGACACATCCTGGATGTGAGGTGGAATCCATCCTGGATGGGACACCAGTCCATCATGGGGCACCTTACACACACATTCACATACTTGTAGCCAATCTATGTACATAAAACCTAGAGGAAACCGACATGGACGCAAGGAGAGCTTCAATAAAATTCACTTGAATAGATTAATCATAGTCTTAGGGCTTAGTAGTCCCCAAAAAATGTTTTTTGTTGTGATTGTTGCAGGTAAAAATGCTTGATTTTGAATTTGCGATGCAGCCTGTGGAGTTTTTTGTGCTATTTCGCGAAAAACTACCTGAATTGGTGAAATCGCAATTTTCTTTCGACAGTGGTGTTTGATAAATTAGATCTTTTACCTGCATTCATATTTGACACACGTGAATCGAAGATTCAAATAGGTGTTAATAATAGGGGTCTCTACCTTTTTTCTCTACTTTTCTCACCATACAATATATTGATATCGCAGTGGTTTGATTTGTCGTCTTAACGAAATAATTGTATTTAAATGTAATATTTTATTTAGAGTTATTTCAATGATTCTGTATTTTCTATGGCAGCGTTAAGAGCTGCAAAGCTGTCGATTGCGAGCCTGGGCGTTTATTTATTTATTTTGCTATATTCAAAGAAAAAGGCAGGCTTTTTATTTGATATAGGCACATTCTTCCATCAAAGGAAAATATCAGTTTGGAGGTTTTGTGAGCTGAAGCAATTCAATAACCTCAGTATTGAGGCTAGATACTGAGGGACTTCATCTCAGTCTTTATCTTAGTGTTCCTGTCTAATCTATCAGAATAATAAAGCATCTATGACAACTGAAAACTCTGCTGATCGACAGCAAATCTATGTAGATGTGTTAGGAAGTGCCTTAAGGTCCTAGTTTAAATCTTTTATGTGGTATTAGCATTATAGGTACAGTACCGTGCAAGAGTCTAAGGCACATGCAAAGAAATGCTGTAGAGCGAAGAAGCCTTCAAAAATAATTATATATATATATATATATATATATAGTAAAGACCAGTAAACAGTAGTAAATATTTGGTGTGACAAAAAATGAAAATAAAAAAAATTTGTGCAGTTTTATAAGGAAATGGTAAATCTTTTTGGAGCATCCTGCAGAACCAGCCACGGTTTTTCTGGAGACTTTGACTGTCGCACTTGCTTCTTATTTTTGCAGCGAAACCCAGCAGCGTTCAATGTTGTTGTTGTTTTTTTGTTTTTTTTTGCTTGAAAAATGGTCTACCATTTTCCTGTAACATTTAATTTTGTGTTTGGAAATCTAAAATGTTTTTTTGTACTGACTTGATAATGTACTGTAGAAGTCATTAAGTAAAAAATATATAGGGTGTCTAAAACTTCTGCACAGTACTGTATATTTTAGTCTTCCAAGACTCCGCAAGAGAATAGCTAAAGTTCCTATGTGTTTCAAATTGAGTGGCGAATAAATGCTATTTTTGTATGTTATGATCACTGTTAAGCATCCATAATCACAATTTACACTTTTAGATGAATGCTTAAGCTTAAATGAACCATTCAATTTGATTTAAAACAGAATGAATGATCACAATAGTCAAAATCTGGGTGTTAAACAACAATGACCATACGTTTTTTCACTCAGGAACAGCTGGAGAAATAAAAATGGAGTCACAGGCCACAGGCTATGTATTATCAAATAAATAAATAAATGAACATGTGATCGCCAGCATTATATTGTCTTTTAATTTTACGAGACTGCTTTGAACATTATTCACGGTGTGCTTGAATAGTGCTGTGTCAATATTTCAAGCATGCATGAATGGGAATACACCTTGAATGGGTCCATCACTATTCAGTTTGACATCTATCCATCCATCCATTTTTTGTACCGCTTAACCTACACAGTGTCATGGTGGAGCCTGGAGCCAATCCCAGGGAACTCGGATAAGGCGCCAGCCCATCGGAGGGCACAATCACACACACATTCACACACTACGGACAATTTAAAAATGGCAATCAGTCTACAACGCATGTCTTTGGACTGAGGGAGGAAACCCTCAAAGCACGGGGAGACACACAGACAGGGCGGAGGCGGGATTCCATCCCCCCAAACGTGCTAACGTGCTAAGCCACAGTGCCTTACAGGTTGCCATGAGTTTGTTAAAATAACTTGTTTCAAAAATGGAACCTGTAGCACACATGTTTTAATTTTACATCAGATATGAAGCTTGTAGGACAAATATGTTCATCAACAACGGAGTATTGAGTGCTTGCCTGGTGCTTTCATTCATTCATCTTCAGTAACTGCTTTAACTTGCTCAGGGTCACGGTGGTTTCAATCACCAAGTAAACCAGCTAAATTTGTTCGAAAATATCGCAAGCGGATGCAAACATAAGTAATAACTGTGGAGGCGTCGGGAGCGGTCCGAATTCCTTCAAAAGCAAGTTAAAACATTACGAAAACTCCCATTGTACCGAAATACTACAACTTTGAATCATTCCATACATGAAGTAAGTGTGCGTATGTGTGCCTGCAATTATAATCATCGGAGAATCCGTGCCGAAGTGTGCGTGAAGGTTATTGTTGGAGTGCTCGTGGGAATGCATTTGCATGAAAGTCTTTTATGAGCACAGATGCACGTGTTATTCGTTGTATAAACGAGTGAGTTTCAAGGGCTTCTCACAGGTGTGTTATTGTCTGAATGTGATAGCAGCTGCTCAGGCTAGACAGTTACTATACTCAGGGCTTCTTTACAAGGTATTTGTGACTGTATCTTGCTCTGAAGAGATTACTACCATTCCTAGAGCAATATGTCTGCAGCAGTTAAAAACGTGGTCGCGGTGTGCCGTCTTTGACTTTAATTTACGCCCCTGAGACTACCAGCTGTCGTTTTGTTGCGGGGAGAATTACGATGTAATATCATCAGTTAAGATGGAAGATGGGAAAGATGTAAGATGTAGCAAATGATCTGATTTTTCAATACTTGCCTAGGTTTAATAGATTGGTTATACTTTCAATTCATCAGATAACTGAAAAATTCTGAAACTCACCTAGATATACGATCGCGCAACACTCTAAAGACATTTTTGTTTGTCACGTTATCGTTTCTATAGTAACACCTCATTTACTTGTATGGTGGACGGGCCATATGAAAAGATTTTAAAATGTATATAATTGTTGATACGCTGAAGCTTTCTGTGATGTGATGGTTTGATCATTTTTTTAGAAGGAGTCTCCAGGTTCAGACCTTTGTACCAAAGAGCTTCTTAGTAATATGATAATACTCTTGTTTTCAACTTCAAGAAAGAGGAGAAAAAACGAGAGTCTGGTGAAGGAGCAATGTTGATATATAACATAACATAACGCTAATATATAACATAATAATTATCAAATCGCTGTTGTAGAAGAGGAATAAAACACTTTGGGACGTGTCGTTATTAGTAGATAATCAAGTTCGGGGCCGTACAACTTGTTTATTGATTATTTTGCTATAACATCCGGTGCTAAGGAATAAAATAAAAGTGCATATTTTTGTAACGCTACATTGGACTTTTGGTCAAATACAAGAAATATGATAAGTGCTTATTAGCGATGCTAACTAGCATGCTAAATGGTTTTGAAATTAGCGCTAACTAGCTTGAATCAAATGATGGCAGTCAGAAGGCTGTGCTGTAATCATGTCCTGCTTCAATTTGGTTATGGCTTAGTTCCACTGTGTCTTGTATACATGAAATTTATCTGATATACTGTACATATACAGTATGTCAGTCTCGTTTACTTTTTTTTTTTTTTACATACATCAGGAGGCCGAAACTTGAAAACTGATAATGTGACTAGAAGCATAGATCATTGCGGCTGCTTATCATTCGGTCATGATTTCAAAAATTGCCCTGTCACTGAGATTTCCATTTTACTAATTATACATATAAGTCACTGTGTCCTCTGAAAACTGTCATTTGGCTAAAAGTGCATTTTGTCTTCCTCCGATGAATGATGCAGCGATTCTAAAAATTCTCATCAATCATTTTGTGCGTGTGTGTGTGTGTTGACATGGACTAATCGCTGCAGCACAAATCGAATATTTTTTTTTTCATCAGGCAGCAATTTCTTGCAATGTCCGGCGTAATCTAAGAGTGATTGGTAGCCATCAGAGGAGAGAGAAGAATGATAGGCAGGTAGCTGTTGTGAACCGTTAGCAACGTACTGTAACACACTTAGCAACTCGACAACAACGCGAGCTTAATGATCGATCACTGCAAGCATGCAAGGCCTGTGCTCACGAAACCACTCACCAAATTAGCTTCGATTCTCCATAGTTCAGTTTCAGTAGGAGTAGAAGGAAGCTCTTAGTGGGATCAGCTGTTTTTTTTTTTTTTTTCTCAATGCCGCTGTCTGCATGTGTGTGTTTGTTCTATATTTAATCAGGCAGGCTGCTGATGGCTGATGATGGGATAAGGGAGGAAAGCTGGCAGGAAGGATGATGATGTGTGCGCCTTACATACGTATGGGAATTGTGTTTGATGCGCTCATTTTAAAACATGCAATGTAATGGTAAAAGGTGTTAATTCACAATGAAAACCAAAGCTAGTTTAATTCAATTCAATTCAATGTAATTTGTATGGCGCTTTTAACAATGGATATTGTCTCAACGCAGCTTTACAGAAATGTATAAATACATGATAGAGATTTTAAGTGTGGGAATTTATCCCTATTGAGCGAGCCGGTGTTGACGGTGGCGAGGAAAAATTCCCTAAGATGAAATGAGGAAGAAACCTCGAGAGGAACCAGACTCAGAAGGGAATCCGTCCTCATCTGGGTAACAACGCATAGTGTGAAAGTAAAAGAAAGTTCGTTATGGTTTTTATATGAAGTTTGTTTGTTGAACTAGTCCAATCTCAAATGGAAATTTAACACTTTACAGCAGTGCTCACCACCCCTCTAAATTTAAAGAGAGATCTACTTTCCTGCAGGTGTCATCTCCAAACAATGTCTAATACACCGGTTGAACTGATCAAGAACTTCTTAAAGCAATGATTATCTGGTCAGGTGGGCACAATTATGGTCCGAGCAAAACTTTTCATGAAGGTAGATGTTCAGGAACAGGCTTTGTGACCACTGCACCAGAGCAAGGTTTACTGTAGAGCCAGTGTGAGGTAAGCTTCTTTTAAAAATGCAGTTAGCGACACTAGATATTGAAACTGCAAAATTTGCTAATTGCAAATAATAGCTACTTGCTACATTTGATGTAGACATTTCTTTATAATATACGGTCAGAGCCAGGACACAATTGTGTATACTCAGTGTTTTTATTATTAAAGCTGCTTCTCAAATTGTTGTCAGAGTACATAGTGGGAGTCAGGGCAGGAGTAATCAACTCTAAGCAAATTAATCCATCCATCTATTTTCCATACCGATTATCCTATAAAGGGATTGAAAGGGTGGAGCCTGGAGCCTATCCCAGGGAACTCTGAAAACACTGGACAAGGGAACCTGGGGCGCAACTCTGGACGGGGTGCCAGCCCATCTCAGGGCACAATCGCACACATTCGCACACTGTTTGGAAATGGCAGTCAGCCTACAATACATGTTTTTGGACTGAGGGAGGAAACAGGAGTACCCGGAGGAAACCACGTGCACACAGGGTGAAGGTGCGAGGCAAACATGTTAACCACTAAACCCCCCTGCAAAGTTAATCCATAATAGAGAAATGGAAAACAATCAAGGGTTTGAAAACCAGAATTCGCAAACATGTCAACGTCACACATTAACAATGGGCTTAGCAATGAGAAAGAGCAACAGTAGGATAGAAATAGACAAACTAATCAAGGGCTGAATGAAGAAATGGTGCACACATTAGGTCAACAACCAAAACAATAGCACATGTCAAAATTAAGGCAGATGTAGCACTCAGTGGACTGAGTAGGACAGCCTTTCATGGAAGTTTCTTGGATGATCCACTACTCAGATGCATACAAGCGCTCTCTGTCCGTTAGGTATCTAGAGTAGGTATACATACAAGACACTTGTCTTCCAAATGTCTTAAATTAAGATTCATTTCACTGAGAGATAAAAGATTAAGAAGAATCAAGATTAGTCTGACCAGCTAGCACCTGCTAAAACGCATGCCAAGCTAGTCAAACCGTTAGACCATTTTGCCAGCTGGTATGTGCGGGCAGAAAGGAAACAGTTAGCAAAGATGGTCTACCAGTTTGACCAGTTCAGCCTGTGTTTTGTGTGTTTCAGCTGGTAGCCAGTCAGACCAATGGTGGTTGGTCTACAGAATTTTGGGGCAGTCTGCATTGATGGTCAGCAAAGAAACTTGTGTGGGAGGAACACAGGCTGTAATTATTTGCATCCTGATCAAGTTTCTGTCCATTCAAAGTGAACCTGAGTATGTTGATTTTATTTCAAATTGACCATGAACCTAGTCTAATAGAGTATCCTAGTCAGAACGAAGAGCGTTAACGGCCAGTGAAAATAGAGGGCGCAAAAAAAGCATTTGCGACTCACCCGATGGTCCTCAATGGAGCACAAACGAATTGAGTTAGAGCACTTGTTCCTGTCATGTCAGGTGAAATGTCCCTATTTGTTCTTGCTATCTTTCAGTAACATGTTTGGATGTTTGGTGTGTTCACTAACACATTTGTCGTCTCTAGTCATTAGTACATGATCTCCGTGTCATTTATGTTGTATTCTCCAATCACAAATCAGACAAACACTGTGCAGTCTCTTCAAAATCTATTAGGATCTCTTGAAAGTCACCCCCCATACACTTTTCCTCTGGTGGTGCACAATAGGTGCAGTCGTATGTATGTCTAAGAATATCCACATCTCTCTCACATTCTCCTCAGCCCTCCCCTAGGAAGAAAGAGATATGCTTCTGTCTCCCTCCACCTCTCACTCATTCACCTCTTGTGACTCTGAGAAGAGCAGCACAAGGTCAGGTTCATGCACCTAAAATCACAAGCAGAATGCAGCGCGAGCCCTGATTGCCCCTCCAGTCATGCGTAAAGACAGGCAACAAATGAAAGCACCACTGTAAAACTCATAAATAATCTTCCACCAATTACGCAAGTGCACTTAGAGCCACCACTTTCATGCCAGGGTATTGTGGAGAAGATCAAAAAAGCAGGACGGGAAAAGAGAAAGAGAAAGAGAGAGAGAGAGAGAGAGACTCCACTGTTTGATAAGTTTTGGGCTTGTTTTTCATTTTTTATTCATTAGATAAGTAAAAGCAAATACAGTGAAGGCAGGTCTGTGGTGCAGTGTGATTTATGCCTACTTCTGGGTGAGAATGCAGGATTTATGGCCAAGCAACAACGCACTGCAAAATAAGCTGACAAACAGAAAGAAAGAGAGTGAAGGAATTAAGAAGGAAGGAGGGAGGTAAGGAATGATCTAACCAAATTGGGGTTGCTTTCATTGGAAGACAAGAATTAATGTTATAACCAAATTGGGGTTGCTTTCATGATAAAGATGGAAGAAAGGGAGGAAGGAAGGTACCAAATTGAGTTGTTGTTTTTTTCACTGAATAATGGATTGAAGAAGGGAAAGAAGAAAGGATATGTGAACTGGGGTTGCTTTCATTGGAAGGAAGGAAAGAAGGAAGAAGGATAAATAACCAAATTTGAGTTGCTTTCATAGGAAAGAAAGCAAAGAAAGAAGGAAGAAAGGATATAACAAAAATTCTGGTTGCTTATATGGGAGGGCAGGAACGAAGGAAATATATACCCAAGTTGAGGGTTTTTTTCATGGATAAAAACGATGGAAGGAAAGTAAGAAAGAAAGAAAGAAAGAAAGATATAACCAGATTCCGGGTTTCTTTCAGTAAAGAAGGGAGGAAGGATATAACCAAATTGAGGGTTGCTTTCATTGGAAGGAAAGAAGGAAGAAGGATAAATAACCAAATTTGACTTGCGTTCATAGGAAGAAAGCAAAAAAATGGAAAATAAATTTTCATAGATAAATAAGATGGAAGGAAAGAAAGAAAGATATAACCAGATTCCGCGTTTCTTTCGGTAAGGAAGGAATGATATAAACAAATTGAGGGAAAGAAGGATGGAAGGAAAGGAGCTAGAAAGGAATGAAGGGAAGGATATAACCACATCGAGGGTTGTTTTAATAGGAAGGAAGGAAAGAAAGAATGTAAGAAAGACAGAAATATAGAAAGAAAGATGTAATCAAATTGAGGGTTGCTTTCATAGGAAGGAAGGACAGAAGAAACGAAGAATACGACCAAACTGAACGAAAGAATGAGGAAAGGAAATGGAGGTTCTTTCAGACAGTTGGCTAATTGGAATGAAGGAAGGAATAAAGAAACTTAGGAAGTTCAGTTGGAAGGACGAAAGGCAGGAAGGAATTAAAGGAAGCAATGAAGACAGGAAATAACCGTCGGGAAAAACAAACAAACACATTGGTTATCTAAAGAATGGTATCTCTTCCTTATACTCCATTCCTGTCATCTCCCTCACTTCTTCTCTTTATTTTATTTTCTGTTGTCAGATCAATGTTGTCTTTTTCCTGCTGTTGTTGTAATCACCAGAGACAGCTTATTGGAGCTGTTTATTGCTTTCGTATATGTGTAATCCTGTTGTGATTGTCAGTAGATGCGTAACCTGATTCCATAATAGATTAGTTCAGGTTTAATAAGTTAATCTCAGACACTAATATGGTGGTATTGTTTTATTCTTGTTGTGCGCATCGTGCAGAGGTTTTCCGTGCGTAATGTTAAAAGTAACGACGTATCCTTTGAGAGATCGTATCGACCAGGCTTGTGATCCATAACTTGGCAGGATGTGACTAAATTAAGGGTTGCATTCATGCATTTCCTTTCCGAGCGGCGTAGTTAAGTCAGCAGCCAGAGTCAGAGTCGTGACTGAACACTCATCTGCCAGTCACCGTGTTCGTGGCGCAGTATTTTTTATAGCTGTGATATTGTCGCGCTGAATAATGAGGCGGGAGTTTCAGAGTCTAGCTGTTACCCCTGAGGTTTCGATGCAAAGCAAGGTCACGTTCTGTGAAGCCCTGCGAGAAGTTCTCTCATTTTCACTCACTCTAGTAAAGTTGTCTCATTTTGGTTCGACACAATTTATGGGATTGCCTCCAAATGCATGTAATATTTCACACTTCCTGATCCTTTAATTGAACCCTTTGGACGCTGTCAAGGTGCTGAATGGTTTCGCTGGTGGGTGAAGATAGGCAGGCTTTACAGCAGGCTGCGGTAGGTGAAGTGGGGATTGTAAGGGTTTCAGACAGCGTGTCATTCAGGAAGGGTTACAATGTGCCACAGGCCTCTGACAGTTTAAAAACTTATCTTAGGATCCACTTGTGTGAAAACGGAAAGGGACTTGAAACAGGCAGGAGTTACGAGGTTTAAAAAATTCAGCTAAATCCGAATTATTTTTTTTTTGCTGACACCTGTGAAAAGGAAACAGACCTTTTGAACTCGTTCGAAACTGAGCATGACTTCCTGTTTGAAGTTTTTGAATTAGATCACCACTTTGTCTACTTTATCAAGTGAAACACAGAAGAGTTCCACTGTGCCAGCCGTTAACTCGTTTATTATATGGTCATAATAACTGTTCCAGGAGCCTGTCTGTGTGAGCCTGTTGAGAGTGAGAGGCTCGAGCAGCAAATTCATCATTTATTTGTATGTTTTTTTTATTCAGTATTTGTTTTCCTGGCCATGTTGTCCTGACTCTCGGTGCACTCTGTGTCGAAAAGCACAAAGTACAGGCTGATCCTTTCTCTTCCCTACACCTGAATGTTTTGTTTTTCCTCCTCATTTTGTCAAGTCTGTAGAAGAAGAAGAAACCGAAAGAAAAACGTATCCTTCTTAAATCGGATGAAAAGTGCGTAGCTGTCATTCTAATTAGAACGATAAAGATTTTTGATTAAGATTATATCTAGATAAAGAAAAAATAATTGCTCGACGTATACTTATTCCAAATTCTATAATATTTCAGATGAGGGAACGAAAAATGCTCAAATATAGACATAGTTTCCTAATGAGCAAGCCAGAGGCGATTGTGGCAAGGAAAAACTCCCAGAGACAACATGAGGAAGGAACCTTGAGGCGAGCCAGACTCGAAAGCGAACCCGTGCTCCCATCTGGGTGACATCTTTCGTTTTAACTTAAAGAAGTCTATTGTATTGGACTGCTTTATGAACTGCTCAAACTTGAGTGCAAACCTTTCTTAGCGATCGCAGTCCTAAGGCTATCCAAGGAAGAACGTCCACAGCCATCATTATGGTTTCTATGGAGTACGAATCACAGTGATCTCAGTGTTCATCAGCACTGAGGATCATATGATACGGTAGGTGCCAGCCAAGCAGCATGGCAATGGTCCACATTTCTAGTTTTGTAGAAAATAATCTGTCTCACTCGGAAGACTAAAAAGCAATGATGCTCCAGTTGCAATGGGAATTTCCTCCTGCTGACGAGATTAACGGAAACGCAGGATGAAAACTGGACGCGAAAGGTGAAACCGTGAAGCCAAGATTCAGCGGAAGTGGAGAGAGAAGACAAGCAGCATGTTGCTCAGGCAGCTGATTTATCCTTGGCTATGAAAGGCAGAAGAGAAAAGAGAAAGTGTACCCGTGTTCCTCTGCACTGTGTGCCCATTTCCATAATCCATAAAGCTCTATGGAGCCTCACAGAGATCCTTAAGGAACATGCGCACACACAGTATTACTAAATTCTGTCCACCCACAGTGTGAGTGTGTGGTGTGTGTGTGTGTGTGTGTGAACATTCTTGCATGATTGTGCGTTATTGTGATATTTCTGCGGAAATACTGATGGCTGTGTGTGTGTGTGTGTGTGTGTGCATGCATGTGCATGTGTTTGAGTTTATACCCAAGTATTTGTGTGTAATCCTTTGTCTCCACTCATGTTTCCTGATGTTTCTTTGTGTAAAAATCAAGGCACAGGAAGGATTTTTTTTCTCTCTCCCACAACAGAGTAAAATAGAAGAGTTCCTTGCTGTGGGCTGGCTTGCTCAATGCTGCCATCTTGCTGTCAGTGCTTAATTGAAGCTCAAATACACACACAGTCACGCCAGATTACTTCACTAGTCTCTTCACCGCTGTAAGCGACTAGTGATGTGAAGTCGGCGATGTGAAGACTGATTGGTCAGGCATCGGTGTGCGTGACCTTGGTCTGCTCCCCAATTTCTGTCCCAGTCAACCCTTCTTTAATCCTGTCTCTGTCTTTTCTCCTCTTTCCTTCACTCTGTCTCCCCCACCGTTTCTTTTTCTCTCTTGTGCTATCAGCAGGCACGGAAAAATAAATAATGCATCAGAATGCATTAAAATTGTTCACCGGGCTATCAGGGCAAAAATAGAGGGAGCTGAAGGAAGAGAAGGAAAACAGATTGTGTGTGTGTGTGTGTGCGTGTATGTGTGTGTGTCTGTGTGTTCGTGTGTGTGTGTGTGTGTGTGTGTGTGTGATTATGACTAAAAACAAGTGAACTTTATGTAAGGCCACGGGTCTGTTTCTTAATTCAGCTCCCATCCAGGGATATTTCCATGTCTACTGGACCTAAGTGAAAGCACCCCAGTGGCCTCTGTGCAGTCAGATTATATTACTGTCATTTATTGCACTGTAGAATGATCATTTTCACGGTACGCTTTAGAACACATTATGGATGCACAATACATCACACTTATAATAGCGATAAGGATTTCGTAACACAAGAGGAAGAAAACACTTCTGGGGGTTTGCCGTTATAGCAAAATCTTCAACGATGTGGTGGCGTGATGCGGCCTATATGAACGATCTTACCACGTTAGAAGCATAAAAGAACAGCCTTGTAGACTGTTAGAAAGTACCGGAAATGGAGACTCCTTCCATTGTCTAATACAGTAGTGTATTATAGCAAAAGGGCGTTAATATACACTGTAATGTCGCAATCACGTGCTGTTATAGAAAGTTAAACGACAAATTCTGACCAATCGGAATTGAGAATTGTATGTGATTGTGCCCTGCGATGGACTGGCACCCTGTCCAGGGTGTACCCCGCCTTGTGCCCGATGCCCCCTGGGATAGACTCCAGCTTCCCCGAGACCCTGAAGAAGGAAAAAGCGGTAGAAGATGGATGGTTTATATATTGGAAAGATTTTAGACTGGGAAATAAATGCAATGATAATAATAATAATATTTGTAATTCCAAAATACTAGAAATGCACAAGTATATACACAATAGTCCAATACACAATAGCATATTATTTAGATCATTTTCATGCTCCATTCAGTGAGCACTTATGCCGTGTGGATGGGGGCGGAGTCATCCTGGAAGAGACCACTCCCAGCAAGCTAGATGTGTCTTCATAAAAATGGATTGTGATGTCATTGATCACGATATTCATATTGTATCGTCCTTACAATAATCGCCTAAGCACACATTTACACCCTGTGTGCCAGTAACACCGCAGTCTCTTTCGCTTCTCTTTCCATCCACTTCTTTCTTCCTTCCTTCTCTTTCCTTCCAGCTCCTGTCAGTCTCCACCTGCACTGCCGGGGTTCAGTGGCGGAGTCGAGTTCTTCCCCTCCTGCCCTCCTCCTCCTCCTCCTCCTCCTCTCTCTCCGCCCCTCCCCTCTGGCAGCGTGGCGATTGGCATTATTAAAAATTGATTGGCGCCGACCGCTCAGCGGTGTGCATGTATTATTGAGGTGGAGTTGGTTGGGAACCTGCCACGAGTGACGGCAGAAAAATGAAACGCTTTTAAATGGCGCGAGGCTTTCACATGGAGCTGCTCTCAGACTGGAAATTAAACCCAGCACACACACACACACACACACAGAAACCAAGCTGTCCGTTGACACTCACACACACATGCCTATGTGTACGTATTTGACATATGGAGTACCCACGCTCTGTCGTTCTCTTTTATTTCTAACTCTCTAAACCCCTGCTTACACACACACACACACACACACACACAGCTGAGGCATCATCACTGAGACATATCTGAACTGTATAAAATGTGTATGAATGTTGCACCTGTCCCTTTATGTTCACACTCAAATCTAACATCTGGATTTTTCTCTTTTTCTCTCCCTCTCTCTCTCTCTCTCTCTTTCTCACTCCCCTACCCTGTCTTGTCTCTCCTTCCTCGACCATCCCTCTCTCGCTGCACAGATGAACAGGCCGATCCAGGTGAAACCTGCCGACAGCGAGAGCAGAGGAGGTAGCGCTTCGCTTTTTTCCGTTCTCTCTTCTTTTCTTTTGTGCACCTCTGTTATCTTAAGTAAGCGTCACTATTAACAACAGACGTCAGGGTGAATCGGGAGTGTCATATTTAATGGCACACCTCGATCAGACATGACAGGACTACAGGACCCAGAGGAGGCCGGAACGTCCTGTACTTCCCGCGTTACGCACGTGCTCCTTATCTTGATCGTCAAAGAAAAAAGATGAAGAAGACGTCTATGTTTCGAATTTGCTTTAGATAGATCTAAAGATAGATCTGAGATTTAAATTCAAATTAAGATTAAAAGGTGTAGCTTCAATCGGTGCGGTTTGAAATCATACTTGATTTTTCCTCTGACCCTAGACGCTTATCCATTCATCCACAGCTTTTTGTGATTTCAAAGGTTCTATAATTATACATATATACAGTTGCGATCAAAATGGTTCAACCCCCATTGCAAATCAGGTTTATTGTCAAAATTTCAGCTGAACAAATCAAACAAAAGCAATAGAAATAGTTCAACACAGCGAAGTGGTTTCCCCCCAAATTCAACTGAAAATGCAACTTATAATGCCTTCTCCAGTTTCAAAATGATCCAACCTCCTGAATAGAATCCCTCACAACAGCACAAATATGCAAAACAGGCGTTGTCTCAAGCACACTTGATGCAACTAATCAAGGGTTTCATTAGTTACACCAGATGTGCCTGAGCTTGAACACATGAAATACCTGAACTGGTATTTATATATATATATATATATATATATTTTCTCTAAGGCAGGACAATTGGTGGCTTGATCCTGACCAATAATTTCCCAGTTACAATAACTGACGACTCATTAAGATCTGCTGGAAATCTTTATGCTGAAAATAATTGACAAATGCTCAGATAGCTTTGTGAACATTAAGAAGTTTGTCCTCTATATGTGAGGCAGCCTGGGAAACCCCTTCACATGGTGAAATTGTGACACCGTCTGCTAAACTTCTGAAAACAGGTCTCTCTTTAACCCCCTCAACAAAACCAACCAAACAAACACTGTATTTAAAGATCACCTTCCAGTTCCACTGAAACAAACACACTGCTGCATTATTGATTTCATTTGCATTTCATTTCACATGTGCTAAATAAACTCTAAATATAATAAATATGACCACGAAAACTATGCCGATCTTTATACATAGCCTACAGCCATTTTTAGAGTCGTGCTTGTTAAAGCTGCCGCTTTTTTCTTTTTTTTATTTTTCTTCTTTCTTTTTTTTTTCCTTGCTGAACACCCAGGCAAGATTAAACAGTAAATAAAAACTCTTTCCAATTTTTTTTCTGCGAAATATGTTTAGGTTTTCTCAAAGCAAACGTGTCAAAAGTAAAGATGAGTTTCCTTGACCTCCATATATATATATAATATATATATATATATATATATATAGAGAGAGAGAGAGAGAGAGAGAGAGAGAGAGAGATTGCTTATATAGTATTCTTAGACTAAGAAACTACGTAGTGCCTTTATAACACATCCATAAGTGTTGCATAAATATAAATTTTATAAAGCAATTCTGGCGATTTTATTAAAAGCTTTTGCCAAAATGCACAAGATGATACTGGTGGTTTTATGAAACTTTGCAACCAAGAGTGAACCACATCCCTGAGCAGACTGATCGAGATACGGTCTCACTGTCCTTTTTAAATTCATATCATGCTTGTTTTGATATTATTCCCTTGTTTTTACTACCAGCACATTCATGGCACTTGACAGGTACACACAGTGCTTCATAAATATACATTTGATTAACACTATAGTTTAAGGGCACTTAAATCATTCATTGATTGAGGCTCCGTAATCATTTTAATGCAAACGGACTGATCATTCAATTCCATGGTGCTGTAAGACGTAGATCTCGCAGCTACATTTCCCAGATGGTAAGATGGTTTATCAAAAGGGATGTGAGCGTTACGCATATTCATAAATTCACTCAAGTGAGCGTTTTCACAAGAAATTTGGTGTTCGTTCATGTAAAACGTTCTTAACTCACTCGTGCTCCGGAGTGGGTGTAAATTTACGGATAAGAAGACTAACTGATGTAAACCTCGACGTGGTCGACTTCATTAGTGCACTATTATGTATGGAATATACTGTTGAGTTGAAATAGTTTATTTTTATTGCGTTTACAGCATGGAGCAGACCCCCATATCCAGAAGCGTTTTGGAGTTTCGATCATAAACACATCCTCATTCTAGTTCACTAGATCAGGGACTCAGAATATCATCGGGAACATTTTGTAAAAACCCAGTCATTTTATATTATTGCCATTAATTTAAAAAAAAAAAAGCGAGCCAACACAAACCCATTAATTAAGACACATAAAACTAATCATTTAATTATGACAAAAGAAATGGCACCGTATAAACGGAGGACGGGACGGTCTGTGTACGCAGAGACATAAGCTGTAAACCAGAAGTCCCAGACGTCTCCATATATAGGGGACTATGTTTGCCAGCACCACGTCAGTTGTGCCTTTGTCAGTAGATCTTCATGGACGTCCACTTCTTGGTTGGACCGCAACACTTCCAGTCTTTTTGAATTGCTTAATATATTTGTGCCATGTTTCCTGTTAAAGTCCATCGCAACCTATTTATTTATTTATTGATTTATTTATTTATAAACTACGTATGGAGACTTTTGGGACACTCTGTAATGTCCTTCTCCGAGGACATTCAGAGGGCATCGCGACGACATCATCTAGGACATCCACTGACCAGAAATCAGTGCATCTACATTGTAGGAAAAACAGATTCACACACACTAGGACGGAACATGTCGATTGTAATTACGCCAATATTTATTATTCAGATGCAGTCAAATTTAATGCAGCTATAATTTTATACTGCCACAGATGGAGGACGCATTAGCTACACTTACAATTACTGTTTTTTACCATTTGGCTGATGCTCTAGAGTAGAGTTTGTGGAACATTACACACTGTAAAGAAAAAAAAACAAACTACAAAGATCTCCTCAGCACGGTTTTGTTATATGAGCGTAATCCGACTATTCAAATATTCATCTCATTATGTAAAGGTGTACGGAAATAATTTGTCTATTTATTGGAGTTGTAGAGCGAATTATTCTGGAATGTTCCACCAACATGTTATTATTTGATTCAATTTACATTATTTATAGAGTACCTGTTTTCGAGTTATTGAGTTTTGGATTAAACCCACTTATTTCAATTTGTCAGGGTAATAACTATATATAAAAAAAATCTAAATAAAAAAACAACAAAAAATGTAATTGCTTTAATAATAAAGGCTTCCGATAATAAAATAAAATGCTAAATTACGGACCCCCAGGCCAAGCTTCACAGACCCTACTGTGAGAATTCTTAAAGAAGGCATGATGAAAACGACTAAAAGTCTGTAAATGGAAAGATTTGAGGCTGATGCGAGTTTGTGCAAATGCTATCGTGACAGGAAGTGAAGAGCCAAAATAAACTACAGATCTTTAATGAAGGAAACCAGCTGAAAGTACAGATAATTAATGTGTGTGTGTATATATATATATATATATATATATATATATATATATATATATATATATATATACACACACACACACACACACATATACATATATATATATACATACAGTACAAAAGGAAAGGAACATTTTGTCTTATCAAAACACTGAAAATATCCAAAGTAAATCTCTTAAAAGTAGAATTTATTAAAAAAAATAAAAAAGTTTCTTAATTAAGCGAGTAAGCGAGTAAATGTAGCATGCAAGAACTCCTCGCTGTTTTAACTTGTTGCCCTTCTGAGTTCTTCCTATTATGTTTATTTGTCTCTCTTTCTCTCTCTTGCTCTCTTTCTCTCTCTCTCTGAATGTCTGAATTTCCTGCTCTGGTTTCTGGTTGGTGGAAATCTATTTCCACATCACTATCGCTGTCAGCTCCTTTAACAGCAAGATGCTTGGATTGTGTTCTGCCTCACTTGTAAGTCTCCTTGGATGAAAGCATCTGCCACAGAAATAAATGTAAATGTAAATGTACTCAGAAGTGCTACAAACCCACGAACACTCACACAGAGAGACAGAGAGAGAGAGAGAGAGAAGTGAATACAGGGGTTGGAGAAATTGTTACAAACCCTAGTCACAAAGCAGTCACACAGTCTGTGGGATGAAATAGAGTCATATGAAGTTAAACTCAGACGCGCTAGCAACAAAGGTCACTGATCACAATCACATACGAGTAACGGCACAGCAAAAGAGAATGAGTTTGGATGGTTGAGCAAGCAAACAAATATAAAAAAAAAAAAACTATCATAAGTTTTACAGAAGAACAACAACACAAAAGATACTGTTTCAGTTCGGATGTAAGAAAGAATGAAATAAAGCCGAGAAAGTAATTAAGGGGCAGAAAGAAAGAAAGAAAGATTTTCATTTAAATTTGAATTTGAATTAAAGAGAAAGAAAGAAACGGGTGAAGAGAAAAGAAAAGAAAGAAAGAAAGAAATAGAAAAAATAACTATAATAATAATAATAATAAGCATAATAATAAGAAGAAGAAGAATAAGAAGAGGAAGAAATCAGCTGAGTTGGAAAGAAAGATAGAAAAAGGTAAGACATTTTAAAAGAATGAGAATGAAAGAATTGCGAGGAAGATCATTACTTCAAGTAACTGCATGGCAATTGAGAATATTTGATTTAGGATAATTGAATTGCAAGACAAATAAATAAATAAATGTAAACAATGACAACAACAACAATAAGAAGTAAAGGAAGAAGAAGAAGAGAAGAAATAAAGAAAAAAGGGGAGGAGGAATTGTCTGAAAAATCATCAAGTAACAGCATGGCATAATGGAACATTTACATTTGGATGGTTTTTAAAATAATAATAATAATAATAATAATAATAATAATAATAATATGGAGATGGTACATCGGCTTGTGGAGGGAGAAGGGTGACAGCTAGTCATTTTTTGATCAGGAATTGGGTCGTCTTCCTTTCTATTTTTGGACTTGTTTTTGCCTAAATGGGATGGATGGCTTCACAATGAGAGAGACAAGCACACCAGAGAATTAGACACAGATGCACCTATTCTCTCAATCCAGCAGCACCTCTCCTTCCTCCCCCCAACACCCTCAAACTGAGACCATCTTTCCTTATTCACACTTGACAGATGAATTGTCTTTGCCCTTTGCCCTTTCAGACCACCAAATATATCCAGCAGTTAGGCCTTTAAAGTCACCCTGTGCCTCTGAAAAGCCCCTCGATGCCTCTCTCTGCCCAGTCCGTCCCCCAGCCGTCTAGTCACGATGGTGAGACGGAGGCAGGAAGCTGGAGGTCAGTGCGAGAGAGGGCACAGGGAGGAAGCGAGATGATGAAGTCATGCTGACGAGTGCAGAGAGGATCGAAGATAGAAGATAGAAATAAACCAAGCATGAAACACATGGACTTACTACTATAGTGTATGTAGACTCATTGTCTACTATATTAGGAACACCTGTTAAGCTGCTCATTCATGTATCCAGTCAGCCAATCGTGTGGCAACAGAGTAATGCATAAAACGTTGCAGATACAGATCAAGAGATTTCGTTAACGTTCACATCAGACATCACAACAGGGGAGAAAATGTGATTTCAGTGACATTCCCTGGGATGATTTTTGGTACCAGACCACCTTTTTAGAAACTTCTGATACCTTGGGATGTTTACAGAGAATGGTTGGAAAAACAAAAAACATTAATTGTGCAGAAGTTCTGCACTCAGAAACACCTTGTTTGAACTGACACGATGGCAGGCGTTAACTGAAATAACCGCTCTTTACATCCACGGTGAGCGGAAAAGCGAAACTGGACAGCTGAAGAAAAGGAGAAGGAAAAGGATCACAGGTCTGGAACTCGGTGTGATCTTCTGCTGTTGAAGCCCATCTACCTCAGGGTTTGGAGTTCTGAGATGCTTTTCTGCTCACCACGGTAGTAATTTGTTATTTGAGTTATCGTAGCCTTTCTCAGTAACACAATCTGTATTCCTTTTGTCTTTTTAACTTCAAGAGAGAAAAAGAAAGTGAGGGTAGTGAGGGAACGACCGACACTGGAGACTCCTTCCAAAAATGCAAAATAAACATCAACTATTATACATTTTTCTTCCTTAAGAAATGTTTTTTGTTTGTTTGTTTGTTTGTTTATTATAAGGTTTAGATTATGTCCTTCGTAAAGGTCCCTGTGATTTGCATTTATATTTTCAGAGCTGCTGTTATGGAAAATGAATCAACACCTTCTGACCAATCAGATTAAAGAATTTAAAAGCACTGGCAGTAACATTCAATAAACACTCTTTTGTAAATCAAATAAGTTGAATATATATATATATATATATATATATATATATATATATATATATATATATATATATATATATATATATATAAAAGCAAAATGTTAATAAAACGTCCTGTCCTATTTCACATAACAGATGCTTACATGTTTTGTTCACGAGTCCCGTGTTTGTCCTGAGCAGTTAACCTGCCCTGTTCTTCAGGTCCTGCACATTATTTGCTTTTCCAGTATCTTCTGCATATTTGACCCCTTTCCAACAGCGACTACATGATTTTGAGATCCATCTTTTCACACTGAGGATGACCGAGGGACTCGTACACGACTATTACAAAAGGTGCAAACATTCGCTGTTGCTCAAGAAGGCAACACGATACATTCAGAGCTAGGGGGGGTAAACTTTTGAACAGGATGACCGGATTGTAAATTATTATTATTTTGTTTAAAGATCTCATGTTTGTCATTTAGCCCTGCCCGTCAGAAGCAATACAAGATATTTACATGATTCCTAGAAGACAAAAATAATCATTTATTCGTGGCACTTTTTAAATCTGTACCATTTTGCAGATTCTGCGAGGCGTATGTAAACTTATAACCTCAACCGTATTAGAATACAGTATACGTTATCCATATATATCTGGTTTCATGTTAAAAAAAAAAAAAAATCTCTGTCATCTAAAGGGCTGAGAAGAAGATTGGCTAAAAGAACAGTGTGAAATTTCCGGTCCAATAGGGTTAAAGCCCAGGAAATGTCTGCACTTTATTTATTTAATTACCTTTACTTTCCTGCTTGAACAGTCTCCACACATCAACAGTTAACCAGATGTTATTGCGTGTGTGTGTGTGTCATCATCTTCCTGCATAAACAAAAAAAATGTGTAGCATGTCCTTTGTTTCCAGATTTGCCTTGGGATAAAACTATTTAGAACAAAACAATGCAGCTTCCGTCTCTCCCCTCCCGCTCCGTGATTTAAGACCGTCTTCATAATCATGTAAATAAAATTATGAATAATAAAGAGCCGTAAAGCCCACATGTCGAAGGATTCCACAGAATCTGCTTCATACTTACACATTTCATTAGCCTGCCTCGCGGTGTAGCAAAACGCCTGCGTGATTTACTCGGCAGCATCGAGGAGTCACAGCTTGTCTGAGCTTTTATTAATCTTGTCTCGTAATTCAGGGAAATGAAGTTAAAAAAAAAAAGCATTTGCACCAGTTTTGCACATTATTATGCTTTAAAGACGATGCCTTGACAATCCAGCCTGAAGAAAGCTACAGTATGATTACTAACCCCACACATAACTTCTCATAGGATCTGACTCACTTTTAAGAATCCGAACACTAATCTTTTACCTGGGCTTATTGTTCTCAACATAGATGCTATCAACATGGTGTCACCATACAATCTCAGGATAAAAATACTACGCTGTTCCAAAATGTGAACATGTACACCTATTCAAAAATAAAGACGTGCACAAAACACGCACAGAGCTTAGTATTTGGGTTTTTTTAGTCTTTATAAGCAATTTTCAAACGATTTAAGAGCCATGGTTTGAAAAAATGAAAAGAAGAAGCAGCTTTATTGTCATTGGAACATGTACAAGGTCATTTTGTCTTTTTAAAATACAGAATTTAAAGAAAAAAGTCGCAATATTTTGAGAATGAATTAGTAATATTTCATGAAAACACTTCCCCGGTGTCACCTTTAACATACAAATACTTTATTCTCAAAATATTGCAGCTTTTTTCTTGAAATAACAAAAATATCGTGTGTGTGTGTGTGTGTATATATATACTGCTCAAAAAAAATAAAGGGAACACTTAAACAGCACAATGTAACTCCAAGTGTTCCCTTTATTTTTCTGAGCAGTATATATGACTTTTTTTTCCACGTAATATTACTTTTTCTCAAAATATTAAGACTGTTCTTGTAATAAAGAGTGTTCCTCTATATATTATGACTTGAAATATTATATCTTTATTCTCAAAATTTTGTATTTTTATTTTTAAGCCATAACCCTAAAACGTTATAGTATATAATACCTGTCCGAGTATTCATTTCATTGTCTGTAAAAGTTTAAAAATTTGCCCTTATTCCCCCCAAACACCTTAAAAAACACAACTTTTCACGTTGGAAAGAAGCATGAAAGAGCAAACCGCTCGACTTTCTCGTGGCAGAATACTTACTGACAAAGTTACACAGTACTGACACTGGAGACTCCTTCCATAAATCTTGAATTCGCTTCACCATTTCGATGATTAGATGTTTTTCCTTGTTAAATAAGAATGTTGTTTTTTTTTTTTTTTATCCAGTTATTATTAGGCTTAGATCATGTGGGCCGTCCACCGTGCAAGTTCCTGTGATTAAGTCCCAATAAAGAAATGAAGATATATTAGAACATATTAGAAATTCACCAAAACTTTTATATTAAAAAAAGCAATAAATGTTTTAAATGAAAACGAATTGTTTGATGTGGTGGTTCTAGAAAAAAAGTAATTAAACAGCAAATAAGGCACCCTCATGAGAATATGCTAATATGCTAGTGTAATATCAGATATTTGCATATTAGATCACAAATGAGATGATTGGTTCTTACATTTTGTGATGTAATAACACTTTCTGCTCAGGACAAGCTCAGCACCTTCGATTAGCATTTGGAAGAAAACTGTTTTGGCTGAAACCCAACATTGTTTTAAACACAGTTCTGTGCTCTCCCACCGCTGAGATGGTGGGCAGTGGAAGAGAGCGTTTGCATTCAGGAGACAGTGATGTTCGATTGTATATTCATGCACAGAGCCTGACTCTCACTGCGAGGCCTTTGCTCATTCTCTTTCAGAAGACAGGAAGCTGTTTGTGGGCATGCTGAACAAGCAGCAGTGCGAGGATGACGTCCGACGCCTGTTCGAGGCCTTCGGAAGCATCGAGGAGTGCACCATTCTCCGAGGCCCTGATGGAAACAGCAAAGGTTAGACACGATGGTTCATACTTCGGTTACAGTGTGTAACTCGTGAAGTATTTGTATCTTTTGTTTTTAAGTTCCAAAAATCTTTTCATGTCTGTGGCCGGGAGTCCAAGAGAGCAAAACTGGCCATGATCTTTGGGTGGGAGGGACAACATACTCTCTCCCCTGTCGGTCATATTGACACTAGCCGATAGAGGGCATCTGTGAGCTCATGTATGCGGAAGAAGACAGATAGCACGTTCCTTCGAGGGACGCACCATGAGGAGTTGGAAAAGATGCGGTTGGCTGGCTTCACGTATCTCAGAGGAAGCCTTGAATCTTGTCGTATGATGGGGAGAGCTTGATGGTGGGTGGGAATCTGGGAGAAAATGGGACTGGGATATGGGGAAAATGGGAATAATTATTATACCACTCAAGTATGTTAACCTTTTCTGTGTTTTATACTTAACTTTTGTTTTAATTGCTTTGGTAGTTGTTTTTATTCAAGTTCTACTTCATGTAATGTTTAAAAATATTCTTATTTCAGCATAGATATTCTTCTTCTTCTTCTTCTTCTTCTTATTATTATTACCATTATTATCACAGACAACGGTAATAAAAACCCTTTAAATGAAAACCCTTGCCTCAGCACTATTCATAATATTCACAGCATGGAAGAAAACAGTCAGTAGTAACTGGCACGTTGTGTGTGTGTGTGTGTGTGTGTGTGTGTGTTGTGTGTGTGTGTGTGTTTGCTGGCTTCGACAGGCTGTGCATTTGTGAAGTACTCCTCTCATGCAGAAGCTCAGGCGGCCATCAGTGCGCTACACGGCAGCCAAACCATGCCTGTGAGTACCGAGTACACCTCAGCTGGGATGGAGGATGCGTTCCATCTGGATTATATTACTGAGTGTGTTTTTCGTTTGTGTGTGTGTGTGTGTGTGTGTGTGTGTGTTTTAGGGTGCCTCTTCCAGTCTGGTTGTGAAGTTTGCAGACACGGATAAAGAACGCACCATTCGGCGCATGCAGCAGATGGCTGGTCAGATGGGCATCTTCAATCCTATGGCCCTGCAGTTTGGAGCGTATGGAGCCTACGCACAGGCAAGAACCCTCCCTCTGTCTCTCCCTCTCTCTCTCACACACACACACACACACACACACAAACAAACACACATTCTGTCTCTCCCTCTCACACACACACACACACACACAAACTCCATCTGTGTGTATTTCTTTACACACTGACTCTCATCCACAATCTGGTGTGTATATTTATGAGTAATTCTTTAATATTATATGGGATTAGGTTATATATATTAAGTCGCAATGTTCTATCCTTTCTAAATATCACTACTTTCTATTTCTATTACTATATATGTCTATTGCAGTTTGCATCATATTGTATTATACTTCACTATATTACACCACAGCACTGTTGAATTCTCGAATCTGATCGTTCAGAAGATCACGAGTTTACATTAACGCACTCGTTCTAACGCAATGTCGTATCTATGGTAACAGCTCATTCACAGGGACAAGATCAATAATAAATTGCGCAATCATTACTGTGGTTGAAAATGTTTCATTAACATTTAGGGAAGGAGTCTCCAGTGTCAGCGCTTCAGTCAGTAGGTTTTACTCAACACGAGGACTTCATAGCGCTTTGTGGTTTCTCAGTAACATGACAAGCTGCGCTGATTGGGGGTGGTGGTGGTGGGGGGTGACTCTTCTATAACTTAGTCAACTTAGACAGCAATAAGTCGATTCCATAACAGTACGTGTAATTATAAACGGTATGACGTGTCGTTCATTAATGCAGAAAAATGTGAACTGATGTGGTATAATATACTTCAGAACATGCTGTTATTTGAAAATAATCGACAATCAGCGTATAGAGAGTAACTCCGCTTAATGTCGGGCCACTTCCCACCACCCTGGTATTGATTATTTTTTACTTATATTATATTATATATATAAGCTAATTTGGAGGTGTGTGTGTGTCCATTAGGTGCAACAGCAGGCTGCATTGATGGCGTCTGTAGGACAGGGAGCGTATCTCAGTCCTATGGCTGCGTTTGCTGCAGCTCAGATGCAGCACATGGCCACCATCAACGGCCTGCCAGGAGCCCCCATGACCCCTACGTCAGGTGAGTCTCACACACACACACACACACACACACACACAAGCACATCCTATTTTGTCCAAATATCCATTATAATATATGAACTCATTTATTTATTTGCTTATTTGCTTATTATTATTATCCCTGTTCATTATGATGCAAATAAAGAGCGCTTTGTTGTTTGGGGTTTTTTTTGGTTTTTTTACCTTGTGCCCAATTAGCTTCTGCTTCTTAATGAGCCAATTACCATAAACCAGAAATACTTTAGCTTTTAAAGATGAAATGTCTTTTTAATTATGAAATAAATGTTAGTTCTAGCTCTCTGCAGGACTGTGCTATTATCGCCAGGATTTTATCACCGGTTTGTTTAATTAGTTTGTTTGTTTTTTGTTTTTTTTTCCCTTTCGAGTATTATTCCACAGCTGTTATTTTCGTTCGCTCATTACTAAACTGAGGTCATCTGAAAGTAGAGTTGCACTGAACTGAGAAAGTTTCCAAGTAAAAGAGACTTTGTAAGTAGGACAAAAGGTGTTATACCATGAGACCTGTTCACTTTTGTTGTTGGCCCCGCCCTCAGGAGGGAGCACGCCCCCTGGCATTACCGCTCCTACGGTGACCAGCATCCCCTCTCCAATCAGTGTTAACGGCTTCACTGGACTGCCCCCTCCTCAAGCCAACGGCCAGCCCCCTGCCGAGGCCGTGTTCACCAACGGGATCCACCCATATCCAGGTACCATTCTTTTATGTAACATCTCACATTAAACATGTATACGACCTGTATGGAGTATAGTTGATGTAGTAGAAATTAAGTTTCCAGAGAAACATTTGGTAACTTTTAAAATCAAGCAACTTTTTGAGGCTATAAGAGGTGAAACTATGGCGGATATATAAACTGTATTGTATACTAGGTGTGGACCAGGAATAGGTTATACAATAGACCACGATGATAAAACCATGTCCGGTTTAAAATGTAGCAAGAGACGTTTACTCAAATTGATCAAAGCATGGTGTGTTTCTTTCACGTTCAAGGTAATGCCAGAATTCTGTCCAATAAAGTTTGGAACATGTTCAGAACAAACGTAAAGTTTGTAATTAAAGCAACACACCAGTTGTGTACACTGTATTGATATCATAAACTGATCATATTTTAATAATGACCTTGACGTGAAATATTGGAACGTAACTAATATACTGCTGTAAGAACGACATTTTTACTTTTTCGTTTGAAGTTTTCATATTTGATGAATATTTTCATAAGGGTTGATGAATTTATGTATTTGTACGGTGGCCTAGGGAAAAAAAAACAACCTTCACATAGTGAGATGTTTTCTACTATATGTAGGGTTCTGAAAAGTAAAGTCCATTGTGATCGCGGCCATTTTTAACCGCCAGGGTCGGATTACAAACCAAATCGATTAGTCTTATATCCGTTTAAGCCGTGGGATTTAACTATCCAACCGCTTGATCAAATCATGAGATTGAAAGTGTTAGGAAGTCAAACTCTTTGCAGAGAAATAGCTTCGGCACGATCGTTGTTTTGATGAAACGTATGTATGGTGCCGTAAAAATGAGGTGTGTGGAAGTATGGAAAACCCACCTCAAGATTTTGGCCAGAATTCAGCCACAGTTTTCTTAGACCACCGCACGTTTTTTGCTTTAAGAGCACTTTGTAGTCACAGTTAAAGCAGCATTTTGTCATTCTCTTCTTAGAAACATATACACTGAAGCGTGAAATGTAAAAACCAGCGGATTTGTTGCATGTTACTATTGTGAATAATATTGTTTTTAGTAATTACAGTCAATCATTGGTTAAGAATAATATTTATCCTTTTAACATTTGTCCAAGTTGTAAAACCCCCCTTTTTTTTTTTTTTGGAGAACAAAAATCCAACACATTGAGTTTGAAGATAAGAGTTATTTTCTTTGGTCGGGGGGAAAAAGAGAAAGAGAGAGCGAGAACTGAATCGTAGAAATATATTTATCCCTTTCATAAACTTGTTTTCTTTCGCTCGCTACTTGCTCCGTTTAAAACGAGGTTCCGGCTTTTATAATGAGTTTTCTGGCTTTTTCACTTGATATCATTTTGGATAATTGTTTTTACTTCAGCTAGCCTAATTAAACACACCGTTTATTTTCGTTCTCCATCACTCCCTGGCTTTATTCTCCATGCGGAAGCTCTCAGGGTTTTTATTCATGACGTGTAGCCTTAGTAGAGCTCCACAAGTGTGCTTGTTGCGTCTCAATGAGGCGGAAATCCAACGTGTGTTTCCTGGCTGTGTCTCAGTGTTGCAGGAGGTGGTTTTTAGGGAAGACTCGGAGAAGGGCGGCTTGGGCGTCGCTCAGCGGAGTTGTTTTGGGGTACAGGGAAGCTGTTTCCTCTCTTCTCTATCTGAAGGTACCAAAACGCCTTCATCTTTTTTTTTTTTGTCCCTCTGATTGGTGTCTGTCTTGTCTTGTAGTGTGATGTCCTTTGTGTCTGTGGGTGTTTGTACATCGTAGCTGTAGCGCTAGTTTCTGTCTGCAGCGTTTTAATGTTATTTGATTGCAGTAATGAGCCAAATGCTTAGTCACTGCTTATAGTATGCATGCATGCAAGGCATTGTGGGATTTGACACCATTCAATTTGATGAGGTAATAGCTTGAACTGATGTGATCAGCATCCTTTATATCCATTTCCCTGATCTCGTATGTCAGTGCACGTTCTCAAATCTTTAAATCGGGCAAATGAGCTTTACTTAAAAGCCGAGGAAGTGGATACTGCAGTTTCAGGCACGTTGCGTCGTGCTCAATGAAGAGTGATATAGCGGTGCGTATATTGCCGCAGGAGCTCAGGGTGGATTGATGTGTAGTGTGGAGATGTAGATGTATATTGTTCTCCACGCACGCTGTGGCTGCCAATCCAGCTCTCTCTGACGTTAGGGAAACTTTGCCAGAAGTCAAGCTCCTTCCCACAGCTTAATTGTTTGGGGATGGAGTAAGACTAGGAGTCGGGAGGGGTTGTGGGTGAACTCAGTGACTCCATGCCGTGTTGCCAACTTAGCGACTTTGTTCTTGATATGGTGACTTTTTAGACCTCTTTAGCAACTGTATTTGCAAAAAAAAAAGAGCCTAGTGACAAATAACGTGTGACTAAAACAAGTGGAGACAGCAGGATCGATTGACTCGCCACCAGTGTATAAAGCCCAATGACCAATCACTTTTCCCCATTGTTCCCAGCGACCAATCACTGATCACTATTGTTTCCCAATGACCAATCCCGTTTCCCAATCACTGCTCACCATTGTTTGTCCCACCCACATGCTTCTTTGTTCTTTGTTTTAAACGCACTTCTTGGCGATATTTACAAGTAGTAAAAAAATCTTCCTTCTTTCGTGTAACGCGTTTTGATATGCAAATGATCATGACAATTCATGAAATATGCAAATGATATAAACTAGTGACTTTTAGAGCATGCCTTAGTTGCTTGCTCCTGAAAAGTGTTGGCAGCACTGACTCCAAGTTTGCATACTCGCACAAATTTGGTCTGTGCCATCCATAGAAGCTTTTACGTCCTGAACTGGATATGAAATTTCTCACTTCCTCTCTTCCTCTCTATCTCTCGCTCTCTCTCTCCAGCCCAGAGTCCCACAGCAGCTGATCCTCTTCAGCAGGCGTATGCGGGGGTCCAGCAATATGCAGGTCTGTCACTCTGCAAGAGAGGCTGCTCTGTGTGTTCATGCATGCTTGTACTCAACAAGTGCTAGCCGTAGCGAAAGTGTATGTATGTGCGACAGTGTGTTCGTGGCAGGTGGCGTGTGTAAATGTAGGTTCTGACACATTGGCATATGTGTGTGTCTCAGCAGCCTACCCAGCTGCATACGGACAGATCAGCCAGGCCTTTCCTCAGCCTCCTCCTATAATCCCACAGCAGCAGAGAGAAGGTGAGACTGCCTGTCCTGTGTATTTTTGTCTACAGGAACTCGAATTCTGGGCTTCCATTCTTTTCCATTTTTGCTGCTGTTGACTTTGTTGTTGTTTTTTTTTGGGGGGGGGGTTGCGAATTGAACCAGATAAAAATCATTTGATCCTTTCTCATTCCTATCAGTCAGATAATACATTAATAATACATAATAATACATTTGATAAACATTTGATCAGATCATGTGTACTGTGAGCAGTGTCACGTTTCATCATCCATACCTCAGATCTATTGAGCCTATTAATATGGCAAACAATTGGCATGGGAAAAAAAGTGTTAAAAAATTGAAAGCATCCGTGCCTTACCATTTTACTAGATAAAAATGATGGTTGTAGTTTCCTTCTAACTTTAGCTAGCGTAACCCTATAGCTTTGTTCGTCAGTGGGTGGCGCAATTTATCAGTTGTCAATTGAACCTAGCCTGAAGTATAAACTAATATTTGTATTTCATTGAAGGCATACAATGTCCATGAGGTCAGTTTGTGCAGAGAAATCATAGCTGTCAGAAAGCTCCAAACAATGTGCACAAAAAGCAAACAAACATGTATTCGTACCTGTACTTGGCCATTGACCACGATGGTATCGATGTATCCCTACTCATGATTGGTCTTTTGGAACTCGCTAATCAATCTTTTCATTCGAACAATTTGAACTGCTAAGAATGCGAGGCTTGATGTGAGAGATGCGGCGTTTTTGACCCGTGAACACGCAATGCGTATAACCCGAATATTTGTTTAGACGACGGCATCGGATGGATTTGCTGACGTTAGACAATTATGAATATGCCTGTGGCTATGCCTCCCTCCAGTGGCTGCTGTGGTGAAAGATGCTCTTGCTTTGTGTAATATCATGAGCTAATATTATCCACACTGTACTGAAGCGATTCATCTCTTTTCTGGTTAAGAGAATAACGCCTGTCTAGCTGTATCGAAGGAAAAGTGAAAATATTCTTCATATTGAGCAGTACTGATGAATTGAGTTATAGCCCGAGTTATTTTTTCAAGATTGTAGCCAATGTGTGTGCAGAACTAATAGTCTCATCCTTTTCAAGCTCGTTCTCTCGTTCTCTCTCTCTCTCTCTCACTCTCTCTTCACTCTGCCTGCTATCCAGGCTGCTTATTCTAATTTCTCCTTTTATGTCTTCTTCTTCTCTGCCCTCACCTCCTCTTCATTCTCCTCATGTCAATATATTCTCCCTTTTCTTCCAATCCCTGCTTTATCCCGCTCACCTTTTGTCTCGCTTCAAATCTCTCTTTTCCCGGCTTCATCTCTACCTGTCTGTCTATCCGTCTTCCTCCATCTCTGTGCCACTCCGCAGGGCCGGAAGGCTGTAACCTGTTCATCTACCACCTCCCTCAGGAGTTTGGGGATGGCGAGCTGATGCAGATGTTCCTGCCTTTCGGTAATGTCATCTCCTCCAAAGTGTTTGTGGATCGGGCGACAAACCAAAGTAAATGCTTTGGTGGGTAAAAATGATAAAACACCTGCAAAGATTACTATCATTCTTATTCTCTCACTACTAATGTTTTGACCTCATTTCTCTACCACAGCTAAGCTTTTAGAAATTAGAGACAAGGCGCAAAAAAAGAAAGGAAGAAGAAGAAGAGAAAAAAAAAAGACACGAGAGATGGCAGTGTAGTGGATTTTACTCAGTGATCAGTGAGGAACACTGGACTGGAAAGAGGAAATTTGCTGAGGGCTGCGAGATGTTTTGATGTGCCCTACTTGTAACAAAAATGAGTATCTATATTCAAATGAACACTATCTCCAGCTCCATTGGCTGAGTCACTTATCAGAGGCAGTATATGCATGAACGAACACAGCACTATTTGATTTGAGCTTAATATAAAGCCCTATAGTTAGTAGGAATCTTTGCTGAGACGTGAGGTGCTGAAACGCTGACCAAGCTAAAATAACGGAAAACTAGGGAACTGGAGGAAAAACATGTTCAAGCTTTTAGTTTTGAAGCTTTATAATGATACAATAGCAACGAAGGCAGTGTTTTAAATTGTAGATATGTCTTTTTCTTCTTTATGGTTTAATACACTTACTGGATATACTGGATTTAGACAAAACTCGCTCCTAAAGTATGTCTATTTCAGAGACCAAATCAAAATGTGTTATTCCTTTGTACAAGTTTATGTTTTGTAAATGTAAATACTGCCAATTGGTTGAAGCTTTTGCTATAGCACTTATCTTAACTGAAATTATTGCGATTCTCTTGAGAATTGGGAATTTCCCTAAAGCCCTATTTCTAAGACAGTATTGTTTATTTACTCAGGTAATGCATGTTTCCCCACAACAGTTGTAGCATTTACCAACTGTCCTTAATAAGAGTCTTTGTGACTACTTTGTGGTTTCTAAACCTAAACCCCAAAACTAAAACCTTAAACCAAAAAACCGAACACTGAAAACAAACAACTCCTGAACGCCAAACTCAAAAACCAAAACCTTAAACCATAAACACTAAATCCAACCCCCAAAACTACAAGCTAAAGTCACACACTCAGCTGCACAAACTTATACTACAAAACCAACATTTTAAACCACAAAATAACCCCTACTACCTTAACCACAAACCCTAACTCCAAAACCCAACACCCAAACCCTAAAATTAAATACTTAATCCCCAACAAATGTCTCAGCTCCTAAAGACCTCAACCCCCAAATCTAACACCTACACCTAATTCAATCTTCTACCAAACCCTACCCCCAACACCCCAGTCCCAAACCTAAACCTAAACCCACCATCCCAAATCAAAACCCTAAACCCCAATCCCACACCCTAAACCAAGCAGCCCGAAGTCAAACCTTAAACCTGCCTCCCCAAACCTCACACCCACCACACCTATCCCACACCCTAAACCCAACACCCCAATCCCAAACCTTACACCCACCATCCCAAATAAAATCCTAAAGCCAACACCCAATCCCACACCCTAAACCCAGCACCCCAAGGTCAAACCTTAAACCTGCCACCCCAAACCTTACACCCACCACCCCAATCCCACACCCTACCCCCAACACCCCAATCCCAAACCTTAACCCCCCCCCCATCCCAATCCAAAACCCTAAACCCAACACCCCGATATAAAAATAATTGTTGCCCAAATAATAATTGTTGCCCAACTCCTACATATGCAATCCCAGTTCCCAAACATATCAACCTTGAACCTGAAACTTAACTTTCCAATCCAAAACTTAACACTGGAAGTGACACTCAACCTCCCAAACCTATACCTATCAAACTTCTCGTAGGCTGAGATCTCTGCAGTATCGCTTAATCATATGTAGGATGCTTGGCTCAGAATGATAACACCAGACATCTTTAATCTTAACCTAAGACTTTTGCTCTGATCTTGCCAAAAATGTAAACACTTTAACGTGTGGGTGCTTCCAATAAATCTATCAGTTCCCTGGCTGTGCTGCTACTTTCACAGCAGAGCTGCTGTGCACAGCTCTTAACTATTCCAAGGTGCTGAGGTATATCTGTCAGAATTCTGATTTATTCTGAGTTATACCTCCCTTTCTGTGAAATACATACTGCACCAACTGCAGCATTTCTTAATAAAGCTGAGCACAGCTATCACATCATGTCATACTGAAGGCCATATCAGGGTGATTCCATGATCGGGGTGCTGTTTGTGGCCTACTTATATTACATTTGTAAATGTTAAATTAATGTAAAAAAATTATAATAATAATTCAAAACATACAGTGCCCTCCACAAATATTGGCACCCTTAGTAAACATTAGCAAAGATGGTTGTGAAAAATTGTCTTTATTGTTTTTCATATATTTTATCTTTTGTTAAAAAAAAATTCACAAATATTCTGGATATCAAACAATTGCAAACACAACACAGGTTTATCAAAAATATTTTTGTTAAATATAGGTGTGCAACCATTATTTGCACCTTTTTTAGTCACTCTTAATACTTTGTGCTACCTCACTTTGCCAAGATAACAGCTCTAGGTTTTCTCCTATAATGCCTGATGAGGTTGGAGAATATATGGCGAGGGATCTGAGACCATTCCTCCATACAGAATCTCTCCAAATACTTCAAATTTCGAGGTCCATGCTGGTGGACTCTCCTCTTCAGTTCACACCACAGTCTTCTATGGGTTTCAAGTCAGGGGACTGGGATGGTCATGGTAGGGCCTTGATTTTGGGGTCAGTAAACCATTTTTGTGTTGATTTTAATGTATGTTTTGGATCATTGTCCTGCTGGAAGATCCAACCACGGCCCATTTGAAGCTTTCTGGTAGAGGCAGTCAGGTTTTCATTTAATATCTGTTGATATTTGATCGAGTCCATGATGCCATGTATCCTAATAGAATGTCCAGGTCCTCTGGCAGAGAAACAATATTTAACCGTGGGCATGAGGTATTTTTCCATATGGCTTCCTCTCTGTAAGTGCCAAACCCACCTCTACTGTTTATTGCCAAAAAATTCTATTCTAGTTTCATCTGACCATAGAACCCGATCCTATACCAAGTTCCAGTAGTGTCTCGCAAACTGAAGACGCTTGAATTTGTTTTTGGATGAGAGTAGAGGCTTTTTTCTCGAAACCCTTCCGAGCAACTTGTGATGTAGGTGACTTCGGATTGTAGTTTTGGAGACTTTCTGACCCCAAGACACAACTAACGTCTGCAATTCTCCAGCTGTGATCCTTGGAAATTTTCCGGCCTCTTGAACCATCCTCTTCACAGTCCGTTGAGACGATATGGACGCACTTCCAATACCAGGATGCCATTTCCCATTTTGTGAAGCTCAACAACCTTTTGCTGCACATCACAGCTATATTCCTTTGTTTTACCCATTGTTATTTTTGTGAAATCTTTTAACAATAAAGACACATTTTCACAGGCTTCTTTGCTCATATTTACCAAGGGTGATAACTAACGTGCATTTTTTCAGATAAATAACTTAAAACATTAATAAAATAAAAATAAATTAATGAATAAAATCTTCCGCACGTAGAAAACAATTTTTTTGCCTATAACATGCACAATAACTACACTTTACATTTAAATAATAAACATTAAAAGGATTATATACTAGTGGATATTAATCCTTGGATTAAATCCATGGATCCTAGTTAATGACATTTTATGCATTTCCTAATTCTAAGTGAAAAACCTCAACCTCGGTACTCATTTAAGAACAAAATGGAATTGCAGAGGATAAATGTCACCAAAGTCATGGAATCAAACATCAAAGCAGTTACTAAACATCAGAATTAATGTTGGGGGGAAAAAACAGACTGTTTCTTCTGTTTTAAACATCATGTACATACCAGTTTCTCATGCTTGAGCAGTTGATACTGTGTAGAGCACCTGGTTTGTAGTGCATCACATGAAGTTTGGAAGAGATTCTGTCCAAGAGAGACATAAACAACTCTCCGTTCTGAATGATTTGATCTTAATGCATATTGTTCTGTAGGTTTGCATGTTCCTGTGTTGTTGGATATTGATCTGAGTGTGTATGCTGTTGTGCTGTATGGACTGGTTTTGTGCATAGCTGTTAAATGTTAACGTTCTCCTGAGGTCATGTGACTCAAGTAACTGTGATCGATGCTCTTTTTCGCTGTTTCATCTATACGCCGTCATGGGTGTCTCTTTCTTTCTGTCTCTTTCTCAGCCTCTATCTGCCTTTTGTTTGCCTTGGATCTCATTTGGATCATCCTAACCATTCCACCTGTTCAAGCTTGTCTCATTCAACAGGCATGTCTTAACCTGCTGTCTTTTCTGTCTCTCTTCCTCCATCCCTTGCTCCATATCTCCTTCCCTGCCTCTTGTCTTCAGGCTTTGTGAGCTTCGATAACCCAGCCAGTGCGCAGGCTGCCATCCAGTCCATGAACGGCTTCCAGATCGGCATGAAGAGACTCAAAGTGCAGCTCAAAAGGCCAAAGGACGCCAACCGCCCTTATTAGTCCCGCCCCCTGATGTCCCTCACCCTAGAGGTGAAGGCCACTGTAGCACTGGGGGAACAACAGGTCAGACCTACACCCACATTTATGTCCATACACACAGACACACACACACACACACACACACACAAAAAAGCCTCTTAAGAAAAGAATGAAGAAGAGCATTTATAACAAAAATATATTCAAAGACATTATAAAAAGTAAACAACATGCTCAAATAGGGTATGTCTGATGTTATTCGCTACCATCTTAAAATCAGGTCTGTAGACTAAAGAAAGGGTCATCTCAAGGATTGATCCCAAACAGGGTCAAGGTCACAGCAAGGTCAAATATCAGAAATATTTGTTTCTTCAATAGCTTACTTCAAGTCTGAAGTATATTTTTGGGGTAGTTCTGGCATACAAACTAACAAGAAGGACTAGATAGTTTGCATGTTCTCCCCGTGCTGTGGGGGTTTCCTCCGGTTTCCTCCCCCAGTCCAAAGACATGCATGGTAGGCTGATTGGCATGTCCAAAATTATCTGTAGTATGCGGTTCCCTGTGACCCTGAAAAGGAGTAAGCGGTAGAAGATGTATGGATGGACGAATGTTGATATGATGAAGAGGAGACATTTATTTAATATTTATAGAAGGAGTGTCCAGTAGCAGCACTTAACAGTCTGTGGTACATCTTTAATTTGACATTTTCATTCGCAGGACGCTCAGGATGACAGGCTTTTTGATTTCTTGGTAACATGACAAGCTGATTTTTTTTTTTTTTTTCGTGCTATTGTACTTCAAGAGGAGAAAGTAAAAAGAAAGGCTGGTGAGGAAAGAAATATTTATAGCTGCTATAACATAATTGATAACAGGAACTAATGTGCCATACAGACTTTCCAGTTTAATTCCAATTCCAATCTAATTTTTAAAAAATGTTTGTGTTGGAAAATTGGAGTAGTATTAGAGGAATAAATCACTTACTGTTATTGAAAAAGATTTCATTTCTTTTTGAACAATAGTTCTGCTTCATCACAATACCCTGTCGTGCATTATTTTACTATAACTGTACTTTACGAAGCAGACACTTGGCGATTGAAATATTTCTCAGTGCGCTGTGTAGGGTGTTAGTGGTGATGGGATTAGTCCTCCCTGTGGTATATCTCCCTTACTGTCATTTTCACTGGCTCCCTCTGTGTCAAAGCATCATCCAACTACTGAGGCACCTCAGCCTGCTGCAGTGCTGAATTAGACCTCACAGCCTGAATCTACACCCAATCACTGACATTTTCTTTTTAAAAGTTCCCCTTTCTTGGCTTTGAAAGAATACGTGATTGATTTCTTTTTTTCTTCCATTTCCCCTTCTTTCTAGGTTTTGTAGAGCGGGAACACGTGTTGATAACATGACTGACACACAAAAGAGACACAAATGGACAAGCTCATCGTGGCTGGGGGTGTGGACGTGAGAATGAGGGGTGTGTTGGACATGCGGTGGTGCCACAGCGCACAACACACCATCACTGGAAAAGCTCAGTGGACCTTTAGGAACCCGGTGGAAACTCAGGAGAGCCGCCGTGTTCGGCAACCATATCGGACTCTCCCTTTCTGAGTCTCCACAGCCTGCCTGATAGGAACCCTACTCATTTAGAACCGCAGAAGAAAAAAAAAAAAAGAAAAATGAAAAAGAAAGAACACCGGAAACAGACTCTACGAACAAGACGAAAGAAAACAAAACACTTTTGAAAATGCAAACATTTGGGGTGGGGGGTAGTGGGGGCGCCAGGGTGGATATTAAGGGACTGTGAAACTTTTTGACAAAAAAAAAAAAAACAATTTTAGAAAAGAATTTGAAAAAAAAAATCATTTTACTTTTTGGAAGGATGCGACGCTTCAGGAAACAAGCTTGGTGTAGGTGTGGATGACCATCTTTATCTCGGAGTGCCTGTCCGTTTCCAGAGGCGAGAGCTGCCACGAAGAACTGCGGCCGCACTCCTCTGGGAGACTTAATCCGTCATTCCTTAGTTGTGTAGGGACCAAAAAGACCAAACCTTTTTATTGATTCAAAAAAAAAAAAAAAAAAAAAAAAAAAAGGAAGAAAAGAAAGACTCGTAGCTGTAACATACTCAGACCACTGCATCTCCTTTGCTGTGCCAATCGGTTTAAGAGTTGTATTTACGAAAAAAAAAAAAAAGATGTATATGTAGAATATATAAGATTATATGTATAAATGCATACATATAGATTGCTGATATGCTTTTGAATACTGGCAAAAATCACACGAGATGCCCTGAGGAGGCTGCTCACATCGCTAGTTTACAAATGGAAAAAAAAAATATATCTATTTTTTTTTTCTCTTCTCATTTGGGCTGAAGGGGACATGGGAAGGGTTGTTCCATATCGCAGCCTTACCTTTTTAAATCTCAACATCCAGACCTTGTAGTTTTAAAAAAAAAAACCTACAACAACAAAAAAAACAACATCGCAGGTTTGAGATATAACAAACCCATTTCTATTTAGCGTACATTTAATATGTATATGTATTGCAAAACATGGGAGAAGAAATGTATTCATATATATATGCACACCTCCAGTGTATATATGGATACATATGATATTAACCCCCAAACCTATATGTATTTATATGCATATATTTTATATGTGTGTACATATACATAGAACCAGCTATTCAATATGTCGAACCGTAATTTTTTTGTAGATTTAAGCTGGAATTTGAACCACTGCTCGGCTTGGAATTTAATGGGAAGAGACTCATATCTGGCAGCTCTCGAACTGCAGGCATTCCTCTTTCTGATAACCGTGTATGCCAACACACACACACACACACACACACAAAGCAGTGTGTGTTTAGAGATAGATGTATATATGTGTATATGCTATTGAAAAATGCAAAAAGGCCTCCCTCTCGTTGGAGAGTTTCAAGAGATTCAGGATCATTTCCACAGGAACTAGGACGGAACGTTGCGTTATCTTAGACATATCTGCCTCTCGGCCCTCGTGTACCTTTGCAAACCCACACAAACACATCGTATTGCAGTATCGCGCCAGATTTCATTTGAACCGTGACACTTCGGATCTCCCGCGTCAGTGGTCAGTGCATGTAGCGTCAGGTTGCCAGCAGGTACAGGTGCACGGCGTCACCTGGTTGCCTCTAACTAATTAGCACTGTGCTCCGAACACTGCTAGCCGCCATTGAAGACGAAAACGATGATGATGATGATGTCAAAACTCGCCAGAGGCACTGCTCTTTTTTGCAACCTTCAGCTTCTTACTTCTTACATGCGCCAATCTGTTGCAATGCAACTCGCAAGATACAAAACTCTTTTTCGCTTAGGGTTTCCGATTACGCGGGCATTACGTACAAGTCCATTTATGAATAAATATTCGCATCTCCATCCACAGTGTGTTTACAAGTGTTGTTCGAAGAGCTGAGAGAAGCATTTTGCTCGGGTCGTTACGTTGCGAATTTCTAGCGGATCGTCATTAGAAGGTCGGCGCCTTGCTTTTGTCGTCATGCTTTCGATTGAATTGTACTGTACTGTATTATACAGGTGGCAACGGTTTTCAGAACTCGCTTCAGGTAGCGAGTTCCTTATTCTGAGACGAATTCGTTCAAAAGAATGTCGCATTGCACCAGCCGGACCTCTTTGGAAAGATAAGCGTTCAGGTAAACTAAGAAAGCTCGCTATGATGTTCAAACAGTTGTATCATGAAGTACTCATTCTGCTGTTAACCCATACCTCGCTCCGTCTCCGCGCGTCTGTCTCAACGTCTCACTGTCTGCTTTTTGTGATTTCCACTCATGCAATGTTTCAGCTACAACTGTTTACATGATTTTAAAAATGTATGGTTGAGAAACTACCAAGAAACAGAGCAGAAGTGTTATTATTTTATTATATATATAAATATATACATAAACTACTGAATATACTGTACATTTTTTTTTCTTTGCTCTGTTTTTTCTCTGTATATAGGTTTGCATATTTTATAGGACTTTTACTTCTATCTACAAGGACTGAATGATTATGAAACTTAACATTACACGAAGAGTGAAACTTGGCATGGTTTAGGGGGCGGGGCACCCGAGTCTGAAAACGATTGTGTGGCCCAGTAGGGAAAATGGCCGCCAGGGTCTATTACTACTCATATTTTCTTGGAAACGTAGACGACGATTATGTCTGATGTTGCATTGTTCTGATCCATTATGATGTTCTGCAATCTGCTGTGAGCTTTTCTGCCCTCATTGAAAACCTGCACTAACTTCCCAAACACTCTCATGCTTTCAAATTCATAAGAATTCACACGAGCCACATGGGTTAGCATGCAAAGCTTTTCTAACATCTTCATCAGGGTGGAAAAATACTTGTGTGTGTCTTATATACACACACACGCACACATATACACAAACACACACACATACATACACATATACACTACTATATATACACACACACACACACACACACACACACAGGATTTGTGCATTCCAGTAGAATAATGGGAAATGACTACCCCCCTAAATGACTTGCTATAAATCTCAAAGATCATTACTCTAAAGTATTTTTCTTTGCCAACAATTCAATCAATCCAAAAATCCATTATCCATTTATAGTTACATTTAATGTTGTGGAACATCCACAAAACAAATTAGTTCCTCCATCACTTACATTCTTTTTCATGAAGTTAATAAAAAATAAAAATAAAAACTTGTTAGAAACTCCGACACTGGAGACTCCTTCAATAAACGTTAAACAAACATCTCCCTACAAGAACCTCACCATATCAACAAATAAATCAAATAAAAAGAGCATATTAATAGTTACCTTGCAGCTACTGTTATGGAAAATTAATCGATACCATCTGACCAATCGGATTTGAGAATTCAACACAGCTGTGATATAAAATATTTAAAATGTATACTAGGTTGTATGGATACTACGACTGGTCATCTTTTTTTTCGATTTTTTAAAATCATTAACATTTTATTTTAAATATTTACAAGTACGTGTCATTGCAGACACATTTGATTGACTGCCTTTTTACCACAAAACCACTCTTTACTTAAGTGTGTGATTTTCCCGTACTTTTCCACCCCCGGGCTTCATTCGTATGAAATCCAGTAAATTGCTCGGGCTCGCTTGAGTTCCTGTGACTCCTGCGATTGATCGGAATGCTAACCCATCTGTCTCCTCAGCCATTCCTTGCTATCTTCTCGACCTACATCCAAAATTCATACAAGGGCAAAGCAAATGGCAAGCAACAAATGGTTTAAAAAAAAAAAAAAGAAAAAAAAAGAAAGAAAAAAAAAGAAAGAAAATAACAAGAAAAGAAAAAAAGGAAGTTGTGAGAATTTTGAGCACACTTGAGGGTGCTGGGTTTTCTGTGTGAATGATTGCCAAGTCTATCCCAATGAGAGCTATTAGCAGTCAGAGTGCTTTAACTGCTCCTGCTGTACCTCTGAACTGTGCATTCCTTCTGCTCCCTGGACTCTTGTTTTGTAATTTTACTGAATGATGCGTCTCCGCTTAGCCCGATTAATAAAGCACAGTCTAGAATAAACCAGCGTTAAGCCTCCCCGATTTCCTGCTGTGTACGAGCCTTTTTATGTGGTGTTTTATCTGTTTGTTCGT
This sequence comes from Ameiurus melas, assembly GCA_012411365.1. Classification (NCBI taxonomy): domain Eukaryota; kingdom Metazoa; phylum Chordata; class Actinopteri; order Siluriformes; family Ictaluridae; genus Ameiurus; species Ameiurus melas. The sequence goes on from CM022769.1 coordinate 4,956,149, forward strand.
TTTATGGCTTGGTGGAGTCGCTGATTGTACACAGCAGCCACTTCAAATCCAGGTAATATACACGCACTTTCACAAGTTAGGGTGCAAAACTTTTGATAAACTAAAACCAATCAACATCAGCTTTTAAGGTGTAAATGTTTCATCCAGAACGACTGTTATTGCGCTGGTATGACGTTTCACAAGAACAATTTTTATATCTCCGTTTTGAAAAACGTCTGACGAGCCGTGGAAATAGGAGCGGAAAAATATTTGCCACGTTCTTATAACACATTATAATGAAACGCAAACAGTCCTTAAGTGCATCTTAAGTGCTGCACTATAAACAGAATAATTTGAAATATAAACGTGAGAGGGATTTGGCAGGGAGAAACAATATTACAGTTTAGTGCTGCACAAATGAAAAATTATCCATTAAAATTCACTGATTTCATTCGAATTGGTTTTATTACACACACTGTAGGGGTTGTACAACTGCTCATTTTTACTAGTCAACCACTAATTTATAAAAGTATTAAGACTAGGCGACTAGTTGTCTTTTCAAAAGCTGTTATTTTGGCCGTTTTGTTTGAAAGAAAGCATCAACCTGTACTGGATAGTGACGTGCAACCCGCGGCTCTGCCAGCGCAGGCCATAACAGAATTCACCATTCCACGTTGCAAGGATTTTTATTTCTATTTGATTTAGTTTTAAAAGGACACCAAAAATAACCGCAGGAAGAAATCCTTCAGGAGCAAGTACGAGTGGGATTTAAAAAGTCTAGCGCACCTTGATACTTCATGCGAAGTGATCATCAATGTGCTAATGTCCGTTAAAGCAAAAGAAAAAATAAATAAAATCATTTCAGCATAGTCTTGTAGAATCGGTTTCATCTATTCTGAACCACACCGCATGGCCAAATGTTTGTGGACACCTAACCATCACACTGATATGTGGTCCTTCCCCAAACTTTTGCCACAACGTTGGAAGCACACAATTGTATACAATGACTTTGTTTGCAGCATCATTACACTTTTCCAGGGGAACTATGAAGACATGGTTTGCCAGGTGGGTATTGAAGAACTCCTGTGTCCTGAACAGAGCCCTGACCTCAACCCCAAAGAATACCTTTGGGATGAACTGGAACGCCGATGCCACCGCAGACCTTCTCACCTCACATAAGTGCCCGACCTCACTAACACTCTTGTGGTTGAAGGAGCACAAATCCCCACAGCCAAAACCTAGTGGAAAGAGTTCCCAGGAGAGTGGAGGTTATTATAGCAGCAAAAGGAAACTAAATGTGTTACTTTGACATGTACCACCTACCTAAACAATGTTGCAGACCAAGTACATCCGTTCATGGCAATGGGATTGTCTAACTACAGTGGCTTCTTTCAGCAGGATAACGCACCCTGCCACTGCAAAAAATTGTTCAGGTGCCTCCATATTCCCCAGATCTCAATCAGATTGAGCATCAGTGGGATGTACTGGACAAACAAGTCCGATCCATGGCGGATCCACCTCGCAACTTACAGGACTTAAAGGATCTGCTGCGAACATTTGGTGCCAGAAACCACAGCACACCTTCAGAGGTGTTGTTTAGTCCATGCCCCGAAGGGTCATGGCTGTTCTGGTGGCACAAGGGGACCTACACAATAAATATGCAGGTGGTTTTAATGTTATGGCTGATGCAGAAGACGAAGTGTGCACCCTGCTTTAATTTGGACCTCAGAAGCAAAAATTAATAAATACATGTTTATTATCATTAGATTAAAAAAAAAGTTTAACTTACAAATAATAAAACCCATGATTACTATGGCAGAAGTTTACAATTAAGGCAGTAATACAAAGGCGTCGTAAAGCAATATGAGACGAACAAATAATTAGAAATCTAGTAATGAAATTAGAAATTAAAAAAAATGCACAGCTGTTTTATGGTTAGCGATTTAGCTCCATGTGCATTATTATTATTTTGTGCTCTCATTAAGGTTCTGGTGAAGATGATTTTATTTTTATCAGATGAAGAAGATGTCCTCCAGAATCTGACTCTCCTGCAGCTCTTCCTGTGAGGGATGTGTTTGGCCTCGGGGAGAAAGCACAGAGCTGCGCACAGCCCGAACGGCACCGAGAGGCTGACGAGGGCCAGTGAGACTCCTGTGTGTAGACGAGCTGACTCTGCTTCTCTCCGCATTACTAATCGGACTAAAAATATCCAAGAGCTCGATCAGAGAGGAATCCAACCTGCATGAGAGGATAGAAAATCTTGATAAAAAAAAATAAATCATAATTTAGGTGTAACGATATGTGTTGTGAAGCTAAATCGAATACCTCAGAAATGCTACGTTAGCTTAATTTCGGGATCTTTTGTACATGCTAATCGTTCTGTTGAATAACGACGAACGGTAAAGTCTAGGGTATTGAAACGAAGAAACTGTGCGTGTGAAGAGAATGTCAATGAGATTTTGCCTTCCTCAGAAGAGAGAATGCATAAATAAAATAAACAAAGATTAGCCTAAATGAGATTCCACGTGTCAGTCAGAGGGTTTGATAAATTATTCAGTAAGACCAGAGTCAGATGAGTATAAGACACCATGACACGTATTAAGCATGAATTCTTACAGAATATTCTTATGATATTCACATAATTGTCAGTTAATCTTAAACAGCATAAATTTACATCAGTGTGCGGGTAACATTAAATAAATTAAATTTTAAAAAGAAAAACAAGCACCTACGTTAATCCTGTCTCTTATTAGCACTACTCTGTTGAAGGCAATAATTTATTACATTCTCAAGGGTGGAGAGATTATAAATACATTAGCAAGCCTACCGGGAAAATAAACGCTCTAGTATGCTTGCCCAGTCTGACTAGGTGAAAAAGTAGTGAGCTAGTTAGCAATTCAAGTGCATTTATACATACTAGTAGCCATAGAGTAAGCACAAAGTTCTCCATCCTGAAGACTTTCCTGTGGCGGAAAACGTACTGACTGTTACAAAGCATTGACACTGGAGACTCCTTCAGTAAAAGTTAAATAAACAGCTCCTTGATAAAAACAAACTTCACCATATCAACATTATTGCTTTGTTAAATGACATGATATTTTCTCTCACGGGGACACTAGTCGATCGTGGGTGTGTGAGAGCTTATGCATGCGGAAGAGGGCTGATAGCACCTTCCTCCGAGAGGGTCACGTTACCCCCTGGCGTTACAATGAACAGCAATATGAGAAGATGCGGTCGGCTGGCTTCATTTGCTGAGGAGGAAGCACGTGATAGCTTTCACCCTCCCTGAGAAAATCGGTTGGGAGGGGACAACAAAAAAAACAAACAAAAAAAAGCAGAAATTTTTTTAAATCTGTTTTTACTATTTTAAAATCCGTTTTTGGTTATGTACAGCCTCCTCCATGCATGTTCTTGCTATTTAGCTATGGCTATAGAAATCGGTCCCTCCAGGATCTTGGGCTTGTATAAATGAATGCAAAATCAAGGAAACTCCACAATATTCCACGATTTTTCAAAATGACCGCAGATTTGGACCAAGACGCATCATGAGATGATTCATGTCCGTCGAACGCGAGTACAGCTAAAAGGTCGCATTGACCAACAACCAAAATCAAGCATTTTTGTCCGCAACAATGACAAAACAAACTGCGAGATCCTGTACGGAGTAGAAAATGATAACACATTATAACAATTGTAACGCAAACATTTTGATAAACCTGTGATTTGAATTACGCTTCTGTCAGAGCCGTTCAGGCCAATCAGATTAGAGACTTTATGTATCGTTTTGCCATATTTCCGAAAATTTTATACACATATGATGTTTAGGCTATTGTTACGACACAAGACACGTTTCACAATATTAATGCTTATGGACAACAGTGTACAGAAATAAATTAGCTGAATATAAAGCAACATTAGAGAATGCAATCAGCTACTTATTGCTACGCAGCTTTCATTTGAGGATGTATCGCCACTGCTTGTTGTTAGAAGGCTCTCTATGCCTGGACTAAATCTTTCTTTTAGACAGTTAGTAATCTTGTCCAGAAGACACACTTACTGTAATTCATCACCATAATGATAACAATCTCACCTACATTCAGAGATACACTTACATTTTGTCTTTCCATAAATAGATCGCCAATTAAATTACAAAAAAAAATAAATAAATACTAGCATTCGCTCATTTATCTACATTTAGGGAAACTATAGCGAGAATACAACCGAGTGCCAAAAAGGAGGGGGGGAGCTGGTAGAGTAAGACTTTGGCCACGTTCCCTCTCGAAATGTGAGAATTTGCATTTTTATGTGTTGATTTATTTAACGGACAGGCCTCTCAAACAGCCATCCATCAACAGACGACATTGCCGGTATGAATAATGCATCACTTACCGCCGGTCACAATCTATAACAAGGCAAGAGGGGTATAGTTTGAGCAGGGAGGGGTTGGGAAGTCAGGGTTAGGAGGATATCGCTGGAAAGAATGCTAATGTCTCTGGCATGCATATCTTCCAAACCCTTTCACTGCTTTTCATAAGAGGCACTGGGAAGTGAACATGAGATATTGATGTCACTTAAGAGACAGTCCTACTTAATCCAAAACCCTATAGGTTTATCTGAGGAGACGGAGGGAAATCGTTCATCCAAACGGTCTAATTCGGAGAGACGCCGTGATGGGCTTTTCGCTCTGCTTCAGTAAAGCCAAACAAAAAGAGTGTTTATTAGCTTCCTTGTCCTCAGACCCAGTTATTTTACCGTTCTCATTAAAAATGTCCGAGACGCTCGAGCGCTTCTTTCATTTGGAGGCCAAAAAGTAATAAAAAAATAAATAAAAATCCTAAACTGGCAAAAATGCATGTCAATTTCATCCTAATCAACAGAACGCAAAGAGAGTGCAGAGAAAGTCGATGCACAGCCTACAGGCAGGAAAACTCTCATTACAAACTTACTATCGAGACCACACTCTGTCTTTTCACCAAAACTTTTTTGTCTGTGAAAAGTTCAACTAACAAATGTAGTTCAAGAATGCTCTGTCCAAAATACAGCACCAAAAAATGACTTATTTTCCTGAATAAAAAAATGTGAAAGCTCTAAAATTGTGCATTATAAGCTTTCTGATTAATCTCATCTTTAAACTGTTGTGAAATACTGAGATAGTGTGTCGACAAATTGTATCCATCAGTGATCAAGCTGGCAATATCGCTTGGTTGCCATGGAAGGAATAAAGCACAATGAGGTGTGCTGTTATGGTAAAATGATCTTACGATGGGGGAGGAGTGATGGGGCATGACATAAAAAGCAGAGTTACTGTTATCACCTTGAAGTTTATTAATTGCCAATAACAGCGCAACCCTACGTGTTTTATTCGTCTTATATCACAATAATTTGCCGTTTTAAATTGTTGTAATCTGTTAAACGACGACACATTGTACACTTTACCAATTTCTATACCGCAGCACAAAGTCGCTGTAAGCTCGAATCTGATTACTCAGAAAGTATGCATTATTTTCGCATAACCGCACGTCTAGGAAAGTAGCTCCGGCTGTAACGTGAACGATAGGTTCATATTTACGAGATCGTTCTAGTATGTTATTACGTCATACACAGGGACTCATACGTATAATCGTTGATGTGGTGAAGGTTTTTTTTTTGCTTAGGAGACATTTATTTAACGTTTACCGAAGCCGTCTTGGTTATAAATGCTTTGAAACCGAAAAAGTTTCCCAGGTCTGGAAAGTCAGGACTGATACATGTCTCAGTAGAGAGACAGGCTGTGTTTTCTGAGAGAGCGAGAGAGAATACGGATGAGAATGAGAAAGACTATAGGTGAGAATAGGAACTAACTCGTCTCTCAAACATTCCGTTAGCATTCGATCCAACTATAAACTGTTCAAATGCGTGACGTGTCGCTCGTTGATAAATTAAACATTGCAACTTTTAGCAAATCGCAGTAAACTTTAAAAACTTAAAGTTACAACTTTTCCTCTGAATGATACATGGCTCTGACACTGGAGACTCCTTCCAAAACGTTGAAATAAAAATCTCCTCCAGAAAAGCGCTCCGTATCAAATTTTTACATTATACATACCGTTTTAGCGCGCTGTTTTATATACAAATCAAATTAAAAGATGGGGGGTTGGGGGGGTTTATAAGATAAAAATAAAAAAAAAAAAAAAAAAAATATTAAGTAAAAGATAAAGGAGGGATAAAAAAAGAATTTTTAAAATCAATATAATAGGAGTGCATACGGCTCATACAAATCTTAAATTACACTTCCCTTTTTATTCAAATGAAATAAGTGTTTACACATTTAATGATTTTTTTTTGTTAATAAATATTAAATAGTTGCAATTCAGTTTAAGTGCATGCACTACAAACTGCTTCAAAGCAATAATTCATTTCAATGGCAAGATTTAAAATATTCATGAGTTCACAGCGGCACTAATTCATTAAAAGTTTATTAATTCGGTTAATAAGTGAGCTGCGGCTAGGATTCCTTCTTCTTTTCCCCGTACAAACCTCTGCAAAACAAAACCCTTAAAATGACAAGCTTCATCGATTCCCTCAAATCAGATTCACAATTAAATAATGTAAAAGAAGCTCCAGGATGGTGGACTACGATAAAATATTTATTGACCAAAAATAAACTTACTTTCCACACAGCTTGTTAGCTTAAGCACGGTCATGTCGATAGAATCGGAGCCCTCATCAGGATTAGACCAGTCTGATGGGTTTTTTTTCTTTTTTTAATAATAACTTGTTTATTTATTTATTTTTTAAGTCAAATTAATCAGTCTTGTCCATCTACTACTTCTACATCCAATCAATTGGACAGTTGAAGCTTTTGGGTTTGGATTTTAGGTGGCATTTTCCCAATAGTCTGATCGTGCATACAGTGCACTCCTGGGGTTTTAGATCAGATTCATTACAATGAAATGAGAATTTTAATGTAAAGCAACCACTCGGGATTCAAGGACCCCCCCACCCCCACCCCCTTCCATTCAACTTTAAATCATTTCAAGCCAAGCTGCCACTGTTCGGCAGGCACCTTAACCCTCTCTGCTCCAGGGGCGCTGTATCATGGCTGACCCTGCGCTCTGACCCCAACTTCCGGAGAGGCTAGAGTATGCGGAAAAAAAACAGAATTTCATTGTGCTCTATTGTATATGTGACCAATAAAGACTCATTTATCATTTATTCTCTGGATATACCGTCCATATCACTTTCAACCGTGTGCGAATGAGGCTGATTTATCGCTCGTCGATAACACAGAGGTCCGAGTTATTAAAGAAAAGATTCGGTCATGTGTTAACGTGAAATATTCACAATACATTCTGCTGAAGCAAGAAGGCAATTAGCTCGCAAGACAGTATTATTCATAAAATAGCGAGAACTCTTTACAAATGACTTACAAATACTTCACGTATTCCAGAGGACGCCGTACTAAGCGAGACTGTACTTGGGCTCAGAGAGTGGGTGAGAGAGGAAGGGGAAAAAGAAAGAAAAGAAGAAAAAGAGAAGAAAAAAAAATGCCATCACATTAATTACCTTTCCACATTAAAAGGAAACAGTAATGAATTTCCTTCCCTTTCTCAGAGTGTGTCTCATGCTAGTGTTCAGTGATTCATTCTCTGCCTCTCTCTTTCTCATTAAACGGGAGGAAGGCTGTGCATTCGTGGCCCGGGCTGGAGAACTCTGTTCAATTACACCTGCTGCTGAGGCCTGCTATGCCAGCTAATGGGACTCAGCTTGGCTCCTGTCAGCCTGAGCGCAAGCCGGCAAAAATCTTCATTTACTTCCTCCACTATCTCACACGCCGCATTCAGACTAAACCGCTTTTCCTGGGTTTTTTCCCTTTTGTTTTCTTTCCTTCATCCATACATCACTCCCTTGTTCTTCCCATTAGCATAAGAAAACCTCCATCAGAGAAGCAACATTTCACAAAACACAATTAATACTTTTACACGGCGCTACACTCTCGCCGTTTTGCAGCGGGGAAAGGAGTCCTGCTGTGTTGTTCAGACAGAATTGCTGCCTTCCCTCCTCTTTTCACTCAATCCAAAATCACGCTAGTTAAATTGCATTTATTCGGATGGGTCTTTTTATTGGACTTGTTGAGTGCTGCTCCTGTCAGGCGATGTATTTATTTTGAATGTTAAAAGAAAAACCGCTCTGCTGCTGAATGGCCAAAGTGACGAGCAGAAATTAAATGTGTTGCTCATGCAAAGCCACGTTTCCACAATCTACAGTCATGTATAAAGCAATATGTAGGAGATAGTATTTCTGAGATTGAGAAACAAAAATAAGGAAGGGAAATAAAACTATATACTAGCGCTACAATTTGGACATAGAATCCCATGCTCACAAAGCTGCGGATAAGCAACTGACATGACTGACCGACTTTAATGCTAAACCATTAATGGTGTGTTTATGGCTATGAATAAGACAATTAAAAGCGGTTACATTTTGCGTCACACTGGTGACCACTGTTGAATAGAGACATGGACGTTTTGAATTTGACACAATGCAAACTTCTTTGACAATTCATCCTTAAACGTCCAGTTTCCGCATTTGAATAGTTCTAAAAGCATTTCGTCACATCCCTCTCACTAACCCTGTAGCCAGTCTTCGGTCCGAAGGGCTGTCTGCAGCTAAACGGGTTTATATAAATGCATGTCGCAGGATAAACAGAAGATTAACAGAGTCCTTACAGCCTACAGCTAGGTTTCTTTGTACATTTATCCACTCCACTACAGTATTTTATTTCAAGTACTCGGTTCGGTCGACTGAAATATTTTCTCGTGTCCACATCTGTCTGGACCACGCTGCCACACTGAGGGCCCCTGCACTAGCTTACCATTTAGCCATGCCGATGCACATTAACTACAAACATGATGCATCAATTAACCCTTGCCTTTGATTGAACGTGACAGAAAATGAGTGACTAGTCCTCAAAGCAAACGCTCAATCATATGGTATTTTAAAAACTATAGATTACGCAACGCAATATTATCAGGTGCAATTCAAGGTTTGTAGAAATCAGGGCTGGAGCTGTGTTACAAAGAAGCTGAAATAATTGTAGCGAAGCAACAAGTAAGCCAATTTGTTGCTCCCTGCTGTACCGTAGGCTGGTTATTATTGGAACACAGAACACCAGCAGACACATAAGACTGCATTTCCATTTCACAGTCATTTCAAAGTCACCACTCTAGGGAAAAACGCTGTAATTTACTATTTACTCCGTTTCGTTTGATGAGCCTTTGCTAGATGGGTGTAAACAGCACGTTGGGTTCAAGGCAAAAATGTATTTATTTATTTATTTATTTTTTGAATCAACAAATCTCTCCAATATTATTAATACTGACGAGGTGGACGAATCAGTAGCCTATGCATTAGAAACATTAAGATTACATGTAAGGGGTATTAGTTTATTTGTTTGTTTTGAAATTCGTAGTTACCTGCTGGATAAGTATGCTAGCAATCACTAGTGTTTTTTCTCTCATCCAACAACCAGAGAAAGTTAAAAAAAAACTTACTATTATCTTTCACAACACAAACATGTATATTTGGTATGATATATATATATATATATAACCCTGATGTTAAACATGTTGACCAAAAAAGTGCGAAGAGGACACCACCGTTTACACGTTAACCAACGACTTGTGGAGTTTTCTATCGAGGACGCAAGGATAATAATCATGGACGAGTTGATCCCTACTTCCTTCACTATAAGTAGCTAAAATTTTTAGCCTAGTCAATATAGATTCTGGAAAACCAAAACATGACTGGGCAGCACACTGGAGCTTTTACTTGCCTGGGCGGGCTAGTGGTTTTAGGATTTGTTCACCCTTGTAGCGAATCCCTTGTAGGTTTATAAAAAGCTTCAGTAAAGCACATTAGTGAGTGCTAAATCAGACATCCTATCATGTCAGATGGAGGAAAAAAAGGCCGTGACATGCTTGTACTGAAGCGCGTTTAAAAATCAACGCTTATTGGATTTGTGTGGGTATGTAACAGGCAGGATGAAGTATAAATATATGACTATATGAAAGAAAATGATGCGACTCATTATTTCAACCCCAATTTGGACTGTGTATAATGTTTAAGGATTAAACCTGGCTATGCAAGTTGCTTAAGACCAACTTAGCTTACTTTGGTGACTCGGGGGCTCTGGGATGGCTGACTGGGTACACCCGCTGTAGAGAAGACTTTTGGAGATTCTGGGAATGCACAGGAGAAGTGGCCATATCCTTCATAGCAACTGTGGAGAGATCTTCAGAAGAGGAAAAAAAAAAACGTGTTTCAACTGCAGCAGTTTAAACATTCATTCAGAAGAGCATCCGATTAATTAAAGGTGTAATGATCTCGATCCGTTTCTCGACACAAACCGATTCTACCTTTTGAAAGTCTGGGTTCAGCTTGTGGAAGGTTGTGCTCCTGTGGTTGGACTTCATTTAAAGGCTGTCTGACACTTCCCTTCATGGCCTGAAGACCTCCTGATTGTCTTTCGCTGCAGGATCAAATGAAGAACAAGCGAGAGAGATATAGAGAGATCGGTTTCAAGAAACAACAGCCTGCTGCGCGCACCACACGCACTGAAATCCCTCCCGAAACAGCACCTGAATTGAGTTTTACAATGTTACACAAGAGCTATTTTTAAAGAACAAATATTCAGTGCATATCACCTGTTTGGATCTGCAGTGACACTGGGTTGAGGTGCTTCGTTAAATCTGATTTCATTAAAGGACTGCTCAAATTCTTGCTGGAACCTGAAAGCAGGGGGTGCCGTGTTACCAGAGGTGTGTGTGGTGGGAGCAAAGACATTCAAAAACTCTGAATTCTCCATACTTGCTGTGGTTGAGACGGGACTGTCTGAGCTCCTGGTTCTGTTTTAGCAGCCTCTCTTCTTGCTCAGCAAGGCGAGCCTGCAGCCGCTCTCTTTCCGCCTCCAGCTGCTTCTTCTGAACCAGCAAACGCTGGCGCTTCTCCTCCCAGTCCTCCCGGCCAACGTAGGGCACTGTCTCACTGGGTTCATCTGCGCAGCATCCGGTTCCATTTCTCAGTCCCAATCCGTGCCACGAGTCTCTCGGCTTGGTGGCATCGTTAGCCACCTGATCCCTTTTAGGGCGCGTGTCATGTGCTGACTCATTCCAAGCACCCCGTGGACACTTGTGGACATCTGCTGCGTCTTCCTCACGCCTTCCTCGGTCACGCTCAATACAGCATGCGGGCATGGGAGATGGCCCAGAACAGACGCCAGCAAAAAATGAGTGCGCACAACCTGCTGACCCTGTTCTTCCCGAATTAGGGGGATCCAAATAAGATCCACTGACAGCAGCACCTCTCCCTCTCCCACTATGGTCTCTGCTTAATGTTCTCTCACTGCTGGCTATCTGTGGAGAGAGGAGAGACCGGGAGATGGCCACCGACCTCATAATAATGCAGCATAAACACACTGTACTGTAGGGAGCTGTTGAGAATGCGGTGGATGGATTATCTACCAGCATGTGCAGTAACCCAAGGTCATCCAAACAAGAGATAAAGACTCGGGGCAAAGGGGAAGTGTCCGCCTCCTCGAGGACAGAAGTGGGCTGCTGACTAATTCAAGAGGAGGTCACGGAGCATGAAAACATGCATTACTCACAGCCAAGGTCAAAGGACAAACTACTTTCTTTCTTACTACAGAGCTGTAAGAAGAAAGAAAAGGCAGGATAAGAGAGCCGGTGGTCTGGCTGTGCCAGGACTCTTTCCGCTCTAAATCTACTGCTCAATATGATGTTAATGAGACACTATAATGTGTTATAATGTGCTATTGTCCCATTTTCTAATTGTCTTGTAACCCATTATAAGCTTTCTAACTGTGTGGATACAGATTGTACCACAAACACTGACAAAAAAAAAATACTTAAGTGGAGAAATTGCTTGTGAGCGCTAGGGGGAAAATTGGACATACGTTTGAATACAAGGCATTTAAACGAAAAGTCTGCGGCTAGTTCATGAGCAGCAGTTTGAAAGGATGCGGTGGCTGGTTTCACGTGCCTCGAAACGTACATTAGATCTCACCCTCCCGGACTGATCATACGGTCTTTAGCGAGTGAGAACTGACTAGACTTTGTATTTTAAAAAAACAAAACAAACATAGGCACTTCGGATCACATTTGCACACAGAGCTTACCTCGCAGTGCGAGTGATTCAGCTGGGAGATGGACTGGTGGAGTTTCTCCTGCTGTTGGGAAAGGTACTGCTGATAGAGTCCCAGCAGCTCCTGACACTCCTTGTACTGCTGCTGCAAGCCTGAAGCGCAGGTCAAGGGGCAATAACACACTGAATAACCGCACTAGTGTGCTCACTTCCAACCACACAAACCAATCGGCTTTCCTACAGCCAGGCTTTGTCCACCGAATGTTGATAAGGAGAGACAAGCGCATAAATTACCTGGCACAAAGGAGAAAAAGGCAGGACTTTTGTTTACTTTTACGACATGTTGACAGTCTAGGGTGTGTAATACATTCAGGATCTGATCAGCCAAAAATAAACCACGTATGGGAGTTATAATTTACATACAATCTTTCATTTATTTCATCAAATCAATGAAGAACAAAAGTGCCGTGTAGAAATCTTTCGATAAAAAGTGCTGTAAATGACACACATTAACTGACTAAAGAAGTCTGTTATGGCTCGTGGCGATGATGCATCCGTGATTGAATTTAAGCAGCCGGTGCTTTTGTGACTTTGTGAAAAAGTGCAACGAGTGAGAAAAGGAGCAGAGAAACGGGTTCACTGCTGGGGGATGACACCAGGTTCTTCAAGGCGAAGGCTTCACAGACTTCTCCATCTGCGTATGGCTGGCCAGGGCAAGGCACCGTGCCAAACTCGGAGACAGGAAGCTGGCAAACACGCACACACACACACACTGTAGCAGCTAGAACAGGACCGATGCAGAGCAGAACCGCTGTCACGCCGAGTGGGCCGTCTAATGACGGCGTGACATAGCCAGCTCAGCTTCTTTCCCTCGGTCACCAGCCCCCCCACACACACACACGCACGCAAATCCAGCTTTCAGTGGTTCTGCCTTTTAACTTTACAGCATATGTTTTATAAGCCCAAAGCCTCAAGTATATTAAACCACATTTACAGCTTGGAGCTGTTTTCTTTTTTAAATGACACGGTGCTTGTGAAGATCCTCCAATACTACTGACATACTTGCTATAAATAAGCATAGCATGGTGTTAATTTCTCAAACCTGACAGTTCAGAAGGTGTTGATTAATATGCCATCATTTCAATGTAACAGCTAATTCAATCTTAAAAAAAAGAAAAAAGAAAAAAAAGGCTCGTTATTTAGCAAAGAAAACCGTATACTTCCCTGAAGAAAGGATAAGCGGTATAGAAGATGGATGGAAGGATGCATGGACCATATACTCATTGATATGGTTAAGCTTTCTATAAGAAGGCCTTATTTCAACATTTATGGAAAGAGTCTCCAGCGTCGGCACTTTGTAACAGTCAGGAAGTTATTCCCGCCATGGAAGTGTCCTCAGGACAGAGGAGTTTGAGCTTCGCGAATTCTTAGTAACATGACCAGCTGCATTTATTCGTCTTATTAAAACCACAAGAGGGAGGAATGACTGTTTATAGCGTTATAACGTACGTCATAATGCAAGCTATTATTAACCCTCATAATACTGAGGTATAGTGTGGAATAGTTCAGGACTATTTAGTATAGTATAGTATAGTATACATCTCCACATATCCCGAGTCGTATGTTCATACGGTGCTAGGAATAACTGACAACGCGCAGATAACTGTCGACTTTTCTCACGGAGAAGAAGCAGGACGTTTTAAAACAGGACGGAAAGCTCGTCGAGTGCTCACGGCTCATCTCGTTAATGCAGCACGTCACATACCCGCGCTATCCCCACTCGCTGAGTCGTCTTTGGATTCTCCGATAGGCAGGTGGGGCGTAAACATGCACACTAACAGCAGGAATTCTCAACAACTGGAGCGAGTGGAGCGCGACTGATAAGATTCTCTCACACAGAGAGCATCGTACAGCGTGGCAACTCCAGCGGTCACCTGCCAATCGCGGTGAGCTTCACGGGCCCGACATCAGGGGAGGGAAAAAGCGCGGCCGATGGCGTCTCCTCCCCCGTCTGAAAAAACACACAGTTCGCATTCGATATTTCAGACAGGCACTGTCAACATGATTCACTCGCCTGTCAGCCTGCACAGAAATGAAATAATGAAATCCGCCTCAAGGTGGAACAAAATCCTGCTGAAGAGAATATTTTAACAGCTCAGTACCGAGCAAGCCTAGTCATCGAGAGAGTGTGTGTGTGTGTGTGTGTGTGTGTGTGTGTACGCATAAGCTGAGACGCAAATTGATTAGCAGGACAGCTATATTTCACTTATTACAAAAATGTGGTTTGTCATTTCCAGTTATCGGAACGTGTGGAAAAGTAATTACTCATGAAAAAAAACTCTTGAGTAATGGCTTTGTGATGGAAAGCTCATTCATGTCTTCTTGCCCCAAAGAACCAGAGAATCAACAAACTCATAACCAAGCAAACAAACTATTACAAAAGCGGTTTTAGTATTCCCATCCATCAATGCTATTCAAAGCACTGCCACCCAAAACCTAAAGAAGATTAATGATATTGATGAATGCGTTCTATTTCCCTTTTGTGTCTTCTATGGCGCTTCATGTAAATTTGTTTATAGAGGAACAAGGACTCTCTCCCTCTCCCTCTCTCTCTATAATGGAATCTGGTGCTCAGATCCGTAGCGTAGGCTGCCAAAGACGAAGTGATAAAAATTCAAATTTCATTCTATGCATAAGCTTTGAATTTCATCCTACATCAAAGAATTTAATGATTTTTTTTTTTAAAAACACTTCAATCCAAAGATGAAGAATCCCCATGATAACGTTGGTCTTGGCAGATAAGACGGAGCTGATTGTTCTGGAGATTATTCGACACAAGTCTCCTTAAATGAGTTTGCCTTTCGCCTCCCCTTAACCTTTTTCGAACAACCCGAAAAGCCGGCGTCTCTGCGGTGCCTTCAGACAGCCCATCTCCACAGGAGACCCTCGTGTAGTTTGTCTTAGACTAAAATCTCTTTTTAATGGGGTTTGAGGTTTAGTGCAAATGCCAACTAAAGTGCACTTAATTGAGTTGTGCGCTGCTAATTTCTGAGCTCTGGTGCCAGTAGGGCAATTTACCAGTCGTTGATTACCCCTCATATTTCATGTCGTTGAGCGAAATTGATGCTTCCGCATTCTTTGACAGACGTCAAAGTGGCAAAACATGGAGGCGCTGCCAAATATCCGAAGCTGTAAACTACTAGACTGAATGATGAGCTGTCAAAAGGTTTGAGGGGGGTTTTAGGGTTAGGCCTTCGCATTCCCGCTAGTCTACGGCTTTTAATTTGAAAGAAGTAAACCGGTTAAAACAAACAATGTGTATGCCTTATCCCAAAGCCAACAAAAACTCACAGAGCATACAAACAAAAGTTTGAGCCTAAAATACTGTAGATATCACCGCATTTATCCAACCTCGCATTTATATTTCATTTAAATATGGATAACATCTACAAGATAAGTCTGGATTGTTGTCCTGCGCTTAAAATGCAGTTTTAGCAGAATGAAAATATATAAAAGGGAGAGCGTTTTGGTTAAACAACACTGCCCCCAGCTGTAAAGTCATAGGTATTGCACACACATTGTCTGGCAATTTAAAAAATAAAAATAAATCAACTAGGAATTAATTCACATTAAAAAAAATCTTTAAAAAAAATATCTTTTCACAAAAAAAAAACGAAAAACATTTTTAATAAATCTTCCTACCCATGTACAACATTCCCACACAATATGCCACATATGCTAACTTTTCATCTGGGAAAAATTAGGGCCAATTTTAGTGCGTTTAATTTTAGAGAGGAGTTACTTATATGGCAAGTACTTACATGGTTCTGTTTCAAAAGTTTACCCCCCTCCACCCCCCCTTAACTGAGTCCCTCAGTTATCCTCAGTGTGAAAAGATGGATCTCAACATCATATAGCCACTGTTGGAAAGGGGGTCAAATATGCCTAAGGTGCTGGAAAAGTAAAGAATGTGTAGGACCTGGAGGATTTTTATGTTTAACTGCTCAGGACAAACAAGGGCCTCATGAACAACTATCACAAAACATAAAAACACAAACACTCAGTTTTAAGAATCGAGTCCATGTACTGGTTCTTTGAATTGGCTCATTTGTGTAAATTCAGTTAGTACTGTGTCTATATGTAAACATCTGTTATGTGAAAATGTGTAATCATTATTATTGTCCAGATTCTGAAAGGCGTATGTAAACGTATGACCTCGAATGTAAAAGTCTACCTCAAACCTCAACAAAAGCTCAAAAGCAAAATTTGATGCACGCTGCCTTGTATTACGTCTACTTTTAAATAAAAAATTTTAAGAGCCATTAGATGTCAGCAACACGTAAAAAAAGAAGTTGAGATTTTGTCATCCGCTTCTTCTCTCCACTACACTAACCGAGACTTCGTTCTGTCCATTCTTATTTAATATGTGACACTGCCCTCTAGTGTACAAGTTGACCAACATCATGTAAAAGTCAGCAGCTTGGCACACAAGAACCCTGAAGCTACTGCGCGTCCTGCGCTTACACAAACCTGGATAACGTAAGGATACGTTCTCTTTCCTCTACGATGAGTCGATTCTGCTCTTCCAGCTGTTGGATCTTTTTCTCAAACGTCTCCTGTTCGTCTTTCAGCCTCTGCACAGACACTTCTTTCTCTTCGCTTACTCTGCAAGGCGGACGAATCAGACACGATACTTAGAAAAGAAAATACATGTTCAAACTCGTAGCATTAAAATCACAAATCAGTGTAATACCACAGTGCTGCTGAATGTTTGAAGCTGATTGGTCAAATGTTTCATTTTCGATAGCTGCAGGTCTGCTTCTATACTCTACCTACATTGATTTAAAATGTGTAATTGCCAACATGGGGAAGATTTCTGTGAGAACACGTTTATTTAATATTGACGCAAGGAGACAAGTGTCCAGTGATGAGATATATTTTTGTCTTATTAACTTAAAAGGGGAAAAAAAAGGACGTCCATTTGAGATCCGGTCTTCCCATAACAAGCACATTAGTTAGCGAGTCCAAAACGGTATTTTACATCAAACAGTTTTCAGTGGTCTAAAAATATTCCCTGTTACAACCGTCCAAGTTTGTTAACGATCTAATTAGCAGTGAAGACTACGCAGAGCAGGAGTACTCCAAGATCAAGCGCATGAAATTCAAAACACACGTTCAGCATGACGGGGTCACAGAGACACTTTCCCCCCCCTCTTCATTTAAAAGATATGACGAGCGTTAGCTTTATTCATCATAAAGGATATTAGAATTGACGTCCCTCGGTTCTTCAGCGGGTAACTCTGCTTTCCAAGAAACGTGAAACCTCTGATCGTGTTACACGACCAGAGAAATGTGAGACGTGTGTATGAGAAGCACTCGTACTTCGCCAGCTCTTCGATCAGATTAGCGATGCGTCGCTTGTCTTCCGGACACAGGTCCTTCAAAGAAGCCTTGCTTTGGACGTGCAATCTATAAGAGACTTCCTGGGAAAAAGAAAAAAAAAGTCAAAAGAATCACGGTGAATGTTCTGCTGTTCAAGGATAAAAGGGAGCGGAAAACAAATTCTTACACACCTGCGACTCTGACGTTGCCGACACCTGAGGTAGCGCTTTGGATTTGGGCGTAAATTCATAGATCTTCTGCAAAGACGTCTTCGCCACGGGCGTATCTGTTATTCGGCCCGGCTTTTTCGCAGTCCTCCTTCTGACGTCTAAGGCAGGTTTGGCCTTCGTTTCATTACTGTTCACACACACCGACTTCAGTCCCATCTTTTTACTCGCTCCTGAAACAACAACAACAAAGGAGTCAACGCTAAATCTCAGCTCTTTCTTTAAGGCAAAACGCTTATGGACGCTTGTGTAAGGAATAAAACACTTTGAGGTGTACTGTCATAGGAAATGAATCAACGACAGGGTGGTGCGAACCCGAACTCTCCGACGTAACCAGAGTCTCTCTTGATGCACAGCTTCTTGTTACGTGTATTCATTGTGACGTTTAATGTCTCACCTGGAACAAACACTACGGACTGCTCGTCTTCCGAAGCTGTACACGGTTAAGCAAGATTTTCTCAATGTCTGTATGCAAAAGGAGATCGAATCGCTGTTGTGGAGCTGGCAAGACATATCGATCGGAAACGTTTTCCAGCTTAGCTAGTGCCTGAAATGTTATATTAATATGCCAATAATGGGATTTTCAGGGTGAACAAAATGCCGCTGAATGTGGAATAAATGGTAAGTAGAAATAATTCAGTTGAATAACATCAACTTGGACTAAAAGCCAATGAGAAACAGCTGAGTGTTACAGGATGCCAGAAAAAGTCAAACTGCAGGTCACTAAAGATAAATAAATATCATTAATATAATAAAATACTCCTAATACTAATAGTGCTAATAAGAATAATAATAATAATAATGTTTATACATGTCACTGCAGTTGTCTTCACACTTCACACATTTGCTTCAACCTACACTTTATAAATTTATAACGAATACCATTAACGTCTAAACATGACGAGCTGTAATAATAAACTAAAAACACGACGGAAACGTAAACAACGCGGAAAGGATACTGTCATTAATCCAATAAATCCCAGCAGCATCCGTTCCTCCCTCAGCAACCGCCGCCATATTGAAACAAACCGCCACTTCCAGAGGAACTTAAAAAGCTCCTCCTTTTTTTGCCTTCCGTGATTATGATTGGCTTACACACCCTGGCTGTGAGCCCTGCTCGGATTTTATAATTCGCTAAATGAGCCGTCTATCATTTTGTTGACCAATAGACGTTCAGTATTTCTGTGTTTTTTTTTGGTTACCGTATGTTGGTGTGATGTTATCAGGCGCTACTTTAGTTTTCACACCCGTATTCGATTCCCGGAAACGTTGGAGTCGACGTTTGTCGGCGCACGAGCTGAATTCATTTCACCGCTGAGATTCGACTCCCAAGCTTTCCGAGGCTCGATTCCCAATGCCAGGCACATCACGATTCCTACTGCCTGGAATGAATCGACTCTTTTTAGGATCAACTCGACTCCCAAGCTTTCCGAGGCTCGATTCCCAATGCCAGGCACATCACGATTCCTACTGCCTAGAATCGACTCTTTTTAGGATCAACTAATGTCTACCTAGCGTCCACTAGCCGTATGTTGGTGTGATGTTATCAGGCGCTACTTTAGTTTTCACACCGTTATTCCGAAAGTTGGGTTTGTGGGCACAGCTATTATACCGCTGAACTCCCGTTCGGGCGCCCAGCCATTACCGTGATTTTTTAGGACCTCCAAGCTTTCGAGGCCATTCCCAACCCATTACAATGAATTACCTATCCACAGGTATGTTGGTGGGATCGGTTGGTTTGTCACGAGCTTTTTCACGTGGTCGACTCCTTGGCTCTCCCCCACATAACGCCTGGAATGTTGAAACCCCAAGTCCGAGGCTCGTTCCCAATGCCAGGCACATCACTTACGCCTAGAATACTTTTTAGGATCAACTAATGTCTACCTAGCGTCCACTAGCCGTATGTTGGTGTGATGTTATCAGGCGCTACTTTAGTTTTCACACCCGTATTCGATTCCCGGAAACGTTGGAGTCGACTCAGATTTCGATTGAGTCTTAGGAATCGATTGTGCACAGTAAGTTTCATGGACAGGACGGGAGACTGTGTCAAATATATACATTGTACAGTTAAGTAGATAATGCACCGTTGTGGTAGTATTATAATCTAAATGAAAAAAGGGTCTTGACGCTAATTTAATTTGCTATTATTTTAAAATGAACCACTATAATCGTAGTTAGCATGAGCGTGGTTTGCTTGTTCGGCTATTCGTTTGTTTATGTCACAAATTTGATCTTTTGCTTTGTTTCTTTAAAGTAAAGTATCATGTTTACGACATAAATAAAACTACGACTTGACCATTTCGACGTTTGTCGGCGCACGAGCTGAATTCATTTCACCGCTGAGATTCGACTCTCAAGCTTTCCGAGGCTCGATTCCCAATGCCAGGCACATCACGATTCCTACTGCCTGGAATCGACTCTTTTTAGGATCAACTAATGTCTACCTAGCCACTAGCCAATCCTAGCGCAAAAGGCGGGATTGACCAGAATGCGGTGGGTTTAAAAATAAAACACAGGCAGGTTGGAATGGAGGATGCGGTGGATGAAAAGATACTCTTCAAAGGGTTTTCGGAAAGACTTACCCTCGGAATAACCCGAGTTTTAGGTGAGTAAGGGATTAGGATTTATAATTTAAGACTGCACATGTCTGTTTTTTTCCTCCTGCTAAACCACATAATTTTAAAGCACTGAATTAGCTGAGTGAGGAGTATTAGACATGAAAAGCGTCAACATATATGCAGAACTACTGCATTCAGTCTCCTTATTGCTCATTAACTTACATTCTTATATAAAATATTTCATTCCGTCCCCAGAAAGTCTTCCCGGTGTGTCAGATGTGCTGTTTGTTGAGAGAGAGCCTGCAGAGAAGCGATGCATCCTGTCATGGGAGCAGGTAGGTTATAAAATATTTACTATGCAAAAAGACATATTTAATGATAATGAGTCTTTATTGGTCACCTATATATTACAGCACAGTGAAATTCTCTTCTTCACATGGAAGTTGGGGTCAGAGTGCAGGGTCAGCTATGATATGGCACCCCCGGAGCAGAGGGGGTTAAGGGCCTTGTTCAAGGGCCCAACAGTGGTGGCTTGGCTGCGCCTGGGCTTGAACCCCCCGACGATTTTCAGCTAATGAATGCATATGTGTGCTTCTGTGTCATCAGAAAAACAACTGCATTTTGCCAGAGGACCTGAAAGACTTCTACTTCACCACAGATGGCTTCACTCTTACCTGGAGCTCCAAGCTGGAAAGTGAGTTCCAACAGATTTTCATTCATTCCCTGCATCTTCAGGAAGCGTTTTATCCTGGTCAGGATCACGATGGGTTCAGAGGATATCGTGGAATCAATGGGCACAGGGCAATAATACAAATGGATGGGATACCAGTCCATCCATCCATCCATCCCAGGCCACACACGCACTCTCATACATACTTTCAAGTCACTAAATCACCTACTGGTTTTGTTTTGGGGTTTTTTTTGAGGGGGGAGAACCCAGATGAACCCCACCTGGATGTGGGGAGAACATGCACAGGAACCCCACACAGTCAGTATTGCTACCAGCTCTGCTGTTCCTTTCCATACTGATCATTTAAGTGTCAAGGACTCCAGAGGTGCCAACATTTATGGTTTAGTCGGAACATTCGCAATATCTGATATGTTGGTACAGCAATATGGAAGATACCTAAAAACTATGCTTTTTCAGACAAAACTGCAGTTATTGCACCAAACGTGAATAAAATTCACCTAGCACTAAAGCACATTCACTGAAGGGGAAAGGACGTGGAGGGTGAAAGATACCCCTTACTCCTTGTCCACCAACAGCAGGGTTATTTGATGTGAAATTATTATATATATATTTTCCCTCTGATTGCTAGGAGTTTCTTGTTTTGTTTTTGAGTTTGTTTTTGTTGTTGTTTTTGGGAATAACCGCGTTTTACAGATAAGCCGGTCCCTGTTGGCTGCATGGTGATCAACAGTGTAACGAAGCTTCGTCTGCTGGTGCAGTCCAACATTTACTCCCTCCCTAGCGCACCCACGTTAGCTGACCTTGACTTCAAGGATGAATTAGAAGGTGAGGAAATATTCAGAATAGTGTATGCCAATGTGTTACGTAAACCATTTTCGGAGTGCGTTATAATTACTCTAAGCTGTACTGTCGTATCGAATAACTGTATCTTAAGAACCTTTTTGTTAATTCTCTAGTATCAGAGGAACGAGAAGAGCCTCACTTTGACTCCCGTAGCCGAATCTTTGAGCTTGACCCCTGCGGTGGAAACGGCAGGGTCTGCCTTGTTTACAAAGGCTGCACTCCAGGTGATCATCCATCTGAAGCCGAACTCGGAGCAAGTGTAACAAATGTGGCAGTTTGATATAGTGTATAAATCACTCATTCTGTCAGTTTGTGTTGTTCTTTATTGTACGTCCTGATGGCTGGTGACGAATAGGCGCCCTGGCTGAACAGAGTGAAATATGGTTCCTGGACCGGTCTCTATACTGGCACTTTCTCACTTCCTCCTTCACGGCATACTACAGGCTCATGATCACGCATTTAGGGCTGCCGGAGTGGCAGTACACCTTTACCCCATACGGGCCCAGTCCACAAGCCAAGGTAGGAGTAAAACTCATCATCACATCACCTTGAGTTACCATCAGGCAACATTAAGTATTAAAACCATAATTAAAAATGCCTAAAGCCTGCCAGAATATACACACATTTAAATCAATAACATACACATGGACCTCCCCTGAGTTACATACAAAAGTATGTGACAGTTTGCATGTTTCTTTAAAAAGTTCACCATCTTACTCTAATAACTGTTCATGATTTGCCCCAGGATTCTCTCTTCACTCTCAACAACTAAGAACTGTACTGCTTTCATTCCTAGCTTTCTTTGTTTAGAAGTAGGGATGCACCGATACCAGTACTCGGGTGTCGGTCCGATACTGTGCTCATGTACTCGTAAAACTACCCCGATAAAACCGCCCCGATACCACTTTATGACAACGTGACATAGCCTAACCTCTCATCAGTTGAGCAGGTAATCGGAAGAGGAGCAATGTCAGCAATTTGGAGATATTGTTAAGATAAGTGATGATAAAAGTAGAGCAGGCTGCAATCTATGCTCTGCTAAACTTTCAAGAGGAGGGGTAAAAAATAGCTGATTTAACGCAAGCCATTTGAGTAAACATCTAAAGAACAAACGTAATGCCGAGTGCAAAGAGTTTGCCAATGCTAGTGTACGAGATGTTAGGGAGAACTCGCGAAGGTCCAATCTCGAAACGGGTTCGATCGATGAAGGCATACACACGTAGAAATAAAGCTTTTACTAACTTTGTCAGTACTAAATTTTTATATTTTTTTATATGTGATTCTTGCGCATGTCCCCCGACCCCAACGTGAACTCAGTACGTCACTCGCACAAGCGCAACAACACTAGTTCTCGTACTCAGCACAATTATACTGAAATATAAATGACTCATAGCATAAATTTGCCGAATCGCACAAAGATTTTGAATAAAATGAAGCATTTAAAACTCTTATACAAAATATGAAACGGAGAAATAAATCTCACTCTAGCTGCAGGAAACAGCAACAACTAACTTGTTTCTCTTGAAGCGAGAGAAAATGTCCAGAGACAATCCACGGGCAGTAACAATAACCGAAGCTCTTCCTCAGTTCATTGCCAATGTCCGATTTCATCGTCTGCTTGGTGTACTTGAGCCGAAGTATGAGATTCCCAGCCGTCACCACGTTATAGGTACAGCCCAACAAAAAACCCACCCCAACCCAACCCCCCCCCCCCCCCCCCCCCTTTTCCCCCCCCCACCCCATTCCCCCCCATCTCCCCAATATCCCATCAAAAAAAAACCCACCCCCACCACCACCCCCCAACCCCCCCCCCCACAACCCACCCCACCCCCCCCCCCACCCACCATTCCATCCCCCCCCTTCCCCCCAACCTTCACCCTTCCCCCCCTCCCCACCCCCCCCCTCCATCCCCCTTTCCTTCCTTTTTTTCCCCCACTCAACACCCCCCCCCCTCACCCAAAAAAAAAAAAAAAAATAATTTTTTTTTTTTTTTTTTTTTTTAAAAAAAAAAAAAATAAAAAAAAAAAAAAAAAGAAAAAGAAAACCTTTTTTTTTTTTTTTTTAAAAAAAAAAAAAAATTAATTTATAAAATTTTTAAAATATTTTTTTGAAATGCAGTAACACTTCCATGCAAGGTCAAATTCTTACTTGATTCTTTTACCGTGTTTCTTAATGAGCATGTTCAGTGGCCTTGTTTCCTGATACATTCGTTATATTCGTTCAAACACTTTCCATGTCACTGACACTTTCACCAGTCACTGACTAATCTGCTCTGGGAAGGGGAAATGACTAACAGAAAATCATTCTGTATCATTTACTTGCCAGCTCAAATACTTGATGACCAAATCAGAGAATAATCTTATTCCTGGAAGCTGATCCACAGATCAGAAGCACAGACTGTTTTGTACAGTGCTGAAAGTATTGGAACGGCAAGGCCAATTCATTTGTTTGTGTTCTACACCAAATACGTTTTAGTTTGAGATCAAAAGACAGATATGAGATGATAGTTTAGGATTTTATTTCCTGGTATTTACATCGCAATGTAATTACAACATCGAACGTAGAGCCTTTTGTATCGGACCACCCGATTTTTAGGCGAGCAAAAGCATAGGAAGCGAGAAGTCTTGAAGTCAGTTAAAGTAAATAACACTTAATATTTGGTTGCATATCCCTTGCTTGCAATAACTGCATCAAGCATGTGACTCCCTGACATCAGCAAAATGTCGGTTCCTTCTTCTGTGCTGCTTTTCCAGGCTTTTACCGCAGCCTGTTTCAGTTGTTGTCTGTTCCGGAGAGTCTCTCCTTTCAGTCCCCTCTTCAGGAGGTCAAATGCTGCTTAGTTGGGTTAAGGTCTGGTGATTTTACTTGATAAAGTCCTTTGTTGAGTAATAATATTGTAACATACGTTTTAATAATCTGACAGAAAATACAGAACATATGCACAAATTTTCTGACTCATTTTAAGAAAGCAACTAAATTAAGCTCCAAGTTTCAATGAATGAATAACATCCTGGCCAGTGTAAAGTGAATGGATTAACCTGTACAGTAATTCAACATTACGGCTCAATTTCTTAATTTTCATTGTTTGAAGCTGGACTTTCCCACGGTTTCCTCCAGTTTCTGATTTATGGTCCGCATACTGTATAATACAACTTAGGATATAGTTTTTTTTACATTGTCCCTGAAATTTCCCGAAGATGTTATTTAAGGAAAAATCAATACATTGACTGTTTTTAGACTTTGACCACTCTGCACATACAGATCAATTTCCTCAAAAGCAGTGCATACAGGAGTTTTTTTTTTTGTGACCATTGTGGCTAAAAATGATTGATTTTTTTTTTTGGTGGGGGGGGGGGCTTTGGCAAAAAACTACTTGAATTGACGAAATTGCAATTGCACAAAATAGTTTTGCACGGACTTTCACAGTGATGTTTGTTCAACACGTGGATTCGTAGAGAGCTTTGGCTGAATGTTCATTGTGATGATGTCACATGACACATGCCGTCCTGGTCTAGATCTGCAGAAAATTGCCGGTAATTTTGAAAAATTACAAGCTCCTCTGAATACTGCAGAGTTTACTTGATTTTATGTTGATTTCTGTAATCGCAATTCACAAAATCCTGGAGGGACTGTAAAAAGATTTAATAACAAAGTTTTCTAGATTTGAGTCTCCCACGTGTCATGATTTTTAATTCTGTGACTGCAACTGAGCATAGTGGATCATTCTTGAACTCTCGCTTTCGCTCTCTCTCTCTGTTTTGATACAGCAATGGGCATCTCTTTATCAGCCCCTTACGTTCCATAGGGACTCCCATCTCGATACACCTGGTGAAACATTCCTGAACAAGCTGGACCCAGACAAGGCTTTCCGTGGCAAAACCAAACCTCCTGCTCCCAAGAAGAAGCAGCCCAATCAGGCCCCATCAGGTGGAGGTCCTGCCAAAGTGCGGGGATCCAGGGCAGGCAAAGCATGAAGAGACAACCACATGGCCACTGAGGATAAAATGTTTTATTTGAACATGTTGTAGTTGCATGAACACCGAGTTCAGGTTTATGTAAAGCGAGAAGCATCAGGTTCTGTCAGTGTGATGAATGATGGAAAATATCCCATTTAGCTTCATTGCAAGCTCTCTTCCTGTGTAGATTACATTGATTAAACCTTCAAAGAAAGTATACACTCCAGCACTGTTGAATTCTCAATTCTGACGAGTCAGAAGGTGTCGAGTAATTTTCTAGAACAGCAGCTTTGGCAGCAGTTCTTGATGTCATTTAAATCACAGGTTTATACTGTATTAACTTGCAACAGCTCATTCCCAAGGATTTGTATGGTGATCGTGCCAGGTAATCTAAGCCTGCTAAACAATGGATATGCTATTTATTGAAAGAAAAACCTGTAATCATTGAGATTACTTTATAACAGTTTTCTGACATGGGAAAGTCTTCCAGATGGACGTTTTTTTTACGGTTCTCTGTAACATTTTTTTTTGTCTTGAAGAAGTAGTAAAAATGATTGTCTGGTGAGGTTATGACTTTCTATAATCAAACCAACCTTGTCACATGTGTATCTGAGCTAGCCTAATCTAACAGGATATCAGTGAGACAGAACATTACTGCGGCTTAATCTGAAGAATAATCTGAAACGTTTAAGTATAAATATTAAAAATATTTAAATATGGCCCGTCTGATTTTAAAATGGTCCTGCTAATGTTGCGGCGTGAACTTATAGACTTTTTATTCGAATGCATTTGACTATAGAATTTTCATTCCAGTTCATTCTCAAAGGTCATGGCAATTGCTTGTCTAGTGACTTTTTAAAGTTCAATGTTCAGAAGATCCAAACGTGTTCCAATCATCTCTCCACTGAAACAGACAGGAGCTGATTTTATCGCTTCTTTACTATTAGACTGGCCTCACTGAGTGAAAATAGATTTTTTTTTTTCTTTAGCTCTTCTCGCTTGTGTTCATGATTCCAGCGGTACTCGACTTGTTAACAGTTCACACACTCATCTGTGTTGTCATTTTTACACTGATCCAGCACTATGCTCTCTGATAGTCCATTGTGCTCAGGTTTTCTATCCTCATGTGTGGGATGGAACAGCTCCACACTTGCTTTATATATCCAAGCTCCAGTCACTCCACCGACTAATGGCGCCACCAAGGGCACCCACCACCAACATCTGCCTGCCCTGTGGGAAAGACAAACACAGAAATACATTCATTCCTTCCTCATCAGTAAGTGCTATATACCGGTCACGGTGGATCTGGAGGCTATCCCAAAGTATCCCAGAGGTGGAAGTACACCCTGGATGGGATGCCAGTCCATTGCAGGACACCATGCACACACCTAGGATCAATTTAGCATAACCAATCTACCTTAGCGGCATATTTTAGGGAGGAAAATTTAGACAATGTGCGAAACTCCAAACCCAAGGTCATAAACAGCGGACCATGGAGCTGTGAGGCGACAACGCTACCTGCTGCACCACTGTACCATTGCTAAAAATGTATTTAAGACAATTAAAATCAGTCATTATGTAAAGGTTTTATGGTGAACATATAGGTCCACTATAAAATTTCTTAATTTACTACAGGTGTTGCTTGTGGAACCTTGACAACACCTGAAAAAACGTGCAAAGCTAATTTACTAACAGGGTCTATGTCTTTTCAAATGAGCTAAATAACAGGTCATGTACTCTTTGAGGGTTTTATATGTGATTCTCAGAAGCGTATGTTCTCCCATCTCCGCGTGGGTTTCCTTTCAGTGCACTGGTTTCTTCCCACCTCAGAAAACTATGCTGGTAGGTAGAGTGGCTAAGCAAAATTGCCTCTACGGGTTTTGCATGATGCACTGCGATGGACAGCCCAACCAGGGTGTACTCCTTTCTTAAGGAAATAGGCTCCGGATCCACCAAGAAAAAGCAGATATTGAAGATGAGTGAATGAGGAATTAATAATTATTCTTTGATAATCAGTCACCACTCGCCCACTAACTACATGCATTTATCTGGGATCTACGTTTCTGGACAAGAAAGGCTCTGAATTCTTTACAATCCTCTTTAAAACATAATCTACTATGCCTAATATTTACCTGAATACCTCTAATCCCCAGCCTGCAATTGCTGTAAAGACTCTTGGCCCCAGGTCTCGGGTGGGATTGATGGCATAGCCACTGTTGCTGCCCATGGAAACTCCAATCAGCAATACAAGAGCCCCAACAGCAACAGGCTCTCCACCAGTGGGGGCAGGCTGGTTCCTTTTATCTGCCAGAGCCATCAGACATAGCAACAGCATGGCAGTACCAAGCACCTGAGGCAGATGGAAATATACTGGAACATTCAAACAAAAAATATAATATATATTATAAATATAAATGATAAATGAAAGAATACTGTCTGAAAATCAGAATGACATTCTATCTCACAACATGGTCATGAACCATTTTAAAAACCTTTCTCTCACGAAGTGTTTGTTATGGCTATGGCAAGAGAAGACCGGTTTTACTAGTTATGACGGAATGTCTTGCCTGGTCCAAAAATCCGGCTTGTATTGAGAGATAAGGAGCTGGATAAGTGGCAAAGATCCCCGCTGTTGCTTTGGGGCCAAACACTGTTAGGTTTCCTTCACAGAAGTGGTATATGGCATCTATAAACAATCAAATTGAAATGTTTTAGTGGCCATTAAAATGTACTTGATATCATTTTCCAAGGTGTAAAACTGAACGTGCATGTTCAATCACCATAGTACAGGGTGAAAACTGTTCCCGCAGCGATAAAGGAGCCCAGGAGTTGTGCAACTACATAGAGTGGAAGCATCTTCCAGCTCAGACGGCCGACTACGCACATGGTAAACGTCACTGCTGCGTTCATGTGAGCACCTGAGTAATAAGATCAGAACACTAACATGCTTATTCGTGATCCACTTCTTTAGAGATTTAGAAGCTATAAAAACCTTCGGTAACTGGCAATGCTACCTGCTTCTGTGAGTATATGTTAAATTTATCATAAATGCCAAGATAAGATCGTGTCATGACACTTACCAGCGTAACAAGCTCCAGGTGAACGTAAAAAGAGAGGCTGGTGCAGGAACAACAATTTATAGTTGTTCTAATGTAAGTGAAAATGTAAATTAGTAGGGTTGGAAAACTGCTGTGGTATAAGAGGAATAAAACACTTCGGGACATGCTGTTATTTGAAAATAATACACTTTGAGGTGGTAAAAGTAACCGTGCTTCATGCCAGTCGGCATCACACCACCTCATCATTGATTATTTTCCCATAACTGTACATGCCATTCCTTACTTATTTAGGTTCATGATGGGCTTACGGAGATTTTATGTAACCCTGTATACTGTAGTGTTACTGAAATATTCTATTTGGGCATGAGAAAACATGACAACCTTGCTTATATTTCTGTTTATCATGTTGCAGATTCTTTTAACCAAATGTGCAAAGGAAAGAATTCAATTCTAATAGGAAGTAAAAGTAAGTGCCTGGTATTTACGTGACAAAGCAGTCAGCGACCTGATGTGATCTTATCAATCTGATCAGACTTTCTTTTAAAAAGCATGGCAGAATAAAGAAAAACATCTAGACATACACGGACATGCACACACATGTTTCAGTAGCTTACCTGACACTTTCCCACCAGCATGCACTCCCATTGCTACGCCAAGACCAAAACCCAGATTAATGCTCAGGTAATCTCCAAAAACTCCCCCTCCTGTGACCACTTGAGCAACAGAACCTAGACCAAACACCTAAAAAAAAAAAAAAAGATTCTCAGGGTTGGGGGTAAATGTCCATATCACCAGAAGATAACAGGCATCAAAATAATTACAGTTCAAGGTTCATGTCAACAGCTAGAGACTAGAGACCAGCCACCTACTGTATTTTATATTATTTGAATATACATCATGAAAAAGACATTAACACGTGACATTAAATTAAAAGGTTTTGCAGATTATTGACAATTAACAGAAATTGAAAGAGCTGTTATACTGTGGCAGGTGGGTGTGTCTGAAGGTTTTTTGTTTTATGAGCCTGACTTATACTTTTCTCTAAACACTTTTCATAACTAAATACATCCAAGAGCCAAATATTTTCACATTAAGAGGCAATTTGTTTGAAATTCTAAACAACAACCCATATTTACTCACCACTATCCTTTGAAAATGAATCTCTAAACACATTTAAAGACATAATACTGTAAACATTTATCAATCCAGTGATCTGGCTTCGAAAAAAGACCCTCAAGAAATCAGCATACAGGCAAGCATATACACAGACGTGGAACATTTTCAAGCTTAGTACAAAGGATAAGAGAAGTTCTAGATATCAGATTTCTAAAGTAGCAACTCATTCACAGAGCTTGTACGGCAGACACTCCATGCAATCTAAGCCTAGTAATAAATAGATGGTTTGTTTTTCTTTTGTTTTTTTAAATATGTTTGTTTTCTTATTCTCTAATCGTCGATATGGTGAAGCTTTTCTAGCGTCAGCTCTTTGTAATAGTCAGTAGGTTTTCCACCAAAGAAGAGTCTTCAAGACAGTTTAGCATCCAATCATAAAGATCATACATGTAGAAAAATTATCAAGGATCATGCCAGTTCATCAACTGCGGTGACCTTCCAATCCTACACAATGTATTTAGCGATATAGCTATCCATGTGTGGTTGAGTACCTCAGTAAATTATTTTTAATATGCTGGTGTAAGCAAGCATGTAGAGGGCAGGCATGAAATCAAAAAAACATGCTGAGGTCAGTTTCAAGAATGAACTTAGCTAGCTAGCATTAACTGGCTATATTTAACTAAGATGCTAGTTAGATGCTAGGTCTGCTTTCTTTGCTAATGCCAGGTTACTAGTACTAGAATCAATTCCAGTAGCAATTCAACATGCTAATAACATTCTAGACATGGCTGTTCTAAAACAAATATCATATTCTAACAGGTTAAATGAAGTCATAAAAGTTAGTTTTCACATCAAAACATTGCCTTAATTTCACCACTTAAAAACATGAAACTTTTTTAATATGTGAATACTTTTAAAAGTAGCAACTTTTTCATTTCACTTTAGCACATTTTAGTTGGGATACTTCCTCTTTTAACATATTATCTACAGTATACTTTCATTTAAACTTCATTTCTGAGTACCTTTTCCACCCCTAGATGTTATTTTGAATGTAAGAATGAACTACATTCTTTTGACACACACAGAAACATCTGTAGAGTAAGGTGTAAATGTTTTGTCAGTAATGATATATGCGGACAGTTAGGTCCTTCGTATTTCTCTTTGCTTCTAAAAATCGGATATTGACCAAATCCATGATGTGCTTATGGCTGTATGCGAATTTGACTTTATGTCTGTGTGGAAATGTTCCTTCATTGTTGCAAATGGATTGCTTTTTAAATGTGGTTAAAATACGGGAGTTAATATCTGGATTTTGAACGAGGCGTTTTGGGCAGGTCTGGAGAAATGTTCTCTGTTAGATAAAACTTTGGGGGAGACAATGAGCTTTGTGGCTTTGCAGATCTTATACATGCACAAACAGATACAATACACACAAATAAAAAGTTAAAATACATTAAAAATCATGATATGACTCCTTTAAAATATTATATCTAAAACTCACTTACAGATGGGAGATGCAAGAATGGTTATGTGGTTTTATGAAATGTGTACTTGGCATGAATTTGAGTCATCATACCATCATGACAAACGTGCTGAGAGTTTCTGCTAGCGCCACTCGAACATGTTTCTTCCTAATCCAGCATGTGGTTCTTCTCCTGGCCTTAATCAGCTCCTCGACCTTCCCCTCCTCCAGCATGTTTATCTGCTCTTTTTTCCCCCCTATTTCTCTCATTCTCTTTTCCTTCTTAGACTCCTAATCCAACCCTTGTGTGTTCCTGTGGTAAAACGGCATTACAGACGTTGTGCATTTCCCCGAAGTGCTCACGTGGTTAGCTGTGTAGAGCGTCCCCTTTCCTCTCCCTCCCTGTCTCACACACCCCCCAAAACAGCCCTATAGCCTTCTGGATACCAGTCAGGCTGGGTATTGGCAGAGTGTTGTTTTTTTAGGAGATCTGGGGGCAGTGAGGTTATTCCCAGCCCACATGACCTTTACATGTTCAGTTCAAAAAGCTACATCATGCTGTGCCAAAAAATTGCATCATAGCTTTGAATTCATGTATAATCTATGCAGTTACAAGGTTTTTCAAACAAACATTTCAGCATTAGTCGATAATTAAGTATGACATGGAATATGGTGTAAACATTTATTTGAACAAATTTGTGTTCAAGCATTCTGTTAGTATTACTTGGAGCAGCAGTTTCTGTTTTTCACATTTAATTCAGTCTTTGTTCGTGTTGATTAGTGTTAGTTTTCCATCCATGTCATTTTCATTTTATATCTCTGTTGACTTACATTGACTTACACTCCTGCTTTGACTTTGCTTGCTAACCCTGGCTAATGTTACAGGATTAAGCACTGTAGTCTATTGTCATTAGGGGTCAGGCAAACACTACGATTAATTAAGTATCTAGTATGTATACTTCTTTTTTTCTTCTTTTGCCAAAGACAACGGTCATCCAAATCAATCAAATATCCTTGCTGTTCCTCTTTGAGTTCATAACGAGTAAGCTAGTAATGACAGAAATGAATGACAGGCTAGTACGTCCATGATTCCATCTACACTATAAATCACACTATAATTTCTACGTCCTTGTCTTGTGTATCAAGGGTTTAGTTCTTATATAATTGCACTGTTTGTGTGCTTTAGCCCCTGTCTGCAGGGCAGGAATGAGAATGATGTAAACATATGCTATGGCTTTTGAAGTTACCAGATCTCAACCCAATTGAACTATTTTGAGGGGTCGTGTTAGACAGAGCTCTCCAACACCATCACCAAAACACGAAGTAAGGGAATATCTTTTGGAGGAATGGTGTTCATCAAGTTCTGAAGACTTATAGAATCTGGGATAAGGAGCACTGAAGCTGTTCTGGAGGCTTGTTGTGGACTAACATCTGGTGGAAAAGGTGGTTTTTTTTTTTTTCCTTTAACAACTCCCACATGCACTGTAAAATTCTATAACACATTTAGTAGCTTTTGTTATTTAAATATTTCAGAATAATAAGTCATTCTTAATATATTCATACATTCTTTGAATATTGCATTTGTTTACAGTGGGGCCCAATCCATAGAATGCAATGGAAATGGATTTAAGTACTTTTTTCCGCTCCTATTTGGTCATCTGCCAATTTCCCATTAGCCAGCTTTCCCCTATCATGTGACAGCCCCTAACCATGAAGGGTGAAGGCTAATACAACTTGCTCTGATACCCATAATGCCAGATGCTATCTTTTTTTCCCCGGAAACTTCTACTCATGGTGTGTCACAGCGGAGCATAACACGCTTAGAGTATTGTGATAACACAGATCCAGGATTGCTGGTTCAATCTTGATCTTGGGTTACAGTCTGTGTGGATTTCGGCACTGGTGTTTTAATCTCAACATGAGCCTTGTTCCTATAAAGTTTTCGCCACATCATCTCAGGGAGGTTTTTTTTTCTTGCCACATACACTTCTGTGTTGTCTCTCAGAGACGTTGTAGTCATCTTTGTCCTGGAACATTCTTTCCTCAACTATATAGCCTACTGCATGTGAGACCATTGGTTCAGGAATTTCAGTGACATACTGTACAGCATCACACATGAGAATAATATTCACATCTGTTCAGCAAAAAACCAGAACTCCAGTCCACATTTTCAGGGTTCTCTTATATTTGCAGTTCCACAATCACTCTCCATAACACAATAAGTGGAAAATGAGGATTTGCATGTCAAATTACTCTAATATGCCTATTTGAACTTATTTAACCTCGGTTTCATTGCTGTCTCTTGCCATTTGGGGAATCTTTTAACAAAGGCAAGAGGTTGGGTTGTTTTTTTTGGTAAAGCATGGCTAAATTTCTTCTCAGACATTAAAAAAACAACCTAATGATCCATTTATTGAAGGTGCTCAAGTTCAATTATCATCACTGGTTATTGCATCCTGAAAAATTATGGTGTGTATTAAGGAAAGTCAAAATGTGAAAGATTTTAAATATGAAAGAAAATGTTTGAGTTACAGCTATCAAATTCGACCCTCTGTGTGTAGAAAGCACAATCTGTGGCATGCTTGTGTGTGTGTGTGTGTGTGTGTGTGTGTGTGTCCACATGTACGGATAATTACCTGGACCTCATTTTAAAATGCAAAAGAGAATCCTCTCGGGGGGCCCCTAGTGTGTGTGTGTGTGTGTGTGTGTGTGTGTGTGTGTGTGTGTGTGTGTGTGTGTATTAGGGTCCTGATTCTGCATGCGTTAAGGCGGGCTGAGTGAGGTGTGGTCATCTCAGTGTAGCTACTCCCCCTCACTCGCGGAGCCACGCTGCTGCTTGATTGTTTGGTGTTGGCCTGCTTTGCTTGCTTCAGTTTGCTTTGCTTTTACTTTGCGTTTGCTTGATTCTTTATTTTTGTTTTGTTTTGTTTTGTTCTGCTTTGTTTCGTTATTTTGTTGTTGGTTACTGTCACTAATATCAGTTTTCTTTCATTGAACTGTGTTATAACAGTCTTTATCAATTATGTTGATACCGCTAGGTGGCAGTAGTGGTTTTGGTCAGTCTTGGTAAATTTGCTACCCGTAATCAGTTTGAGTGTGGGGTCATCTGTGTTTTTGGTGACGGTAAGTTTTGTTTTTGTTTTGTTTGATTCTTTTGTTTGTCTGCTTTGAGCATATTGTAATTGACTTTGTTTGTCTTCTCCTTGTAGGAGCTGAGTGCTTCCTGAGGCTGGGGGGAGTTCTTTGCTGCACCTTAGGCTTTATCTAACTAAGGGTCATTATTATTGATTGTTTATTTGCAGTGAATTTTGTGTGTATGATTCTGATTGTTGGGGTTCTTTTACCTTTTGTATAGCTGGTGCTGTCGTACTAGCCTGCTCTTCATACAGGAAGCCTCAGTCCTCCTATAATTATTGTTAACTTCTTCTTGTGACTGTTTTATTTGACCAATGCCTGACTGTGTTGGCTTTTTTTTTTTAATTTAATTCTTGGCTAGTCTTTTTAAATAAAATTAGTTTTTTGTATGGAAACCCATGCCTCTTTCCTGTAGATTGTATTTGTGTGTCTTTGTTTGGGTCGTCTTCTCGGAGTGATGTAGTTGGTGCAAACAAGCCACTTGATGGATAGATATAATATTTATTAATTTGTCTATTTTGTGTGTCTTTTTGGATGCTTAATGACACAGTGAATTAAGCCAAAATGATTTTACTTTTTATTGAATTACTGTGTACTATCAAACATCATTTGATGCAAATAATGGACCTTTAGACACTTAATACTGACAAGCCACTATCTGTCTTCAAACCAAGACTTGAGTGCAAACACCATCAAGCCTGACATTGACAATCTTAGCTCTCTTGAATGTTGTACCATTATGATTGAAGTTAACTAATAATATTGTAACTGACAGTGTTAAAACATTGTACTTACACTGTCCAGAATTTTGATTTTGTAGCTATATACTTTTCCTATATCACTAATTTCCACAAGAGCATCTTGAACAGTAGTGTTACTTACACCTAGTGGTGGCAGTGAAGTGTAGCAGAGGATTCTCCTTGTAAATAAATGAAAGGTTCAATCATGAGAGACCAATGAAAGAAGTAAAGAGAATAGTTTATTGAACAAATATGATTTGTCTTAAAGTCTTCGACTCTAAAAGTGTGCTCACATAGAGGATATTTGCGCCTAGAATTCAATGTCTAATATTTAAAAAACGGAAGAACCCAAATGAAGCTTTTATCTGCACAAACGATTGAGACAATTTTGCGTTGGGTGGGGGCCAACTTCACGCAGGTTAGACACCACATACAGGATAACATCACCTCAGCAACATGCTGAGCCTAAACTGCCAAGCCACTACTTTCATCCCCCCACTGAATGTTGTTTTGTGTTGTAAGTGTTTGTTGCACATTTTGATGCCTTAATGACAAGGGTAGGGGGATTCCACTTCAATTTCAAGCATTTTTCTATCATATTAACACCACTTTCCTACTTTTGTTAAAACTGCAAATACAGTAGATTCAGCAAGTAAAGTAAACTATTAAGGTTCATTTCAAGTCATCTAGACTTGCTAGGCCAGTGGTTTTCAAAGTGGGAGCCCAGGGGGAGCCCAGGGGCCTCAACAATTTGGTGTGAAAAATAAATAAATGCATGATTTTTTCTTTCTCACTCTCAGACAACCACACACACACACACACACACACACACACACACACACAATCAATTCCTAACCTAAGATGTAAATAATAATTATAATAATAATAATAAGGCTACTATGTAAATTATTATGGCTTCTATAGGATACTAATTTAGATACAGTTTGATCATGAAAGGAGGATCCTTTTCGTTTCCAATCAGTGAAACACTGATACTTTAACAAACTGGTTCTCAATCAACGGAAAGAATAACCGGTTCTTCTGCTATTCGAGTCGACTCCACGAAGAGAACCAGTTCAAAGAGTCGATTCGTTCGCTAACGACCTTAATAAAACAGTTCTCGGCATTTGCACTTTGCTCTGTAATCCAGTCAGCGTTCCAAAGTGCACGTGGGATTCATAGACTCAGTAGACTACAACCCGTTTCTTCTTGCCAGATTAAACACTTGGAGGGAAGACGCACACCATCCAGGTTGCTAGATGCGTTGGGAGATCACCGACTTCATTTCACATCCTCTGTGGATGGTATGCACGCTCGTACTGGCCGCGGTGGCGCGAGCGCAGCGCAGAGGAAGGTGGGACCCGCGCGCTTGTCCCGTGCGGCTCACGGGTAAAACTGCAATCGTCACTGGAGCCAACACAGGTACCCTTCTAAACATGTGCGCATTAGTAGCAAAAGTGTTTCAATGCCTATACTAATAAAATCGTTACAGAGATACCTGTTCAAAGGGATGCATTATGCACTCAGAAATCAAATGCATGTTGTGTAGCTTTAATTAAGTTTAATCATGTACCTACCTGCCCGCCACCCCCCGGAGACATCGGAAAGGGGCTGGGCGCAAATTTTTCAAGGGATAAAAACCACACGCAGGGCATCTAGCGACTTTTTGGAGAAACCATGGCGACTTTCCAAATGTGTCCAGTACTGTCCTGCAGGCGCGAGGTGGTGCTTTCCCGCAGCGCTCACAGCTTTCTCTGCGTCTGCTCCGTTCAGTGGGGGGCTGAGAGCCGGACAGTTCAGTGTCATGTCGTCCCAGTTTGCATAATTCGTATGCGAATGTTTTTGGAACGCAAGACGAATAGAATGCAACAAGTTTTTCATGTAAATGATTACACGGTAATACAGCCTAGGTCTCTTGTTCAAAGTAGGTATAGATGTTCAGAAACCTTTTTGATTATTCATGTTCCATTCCTGTCCGTTCTATAATTTTATAAAAGTCATAAAAGTTTTTTTTTTAATCATAAAAGTTCATCCTTCCATCCATCCATCCATCCATCCATCTTCTATACTGCTTATCCTTTTCAGGGGAACCTGGAGCCTATCCCAGGAAGCATCGGGCACAAGGTGGGGTAGTTAGACTTGGAAAATTGTTCATTGTTATAAGGAATTGTGAAAACTCACAATTGTCAAGCATAAATTTGGCTTATTTTTCTTGGTTAATAAATGCTGAGACATCCCTAATGTAATATCAACGTACATGAAATGCGCATAAAGTTTTTTTCATTGTGGAAATTTCTTTTTCTGTCTTCAACCCCATCTTTTAGCTTTTCTTGTGCACCAGGTCAGAATTGTGTTAACAAAGCTCATTCATGTTTAAATACTGAGAAAATGTCTATGTTCTGTACCCTCTAGGATACAGTACATCAGTGGTCCACCGACCCTACCCAGTGCATTGTGGGATTTCATGACCACAACATCCAGATAGTACAATAGGAGGTCAAAGGTCATAATATCTGTTGTGGCCCAAATGTGAGCTGACACATTTAATGTTTATCTGGATATAAAAATGGACTCATATTGAAGCAACGCTTGTGCTGCATTTCCATTTAGTTTCAAAACCATTGCCATGGCTTATCAAGGTTTGAGATGTCATCGTGCCTTGGCAGCCAGTTGCAGATGAGTCCATTGCCATCATTTCAAGGTGAAAGATAAAGGTGGTAAATGTTGGTCAACATACTCATTTCTTGTAAGAGTGGGTTTTCTCCACTACACTCTCAGACCTGCAAATAACGTAGCAAATCTTCCAAAACAGTAGTAAAAAGCTTTGGTATAGGCAGACCATGTGCTACATATTATTGAATTCAGTGAATCAGTGTTGAAGCATGAGTGTTTTTCTAATGCCTTCTAGTGAAGAGGATTTTGGACACACTCTAAAACCTACGTACATAGTACCTTATTAAATCTAGTATAATTACTGTCAATGATCTTTCTTTATAGGTGACTGTGGTTTATCTGTAGCGTAGAAAGTTACTGCACATGACCCATGGTTCTATCGAAAGTGTAGGTGTTTACTACTACTGTGGTTCCAGTGGTACTGTGTACGGTGGTACTATTTCTTTCTTTTGCAGTAAAAATAAAAACCCCTGCTGACGTACTTAACTTGGACACTGGTGAGTTGGTTTAGGTGTGTTTGTGCCGTTTGCACTGAAATACTCTAATCAGTTGATTGTGTCTTTACAATGTTGAACTTTTCTGGTATTTATTTACACACTTCTTGTTCTTTGGTCCTTTTTCAACATTTCAACATTCAGTGCTCCACCTTGTGAGTCATACAAGCCCAACAAATGCACTGTAAAGCATTGTTTAGTAGTTTACTGACCAGATTATACTATAGAATAAAGATGTAAGAATATGATAAACATAGAAATAAATCATGTATACAAATAAATTGTATAGTAGCACTACTTGTATTGTTCTCTGCTTGCTATATTTCTTTGCTTATTTGTAAGTCGCTTTGGATAAAAGCGTCTGCCAAGTGAATAAATGTAAATGTAAATGTAAATCAAAAATAAATAAATAGAGGTTCAGGGTTGGGTTCAGAACAAAGACTTATTTATTAGATCTAATTTATTGTATACTGGAGATTATCATTTTCACGTCATGTTTACTCTCGACCCTGTTTTACTTTATCTCTCGGTTTATATCTCTCTTCCAGGGATAGGAAAATTCATTGCCTTGGACTTTGCTTGTCGTGGGGCAAGGGTGATCCTGGCGTGTAGAAGTGAGGCTCGTGGGATGGCAGCACTGAGAGAGATTCGACAGCGCAGTGGCAATCAGAACGTGCACCTGCGAATCATCGACACCTCCTCCCTCGAATCGGTCCGCAAGTTTGCTGCTCAGATCCTTGAGGAAGAGAAACAGCTTCATATACTAGTCAATAACGCTGGGGCTTCAGGTAATCGATGTACAGTACTATGTCATTTCCAATCTGGAAATCTTTATGTATTTGTATCTGTCTTAGCTCTTCAATCATTGTGTGTGTGTGTGTGTGTGTGTGTGTGTATGTGTGTGCGTAATAATACACATTTGACACAAGTGACTTGTGTGCAGGTCTACCCAAAGGAATTACTGCTGATGGACTGGAAGTGTCCTTCGCCACCAACCACATCGGACCTTTCCTACTCACCAATCTGCTTCTAGGTCAGACCTCACATCCGTCTCACCTTTGTTTCAGGACTTGACCTCTGCTAACTGAGGTTTTTTTTAGTATATTGCATTTCTCCTTACTACTATGTCAGATCTTTTGAAGAAATCGGCTCCAGCTCGCATCGTGAATGTCTCTTCATCTAATCACAAGAGAGGCAAGGTGGACTTCTCGCATTTCCATGGCGAGAATTTGACATACATGATGGACACCGTGTACAACCACACAAAGCTCCACAATGTTATCTGGACCAATGCGCTGGCACTCAAGCTACAGGGAACAGGTACAGAGCAACACTACATTCTGCAAACTTTAGCATGTTCTGAGTAAGAATGTTACTTAGATTATGTGAATCATGTATCAGATCACTTTGACTGGCTGATGGATGCACCATCAGCAACCATTTACATGAACAACTACATCCCTTTTCTCATTACCAGTAGTAGTATATTGTAAAATAAGCCTTACCCACAACAACATATCTTTGGAAGGGAAATATCTTGAATATGGGTGGATTTATGTAACATTTCTTATAATGAAATGATTATAAATCAATTATAATATTATTCCACCTATTTTTAAATTATTCCTTCTATTTCAAGCTTTAAAATTTCTTATTCTATTGGCAGATATCTTTTGCTTTCTAGATATAAAGATTTCGAAATGCGTATTAGGAAGAAAGTAATAATCATACATATATTTGGTTTATTATAATTTTATAATTGGAAATACTAGGTAAAGTGGACTATAGTCAAGATATTTTACTTGCCAGGATGTCATTTTGTGCAGTGACCTAACCAAAGAAAGTGTGTTAAGACTGTAATTAATGCTGATGGCAAAATGAATCCTTTACTAAATTAATCCTGATGGCAAAACTATGTATTACTTTCCCTCAATCTTGTACTGTATAAACACTACATGGGGCATCTGTGAGAAAGCTGGATCACATTGGTCAAATCCACAAAGACAGGACAGATAAAAACATTTTTGATGACAGTGAAGATAAAGGCACTACACTAAGCAAACTTGTTGAACCACATTCTTCAAAAACTGAAAGGTGCAGTGCAGTATTGCATTTCATGTTAACAATCAGCAAAGTGATCAGCACATGACCGTGACTAGGACCCCACATGGGTGTGTTATGAAAGATCCTGTCACACTCATCATCACGCCGTTCTCATCAGCTCGAGAGACCTAACTTACCAGGACAGTTTCCATTTACAAGGCCATGTCCTCCCTTAACAACTTCCTCTAACATGTTCATAATATATGCAACATCCTGCACAAGGGGAGGAGAATATTAAAGAGTAGATTTTTGCAAGTTGTACTGTCTATTTTCAATTTTTAAATTTTTTTATTTATTTTATTTATTTATTTTACCTTTGTTCAGTGTTATTTTCAGCTGTTAATTGCCTAGCAAGCTAACTACCTGGCTTGCTAGGTGTTTAGTGTGCTAAGTCAGGGGTTCCCAAACTTCTCCAGGGTAAGGCATTAACATTTGACCGAGGCCCCCTATTACAAAATGTCTTTAAAACACATTAAAAATACAGACTTCTGAATATATCCCCCCTTTTTTTTATTAATAATATTTACATTACATTACATTAGGAATTGATTGTGTGTGTGTGTGTGTGTGTGTGTGTGTGTGTGTGTGGTGTGTGTGTGTGTGTGTGTGTGGTTGTCTGAGACTGAGAATTTATTTTTCACACCACATTGTTGAGGCACCCAGGCGCCCCCTGGCGGCCGCCACTTTGAAAATTACTGTGCTAAGTAACTTGTTTCCTACTTAGCTAGCTTGATAACTAGCTAACAGAAACTGTTATGCACACATTGTACAGAATAGTTGTAGACCATTTGATTTCAGCAAATCAATCATATTTATAAAATAATCAATATTTTATTGCACTTGTTAACATATATAAAATGCTTTACACTGCAAAAATAAAAATAAGAAAAACATCTTGGCAAGTGAATTGATCTTGAATATAGTCAGATTTATCTAGTATTTTATCTTATAAAAACAATTATAAGATTATGAAACATATTTCTAGACATTTGTTCCTTTGGCAGATATTAAATGATCTGGTAATAGAATAAAAAAAAGTTTTATTATAATTAGTAAAATGTCTTGTGTGTTCACGCTCTAAGGTTTACCTGTAATTACGTAAACTAACCCTTAAATGAATTTAAGTCTGAAGTTTTCTTTAATTTGTTGTTCTTGTTGTTATTGAATTATGATTTTAGGTGTGACGGCAAACTCGCTACACCCAGGTGTTGTTATGACTGAAGTTATGAGACACTATAACTGGATTTTTCGATTAATCTTCAACATAGTGGGATTGTTCTTCTTCAAGGTAAAGTTTAAACTGCATCAGCACGTAACTCTCAGTCACAACACCGGATTGAGAGCTTTCCGTCTTACATTCAGAGACTTATATTCAGTCAGACGCTGTGTGTTTGTGTTCCTATCGCTTCTCTGCAGTCTGCTGAAGAAGGTGCAGTCAGCTCAATATACTGTGCGGTGGCCGAGGAGACCGAGGGGATCTCTGGAAAATATTTTGACAGTGACTGCTCTCTCGTCCTTCCGGCCCCAGAAGCTCGAGACCCAGCCATCGGATCCAAAGAATTTGAGTACTGTGAGAGACTGACAGCTAAGCTCTGAACAGTTGGCTATACATTACACCTAGTTCCATATCGATATTACACAGTATAGTATTAGAACTTAATACTTTGTAAATACACAAAAGAAATTACATTCCATTTTATATGAATTGTCTTTCCTTTCCATTTCTTGTTTAATGCCAAAGACTTGTGAACTAATTGCAAATAAATTACAACCAGAGTCTATCCTTGGAACACTGGGAGTCATGTGGTAATTCATCAGTTCACCTACTGGCATGGTTTTGAATTTGGGGAGATACTGATTAGTAATAACATGCACTTTCTGTCAAACTGTCAAAATGATTGATTGATGACTTGATGATTGATGATTGATTGGCGCATCTAATTTATGAACACCGGTAACCCTATCGATCTCTGCATATGTGGGGTTTATGTGGATGTGTGCTGCTGGCCGTTGTCTGTCTGTGTGTGTGTGTGAGATAGAGACATGCGTTTTCTGGGTTTTGTTGATCAGACTGAGTTTAGTGTGAGCCCTGCTTTTTACAGTTTTAATCCATACACAATGTATATACATTTTGTGGTATAAGTGAATATTTGTTTCTGAAATTACTTTTTTGTGGTAAGTATTGTTTCATAATTTAATAAAACATTATGTAAGATAATTTAAGAAAGTGTATCAAATGGTTAGCTATGACACGTGTATGTATTAACACGGTCGATCCATTTTGTGTGGATTAAAACTGTAAAAAGCACGTTTCACACCAAACTCTTTAACAAAACACGCCCTAAGCATTTTCTGATAAAAAAAATCATGAAACATACCAATTATCTCACACACACAGACAACGGCCAGTCACACACACACACACACACACACACACACACACACACACACACACACACACACACTTAACACAGTGTTAAATGACATACAAAATAACTCCTTTTTACAGAGGGGAGGAGGAAGAGGGGAAAATTTGGGGGGGGGGCCAAATTTTTTGTTTTTTTTTTTTTCTTTTTTTTTTTTTTATTTTATATTGTTCATAATTGACCAGTACAAATAGAAATGATAATCGGTAGATCTGATAAAAGACAAATTCATCCAAATAAAACACACAGTTTTATATATTAAAGAAAAAAAAAGAAAAAAGACATTTGGCCCCAAGTGAGCCAACTGAACAGCAGTGCACATACTGTAACGGTATTCGTGGGAAGTGTACGAGTTCAAAAGTAAGTCGGCGGACGCAGCGTAGAGACGAGGATAAGTGCAGAATTCGTAAACGTGTAACAGTGCAGCTGCTTCAAAATAACTCAACAAACAGCATTAATGTTAGGGCAACACGAAGAGTGTGGTCATAAGGCGGAAACAAAGGTCGAAGTAATGTCAGGTAATCAAAGATAATCTGAAGGCTTGGTAACGTAGATAATATGATGTTCACTAAGCGTTATACTTCGCAATGCAACTCAGTTATCTGGCAAAACCTAAGTAGCCGTATGAGTGTGTGTCTGTAATTAGTGACAAATATTTGATCAGAACTCCTATGAATATAACAGGAGAGCGTCATGCGTAGCCTGAGAGAGCACGCGTTTTATCTTGGGATTTGGAGTTCTGGCATTACCCCTGGAGCAGAGAGAGATAAGGACCCAACAATGGCAGCTTGACAGTGCTGGGTCTTGTACCCACAACATTCAGATTAGTAACCCACAGCCTTAACCGCTAACCCACCACTACACCCCATACCTCCATGTTTGGAGAAGAGATGGCACTGCACATCACCATTAAAACACTATATCAACAGTGAAGTTTGGATGTGGAAGCTTCATGGTGTGGGGCTATTTTTCATCGCATGGTACTGGCAGACTTCGTATAATTGAAGGAACGATGGACGGAGCCCTTTTCCGGGAGATTCTTGAGAAGAAACTGCTGCCATCCACCAGGATGATGAAGATGAGACGTGGGTGTACCTTCCAGCAGGACAATGATCCAAAGCATACAGCAAAGGAAACTCTCAATTGGTTTCAGAGAAAAAAATCAAGGTGTTAGAATGGCCCCAACAATCACCTGACTTAAATCCAAATGCACAAGATTTAAAGACAATATGTTTAGAAGAATGGGACAAAATCACACCTGAATACTGCAGCAGATTCATTTCTTCATACAGGAAACCTCTTGAAGCGGTCATTACAAACAAAGGCTTCTCCACTAAGTATTAAATAAATACAGTTAGTGCTCAATACTTTTTTCCTGTGTCATTCCTCTTTACAACACATTACAACTTCACTTATTGACTTTAATGTTTGGATTTCTTTATATTTGTGGTTTTCTTTGAGATAATTGCAAAGTCTGATGAAAACTTCATGTGAAAAGCCTCATTGGAAATATATTTACTGAAAAAAATGTTGATGTGTTCAATACTTATTTTCCCCAATGTATAGACGTTAAATTTATGTCCACAAAAACAATGTATTTTACACTTTAAAAATACATTTATTTTACACATTAACACTATCTTCCTCCTTCTGTACACTTTGCACCAGCAGCATGCTTCTCTTCTTTCTATGTCTATCCATGTCAATCAGAGCCAGTATTTGTTCTTGCTCAGCAACAGCAG
This sequence comes from Ameiurus melas, assembly GCA_012411365.1. Lineage (NCBI taxonomy): Eukaryota > Metazoa > Chordata > Actinopteri > Siluriformes > Ictaluridae > Ameiurus > Ameiurus melas. The sequence goes on from CM022769.1 coordinate 5,000,873, forward strand.
CGTAGCCGATCTAGTCCACCAGTCCAAACCAATTCACACTCCATCCCCATATATATTTATATAAGCAAATCCCAACATTCCAAACATGACATACATCATAATTTGGCTGAGGACATGTTATTGGAACCAGAGGCATAGACTAAAGGAACATAGAATGTGTCTGGGATCTGACTGGACTGAGCAATGTTACACTGAGGTAAAAGATGTAATAAGGAAGCTAGACAAGGGTCAGTGATCAAACCCGGAGATAAATACCTAATACATGCTAACGTAATTAATGACTGATTTCTGATTCTAATGCCCCAGTCCTTGTCGTGCTATATGGAGGGTGGAAATCTGTCTGACATGAACGGTCTTTGTCATGACTTATGACAAAGTAATGTATGTAAGAAACTGGCAGCTGGCAGCACCTCATATACAGTACACCCAGTGTACATACAGGAGCATGTGAGCTAGTCTTGTCATAATTGTGTCTATATTACACATTTCCATGTTCAGGTGTCCTTAACCTAATCAATCCAAACAATTTCACATAAGGAATCAAGAGAAAAATAAGCATATAATGTCTCACAGAATTGTGAGTAAAATCTCATAGTTCATACATATAACCTTTACATTGCATAAGACGACCCAGTCCTACCACATTTAGAGGAAAGTACAGGAAGAGGCTGCAGTAATTCATCTTGTTTTCCAGGAATCCTGCCTTGACATTAACATGCTGGTTAGGCAGAACAACTTAATGATTAATGTAACTGGGGATATTCGTTCCTGTCAATGATGCATAGACATAAGTCAAACCTTCATGTGAGTAAACACTACAGATAACATACTATATTGTACTTGTACTTAGGGATTGACCAATATTTTCATCCCCTCCTATAATCTTTTAAAATCACTAAACCAGATGTGAAGCACTTATTAAGGAGAAGTTGGTTAAAGGCTTTTATGAGATATATATAATATAATTTATAATCTTTCGTGAGTTAGGAAATATCATGCGCCTGATATTTCAACCTTAACTTGGCTTGGAGGGTTTAAAGTTAATGGACACCTTCATTGTGTTGTTCAGTAACCAGTCTTACTGCATCTTACTAAAGCCCTTCCCACATGCACATTTCCAGGTGCTCAGAATTCTTATTTAATCTAGCTGTAACAAAAATAATTGGCAGAAACGTTCGAACAGGAGAAAAGAGCAAATATCCATGAGGTAGGATTTGAATAAAGACTTACATTACTGTTCCATAACTAGAAGGAATGATTTTAATCTGACTGTAAAGACTCAGTTTAATAATTCATCTAATGCATTATTTCCTTGTATGTTTCTTTTATTTATACTTTCTTTTCTAATATTCTTCCAGGAGCCATGCTTCAACTGTTGCTACTCTTTGGTAAGTTTATGTTTTGAGAAAATATCTGATGCTGATTTGTAAAAAGGTTTTTATAGCCTTCATTAAAAAATATTTTTAAATTAATTATTTTAATGATTATGTCTAATTCTCCCCATGCCAAATGTGATATTTTACATGTACAGTGGCCTCAGAAAAAAAAAAAAATCCACATTCTGTTTGGATATCAATATTGGCACTCAAATATTAATATAAAAAAGTATTGTTACTTTGTGTTGCCTGTGTGCTTGTCATTTCTGTTGTTTATTGTACTGCTGCACCAGAAGTATGAGTGAGAGTGGTTCGGTGTTTTGCCAAAAGTTTTTTGCAAGTTTTGTCAGTTTTTCCTTTCCTTCTTCAATTGTTTGAAAGTCCAGCTGTTGATTTATCAGTGGTTGGTGAAAACTTGAGAGTTGGTGAGAGTGAGCGTCAGGTGTGTGCCGGCAAATGGTGAACAGGTGGAGGAGATTCTGCTGGCGGTGGGAGAGAGGATCGGGTGTGAGAACATCCACTTCGCCTCCCGAATGGACAAATCTGAGGTGATCTTCCTGAAAAAAGAAATACTCGTCGACATGCTGTGTAAAAGTGTAATAGTGCTAAACGATGACCTGCTGGACATTACCCCTTTCCACTCCTGCGACAAGGGTAGTGATTTCCAACGTGCCCGCCTTCGTAAAAAACGGGGCAATAGTGGAGGAGCTGCTCTGATTCTGCAAGTCTGTCGGCCCCATGTCCGATCTCCCGCTTGGTTGTAAAGACCCCGCGGTGAAACACGTCCTGTCGTTTCGGAGACAAGTGTGTATGTTTCTAAATAACCGGGAACGAACGCGGTATGTAAACTTTAAAGTCAAACACGGCAGCAACAGCTACACCGTCTACGCCATCACCTAACGCCTGAGGTGCCTTGGGTGTCGGGAGGTTGGACACAAACGGCTGAGCTGCCCATGCAGAGCAGCGCAACCGGGGAGCTCCGGGGGAGACACGGCCGGGGCGCAGCAGCAACAGCAGCAGCACGGAGACAGCCAGAAGAAGGTCACTGGAGAACAAGAACCCAGAGCAGAGGGGGGTAACGTCTCACCGAGGTCACAGCAGGAAGAGGTCAGTAAGGTACACACCACCGGGGCTATCACAGTGCCCAGTGATAGTGTTGACACCCGTCCCCACACCAGCAACAATAATGACACCCAACCCCCGCACTAGCAACGATACCGACACCCGTCCCTGCACCAGCAACAATAATGACACCCGTCCCCGCACCAGCAACGATAAGGACACCCTTATGTGTTTCTGTTTCTCTCTCTCTCTCTCTCTCTCTCTCTCTCTCTCTGTCACGAGGCGTGATGGGAAGGAAGTAGACAGGATGCAATTGCAGTGAAACGGTCAGCCAGTTCATACTTTCAGTTTAGGGCCCGATAACATTCTAGTTTTCTTATCTCTTTCTCTCTCTCTCTCTCTCTCTCTCTCTCTGTCACGAGGCGTGATGGGAAGGAAGTAGACAGGATGCAATTGCAGTGAAACGGTGACCTTTTATTTACAGTGCAGAGTGCAAAGCAACTCCTAAACTAAGCTATGCTCACTTGGCTATGGCTAATACTAATGCTAACTTGGCTATGGCTATGACTAAGGCTAGAACATGGCATGAAAACTAGGATGCACTAGAAGCATTAAACATGGCAAAACAATATGTACATAGATCGCTATATAAGTCGTTATATCGCTATATTGAACCGTGCCGCACGGCTCATGGTATATATAGACATCTCAGTCATTAGCCGGCAATCGCCAGCAGCTGCCGGCTATTCCAAAACCACGTGACCCAATGCACTATGACCCTTGACAAGGCGAGACGAAAACCTGACGTCAACCCGGCATGTGTCGACTGAGCGATGACCTCAACAGAGCAGTGAGGCTGAGCGGCGTCCTCAGCTGAACAGGGCTGCTGAGCGGCGTCCTCAGCTGAACAGGGCTGCTGAGCGGCGTCCTCAGCTGAACAGGACGAGAGGTCAGGAGCTCGAGACAGGACTTGCGTTTTGCCTGCTGAGACCTGGGTCTGACTTGGACGAAAGACATGACTTGGACGAGAGATATGGCTTGAGCTTGAGACATGGCTTGAGCTTGAGACGTGGCTTGGAGTGAGAGACGTGGCTTGGACGAGAGACGGGGCCTGGACGACCGGACCCTGAGACTTAGCTTGGATGTCAGGCCCTTGTGACTTGGCTGGAACGTCAGAGACTTGTGACATAACTTGGTCGTCGTGGACTTGGGACTGGGTCTGGACGTTGACATCATGGACTTGGGACTGGGTCTGGGCTTGGACGTTGTGGACTTGAGACTGGGTCTGGACTTGGACATCATGGATTTGGGACTGGGTCTGGACTTGGGCGTCATGGACTTGGGACTTCGATTGGACTGAGCCTTCCAGCTCCTGCATTTTGGCAGTCAGATCCTGATTCTGTCTCTCCAGCTGCTGCCGAGCAGTCTCACTCCTCTGAGCCTTGCTGCGCTCACCTGCTAGCTCGGTGCTCAGTGTTTCCACTTGTGCATTTGCCTTCTTCAATCAGTCATTAATGAGTTCAACCTTGCCCTGTTTCTCCTCAAGTTCCTCCTCCAGTTGTGAAATATGAGCTTCCAACCTCCGCTTCGCATCATTTAATGCAGATATCTTGGAGTTACAGCTGGTCACTTCATCATGCAGCTCCTTTCTCTCCTGCAGAACCTGCCTCTGACTGCAATCAGCTGCAGACAGATCCTCACATAACTGCACATTTTCAGCCTCCAGACACTTGACTTGGCATTCACTCTCTTTGGCTCTGCTCCGTGCAGCATCGCGAGCTTTAATGGCTTGGATGAGTTGAGCTTCCCACTCAGACAGGTCAAGCTCCAGCTTCTTCTCTGCTGCTACAGCCAGAGCTTTCTGTTTCCTCTCATCCTCCAGCTCTGCCCCCATTTCATGCACCTGTTCCAATTTCTTTTCCAACTCTGACATTTGTGTCTGAACGGGGTGAAGCTAGTTCTCTGCACTCTTCCTTCTCACCTTTTCCTCCTCCAGAAGCTCCCTTAGTCGTTACTCCCTTACTCCCTTATTTTGTTCGTCTTCTAGTTGACAAAGCCGTATGCTCAGAACCCATTTCTGTAGTGTCTCCTCTTGCAGCAAAACCTGTGTTGCTTGTAGTTGCGACTCCACAGATGAGCCCTCTTCAGTAGCTTTGACTTAGCTACTCTGATTGACTGTGCCTGGAGCTTGAGGAATGGCTTGGATAGGAACTTGGACCAGAGACGTGGCCTGGACTTGAACTTGGGATGTGAGTTGGACTTGGCTTGGACTTGAAACGTGAGACTTGACTTAGGCTTTGCAATTGGAGACTGGAGCTTGTCCTGGAGGCGTGACTGTGACTTGGTCTTGAGACATGGCAGGGACATGGTCCTGAGACATGGCAGGGACATGGGCCTGAGACATGGCAGGGACATGGGCCTGAGACATGGCAGGGACATGGGCCTGAGACATGGCAGGGACATGGACCTGGGACGTGGCAGGGACTTGAGCGGTGACAGTCCTTCTCACCTGCTCATAGTACACATGGAATGAGAGCTTACCATGAACTTCCAGCACTTTATCCAGGTTGTAGTTCTGCCCTGGGTCTTCGAACTCCTTGAGAAACAAGACAGAGAACGAAAGACACGAAACAAGCTGTCCTCCAGTACCCAGGGTCTCGTGGCCGCTATTCGTTGCGCCCACGTGCGACCCGGGCCAAAAACATCATGAACCGAATGAACTGGCTCTCGGTTGGCACACAGGCTGGAGAAATACCACCATTTTTGACTGTCCACCACAAAATAATCCAGAGTAGGCAGGATGCAAACGCAGTGAAATGGTGACCTTTTATTTACAATGCCGAGTGCAAAGCAACACTTGAAACGAAACTCCTGAACTAAGCTATACTCATTTGGCTATGGCTAATACTAATGCTAACTTGGCTATGACTATGACTAAGGCTAAGGCTAGAACATGGCATGAAAACTAGGGCGCACTAGAAGCGTTAACCATGGCAAAACAATATCTACATAGATCGCTATATAAATCGTTAGATCGCTATATTGAACCGCGCCGTGCAAAGCACGGCTCACGGTATATATACACGTCTCATTAGCCGGCAATCACTAGCAGCTGCCGGCGATTCCAAAACCACGTGACCCAATGCACTATGACCCTTGACGAGGCGAGACGAAAACCTGACGTCAACCCGGAAGAGGTCCGCGCATGCGCAATAGCGCGCGTTGAGCGCTGTTGTGCGGGGGAATCGTGAAACTCTCTCTCTCTCTCTCTCTCGCTCTCTCTCTCTCTCAACTATCTATCTGTCTGTCTGCCTATATGCCAGGAATATGTAATAAAACAAGTTTACACCAGGTTTTAACTAACAATGGCTTTGTTTTCATTACACAGTCTGCATTCTTTTTTAAGTTGAAGTGTGGAAAAATTGTACACTGCTTGGATGAGAAAATAATTTCTGAAATTCTCGCAGATGCTGCTAAGTTTGTACAACATTTCTTTGCCTTAGCTTCACAGACTGTTGCAACAGCAGTCTGTCCCTGCTGACGGCTTCCATTCAAACTTCCATATGAGCATGGTGCTCAATCAGTGTTAAACAAATATCAACTTTATTATCAATATCTATATCTTGAACACACACACACACACACACACACACCCAAGTGAAAAAAATAGATATCTTATGACAGAGCGTGACAGCTGACCTCAGGTATTGAGGTATATAGGTAGCATCAACCAGTATGAAATACCCAGCAATGATTACAACCTTTATTATTCAAATTACATCAAACACCATTTAATTCAGTGATATATGGATATGGAGTGTGCCCAGTGACACTAACTATATTTCTTCCCAACTGCAGATAGTGGAGAGAGCCCTCTCTGTAACTTTAGCTTTTTTGAGGATTGTTGTTTTACATTTAAATAATGCTAAATGCCTCTCACTAAGAGTGGATTACAAATAGAAAAGCAAATTGTCTTTGTTATGGCATACGCTGTTCAAAGAATGTTCACTTTTACTTGGTGTATTAAATTAGCTGTACTGTAAAATCATATCACAGCTGATTTTCCTCACTGTGATAAAGTAGCGTCAGTATCTTTTTTTTCTTGTTTTTGTACATCCAACATAATTTGATCATGTAATTTCAAAGCACTGAATAAGACCAAACCCTGCTATCTCACCGAACTCAGAAATAAAAGCAGACTGTGACATTTACCACTGCACTAATCTACCTCACAAGCTGTAGTCATGTTAATGTAATGTTAATGTAACAAGAAATGTTATATTTTTATGTAAATTATATGTGGTATGTTCTCTTAAATCTGACTGACCACAAAGAAGCTAACTGTTGTTAGCTGTCGTAACTATAGTTAGCTACTACAAACAGTATTTCAGCTATCTCTTAGCTACAATAAATCATGAGTAGCTTGCAGCTTGACAAGTTACAACTGCACAGTAACTTTCCCAACATCGGCTCACCAATGGCTATCATGAACAATTAGAACAAGCAGACCTTTTTTGTTCCCCCACTTTGATAATTATTTTTTAAAATCACCTGCAATATGGTAAATAGTCTGCAATTATATGCTGTAGTGCTTTTAACCAAAGCACTTTACACTTTGTCTCATTCACACACCAATGGTAGCAGACCTGCTTCTTTATGCAAGGCGCTAACTTGCCATAGAGAGCAACTTGGAGTTCAGCGTCTTGTCCATGGATACTTCGGTATGTGGAGACATATGTGCCAGGATTCAAACCCCCAACCCTACGATTAGTGGAAAACCCACTCATCCACCCGAGTCACAGCTCACTGACTACACACAAGCAACTCTTTATTTGTGATATTTGTAAATCAGTTACTTCAGTGGTAATATAGTTTAAGTTACATTCAACATGCAATAATGTTACTTGCAAGGCAGATTTTCCTTACCGAACTTCAAGGTGTTTTTAATGTGTACGGGACAGTTTTAAACTGGTTTAAATCCTATTTTTCTGATCGTCTCCAGTTTATTTCTATGGGTGGTTACAGGTCTGACACTAGCTCCATGCTCACTAGTGTTCCTCAGGGATCAATTTTAAGGATACATTTTTTTTCAACTATATTTTCTTTCTGACTGTATTTCTGAGATAAAAACATGGATGAATAATTATTTTCTGTGCCTGAATAGCGGTAAAACCAAACTTATGCTTGTAGGTTCCAGTCAGCAAATTCTCAAAGACCACTGCCTCTGTTTATTGATGGCTCTGTTCTAGAGATTCAAAGTAAAATGATGAACCTTGGAGCAATTTTTGATAGTAGCCTTACATTTGATTATTTTGTTCAGAGCACTGTTAAAGCATCCCTTCCCTTTGGAACTCTCTTCTTCTCAAACTTAGGGAAGCTCAGACCCTTGGTATTTTTAAAGCTCAACTTAAGACTTACTTTTTTAAACTTGCATTTGACTGTTGATATTAGAACTACTTTTATCATTATTATTACTATTTTATTATTATTATTATTATTATTATTATTATTATTATTATTTTGTTTTATTTGTTGTTTTGTTGTTGTTGTTTGTATTAATTTTTGTAATGTTTTATTTTTTCTGTGTACTACTTATTTTGTTTGCAGCATTTTGAGAAGCTCTATAATATATATTATATATAAGCTCTATATCTAAATTTGCTCTATAAAATAAAATAATAATAATAATAATTATTATTATTATTATTATTATTATTATTATTGTGTTTTTAATAGGGGTTTTCAGCCTCTGTGTCTGTCTCCCTTGTCAGTATCACTTCATTAATGAGAAGAAGACCTGGGCTGAAGCACAGAGATACTGCAGAGAGAATTATGATGATTTAGCCAGTAATAATAACACTGAAGAGGAACTGGCCCTTACTAAGTTAATAGACATCTGGAACAACAACCGAACCTGGATTGGACTGTATGATGATCTGAACAGCTGGAAATGGTCTCTGGATGATGATTCTTTCTTCAAAGAAGGAGAGAGAAGCTTTAGAAACTGGTATATACGGAAACCAAAGAACTGGAATGGAAACAGTTTGTGTGTATATTTATCGGGTTCTTCTGGAGTATGGTATGAGGCCTCTTGTTCTTGGACAGGTCCCTTCCTTTGCTTTGATGGTGAGCACAGCACTTATGTATATTTTAAAATACTTTTTTTTTTTTTTTTTTTAATATCTTTAGAAAGATATTAGTAGTATATATTGAACATAGTAAATTATTTCTTTAACAGTACAGTTTTATTCTTTTTTAAAAATAGTGTGAATGCCAGTGAAAGATATGTCCCGGTTAATCAGAACCTGAACTGGACTGAAGCTCAGAGATACTGCAGAGAGCATTACACGGACCTGACCAGTGTGAGGAACGAGACTGAGAACCAGATGATAAGATCATTATTACCCAATATGGATAATTACTATGGTCCCTTTTGGATTGGTCTGTACAGAACCAGGTCTTGGTCAGATAAAAGCAACTCTTCATTCACCAACTGGAATCCTGGACAACCAGATAATTATAGACAGAATGAATCCTGTACTGCCGTGTCATTTAATAGTGATTTATTAAATGATAGTGATAGTGATATAATAGTGAATTATTATTCTTATCTGTATTATGGGAAATGGACAGACGAAAACTGCGGTCAAGCTTTTCCATTCCTCTGTTACAGCAGTGAGTAGATTTATGTTTTGTGATTTTAAAAAACCTGTCAAATCACATGTAATTATAAACTATAGAATGTCAGTCTATAGTACTAATACACTTTCACTGGTATTGTTTACACTTATTCCATGCAAACCACCATTTGAGCATTATAACTAACATTGTTATTCTTCTTTAGCAACATTATCATCATCCTCTCATCAGTATCACTTTATTAATGAGAATAAAACCTGGACTGAAGCACAGAGATACTGCAGAGAGAATTACACTGACCTGGCTACCATTAATAACATGGAGGAAATGAACACACTCCTTAACACAGTAAATGGCAGCTACTCAGGTTTAGCCTGGATTGGACTGTATGATGATCTGAACAGCTGGAGATGGTCTCTGGATGATGATGCTTTCTACCAGGAGGGAGAGAGAGACTTCAGAGGGTGGGACCATCAACCTGATAACTACAATGGACAAGAACTGTGTGTTTATATCAGTTCTGATGGAACGTGGTTTGATGGAAACTGTGACATATATTCACCTTTTGTTTGCTATGATGGTGAGAATATATAATGAGGATATGAGGATAAACAGTATAATTTTCCATTTAGGTGTTATTGATTAAATTTATCTTTTCATTATTATTATTATTATTATTATTATTATTATTATTATTATTATTATTATTATTATTTTTGATTCTCTGTATGAGTTATGGGACACATTTATATTTTCAGGAAAAAATGGAACAGAAGATTATAGGTGGATTTCATCTTCCATGCCCTGGAGAGAAGCTCAGGATTACTGCAGAGAGCATTACACAGACCTGGCCAGTGTGAGAAACCAAACAGATAATCAAAGAATCCTCAACCTTACCGGTGGCACTGTTTCTTGGATTGGTCTATACAGAACCAGACTCTGGTCAGATAAACAGGAATCCACATATGAAAACTGGAGAAGAGACACTTATATACCTGCACAGCCAGATAATGGTGTATATACTCCATGGGAATACGGTAATCAGCACTGCACTGCTGTATCATTCAGTGACTCAGGCTACTGGAGAGATGAGAACTGCTTCGCCACATTCCCTTTTATCTGCTATAACAGTGAGTTCATCTAATTGTCCTTTACTCATTGATTATTGCAAAACATGAAGAGATTTATCCAGTCTACCCAATTAAATGTCATATAAACAAGTATTTATAAGTTTTTAATTTATTTATTTATTACATTCTCTTCAATGTTAAAAAGGATCAAACAGCTGATGATTTCATTTCATTTGAATAAACCTGTAAGAAACTTAGTCACAGCTTATTTCCACAACTGGTCTAAATTTTAATTAATCCATAGCTTTCTACAGGAATGTTCAAATTGATTTAAATTCTTAAGAATTCACAATTGACAATAAAACTGCATGAATTTATTTTTGTATATCTTGAAGATTACAAGAATGAAAACATAAAGAAATTAATTTAGTAATTATTAGACACTTCCTAAACTTGCAGTGGATTGCTCAAACTTTGATGCTTGGTCTTAAAAGCATATCCAAAATAATGAACCGCTATAACTATTTACATTACAGTTTACTCACATATTTGATTCATACATCCTACATCATATAGTTCATTCATACATCCTTACTGATCTACAAAAATTTAATTATGGTATTCTGTCCTTCAAAGAATTCTGCACAGGATCCTCATGTTCCCTCCATCAGTATCACTTTGTTAATGAGAATAAAACCTGGACCGAAGCACAGAGATACTGCCGAGAGAATTACACTGACCTGGCCACCATTAATAACATGAAGGAAATGAACACACTCCTTAGCATGGTAAATGGCATCTACTCGGGTTTAGCCTGGATTGGACTGTATGATGATCTGAACAGCTGGAGATGGTCTCTGGATGAAAATTCTTTCTACAACCACGGAGAGAGAAACTTTAGAAACTGGTATATATACAAACCAAGGAACTGGGGTGGAAACAGCATGTGTGTATGCATGTCAAATTATGATGGGGTATGGTCGGAGACCCTTTGTTCTCGGACAATTCCGTTCATTTGCTTTGATGGTGAGTAAAGCATTTATGTATAGGTTTTTTTTTTTTTTAATTGAAAGCCCAATACCTTTAGAACCAAATAAATATAGTAAACAATTTCTCTAAAAGCACAGTTTTCACAATACAATGTTAAATATTTAAAACTGTCTGTTTTAGGTAGGGTAAATGCCAGTGTAAGATATGTCTTGGTTACTCAGTACAAGGTTTAGTCTGGATTGGACTATATGATGATCTGGACAGTTGGAGATGGTCTCTTGATGATGATGCTTTCTACCAGGAGGGAGAGAGAGACTCAGAGGGTGGGACCATCAACCTGATAACTACAATGGACAAGAGCTGTGTGTTTCCATGAACAACAGAGGGGAATGGTTTGATCGGCCTTGTACTGACAGACTGTCATTTGTTTGCTATAATGGTAAGACTGATACACTAAGTCAGTAAGTGGTAACTTTCATTATTCATGCAGTGATTCTAATATGCTACTATAGCTGAAAATTACACATATATTTAACCATGATACAGCTATTGTCTGTAGGAAATTATGACTTTTGCAATCCTCTCAACCTTAGACACAAACAACACATATGTGTGGATTTATAACACAACGACTTGGAAAGAAGCTCAAAGTTTCTGTAGAGCAAATCACACAGACCTGGCCAGTGTGAGGAATGAGACTGAACTTCAGCAAATACTGACCATGGATGGAACATGGAACATCTATGGATATGGTAATGTATGGATAGGCCTGTATAGGAACCGATTATGGTCAGATCAGAGCAACTCGACTTTTACATTTTGGAGCCCAGAGATTCCAGGACATCCCCCAGAGCCTGATAATGGTATGAATTCACCTGGAAAACCTGGAAATCAACACTGCACTGCTGTGGATCATTCCGGCCGATGGACAGATGAAAACTGTTTCACCAGTTTCCCTTTCATCTGCTACACTGGTGAGTTTATCTCCTTTCTGAGTAAAAGGCAGAATAATAAACTGTAATCTACAATATAATATTAATACAATATAAAACAAGTACAATAATTAAATCTAGTGGCAGCTAAAAGAAACATGCTAATGAAAGTTGAGAGTACCTATCATTCCAGATGTTCCAGGTGTTTTCTAATCTTATCTTGTTCCCCTTTTGCTCTGACAGCATTCACTCCAGGTGAGGAAAACATAATATATGTGACTATTCTTAAACTTTGGTGTAGAGACGTACAATCTCGTTGTAGATTTTATAGTTAACTACAAGGTTAATACATTAAAAAAATCTATTTAAACGGATACTTTAATAATCAAAATGTAAGAACTTCCAAAAGTGTTCATTTAAATAGTTTTTAATATTGGAGGTTCACTGTATATATTAGTCTGTATAAAGTTGTGTATGTATAGCATACATGTGAATGTATTTACTTTATTGATTGTAATGCAAAATGTTTTTTCAGGTGTTGTGACAGGATTGCAGATGAAAGTCAAAGCTAAGGAACGTCTATTATACTCTGAGATTGAAAGAATTGTGTTGATGGAAGTGAGTAACTGTGCTTTATATAAACTTTATCTGAAACAGACAGATGCACATTCAATATGACTCAACAATAAATACTATTATTAACATTGTTTAAGACATTATATTCTCTTTCTTTTCTAGATAATGTGTAGCAATGTATAGAATTGTTTTAGGATTAATCATTAGTCTATTATAATATTAATATAATATTAATATTATAATATTATAGTCTATTAATCATAAGTCTATTATACTCTGAGATTGAAAGAATTAAGAATTGTGTTGATGGAAGTGAGTAACTGTGTTTTATAAATTGTGTTCCTTTATCTGAAAAAGACAGATGTATATTCAATATGACTCAACATTATATGCTATTATTAAAAATGGTATAAGATATTATGTTTATTTTGTAGATAATGTGTAATAATTTAGTAGAAATATCCTAGGAAATATCTGTTGTCCAACATGATGAAGCAGTATACATTTACATTTGTTAAGATGAGTCATAAGAGTTTTACTGTACTTGAAGTATTTCGTACATTTCCCACTTTTTTCAGCTTCAACGTGAATTGAGAAGACTGGGACTTTCAAGCAACTTCTCAGTGAATGTGAGAAACATCCGTAGACTCAGTCCATGATGTAGAATTACGTGTCCCTGATTTTGTGTTGATTTATCTTTTGTTGATTTATTCATTTAGCAAGCATTAATTTCAATCAGTTGGGAATGCTGTAAAGTCCTATTAAATAATAAATACAGATAAAATCTCAATATAAGTAGGAAATTTTTTTTAGGATGAAAGGTTTTTTTTTTTTTTTTTTTTTAGATTAACATTTTTGTGACAGTTCTCAAAAGCCTTGAAATGCCACCTGGCTTTGACCATAACAATAATAATAATGACTGTAATTATGCATCTACTCGGGTTTAGCCTGGATTGGACTGTATGATGATCTGAACAGCTGGAGAATTACACTGACCTGGCTACCATTGATAACATGGAGGAAATGAAAACACTCCTTAACACAGTAAATGGCAGCTACTCAGGTTTAGTCTGGATTGGACTGTATGATGATCTGGACAGTTGGAGATGGTCTCTTGATGATGATGCTTTCTACCAGGAGGGAGAGAGAGACTTCAGAGGGTGGGACCATCAACCTGATAACTACAATGGACAAGAGCTGTGTGTTTCCATGAACAACAGAGGGGAATGGTTTGATCGGCCTTGTACTGACAGACTGTCATTTGTTTGCTATAATGGTAAGACTGATACACTAAGTCAGTAAGTGGTAACTTTCATTATTCATGCAGTGATTCTAATATGCTACTATAGCTGAAAATTACTCATATATTTAACCATGTTACAGCTACAGCTATTGTCTGTAGGAAATTATGACTTTTGCAATCCTCTCAACCTTAGACACAAACAACACATATGTGTGGATTTATAACACAACGACTTGGAAAGAAGCTCAAAGTTTCTGTAGAGCAAATCACACAGACCTGGCCAGTGTGAGGAATGAGACTGAACTTCAGCAAATACTGACCATGGATGGAACATGGAACATCTATGGATATGGTAATGTATGGATAGGCCTGTATAGGAACCGATTATGGTCAGATCAGAGCAACTCGACTTTTACATTTTGGAGCCCAGAGATTCCAGGACATCCCCCAGAGCCTGATAATGGTATGAATTCACCTGGACAATATGGAAATCAACACTGCACTGCTGTGGATCATTCCGGCCGATGGACAGATGAAAACTGTTTCACCAGTTTCCCTTTCATCTGCTACACTGGTGAGTTTATCTCCTTTCTGAGTAAAAGGAAGAATAATAAACTGTAATCTACAATATAATATTAATACAATATAAAACAAGTACAAGAATTCAATCTAGTGGCAGCTAAAAGAAACATGCTAATGAAAGTTAAGAGTACCTATCATTCCAGATGTTCCAGGTGTTTTCTAATCTTATCTTGTTCCCCTTTTGCTCTGACAGCATTCACTCCAGGTGAGGAAAACATAATATATGTGACTATTCTTAAACTTTGGTGTAGAGACGTACAATCTCGTTGTAGATTTTATAGTTAACTACAAAGTTAATACATTAAAAAATCTATTTAAACGGATACTTTAATAATCAAAATGTAAGTACTTTCAAAAGTGTTCATTTAAATAGTTTTTAATATTGGAGGTTCACTGTATATATTAGTCTGTATAAAGTTGTGTATGTATAGCGTACATGTGAATGTATTTACTTTATTGATTGTAATGCAAAACTTTTTTTCAGGTGTTGTGACAGGATTGCAGATGAAAGTCAAAGCTAAGGGAAGTCTATTATACTCTGAGATTGAAAGAATTGTGTTGATGGAAGTGAGTAACTGTGTTTTATAAATTGTGTTCCTTTATCTGAAAAAGACAGATGTATATTCAATATGACTCAACATTATATGCTATTATTAACAATGGTATAAGATATTATATTATGTTTATTTTGTAGATAATGTGTAATAATTTATGTAGAAATATCCTAGGAAATATCTGTTGTCCAACATGATGAAGCAGTATACATTTACATTTGTTAAGATGAGTCATAAGAGTTTTACTGTACTTGAAGTATTTCGTACATTTCCCACTTTTTTCAGCTTCAACGTGAATTGAGAAGACTGGGACTTTCAAGCAACTTCTCAGTGAATGTGAGAAACATCCGTAGACTCAGTCCATGATGTAAAATTACGTGTCCCTGATTTTGTGTTGATTTATCTTTTGTTGATTTATTCATTTAGCAAGCATTAATTTCAATCAGTTGGGAATGCTGTAAAGTCCTATTAAATAATAAATACAGATAAAATCTCAATATAAGTAGGCAAATAAAAAACACTTTTTTAGGATGAAAGGGTTTTTTTTTTTTTTTTTTTTTTTTAGATTAACATTTTTGTGACAGTTCTCAAAAGCGTTGAAATGCCACCTGGCTTTGACCATAACAATAATAATGACTGTAATTATGCTGATTTGTTAATGAGTATGACTTTCTTAGGTGTAATACTATATTTAGTGCGTTGGAAATACATTTATACTGCTTGTAAGTGGAATTCGTAAAATGAACACTTTTATTTTGTGTAATTTGTGTAAAATTTTCATGTTATATTTTCTGATTCGCAATAAACGAATCAACTATTAACACAACAATGGATGTTAAGGGATACTTTGAGATTTTCATTTATTAATTCTTTTCAGCATTTGGATAAATATGCTAAATATCATGATTTTTGTGTTACTAAATGTTGATTAAAGACTATTCTAATAACGAAACACTGAATAAAGATATCACGTGAAAGGTTTTTGAATACAGCTTATGTGTTATGTGAAGTGATGCTATTCAAAAGGGTAAATAGGGATTGTCATGTTATGTTACAAGATTTATTTATAATTTTTTTTTGAGAATTTTGGTGTAGCATTGCAGACTCACAGCTCCATGGTCCTAAGTTTGATACTGAGTTGGGCTTCCTCCATGTTCTCCAGTTTTCTATCACCTCCCTAAAGCTTGCACGTTGGTTGCTTGACTATGCTAAATGACCCCTAGGTGTGAATTAGTGTTTGAATATGCAAGTATAGTGCTCTGTGATGGACTGGATGTATTCCCACCTCCCTGTCAATCAGTTGTGTCTATAGAATTGTTAATTTATTAGAATGAGCACATTGATAGAAACCTGTCATTTGAATAGCAACAGGAACTACTGTCAGAATGGTTATTTTAGACAATTAATCAACACCATCTGACCAATCAGATTTAAGAATTCAACAGCACTGTGATATAAATAAACGTACTGTTGAGCTTTGGAATATTTTACACTCAAGAAATATGCAGGATTATATTTCTCCCCAGTCACCCAGCAGATGGCACTAAAGTGAGCGCATTAGTGTAAGTGAAATCCTTTTCCTTTTCACATGAAATTTTCACAAGAAATCCAGAAACATAAAGAATTCACAACATTAAAGTCTATAAATAAATTTAGGTGTGATGTGCTGCTCACTCTCAGTGCAGTGTGCCATCAAGGCTCCCAACTGTGTAGCATGGTAATTTTATGTAGCTCCGGTCGGAGCACCATCTGTTGCCTTTACAACTATTAAAGAAGCTATCATGATTTTCGTATGTGCCATCATGAGTCTCATGTCATAGGATCACGATCCTTGATTTTGCATGCATTAAGGTGGGCTGAGTGAGATGTGGTCATATCGGTATAGCTTTGTTGCTGCTTGGTTGCTTTGATTCTGCTTGATTCTGCTTTGTAGCTGCTTGATTCTGCTTTGTTGCTGCTTCGTACTCCGATTTGGTTTTATTTTGTTTTTTATTTTGTTTTGTGTTGGTTACTGTCACTAAGATCAGTTTTCTTTAATTCAACTGTGTTGTAATAGTCTATCAATTATGCTGATACTGCTATGTGGCAGTAGTGGTTTGGTCAGTCTTGGTAAACTTGCTACCTGTAATCTGTTTGAGCTCGAGGTTATCTGTGTCCTTGTGACGAGTAGTTTGTTTTGTGTTCTTCTTTTTTGTCTGCTTTGAGTATATTTTTATAATTTTTATGTTTTTGTTTTCTCCTTGTAGGATCTGAGTGCTTCCTGAGGTTGTGGGGAGTTCTTTGCAGCAGCTTAGGCTTTACCTAATTAAGGGATGTTATTATTGCTGTGAATATTTGCAGTGAATTTTGTGGGTATGATTCTGATTAGTGGGGTGCTTTTCCCTTTTGTACAGCTGGTGCTGTCATATTAGCCTGACCCTCATTCAGGAAGCCTCAGTGCTCCTATGATGATTGTTAACTTCCTCTTGTGACTGTTTTATTTGACCAATGCCTGTTGGTTGCTTCTTTTTAAAATAATTCTTGGCCAGTCATTTTATGGAAACCCTTGCCTCTTGCCTGTTCTAAGTGGAACGTACTTGCGTGTCCTTATTTGGGTTATTTTCCCCGTTTTCTCAGGGTGGCGTAGTTGGTACAAAACGAAACAAATGAGCCGCATAGCTACACGTGGCATAGTTGTAGAGCGAAACGAGCCACATTGCCACACGTGGCGTAGTCGGCAGGATCACTATAGTGTATATAAACGAAACGAGCCACATTGCTACACGTGGTGTAGTTTTTATTTTCCCCGTTTTTCTCGGGTTGGTACAAAACGAAACGAACAAGCCACATTGCTACACTTACAATGGAACATAATCAATTACCGTCACCAGAGAACTGGGAGGAAACTGGGAAGGAGTCTGAAAAAGACGATATGTGTCTAAGAGTGGCAACTTGAGGGTGTTTGTGCATGTATTTGCCATTGGGAAGGGTGAATTGGCAAGAAACACAATGCATGGTAGATTGTGATATTCCTGCAGGTGGAAGTGATGTCAGGCCAGTAGCAAACATCAGTACATTCTCCAGTGACACTTCAGTCTGGTGTTCTACAAGGACAAAAAATAAATAAATGATGGAATATCGAACAAAGCTAGAAAAAAAAAATACCAAAAAATGTCTATTATTTACTTTCTTCAGCGGAACACAATATAGTATTGTTACTATGTGTTGCCAGTGCCCTGGAAATATCTGTTGTCTATCGTACTTCTGCACAACACAAATTTCGTTCATGGATAAGGAAATCTCTCTCTCTCTCTCTCTCTCTCTCACACACACACACACATCATTACGTCCCCAAACCACACCATCCGACGTTCCCTCCAGAATTTCATGAATCAACATACAGTTGGTCTTCATTTTGTTACAGTATATATTGTTTTGGTTTTTAATTTAAAAAAAGCTTCAAGTACAGTTATTTATTTCATCGCTATACGTGAAAATAGATGTCTGCTTAAAGCCGTGGGTAGCATCCAAAACTGCATACTTACCTACTTTCCTATATATGATTACCTTAATCAATAAAAAACAATCACAAAATTTTAAAACAAAATTTAAAAAAATCCAGCTAAAGTCATACTCAAAGTAAACACAAACACAATTAAGACGTGTGGAGTATTCCTATTTGAATCTTGGTACTGGCAGATACCTTATAATTGAAGGAACAAGGAGTGGAGCCCTTTACTTGGAGATTCCTGAGAAGAAACTGCTGCCATCCACCAGGATGATGAAGATGAGATGTGGGTGGACCTTCCAGCAGGACAACAATTCAAGGCATACAGCAAAGGAAACTCTCAATTGGTTTCAGAGAAAAAAAATCAAGGTGTTAGAATGGCAGCAACAATCACCTAACTTAAATCTAATTGAACAAGATTTAAAGAGAATATGTTTAGAAGAATGGAACAAAATCACACCTGAATACTGTGGCCAATTAATTTCTTCATAAAGGAAGCCTCTTGAAGCGGTCATTACAAACAAAGACTTCTCCACTAAGTATTAAATAAATACAGTTAGTATGTTCAATGCTTTTTTCCTGTGTCATTCCTCTTTATAACACATTACAACTTCACTTATGGACTTTAATGTTTGGATTTCTTTATATTAGTGGATTTCTTGAGATAATAGCAAAGTTTGGTGAAAACTTCATGTGAATAGCCTCATTGGAAATATATTTACTGAAAGAAATGTTGATGTGTTCAATACTTATTTCCCCCACTGTATAGACGTTAAATTTATGTCCACAAAAACAATGTGTTTTACACATTTAAAATATACATTTAAAAACACATTTATACTCTCTTCCTCCTTCTATACACTTTGCACCAGCAGCATGCTTGTCTTCTTTCTATGTCTATCCATGTCAATCAGAGCCAGTATTTGTTCTCGCTCATTCACACTCCATCCCCATATATATTTATATAAGCAAATCCCAACATTCCAAACATGACATACATCATAATTTGGCTGGTGGCTGATAACATGTTATTGGAACCAGAGGCATGGACTAAAGGAACATATAATGTGTCTGGGATCTGACTGGACTGAGCAATGTTACACTGAGGTAAAAGATGTAATAAAGAAGCTAGACAAAGTTCAGTGATCAAACCGGAGATAAATACCTAATACATGCTAACGTAATTAATGACTGATTTCTGATTCTAATGCCCCAGTCCTTGTTGTGCTATATGGAGGGTGGAAATCTGTCTGACATGAACGGTCTTTGCCATGACTTATGACAAAGTAATGTATGTAAGAAGCTGGCAGCTGGCAGCACCTCATATACAGTACACCCTGTGTACATACAGATGCATGTGAACTAGTCTTGTCATAATTGTGTCTATATTACACATTTCCAAGTTTAGGTGTCCTTAACCTAATCACTCCAAACAATTTCACATAAGGAATCAAGAGAAAAATAAGAAAAGCATATAGAATTACAGAATTGTGAGTAAAATCGCATAGTTATTATATATAACCATTACATCGCATAAGGAGACCCAGTCCTACCACATATAGAGGAAAGTACAGGAAGAGGCTGCTATAATTAATCTTGTTTTCTAGGATTCCTGCCTTGACATTAAAATACTGGTTAGACAGAACAATTAGTGATTAATGTAACTGGGGTATTCATTCCTGTCAGAGCTGTATAGACATAAGTCAAACCTTTATGTGAGTAAACACTACAGATAACATACTATACTGTACTTGTACTTAGGGATTGACCAATATTTTCATCCCCTCCTATAATCTTTTAGAATCACTAAATCAGATGTGAAGCTTATTAAGGAGAAGTTGATTAAAGACGTCTCTTATGAGTTAGGTAATAATGTACACGCACTGTCCTGAGACTGTCAGATACAGTATACTATCATGTGTCAGATATTTTCAACCTTAATTTGGCTTGAGGGTTTAAAAGTTGATTGACATCTTCATTGTGATGTTCAGTAACCAGTCTTACTGCATCTTACTAAAGCCCTTCCCACATGCTGTTAATACTCAGAATTCTTATTTAATCTAGCTGGAACAAAAATCATTGTCAGAACCGTACGAACAGGAGACGAGAGCAAAGGTCTCGCTCTCTCTCTCTCTCTCTCTCTCTCTCTCTCTCTCGCCCTCTCTCACTCTCTCGCTCTTGCTCTCTCTCATTTATTGATATTGGTTGAGTACATACAATATTGCCAAAGCATCAGTATGGATAAGAAAGGAGAATTTAAAACAATAATAACAATAATAATAACAGAATAAAATGAAAAAGAAAATGAAAATAGGTATAATATTAAAAATAGAATAAAAAAAGCAATAATTATTTAAAAAATAATGTATATAAAAAAATAAAAATTTTAAAATTAAAAATAAAATGACAAAATGTAAGGTAGCAGTGTAGGAAAAAAGTTACAATACAGTAATTATGTACATTAATGACATAAAAATAAATAAATACAATAAGGTAAATTAGAAATAAGTAAATAAGCAGTATGTTGAGTGTGTATGATTGTCCAGTGAAATGTGATCAGAGCAGTAGTTGGTTTCTGAGCATGTGCAGCTCTGAGATGAATTTTGCTGTAGCAGGTCCGTGACTCCGCCCCCAGAAGCACCTGCATTTGGTTTGTTTTTGAAAGGTTGGACAACTGTGGTAAGAGCTTAGAGAATTTTTCAAAGAATTTTTCTCTTGTGTTAAGAAATATATTACAGTGAAGGAGAAAGTGTGCCTCTGTCTCAACCTCACCAGTCTTACAGTGACAGCGCACTTTTTCTTCCTTTGGAAGCCACGTTTGCTTGTGTCTGCTTTTCGTGATCACTGAGACTATTTTGTAAATATCTGTCTGTGTTTTGTATCTCTGACACTGACGAGGTATTCAGCAAGCTCATACTTTCAGTTTACGGCCCGATACCATTCAAGTTTTCTAATCTCTCTCTCTCTCTCAAACTATCTATCTGTCTGCCTATATGCCAGGAATATGTAATATAACAGGTTTACAACAGGTTTTAACTAACGATGACTTTGTTTTCATTGTATAGTCTGCATTTTTTTAAGTTGAAGTGTGGAAAAAGTGTACACTGCTTGGAGGAGAAAATAATTTCTGAAATTCTCGCAGATGCTGCTAGCTTTTTGTACAACATTTCTTTACCTGAGCTTCACAGACTCTTGCAACAGCATTCTGTCCCTGCTGATGGCTTCCATTCAAACTTCCATATGAGCAAAGTATCTATCTATCTATCTATCTATCTATCTATCTATCTATCTATCTATCTATCTATCTATCTATCTATCTATCTATCTATCTATCTATCTATCTATCTATCTATCTATCTATCTATCTATCTATCTACTTTCCTCACTGTGATAAAGTAGCATCAGTATCTTTTTGTTCTTCTTATTTTTGTACATCCAACATAGTTTGGTCATGTAATTTCAAAACCCTGAATAAGACCCAACCCTGCTATCTCACCGAACTCAGAAATAAAAGCAGACTGTGACATTTACCACTGCACTAATCTACCTCACAAGCTGTAGTCATGTTAATTTAATATGAAAAATGTAATATTTTTATGTAAATTATATGTAGTATGTTCTCTTAAATCTGACTGACCACAAAGAAGCCAACTGTTGTTAGCTGTCGTAACTATAGTTAGCTACTACAAACAGTATTTCAGCTATCTCTTAGCTACAATAAATCATGAGTAGCTTGTAGATTGACAAGTTACAACTGCACAGTAACTTTCCCAACACGGCTCACCAATGGCTATCATCAACAATTAGAACAAGCAGACCTTTTTTCTTTTCCGCACTTTGATAATTATTTTTTTAAATCACCTTCAATATGGTAAATAGTTTGCACTTATATAGTGCTTTTAATCAAAGCGCTTTACACTGTGTCTCATTCACTCACCAATGGTATTAGAGCTGCCATGCAAGACGCTAACTTGCCATAGGGAGCAAATTTAGGTTCCGCGTCTTGTCCAAGGACACTTCGGTATGTGGAATTATGTGTGTCAGGAATCAAACCCCCAACTCTACGATTAGTGGAAAACCCACTCATCCATCCGAGTCACAGCCCACTGAGTACACACAAGCAAAATTTTATTTGTGTTATTTCCTTACCTAACTTCAAGGTGTATTTAATGTGTAGGGGACAGTTTTAAACTGGTTTAAATCCTATTTTTCTAATCGTCCCCAGTTTATTTCTATGGGTGGTTACAGGTCTGACACTAGCTCTGTGCTCACTGGTGTTCTTCAGGGATCAATTTTAGGCCCTTTACTTAAAATTTTTTTTTTTATCTCTACTTGGGCATCTTCTGCAATCGCTCAGCCTCCATTAGCACTTTCATGCTGATGATACCCAAATCTACATTCACTCGAAATCTGGTGAAAACCTTGATCTTTGTTTTCTTTCTGACTGTATTTCTGAGATAAAAACATGGATGAATAATTATTTTCTGTGCCTGAATAGCGGTAAAACCAACAAGTTATGCTTATAGGTTCCCGTCAGCAAATTCTCAAAGGCCACTGTCTCTGTTTATTGATGGCTCTGTTCTAGAGACTCAAAGTAAAATGATGAACCTTGGAGCAATTTTTGATAGTAGCCTTACATTTGATTATTTTGTTCAGAGCACTGTTAAAGCATCCCTTCCCTTTGGAACTCTCTTCTTCTCAAACTTAGGAGAAGCTCAGACCCTTGGTATTTTTAAAGCTCAACTTAAGACTATTTTTAAACTTGCATTTGAGTGTTGATATTAGAACTACTTTTATTATTATTATTCCATCCATCCATCTTCAACTGCTTATTCCTTGCTCAGGGTCACGGGGAACCTGGAGCCTATCCCAGGAAGCGTCGGGCACAAGGCGGGGTACACCCTGGACAGGGTGCCAGTCCATCGCAGGGCATAATCACACACCCATTCATACACTATGGACAATTTAGACGTGCCAATCAACCTACCATGCATGTCTTTGGACTGGGGGAGTACCCGGAGGAAACCCCCGCAGCACGGGGAGAACATGCTAACTCCGCACACACATGGCCCCGGCGGGAATCAAACCCCGGACCCTGGAGTTGTGAGGCGAACGTGCTAACTAAGCCACTGTGCGCCCATTATTATTATTATTATTATTATTATTGTTGTTGTTGTTGTTGTTGTTGTTGTTGTTGTTTGTATAATTTTTTATAATGTTTTATTTTTGTGTACTACTTATTTTGTTTACAGTACTTTGAAAAGCTCTATATTATATATATATATATATATATATAAGCTCTATATCTAAATTCGCTCTATAAAATAAAATAATAATAATAATAGTAATAATAATAATTGTTATTATTATTATTATTATTATTATTGTTGTTGTTGTTATTATTATTATTATTATTATTATTATTATTATTATTATTATTGTTGTTGTTGTTGTTGTTGTTGTTGTTGTGTTTTTAATAGGGGTTTTCAGCCTCAGTGTCTGTCTCCCTCGTCAGTATCACTTCATTAATGAGAAGAAGACCTGGGCTGAAGCACAGAGATACTGCAGAGAGAATTATGATGATTTAGCCAGTATTAATAACACTAAACAGGAACTGGCCCTTACTAACATAATAGACGTCTGGAACAAGATCCGAACCTGGATTGGACTGTATGATGATCTGAACAGCTGGAAATGGTCTCTGGATGATGATTCTTTCTTCAAGGAAGGAGAGAGAAGCTTTAGAAACTGGTATATAAACAAACCAAGGAACTGGGGTGGAAACAGTTTGTGTGTATATTTATCGGGTTCTTCTGGAGTATGGTATGAGGATTCTCGTTCTTTGGCACATCCCTTCCTTTGCTTTGATAGTGAGCACAGCACTTATGTATATTATAAAAGAAAAATGCTCAAAAACTATCTTTAGAAACAAATGAACATATGAACAAATGAACATTTTTTAAATAGTTTTTTTTTAACAGTTTTTAAAGTTGTACATATTTTAACTGTGTTTTAGGTAGTGTGAATGCCATTGAAAGATATGTCCTTGTTAATCAGACCTGAACTGGACTGAAGCTCAGAGCTACTGCAGAGAGCATTACACAGACCTGACCAGTGTGAATGTGTTTTTTTTTCTTTTAAATTAAGAATTTAGATGTGACACTCTGATGCAGGGGTACCATTGCAGTTTGAGACTGACCTCAGGGTATCAGTGATGTTAAAGTGTCTGAAGTGATGGTCACCTT
This sequence comes from Ameiurus melas, assembly GCA_012411365.1. Taxonomy (NCBI): domain Eukaryota; kingdom Metazoa; phylum Chordata; class Actinopteri; order Siluriformes; family Ictaluridae; genus Ameiurus; species Ameiurus melas. The sequence goes on from CM022769.1 coordinate 5,025,629, forward strand.
AAACTTACATTTAAACTGCTGAACCATATAACAGTTAAAGGTGAAAATTAAACTTAATAATTAAAAAATTAAACTTTATAATAGAACTTTTTATTTATTTTGTAATGGTTAATTGCTATTAGATTAGGACCTTGTAGCTGTATTAAAAGTTTATTCATAATGTTGAACAGTCCTGGCCCATCTTGAAGCAAGTTGTTGCAAGTTCAAGTTGTGTTTTTATATTCTAGAAAAAATATAACTGGTGTATTATGGGGCATTTCTGCTTCATCAAGAATGTTTTGCAGCACGTCTTTTCTCTCAAGGCAGACCAGACGCCTTCTCAGTAAGTTTAATTTTATATGACAGTAAGGATGTGATTGTATACAGTGATTAGGTTTCCATTATGTGGAGAGTCCACCATACAAGTCTGTGAATGTTTCATTGTTATTCAGAATGAAATTCTGAATGAAAGGCTGAAGTGCAGCAGTAGAAACTCAAAATTTTACCCTTTAGGAAAATAACAAATTAGACCATAACTATTGAAGATTTAAAAAAAATCAGTCCCTGAACGTAACCGCTATATTTCATACTTTAGTCCCCATACCACACAATAAATTACAAAGACATGTGATTAAACCAAATTGTCATTAGATTTAAATTAAATTGTATCTGTAAAAAATGAATGTTCAAGCGATCAAGATAAAACTGATGAGAACATATTCTTTTTATAAGTGAATCCCAACTTCCCAAGCATGACACACATCACACTGTACTGTGGGAACTAGAGGCATGGAATAAAGGAATGTAGAATGTATTCAAAAAAGAAAAAAAGACACTTTACCAGCGGTGTCTGATTGGACTGAACAATGTTACACTGAGGTTAAAGTTTTGCATAAAACAGCATATTAGTGATCCAACCTGGAGATAAATTCCTACATGCTAACATGTATAGTGGCTGACTCTAATTCCATTAAAGCAGAAAAAAACTCACTGTCCATGTGACAAAAAATACACAAGGTCCCAATTCTATTCATGCTGTATGGCAGGTGGAAATCTGTCTGGCTTGAACAGTCTGTGCCATGACTTATGGAAAAATATATAAGAAGCTGGCAGGATCTCATAGACAGTACACCCTGTCCCTGGCTGTGATATTTGCTGTTTGTACAGCTCAGTTGTCCCTAACCCAATCACACCAAGCTATTTCACATAATGAATTGAAAGAAGCATAGAAAATTAGTAAGTGTGAGTAAAATGTATGTTTAATTAATAAATAATGTCATAGCTATTACATATAGCCTTTAAACATCATAAGGCTAACCAGTTCTACCACATTTAGAGGAAAGTACTGGAAGTGTCACGATTTCCCCTCGGGGCACATTGTTTGGCACAAAGTATTGAGCGTTATCACCGTGCCAAGTCCTTGTTCGACCTAATGCTTGTTTTTGACCCTGTTTTCTTTCACATTTTTGATTTTTCTGCCTGTCTCTACTCTAATAAAGCTTGTATTTGCATTTGCATCCGTCTCACCCACCGTTGTGTGACAGAATACTTCGCCGTATCATGGATGCAGCAGAAGGTTGGAGAAGGAGAGGAAATTCTCCCTAATTCAATCCAACCAGGAGCGGGTCGACATGATGTACTCAATCACAGGGTATGTCAAAGAGGTGACTTCCAACCAGGCTGGAACCATATCCCACCCTCCCTCCCTTCCCCACAGCCTGCCGAGTCGACGGAGAACATCGTTCAACCTCCCTGCTCGCCTGAGGATGCCATTCAGCATCCCTGTTCAGCTGAGGATGCCGCTCAGTCTCCCTCTTCAGCTAAAGACAGCTAAAGATATTGCTCCGCCTCCTGGTGCGGCCAAGAGCTCCACTTTTCTTCCTTGCTCTGCTTCCTGGTGCGGCCAAGAGCTCTGCTTTTCTTCTCTGCTCTGCATCATAGACGTCACTATCCCAGGCTCCACTTCAGATATCGCACCGCCTTCCTACAATGAGGATATTACGTCCTCCTTTGGCCTTTTGTCCTCCTGTTCATGCGTTTTACTCTTATGCATTGAAGAGACCGCCCTACAACGTAACAAAGTTTAATTGACACCTTCATTGTGATGCTCAGTAACCAGTCTTACTGCATCTTTCTAAAGCCCTTCCCACATGCTGTCAACACCAATGCTCAGAATTCTTATTTAATCTAGCTGGAAGAAAAATAATTGGCAGAAACGTACGAACAGGAGACGAGAACAAAGATCCATGAGGTAAGATTTGAATAAAGATTTACATTACTGTTCCATCACCAGAAGGAATGATTTTAGCAATCTGGCTGTATAGACTCAGTTTCATAATTCATCTAATGAATGATTTCTTTGTATGTTTCTATTAGTTATACTTTCTTTTCTAATATTCTTCCAGGAGCCATGCTTCAACTGTTGCTACTCTTTGGTAAGTTTATGTTTTGTGTTATTTTATATAAAAGAAAAAATATATATTTATATATTTTCTATGCTTATATATGAAGACTGTCTTTAATGTAGGATTATATATTTTCTATATTAAGACTCCAAATCAGATTAAATTTTATAATAATAATAATAATAATAATAATAATAATAATAATATTAAGATAGATGTCTGTGTCCTTGTAATTCCTGTTGTTTATTGTTTTAAGAATTTTGTTCACGGATAAGGAAAGCTCTCTCTCTCTCTCTCTCTCTCTCTCTCTCTCTCTACTTAATTGTCATGATCATTTACATACAATATTGCCAAAGCAAGGAGAATTTACAACAATAATAACCATAATAATAATAATGGAATAATAGTAGAAAATTTAAATGAAAATAGGTATAATAATAATAATAAAAATAGATTAAAAATAGCAATAATTACAAAAATAACTAAAAAAGAAAAATGAAAATAAAGTGAGAAAATGGAAGGTAGCAGGTAAATTAGAAATAAGTAAATAAGCAGTATGTTGAGTGTGTATGATTGTCCAGTGAAATGTGATCAGAGTAGTAGTTGGTTTCTGAGCATGTGCAGCTCTGAGATGAATTTTGCTGCAGCAGGTGTGTAACTCCGCCCCCAGAAGCACCTGCATTTGGTTTGTTTCTGAAAGGTTGGAAAACTGTGGTAAGAGCTTAGAGAATTTTTCAAAGTATTTTTCTCTTGTGTTAAGAAAGATATTACAGTGAAGGAGAAAGTGTGCCTCTGTCTCAACCTCACCAGTCTTACAGTGACAGCACACTCTTTCTTCCTTTGGAAGCCACGTTTGCTTGTGTCTGCTTTTCGTGATCACTGAGACTGTATTTTGTAAATATCTGTCTGTGTTTTGTATCTCTGACACTGACGAGGTATTCAGCAAGCTCATACCTTCAGTTTAGGGCCCGATACCATTCTAGTTTTCTAATCTCTCTCTCTCTCTCTCTCTCTCTCTCTCAAACTATCTATCTGTCTGCCTAAATGCCAGGAATATGTAATATAACAAGTTTACAACAGGTTTTAACTAACAATGACATTGTTTTCATTACACAGTCTGCATTCTTTTTTAAGTTGAAGTATGGGAAAAGTGTACACTGTTTGGAGGAGAAAATAATGTCTAAATTTCTCGCTGCTAACAGTTTGTACAGCATTTCTTTCCTCCTGCTGACAGCTTCCATTCAAACTTCCATATGAGCATGGTGCTCGATCAGTGTTAAACAAATGACAACTTTATTATCAATATACATATCTTGAACACACACACCACACACACACACACACGTAAAAAATAAATAAATAAATAAATAGATATCTTATGACAGAGCATGACAGCTGACCTCAAGTATTGAGCCAAATAGCTCGCATCAACCAGTATGAAATACCAAGCAATGATTACAAACTTTATTATTCATATTGCATCAAACACCATTTAATTCAGTGGATATATGGATATGGAGTGTGCCCAGTGACACTAACTAGCTACCTAGTTACTTCCCAAAACAAACTGAACAGATAGATTTGGAGAGAGCCCTCTTATTGCTTTTTTGAGGTTTGTTGTTTTACATTTAAACAATGCTAACTGTCTAATACCTCACAAGCTGTAGTTAGCTCATGTTAATTTAATACGAGAAATTTTATATTTTTATGCAAATTATATGTAGTATGCTCTCTTAAATCAGACAGACCACACAGATTCTAACCAATGGCTATCATGAACAATTAGCACAAGCAGACCTTTTTTGTTCCCCCACTTTTCAGAATGATTTTTTTAATCACCTACAAAACACACACTGACTACACACAAGCAATTTTGATTGCAAATGAGGACTCTTTATTTGTGATATTAGTAAATCAGGGCCTCAGTGGTAATATATTTCAAGTTACATTCAACATGCAATAATGTTATTGTGTTTTTAATAGGGTTTTTCAGCCTCGGTGTCTGTCTCCCTCGTCAGTATCACTTCATTAATGAGAAGAAGACCTGGGCTGAAGCACAGAGATACTGTAGAGAGAATTATGATGATTTAGCCAGTATTAATAACACTGAAGAGGAATTGGCCCTTAGTAACACAATAGACATCTGGAACAAGAACCGAACCTGGATTGGACTGTATGATGATCTGAACAGCTGGAAATGGTCTCTGGATGATGATTCTTTCTTCAAGGAAGGAGAGAGAAGCTTTAGAAACTGGTATATAAACAAACCAAGGAACTGGGGTGGAAACAGTTTGTGTGTATATTTATCGGGTTCTTCTGGAGTATGGTATGAGGCCTCTTGTTCTTGGACACGTCCCTTCCTTTGCTTTGATGGTGAGCACAGCACTTATGTATATTTTAAAAGAAAAATGCTTCAAAAAATATCTTTAGAAACAAATGAACATAGTAAACTATTTCTCTAAAATTAAAAGTTTACTCTTTTTTTAAAAATAGTTTTTTATACAGTTTTTAAAGTTGTACGTATTGAAACTGTGTTTTAGGTAGTGTGAATGCCAGTGAAAGATATGTCCTGGTTAATCAGTACCTGAACTGGACTGAAGCTCAGAGATACTGCAGAGAGAATTACACAGACCTGACCAGTGTGAGGAACGAGACTGAGAACCAGATGATAAGATCATTATTAACTGATATTAATAATTACTATTATGGTTTTTGGATTGGTCTGTACAGAACCAGGTCTTGGTCAGATAAAAGCAACTCTTCATTCACCAACTGGAATCCTGGACAACCAGATAATTATGCACAGAATGAATCCTGTACTGCCGTGTCATTTAATAGTGATAATTATTATTATTATAATTTACTCTTATCAATATTATGGGAAATGGACAGATGAAAACTGCAGTCAAGCTTTTCCGTTCCTCTGTTACAGCAGTGAGTAGATTTCTATTTTTTGATTTAAAAAAACCTGTTAATTCATATTTAGTTATGAACTGTACAATGTCAGTCTATAGTACCAATACATTTTCATAAGTATTGTTTACACTTATTCAATGCAAACCACCATTTTTTTGCATTATAACTAACATTGTTATTCTTCTTTAGCAACATTATCATCATCCTCTCATCAGTATCACTTTATTAATGAAAATAAGACCTGGACTGAAGCACAGAGATACTGCAGAGAGAATTACACTGACCTGGCTACCATTGATAACATGGAGGAAATGAACACACTCCTTAACACAGTAAATGGCAGCTACTCAGGTTTAGCCTGGATTGGACTGTATGATGATCTGGACAGCTGGAGATGGTCTCTGGATGATGATGCTTTCTACCAGGAGGGAGAGAGAGACTTCAGAGGATGGGATCATCAACCTGATAACTACAATGGACAAGAGCTGTGTGTTTATATCAGTTCTGATGGAACATGGTTTGATGGAAACTGTGACAGATATTCACCTTTTGTTTGTTATGATGGTGAGAATATATAATGAGGATATGAGGATAAACAGAATGATTTTCCGTTTAGGTGTTATTGATTAAATTTATCTTTTCATTATTATTATTAGTAGTAGTAGTCGACTTAAAAGAGGCCAGGGTGTCGCTGGAGGACACCCACGACAGAGACATATGGAGAAAATTTAGGGGAAAGCCGAAATGAAAAGAGAGAGAGAGAGAGATTAGTAGAAGTAGTAGTAGTAGTAGTGGTGTTGTTATTATTATTATTATTATTATTATTATTATTATTTTCATCATAAACTTTGATTCTCTGTATGTGTTATGTGACAAATTTATCTTTTCAGGAAAAAATGGAACAGAAGATTATAGGTGGATTTTGTCTTACATGCCCTGGAGAGAAGCTCAGGATTACTGCAGAGAGCATTACACAGACCTGGCCAGTGTGAGAAACCAAACAGATAATCAAAGAATCCTCAACCTCACCGGTGGCACTGTTTCTTGGATTGGTCTATACAGAACCAGACTCTGGTCAGATAAACAGGAATCCACATACGAAAACTGGAGAAGAGACACTTATATACCTGCACAGCCAGACAATGGTGTATATATTCCATGGGAACACGGTAATCAGCACTGCACTGCTGTATTATTCAGTGACTCAGGCTACTGGACAGATGAGAACTGCTTCGCCACATTCCCTTTTATCTGCTATAACAGTGAGTTCATCTAATTGTCCTTTACTCATTGATTATTGCAAAACAGGAAGAGATTTGTCCAGTCTACCCAATTAAATATCATATAAATAAGTATTTATAAGTTTTTTTGTATTTTATTTATTTATGTATTTATGTGTTACATTTTCTTTAATGCTAAAAAAGGATCAAACAGCTGAGGATTTCATTTCATTTGAATAAACCTGTAAGAAACTTAGTGACAGCTTATTTCCTCACCTGGTCTCAATTTGAATTAATCCATAGCTTTCCACAGGAATGTTCCAATTGAGTTAAATTCGTAAGAATTCACAATTGACAATAAAACTGCATGAATTTACTTTGTATATCTTGAAGATTAAAAGAATGAAATTGCACAGAATTGCTCAATTGATGCTTGGTCTTAAAAGCATATCCAAAATAATGAACCGTTACGGCTACTTACATTACAGTTTATTCACATATTTGATTCATACATCCTACATCATATAGTGCATTCACACATCCTTACTGATCTACAAAAAATTTAATTATGGTATTCTGTCCTTCAAAGAATTCTGCACAGGATCCTCATGTTCCCTCCATCATTATCACTTTGTTAATGAGAATAAAACCTGGACTGATGCACAGAGATACTGCCGAGAGAATTACACTGACCTGGCCACCATTAATAACATGGAGGAAATGAACACACTCCTTAACACAGTAAATGGCAGCTACTCAGGTTTAGCCTGGATTGGACTGTATGATGATCTGAACAGCTGGAGATGGTCTCTGGATGAAAATTCTTTCTACAAGGACGGAGAGAGAAACTTTAGAAACTGGTATATATACAAACCATGGAACTGGGGTGGAAATAGCATGTGTGTATACATGTCAAATTATGATGGGGCATGGTCAGAGGCCCCTTGTTCTTGGACAATTCCGTTCATTTGCTTTGATGGTGAGAAAAGCATTTATGTATATGACAATTTTTTTTAAAAGCCCAATTTTCACAATAAAATGTTAAATATTTAAAACTGTCTGTTTTAGGTAGGGTAAATGCCAGTGAAAGATATGTTCTGGTTACTCAGTTCATGAACTGGACTGATGCGCAGAGCTACTGCAGAGAGCATTACACAGACCTGCTCAGTGTGAGGAACGAGACTGAGAACCAGAGGATCAGATCAATATTATCAAAAATAAATTATTCTTATAATTATTATGATTATTATTATTATTATTATTATTATGATTATTATTATTATTATGCTCCTCTATGGATTGGCCTGTACAGAACCAGGTCTTGGTCAGATAAAAGCAATTCTTCATTCAACAACTGGAAACCTGGACAACCAGATAATTATGCACGGAATGAATCCTGTACTGCCGTGTCATTTAATGATTCTGGGAAATGGACAGATGAAAACTGCAGTCGAGCTTTTCCGTTCCTCTGTTACAGCAGTGAGTAGATTTCTGTTTTGTCATAAATAAGACTGAAACAGTATGTTTAAATATGAACTGTACAGTGTCTGTTGATGGTAGCAATAGTGCCGATAGTGTTGATAGTGCTAAAATACTCTCATTACTGTTACTTACACATAATGGGCCTCATTTATCAATCTGAATATGAACAGATGTATTTGTAAAATGTTAATACAAGCATTTAAGCAAGACATTTGGTAGTGAGTAGATTTCTGTGTTTTTTTCAAACTGACAGCACATTTCTACATCAATACAGTGTCTATGCATAACACTAATATACACTACATTCCTTAATATCACTTATTGTCCCCTCCGAAAGTATGGGAATGGCAAGGTTAATTATTTTTTGTTTTTGCTATACGCTGAATACATTTGGATTTGGTTAAACAGCTAGGCACCTTTTGCTTGAACACAGCCATTTTTCAAGTGATCAATAATATTGGAACACGTGAGTGACAGGTGCTACGTGTTGCCCAGGTGTGCCCTGTTAGAGTGATTTGTTTAAACAATTAATAGCTCTGATGTTTTCTTTTTGAGCCCTGGATTTTGACTATGGAGAGTGCATATGTTGTTAAAAATGATAATCCAGTATGAAGACCAGAGAGATGTATATGGGAGAAAAGCAACCATTTTGAAGCTGAGAAGAGAGGGAAATCAATCAACTAATCTCAATCCCAAAAGTCTTCAGTGCATTGTAAAAACAAAGGCTTGGCCTTGCTGGAGCAATACTTTTGGAGGGGACTGTATACCTAATGAATGCACTTCCTATAATGTAATATTAAAATTAAAATAAAATTATTATTTTCTGACCCTTCTCTAGTAATGACATCAACTTCTCATCAGTATCACTTTATTAATGAGAATAAGACCTGGACTGAAGCACAGAGATACTGCAGAGAGAATTACAGTGACCTGGCTACTGTTGATAACATGGAGGAAATGAACACACTCCTTAACACAGTAAATGGCAGCTACTCAGGTTTAGCCTGGATTGGACTGTATGATGATCTGGACAGCTGGAGATGGTCTCTGGATGATGATGCTTTCTACCAGGAGGGAGAGAGAGACTTCAGAGAGTGGTACCATCAACCTGATAACTACAATGGACAAGAGCTGTGTGTTTCCATGAACAACAGAGGGGAATGGTTTGACCAGCCTTGTGTTTACAGACAGTCATTTGTTTGCTATAATGGTAAGACTGATACACTAAGTCAGTAAGTTGTAACTTTCATTATTCATGCAGTGATTCTAATATGCTACTAGAGTTGAAAATTACACATATATTTAACCATGCTACAGCTATTGTCTGTAAGAAATTATGACTTTTGCAATCCTCTCAACCTTAGACACAAACAACACATATGTGTGGATTTATAATGCAATGACTTGGAAAGAAGCTCAAAGTTTCTGTAGAGCAAATCACACAGACCTGGCCAGTGTGAGGAATGAGACTGAACTTCAGCAAATACTGAACATGAGCAGCTATGGATATGGTAATGTATGGATAGGTCTGTATAGGAACCGATTATGGTCAGATCAGAGCAACTCGACTTTTACATTTTGGAGCCCAGAGATTCCAGGACATCCACCAGAACCTGATAACGGTGTGTATTCAACTGGACAATATCAAAATCAACACTGCACTGCTGTGGATCATTCCGGCCGATGGACAGATGAAAATTGTTTCACCAGTTTCCCTTTCATCTGCTACACTGGTGAGTTTATCTCCTTTCTGAGTAAAAGCAAGAATAATAAACTGTAATCTACCATATAATATTAATACAATATAAAACAAGTACAAGAAATCAATCTAGTGGAAGCTGAAAGAAACATGCTAATGAAAGTTGAGAGTACCTGTGATTCCAGATGTTAGAGGTGTTTTCTAATCTTATCTCTGTTCCCCTTTTGCTCTGACAGCATTCACTCCAGGTGAGGAAAACATAATATATGTGACTATTCTTAAACTTTGGTGTAGAGACGTACAATCTTGTTGTAGATTTTATAGTTAACTACAAAGTTAATACATTAAAAAAATCTATTTAAACTGATACTTTAATAATCAAAATGTAAGTACTTTCAAAAGTATTCATTTAAATTGTTTTTAATATTGGAGGTTCACTGTATATATTAGTCTGTATAAAGTTGTGTATGTATAGCGTACATGTGAATATATTTACTTTATTGATTGTAATGCAAAACTTTTTTTCAGGTGTTGTGACAGGATTGCAGATGAAAGTCAAAGCTAAGGGAAGTCTATTATACTCTGAGATTGAAAGAATTGTGTTGATGGAAGTGAGTAACTGTGCTTTATATAAACTTTATCTGAAACAGACAGATGCACATTCAATATGACTCAACAATAAATACTATTATTAACATTGTTTAAGACATTATATTCTCTTTCTTTTGTAGATAATGTGTAGCAATGTCCATAGAATTATTTTAGGATTAATCATTAGTTTTGTAATACTTGCAGGGTTTCTTACATTTCACACTTTTTTTCAGCTTCAACAAGAATCGGTCAGACTGGGACTTTCAAGTAACTTCTCTGTGAATGCGATAAAAATCCGTAAGATCAGTCCATGAAGGAGAAAGACCACATTCATGTCCAGAATATAACTCATTTTGGGATCATTTATCTTTAATGTATTCATTCATTCACCAATCATTCATTCTGTTAATGCTGTAGAGACACTCCAACTCTTACATTACTCCATATATACAGCCATTTAAAATGAAAATAAACATCTAAATAACAAATAAGAAAATTAAATTAAATATTCAGTAAAAGATTCTTACTGAGTAGAAAAGCCTTCAAAAGCCTTGAGATATCCTGGCTTTGACCATAACAGTAATAATGACTGTAATTATGCTGAATTATAAATTAACATGATTTTCTTAGGTGTAATATCTTATTTGGTGTTTTGGGAATTTATACTGCTTATAAGTAATATTTTTAAAATGAATGTCAACAAATTGTGTGTGGTACTTCTTTGTGTGTGGAATGTACTTCTTTGTGTGTGGTGGGATTCAAAGAAAAGTTTGATATGTTATATTTTCTGCAATAATCATATCAGTAGTTGGTGGTGTGTGTTAAGGGATACTATCTGACTTTCTTTTATTAATTGTTTTCAGTACTGGGATTAATGTAGTTTTGGTTGTGTTGATTAAATGTCGATTAAAGACCATTTTAATAAACAAGCACTGAATGAAGGAACGTGTGAAATGTGTTTGAATTGATCTTATATGTTAAGTTAAGTAATGCTGTTCAAAGGCGTAAATAGGGATTTAAGTTTTTAATGTTTTTTTTTCTTTTAAATTAAGAATTTAGATGTGGCACTCTGATGCAGGGGTACCCCTGCAGTTTGAGACTGACCTCAGGGTATCAGTGATGTTAAAGTGTCTGAAGTGATGGTCCACTTAATCTTACATCTAAACTGCTGATCCATATAATAGTTTGAATATTTTAATATTTTTAAAAACTTTATAATATAATTTTTTTCTTGTAGCTATATTCTTGTAGCTATATTAAAAGTTTATCCATAATGTTGAACAGTCCTGGCCCATCTTGAAGCAAGTTGTTGCAAGTTTAAGTTTTTATTAAGTGTTTTTTTAAGTGTTTTTATATTCTAGAAAAAATATAAGTGGTGCATTATGGTGCATTTCTGCTTCATCAAGAATGTTTTGCAGTGTCCTTCATCAAGAGGAGGGGCAGGGACTGGTCTACGTAGCCAGCAGAACTGGAACCTTTTGACTCCTCACTGGACCCAGGAGTTTAGTATGGAGAGCAGCAGCCTATAGGCTGTTACACATGGTAGGAGGACTGGGGATGGACAGAACTTTGTCTTTAATGGACACAAGAACACTAGATGTTGCTGGATCACCAGTTTTTTATCGTGGGCTTTTTAAAATATGGAACCTTTTTAAAAATATAAAGCAAGGGGTACAGAACGTCACACTGGCTGCTCGAGGAACCCCTGGTTTATGGTGGGTGTAAACCACCATTAACCAAAAAAGGCGCTGACCTCCAATGGATTTACACAGAATTGTTTTTGTGAATTCTTTTATCTCCATTTTAAACCCTGAATGTCCAATTTTGAACTCAGGAATGTCCATTTTGTTCAAAGAGAGAGACAAAGTGGCACAAAACACAGACTGCAATGCCATAAGAGTTTTCTCCAGTCTAATCAAATCAAGAATTCTGATTGATTTGAAATTTTACAGGAGTATGAGAGACTTGGAAATGGTCAAGGCAGTGTGGTGTTGTGAGGAGGCTCTGTGCTCTATAGTGGAGAGAGAACTTTGTTTTGCTCCTGCATTAGGCTGATAGAATGTAGTAATCAGCACCGCACTGTATCATTCAGAGATTCAGGCCACTGGACAGATGAGAACTGCTTAGCCACATTCCCTTTTATCTGCTATAACAGTGAGTTCATCTAATCATTCTTGGCTCATTGATTATTACAAAAAGATTTATCCAATATAACAAATTAAACATCAAATAAACATTTACTGTATTGTATGTATTTACAGTAAAAGATTAGTTTTTTCTTCATATACAGTGAGGGGAAAAAGTATTTGATCCCCTGCTGATTTTGTACGTTTGCCCACTGACAAAGAAATGATCAGTCTATAATTATAATGGTAGATTTATTTGAACAGTGAGAGACAGAATAACAACAATAAAATCCAGAAAAACGCATGTCAAACATGTTATAAATTGATTAGCATTTTAATGAGGGAAATAATTATTTGACCCCTCTGCAAAACTTGACTTAGTACTTGGTGGCAAAACTCTTGTTGGCAATCACAGATGTCAGATGTTTCTTGTAGTTGGCCACCAGGTTTGCACACATCTCAGGACGGATTTTGTCCCACTCCTCTTTGCAGATCTTCTCCAAGTCATTAAGGTTTTGAGGCTGACATTTGGCAACTCCAACCTTTAGCTCCCTCCACAGATTTTCTATGGGATTAAGGTCTGGAGACTGGCTAGGCCACTCCAGGACCTTAATGTGCTTCTTCATGAGCCACTCCTTTGTTGCCTTGGCTGTGTGTTTTGGGTCATAGTCATGCTGGAACACCATCCACGATCCATTTTCAATGCCCTGGCTGAGGGAAGGAGGTTCTCACCCAAGATTTGACGGTACATGGCCCCGTCCATCATCCATTCGATGCGGTGAAGTTGCCCTGTCCCCTTTGCAGAAAAACATCCCCAAAGCATAATGTTTCCACCTCCATGTTTGATGGTGGGGATGGTGTTCTTGGGGTCATAGGCAGCATTCCTCCTCCTCCAAACACAGTGAGTTGAGTTGATGCCAAAGAGCTCCATTTTGGTCTCATCTGACCACAACACTTTCACCCAGTTGTCCTCTGAATCATTCAGATGTTCATTGGCAAACTTCATGACGGGCATGTATATGTGCTTTCTTGAGCAGGGGGACCTTGCAGGTGCTGCAGGATTTCTGTCCTTCACGGCGTAGTGTGTTACCAATTGTTTTCTTGATGACTATGGTCCCAGCTGCCTTGAGATCATTGACAAGATCCTCCTGTGTAGTTCTGGGCTGATTCCTCACAGTTCTCATGTGCTTGGCAATGGTCTTGTAGCCCATTCCAGACTTGTGTAGGTCTACAATCTTGTCCCTGACATCCTTGGAGAGCTCTTTGGTCTTGGCCATGGTGGAGAGTTTGGAATCTGATTGATTGATTGCTTCTGTGGACAGGTGTCTTTTATACAGGTAACAAGCTGAGATTATGAGCACTCCCTTTAAGAGTGTGCTCCTAATTTCAGCTGGTTACCTGTATAAAAGACACCTGGGAGCCAGAAATCTTTCTGATTGAGAGGGGGTCAAATACTTAATTCCCTCATTAAAATGCAATTTATAACATGTTTGACATGTTTTTCTGGATTTTCTTGTTGTTATTCTGTCTCTCACTGTTCAAATAAACCTACCATTAAACTACCTTAAATTTATAGACTGATCATTTCTTTGTCAGTGGGGGCAGAAATACAAAATCAGCAGGGGATCAAATACTTTTTTCCCTCACTTTATCGCACTTTTAACCAAAGCACTTTACACTGTGTCCCATTCACACACCAATGGTAGCAGAGCTGCTTCTTTATCCAAGGCGCTAACTTTCTATTGGGAGCAACTTGGGGTTCAGCGTCTTGTCCAAGGACACCTCAGTATATGGAGTCATGTGTGCCAGGAATCAAACCCCCAACCCTATGATTAGTGGAAAACCCGCTCATCCACCCGAGTCGCAGCCCACCGACTACACAGAAGCAATTATGATTGCAAATGAGTACTCTATTTGTGATATTAGTAAATCAATTACCTCAGTGGTAATATATTTTAAGTTACATTCAACATGCAATATTGTTACTTGCATGTTACTTGCAATCAGATTTTCCTTACCTAACTTCAAGGTGTATTTAATGTGTAGGGGACAGTTTTAAACTGGTTTAAATCCTATTTTTCTGATCGTCCCCAGTTTATTTCTATGGGTGGTTACAGGTCTGACACTAGCTCTGTGCTCTTTGGTGTTTCTCAGGGATCAATTTTAGGCCATTTACTTTTTTTTACATTTAATTTTTTTTTATCTCTACTTACGCATCTTCTGCAATCGCTCAGCCTCCATTAGCACTTTCCTGCTGACGATACCCAAATTTACATTCACTTGAAATCTGGTGAAAACCTTGATCTTTGTTTTCTTTCTGACTGTATTTCTGAGATAAAAACATGGATGAATAATTAATTTCTGTGCCTGAATAGCGGTAAAACCGAAGTTATGCTTATAGGTTCCCGTCAGCAAATTCTCAAAGGCCACTGCCTCTGTTTATTGATGGCTCTGTTCTAGAGATTCAAAGTAAAATGATGAACCTTGGAGCAATTTTTTATAGTAGCCTTACATTTGATTATTTTGTTCAGAGCACTGTTAAAGCATCCCTTCCCTTTGGAACTCTCTTCTTCTCAAACTTATGGAAGCTCAGACCCTTGGTATTTTTAAAGCTCAAATTAAGACTTACTTTTTTTAAACTTGCATTTGACTGTTGATATTAGTACTACTTTTATTGTTATTATTATTATAATTATTGTTATTATTATTATTATTATTATTATTATTATTATTATTGTTGTTGTTGTTGTTTGTATAAATTTTTTATAAGGTTTTATTTTTTTTTTGGTCACATTACGTCCAGCAGAGGGCATTGTGGCTAGTCTTCGGACAAGCCATGTGACTTTGTTTTGGTTCGCTCTCTTCCGGGTTAAGCGCTAGCTTAACTATCATGATTTGCCACAGGTGTATGTGATTTAAGATAATGGTATTTTGTGGTAGGAATGCTCGTTATTTAAGCTCCTGGGTGACTGAGCACGTTGCTCGGTATTAGTTGTAGTCATTATGTTCGTAGCTGTCGTTCATGCCAAGAAGGATACTACTCTATGCTATGTTTGCTTTGAGTTTTTGTGTCTAAGTTGAATAAAGAGTTTT
The DNA here is from genome assembly GCA_012411365.1 of Ameiurus melas. NCBI lineage: Eukaryota > Metazoa > Chordata > Actinopteri > Siluriformes > Ictaluridae > Ameiurus > Ameiurus melas. The sequence continues at coordinate 5,041,140 of CM022769.1, forward strand.
GATCTGCACCTGCATCCGCCTCCTGTCTACGAACTGTGACATCTGTGTACTACTTATTTTGTTTACAGCACTTTGAGAAACTATATATATATATATATATACATATATATATATATAATAATATATATATATATATATAATAATATATATATATATATTATATAGCTCTATATCTAAATTATAAAATTATTATTATTATTATTGTGTTTTTAATAGGGGTTTTCAGCCTCGGTGTCTGTCTCCCTCGTCAGTATCACTTCATTAATGAGAAGAAGACCTGGGCTGAAGCACAGAGATACTGCAGAGAGAATTATGATGATTTAGCCAGTATTAATAACACTGAAGAGGAGCTGGCCCTTACTAACATAATAGACATCTGGAACAAGAACCGAACCTGGATTGGACTGTATGATGATCTGAACAGCTGGAGATGGTCTCTGGATGATTTTTTTTTTACGAGAAAGGAGAGAGAAGCTTTAGAATCTGGTATATAAACAAACCAAGTAACTGGGGTGGAAACAGTTTGTTTGTATATTTATCGGGTTCTTCTTGTGTATGGTATAATAAGGATTATTGTTCTTTGCACGTCCCTTCCTTTGCTTTGATGGTGAGCACAGCACATATGTATATTTTAAAATAAAAAAAAAAAAAATACCTTTGGAAAGATATTAGTAGTATATATTGAACATAGTATTACATATTAATTGTATATATTGAATATAGTAAACTATTTCTCTACAAGTATAGTTTTCCACTTTTTTAAAAATAGATTTTTAAACAGTTTTTAAAGTTGTACATGTTGAAACTGTGTTTTAGGTACTGTGAATGCCAGTGAAAGATATGTCCTGGTTAATCAGAACCTGAACTTGACTGAAGCTCAGAGATACTGCAGAGAGCATTACACAGACCTGACCAGTGTGAGGAACGAGACTGAGAATCAGATGATAAGATCATTATTAACTGATATTAATAATTACTATGGTCCCTTTTGGATTGGTCTGTACAGAACCAGGTCTTGGTCGGATAAAAGCAACTCTTCCTTCACCAACTGGAATCCTGGACAACCAGATAATTATAGACAGAATGAATCCTGTACTGCCGTGTCATTTAAAAGGGATTATTATTATTATTATTATTATTATTATTATAATAATTACTCTTATCAATATTATGGGAAATGGACAGATGAAAACTGCGGTCAGCTTTTCCATTCCTCTGTTACAGCTGTGAGTCAATTTCTGTTTTGTGATTTTAAAAAAACCTGTTAAATCACATTTAATTATGAACTGTACAATGTCAGTCTATAGTACCAATGTACTTTCATTAGTATTGTTTACACTGTCACAATTTGGAGGTTGAGGCAGAAGCAGTCGCAGATTTTTAAACATTTAATATAAACAAAGAGACTACTAAACAAACACTAAGACAACTTGGCAAGAGACTATGGCAAGAAACAAAACACACTGACATGAAAGACAGGAGTCTCAGACGACGAAAGACAAGGAGAGAGTGCAGACAAAGACTATATATACACACATGAGTGCTTATTAACAAAAACGTGAATCAGGTGCAGTTGTGGTGCATGTGGTCATGTGGTGCAGTGCAGTGGCTGATGGGAAATGGAGTCCAGATTTCCCAGATACGTGACAGAACCCTCCCCCAAGGGCGCTACTCCCGGAGCGCCCAAACCGACACGGCCCCCCCACCAGCGGCCCCGGGCCCCCGGGCAAAAGGTCCTCAACAAAGCCAGTAGACCGAGCGGCTCCCACAACGACACAGGGAGGCAAAAGGACGTCCTTGGCGGGGCATGGAAACGGGGCGACCTCCTTCCTCGGGCAGAAGAGGAACGCGAGGTCCCCCACGAGGCTCAAAGGGGGAGCGAGGGTCTCCACGAGGCTCCAGGGGGGCGACACACTGAGCGCAGAGAAGGAAAGGAGTGACGACCTCAGCCGAGCAGGAAGGCCGGGGCGACGACCTCAGCCGAGCAGGAAGGCCGGGGCGACGACCTCAGCCGAGCAGGAAGGCCGGGGCGACGACCTCAGCCGAGCAGGAAGGCCGGGGCGACGACCTCAGCCGAGCAGGAAGGCCGGGGCGACGACCTCAGCCGAGCAGGAAGGCCGGGGCGACGACCTCAGCCGAGCCGGAAGGCCGGGGCGACGACCTCAGCCGAGCCGGAAGGCCGGGGCGACGACCTCAGCCGAGCCGGAAGGCCGGGGCGACGACCTCAGCCGAGCCGGAAGGCCGGGGCGACGACCTCAGCCGAGCAGGGATGCTGAACGGCGTCCACAGCATATTCTACAACAAACGCCGGGTGTGGTATGGTGCATGTGCTGTACCGCGATGGTATTCCGAGTATGCGGCTACTCTGAGCCATCAGTACCCTCGACCTTCTTCCCTGCTCCGGGATCTTGAGATACCACTCCGCATAGTTGTTGTACCAGGCGTCCATCGGAAAAAAAAATCTGCTGCTTCTAATCACGGTCTTTCGTTCTGTCACAATTTGGAGGTTGAGGCAGAAGCAGTCGCAGATTTTTAAACATTTAATATAAACAACCAGACTACTAAACAAACACTAAGACAACTTGGCAAGAGACTATGGCAAGAAACAAAACACACCGACATGAAAGACAGGAGTCTCAGACGACGAAAGACAAGGAGAGAGTGCAGACAAAGACTATATATACACATGAGTGCTCATTAACAAAAATGTGAATCAGGTGCAGTTGTGGTGCATGTGGTCATGTGGTGCAGTGCAGTGGCTGATGGGAAATGGAGTCCAGATTTCCCAGATACGTGATACACTTATTCAATGGAAACCACCATTTGAGCATTATAACTAACATTGTTATTCTTCTTTAGCAACACTATCATCATCCTCTCGTCAGTATCACTTTGTTAATGAGAATAAAACCTGGACTGAAGCACAGAGATACTGCAGAGAGAATTACACTGACCTGGCTACCATTAATAACATGGAGGAAATGAACACACTCCTTAACACAGTTAATGAGAGCTACTCAGGTTTAGCCTGGATTGGACTGTATGATGATCTGGACAGCTGGAGATGGTCTCTGGATGATGATGCTTTCTACCAGGAGGGAGAGAGAGACTTCAGAGGGTGGGACCATCAACCTGATAACTACAATGGACAAGAACTGTGTGTTTATATCAGTTCTGATGGAACATGGTTTGATGGAAAATGTGACAGGAAATCACCTTTTGTTTGTTATGATGGTGAGAATATTTAATGAGGATATGAGGATAAAGACTATGATTTTTCACTTTGGTGTTACTGACACCTAGTGGTGGCAGTGAAGTAGGATTTATTTACAAGGATTCTCCTTGTAAATAAATGAAAGGTTCACTCATGAGAGCCCAATGAAAGAAGTAAAGAGAATAGTTTATTGAACAAAAATTATTTGTCTTAAAGTCTTCGACTCTAAAAGTGTGCTCACATAGAGGAGATTTGTGCCTAGAATTCAATGTCTAATATTTAAAAAACGGAAGAAGCACAAATGAAGCTTTTATCTGCACAAACGGAGCACAAACGATTGAGACTATTTTCGTCTTCACTTCACGCAGGTTAGACACCACATACAGGATAACATCACCTCAACAACATGCTGAGCGTAAACTGCCAAGCCGAATGTTGTTGTGTGTTGTAAGTGTTTGTTGCACATGTTGATGCCTTAATGACGAAGTGTAGGGGCTCCCACTTAAATATAGTGCATTTATATTTGTAAAAGTCCTATCTACAGAACCCAAATCAGTAACACTGTTATAATTTCGATTTCAAGCATATTTCTATCATATTAACACCCCTTTCCTACTTTTGTTAAAACTGCAAATACAGTAGATTCAGCAAGTAAAGTAGACAACTAAGGTTCATTTCAAGTCATCTAGACTTGCTAGGCCAGTGGTTTTCAAAGTGTGGGCCGCCAGGGGGAGCCCAGGGGCCTCAACAATTTGGTGGGAAAAATATATAAATGCATGATTTTTTCTTTCTCACTCTCAGACAACCACACACACACACACACACACACACAATAATAATAATAATAATAATAATAATAATAATAATAATAATAATAATAATAATAATAATAATAAAGGGGCGCACGGTGGCTTAGTGGTTACCACGTTCGCCTCACACCTCCAGGATTCCCTCCGGGGCCATGTGTGTGCGGAGTTTGCATGTTCTCCCCGTGCTGCGGGGGTTTCCTCCGGGTACTCCGGTTTCCTCCCCCAGTCCAAAGACATGCATGGTAGGTTGATTGGCAGCTTGGTAAATTGTCCATAGTGTATGAATGGGTGTGTGAGTGTGTATGTGATTGTGCCCTGCGATGGACTGGCACCCTGTCCAGGGTGTACCCCGCCTTGTGCCCGATGCTTCCTGGGATAGGCTCCAGGTTCCCCGCGACCCTGAAGCAGGATTAAGCGGTTGAAGATGGATGGATGGATAATAATAAAGGGGGGATATATTCAGAAGTCCATATTTTAATGTGTTTTAAAGACAACTTGCAAAAGGGGGGCCTTGCCCTGGAGCCCCTGTGTTAGGCTACTATCTAAATTATTATGGCTTCTATAGGATACTAATTTAGATACAGTTTGATCATGAAAGGAGGATCCTTTTCGTTTCCAATCAATGAAACACTGATACCTTAACAAACTGGTTCTCAATCAACGGAAAGAATAACAGGTTCTTCTGCTATTCGAGTCGACTCCACGAAGAGAACCAGTTCAAAGAGTCGATTCGTTTGCTAACGACCTTAATAAAACAGTGCTCGGCCTTTGGACTTTGCTCTGTAATCCAGTCAGCGTTCCAAAGTGCACGTGGGATTCATAGTCTCAATAGACTACAACCCGTTTCTTCTTGCCAGATTAAACACTTGGAGGGAAGACGCACACCATCCAGGTTGCTAGATGCGTTGGGAGATCACCGACTTCATTTCACATCCTCTGTGGATGGTATGCACGCTCGTACTGGCCGCGGTGGCGCGAGCGCAGCGCAGAGGAAGGTGGGACCCGCGCGCTTGTCCCGTGCGGCTCACGGGTAAAACTGCAATCGTCACTGGAGCCAACACAGGTACCCTTCTAAACATGTGCGCATTAGTAGCAAAAGTGTTTCAATGCCTATAATAATAAAATAATTACAGAGATACCTGTTCAAAGGGATGCATTATGCACTCAGAAATCAAATGCATGTAACTTTAATTAAGTTTAATCATGTACCTACCTGCCTGCCACCCCCCGGAGACATCGGAAAGGGGCTGGGCGCAAATTGTTTTCAAGGGATAAAAAAAAAAAACACACACACAGGGCATCTAGCGACTTTTTGGAGAAACCATGGCGACTTTCCAAATGTGTCCAGTACTGTCCTGCAGGCGCGAGGTGGTGCTTTCCCGCTGCGCTCACAGCTTTCTCTGCGTCTGCTCCGTTCAGTGGGGGGCTGAGAGCCGGACAGTTCAGTGTCATGTCGTCCCAGTTTGCATAATTCGTATGCGAATGTTTTTAGAACGCAAGACGAATGGAATGCAACAAGTTTTTCATTTAAATGATTACATGTTAATACAGCCTAGGTCTCTTGCTCAAAGTAGGTATAGATGTTCAGAAACCTTTTTGATTATTCATGTTCCATTCCTGTCCGTTCTATAATTTTATAAAAGTCATAAAAAAATTTTTTTCAATCATAAAAGTTCATCTATCCATCCATCTTCTACCGCTTACTCCTTTTCAATGTCACGGGGGAACCTGGAGCCTATCCCAGGAAGCTTCGGGCACAAGGCGGGGTACACCCGGGACAGGGTGCCAGTCCATCGCAGGGCACGATCACATACACACTCACACACCCGTTCATACACTATGGAAACTTTAGACACGCCAATCACCCTACCATGCATGTCTTTGGACTGGGGGAGGAAACCGGAGTACCCGGAGGAAAGTAATTTTTAAAAAAGTACAAAAACACAAAACAAAACAAAAAAAATCTATCCAACTATCTATCTATTTATCTATCTATCTATCTATCTATCCATCCACCCACCCTCCTACCTACCTACCTACCTACCTACCTACCTATCTGAAACAGATTATAAATTAGGTTATATATAGATAGATTTTATTATAGAATCATTATACCTGGTCTGCTCCAATATGGTGGCGGTGGTGGTGGGTGGGGTGGGGGGGGTGCTAGGGGAGGGCTTTAGTTACATAAGGTTTAGAACTGTAGGCACCTCCCAAAAATGTAGTTGAATAAATGGTGTGCTTGCTGCATTTTTGGGTGGATTCAATTGAGACTACAGTTCCCATGGTCCTTTGTTTCTGGATGTGTTGCAATTGGTTTCCATTGGAGTAGTTCAAGCCAATGGGTTGCCTGTTTAATTAAACTCCTAGCCAATCAGAGGTCACCTTTGTTGGGGAGGGGTAAAAAAAAAAGGAAAGGAGGGGAAGAGGTAGCGAATGGGAGAGGGAGTGACACGCGGGACGAGAGCGGGAAAGAGAGAACCGGTTTTAACGCAGAGGTGATGTTTGTAGACACTTCTATTAAAGTAGTGGCACAAATATCATTTTATTCAGCGAAAAGGAGAGCAACTATCCGCTCGGCAAATTGGTGAACTGTAAGGTGAAGTGCTAGCTTAGCTGCGTTTGTTTGTGTTTATTTAAAAAGGAAAAAAAAAAAAATTAGCAATGATGGTTAGCTATCACTACGCTGTTTAAGGAGGGACTCCATCGCTGAACCTGCGTCGCTGAATTAACCTTCTGGAACCTCGCGTGCAGCGGATTCATTTTCTCAGCTCGTGTCCATGTCGGCTAGTTCTTCTGTTCCAGAGGCGTGAGTAACGGAGAGGTTTTGGTAGCGTTCATTAAAGGAACCAAGGAGGATTTTTGTTTGTATGTGCACCAACTCAAGGGCCCCAACAGAAAACCCAAGTGCTTGGTGAAGGTTCTGAACAGTTAAAAAAGGGTTTAAGTGGTAAAATCCAAACTGTACTGTTCCTGTTGTTTAATAATTAGAAAGGAGTGTTTGAGTTACTGGTCTAAATTTTGTTTCTATTATATGTATACAGTTTGAAGTTTTTTTGTTTAGCATAATAAATGTTTTTATTTTTGTTATACATACTACCTGGCTTTACTGAACTTTTCTTTTTTTTTTATTTAATAAGGTTTATATATATTTGGCCTAGTGATACTCGATATTTGTTTCTGGGGAATAACAATATCGCTCATAGTGTGTGAGTGGGGAAATTCTTCAGTGGAGGCACCGCACTATTAGGGATTAAATCATTTACATACATTTCTGCCTGTATAACATCATCGACTGGAATTTTGTACCACAGACATATATAGACACGGCATTAGCTGCTTTGGCCCAGTGCTGCGATATGCCAATGTGTATATACAAATAGAAGTAAATGGGAGAGCTGTATTATTTCTGCATAAAAAGCACAATTAACGTTTACATTTCTCAAACGATTTCAATGGTTTATGATCTATGTGGAGTACAAAAAGTTCTGTCTCCAGTTACTTATAATCTCAATAGTTAGATTTGTGGCACCCTGTCCAGGGTGTACCCCGCCTTGTGCCCGATGATTCCTGGGATAGGCTCCAGGTTCCCCGTGACCCTGAAAAGGATAAGCGGTATAGAAGATGGATGGATGGATGGGTAGCTGGACTTGGAAAATTGTTCATTATTACAAGGAATTGTGAAAACTCATGATTGTCAAGCATAAATTTGGCTTATTTTTCTTGGTTAATAAATGCTGAGACATCCCTAATGTAATATGAACGTACATGAAATGCGTATAAAGTTTTTTTTCTTTCTTCAACCCCATCTTTTAGCTTTTCTTGTGCTCCAGGTCAGAATTGTGTTAACAAAGCTCATTCATGTTTAAATACTGAGAAAATGTCTATGTTCTGTACCCTCTAGGATACAGTACATCAGTGGTCCACTGACTCTAACCAGTGCATTGTGGTATGTCATGACCACAACATCCAGATAGTACAAAATATGAGGTCAAAGGTGTCACATATGTCATAATAGCTCTTGTGGCCAAAATGTAAGCTGACACGTTTAATGTTTATCTGGAATCAGATATAAAAATGGACTCATATTGAAGCAACGCTTGTGCTGCATTTCCATTTAGTTTCAAAACCATTGCCATGGCTTATCAAGGTTTGAGATGTCATCGTGCTTTGGTAGCCAGATGCAGATGAGTCCATTGCCACCATTTCAAGGTGAAAGATAAAGGTGGTAAATGTTGGTCAACATACTCATTTCTTGTAAGAGTGGGTTTTCTCCACTACACTCTCAGACCTGCAAATAACGTAGCAAATCTTCCAAAACAGTAGTGAAAAGCTTTGGTATAGGCAGACCATGTGCTACATATTACTGAATTCAATTCAATTAAATTCAATTTTATTTGTATAGCGCTTTTTGCAACAGACGTTGTCTCAAAGCAGCTTTACAGAAATATAAACACGGTATACAGATATTAAATGTGTGAATTTATTCCAACTGAGCAAGCCACTGAGTGGCGAGGGTGGCAAGGAAAAACTCCCTAAGATGTTTAAAGGAAGAAACCTTGAGAGGAACCCGACTCAGAAGGGAACCCATCCTCATCTGGGTAACAACAGACAGTGTGAAATGGTACAGTATGGAGTACATGAAGTCTCTATGGTCTTTGGAGCAGCCGCAGTCCCAGTAGAGAAGATTTGAGACTTGAGCTCCATCCAGAGGCTGAAATGATCTGGATCTCTAGTATCTCCAGAAATTCGTGTGTGGCTTGGCAAAAGGAGAGATGGAGAAAAAAGATTATTATGACTGTGAAGTAGTAAAAATAGAATCTAGTCAGGGTAGGCTTGAGTAAACAAATACGTTTTAAGCCTTGACTTAAACACTGAGACTGTGTCTGAGTCCCGAACACTAATTGGAAGACTGTTCCATAACACTGGGGCTTTATAAGCGAAGGCTCTTCCCCCTGCTGTAGCCTTCACTATTCGGGGTACCGTCAAATAGCCTGCATCTTTTGATCTAAGTAGGCATGGCGGATCATATAAAACCAGAAGGTCGCTTAGATATCGTGGCGTGAGACCGTTTAGCGCTTTATAGGTTAATAAAAGTACTTTATAGTTAATGCGAGATTTTACTGGGAGCCAATGCAGTGTGAATAATGAATAAGATCGGGGTGATATGGTTGTATTTCCTAGTTCTAGTTAGGACTCTAGCAGCAGCATTCTGGACTAACTGGAGCTTATTTATATTCCTACTGGAACATCCAGACAGTAAGGCATTACAATAATCTAATCTAGAGGTGACGAATGCATGAACCAGTATTTCCGCATCATGTAGTGATATGTTTCTTATCTTAGAAATATTTCTGAGATGAAAGAAAGCTATCCTAGTAGTATTATCTACATGAGCATCAAATGATAGACTGGAGTCAATAATCACTCCAAGGTCTTTAACTGCTGTATTGCCATTCAGTGAATCAGTGTTGAAGCATGAGTGTTTTTCTAATGCCTTCTAGTTAAGAGGATTTTCAACACACTCTAATACCTACGTACATAGTACGTTATTAAATCTAGCATAATTACTGTCAATGGTCTTTCTTTATAGGTGACTGTGGTTTATCTGTAGCGTAGAAAGTTACTGCACATGACCCATGGTTCTATCGAAAGTGCAGGTGTTTACTACTACTGTGGTTCCAGTGGTACTGTGTACGGTGGTACTATTTCTTTCTTTTGCAGTAAAAATAAAAACCCCTGCTGACGTACTTAACTTGGACACTGGTGAGTTGGTTTAGGTGTGTTTGTGCCGTTTGCACTGAAATACTCTAATCAGTTGATTGTGTCTTTACAATGTTGAACTTTTCTGGTATTTATTTACACACTTCTTGTTCTTTGGATTGGTTTGGGTTCAGAACAAAGACTTATTTATTAGATCTAATTTATTGTATACTGGAGATCATAATTTTCACGTCATGTTTACTCTCGACCCTGTTTTACTTTATCTCTCTGTTTATATCTCTCTTCCAGGGATAGGAAAATTCATTGCCTTGGACTTTGCTTGTCGTGGGGCAAGGGTGATCCTGGCGTGTAGAAGTGAGGCTCGTGGGATGGCAGCACTGAGAGAGATTCGACAGCGCAGTGGCAATCAGAACGTGCACCTGCGAATCATCGACACCTCCTCCCTCGAATCGGTCCGCAAGTTTGCTGCTCAGATCCTTGAGGAAGAGAAACAGCTTCATATACTAGTCAATAACGCTGGGGCTTCAGGTAATCGATGTACAGTACTATGTCATTTCCGACCTGGAAATCTTTATGTATTTGTATCTGTCTTAGCTCTTCAATCATTGTGTGTGTATTTGTGTGTGTGTGCGTAATAATACACAATTGACACAAGTGACTTGTGTGCAGGTCTACCCAAAGGAACTACTGCTGATGGACTGGAAGTGTCCTTCGCCACCAACCACATCGGACCTTTCCTACTCACCAATCTGCTTCTAGGTCAGACCTCACATCCGTCTCACCTTTGTTTCAGGACTTGACCTCTGCTAACTGAGGTTTTTTTTTTTTTAGTATATTGCATTTCTCCTTACTACTTTGTCAGATCTTTTGAAGAAATCGGCTCCAGCTCGCATCGTGAATGTCTCCTCATCTAATCACAAGAGAGGCAAGGTGGACTTCTCGCATTTCCATGGCGAGAATTTGATATACAAGATGGGCACCGTGTACAACAACACAAAGCTCCACAATGTTATCTGGACCAATGCGCTGGCACTCAAGCTAAAGGGAACAGGTACAGAGCAACACTACATTCTGCAAACTTTAGCATGTTCTGAGTAAGAATGTTACTTAGATTATGTGAATCATGTATCAGATCACTTTGACTGGCTGATGGATGCACCATAAGCAACCATTTACATGAACAACTACATCCCTTTTCTCATTACCAGTAGTAGTATATTTTAAAATAAGCCTTACCCACAACAACATATCTTTGGAAGGGAAATATCTTGAATATGGGTGGATTTATGTAACATTTCTTATAATGAAATGATTATAAATCAATTATAATATTATTCCACCTATTTTTAAATTATTTCTTCTGTTTCAAGCTTTTAATTTTTTTATTCTATTGGCAGATATCTTTTGCTTTCTAGATATAAAGATTTCGAAATGCGTAGGAAAAATGTAATAATCATACATATATTTGGTTTATTATAATTTTATAATAGGAAATATTAGGTAAAGTGGACTATAGTCATGATATTTTACTTGCTAGGATGTCATTTTGTGCAGTGACCTAACCAAAGAAAGTGTGTTAAGACTGTAATTAATGCTGATGGCAAAATGAATCCTTTACTAAATTAATCCTGATGGCAAAACTATGTATTACTTTCCCTCAATCTTGTACTGTATAAACACTACACGGGGCATCTGTGAGAAAGCTGGATCACATTGGTCAAATCCACAAAGACAGGACGGATAAAAACATTTTTGATGACAGTGAAGATAAAGGCACTACACTAAGCAAACTTGTTGAACCACATTCTTCAAAAACTGAAAGGTGCAGTGCAGTATTGCATTTCATTTGTTAACAATCAGCAAAGTGATCAGCACATGACCATGACTAGGACCCCACATGGGTGTGTTATGAAAGATCCTGTCACACTCATCATCACGCCGTTCTCATCAGCTCGAGAGACCTAACTTACCAGGACAGTTTCCATTTAAAAGGCCATGTCCTCCCTTAACAACTTCCTCTCACATGTTCATAATCTATGCAACATCCTGCACAAGGGGAGGAGAATATTAAAGAGTAGATTTTTGCAAGTTGTACTCTTTTCAATTTTTTAAATTTTTTATTTATTTTATTTATTTATTTTACCTTTGTTCAGTGTTATTTTCAGTTGTTAATTGCCTAACAAGCTAACTACCTGGCTTGCTAGGTGTTTAGTGTGCTAAGTCAGGGGTTCCCAAACTTCTCCAGGGTACGGCCCCCCAAATTGCATTAACATTTGACTGAGGCCCCCTATTACAAAATGTCTTTAAAACACATTAAAAATACAGACTTCTGAATATATCCCCCTTTTTTTATTATTAATAATTACATATTACATATTTACATTACATTACATTAGGAATTGATTGTGTGTGTGTGTGTGTGTGTGTGTGTGTGTTGTCTGAGAGTGAGAATGTGTTTTTCACACCACATTGTTGAGGCCCCCTGGCGGCTCCCACTTTGAAAACCACTGTGCTAAGTAACTTGTATCTTACTTAGCTAGCTTGATAACTAGCTAACAGAAACTGTTATGCACAGATTATACAGAATAGTTGTAGACCATTTGATTTCAGCAAATCAATCATATTTAGAAAATAATCAATATTTTATTGCACTTGTTAACATATATAAAATGCTTTACACTGCAAAAATAAAAATAAGAAAAACATCTTGGCAAGTGAATTGATCTTGAATATAGTCAGATTTATCTAGTATTTTATCTTATAAAAACAATTAAGATTATGAAACATATTTCTAGACATTTGTTCCTTTGGCAGATATTAAATGATCTGGTAATAGAATACAAAAAAAAGTTTTATTATAATTAGTAAAAATGTCTAGTGTGTTCACACTCTAAGGTTTACCTGTAATTAAGTAAACTAACCCTTAAATGAATTTAAGTCTGAAGTTTTCTTTATTTTGTTGTTCTTGTTGTTATTGAATTATGATTTTAGGTGTGACGGCAAACTCGCTACACCCAGGTGTTGTTATGACTGAAGTTATGAGACACTATAACTGGATTTTTCGATTAATCTTCAACATAGTGGGATTGTTCTTCTTCAAGGTAAAGTTTAAACTGCATCAGCGCGTAACTCTCAGTCACAACACCGGATTGAGAGCTTTCCGTCTTACATTCAGAGACTTATATTCAGTCAGACGCTGTGTGTTTGTGTTCCTATCGCTTCTATGCAGTCTGCTGAAGAAGGTGCAGTCAGCTCAATATATTGTGCGGTGGCCGAGGAGACCGAGGGGATCTCTGGAAAATATTTTGACAGTGACTGCTCTCTCGTCCTTCCGACCCCAGAAGCTCGAGACCCAGCCATCGGATCCAAAGAATTTGAGTACTGTGAGAGGCTGACAGCTAAGCTCTGAACAGCTGGCTATACATTACACCTAGTTCCATATCGATATTACACAGTATAGTATTAGAACTTAGTACTTTGTAAATACACAAAAGAAATTACCTTCCATTTTATATGAATTGTATTTCCTTTTCATTTCTTGTTTAATGCCAAAGACTAATTGCAAATAAATTACAACCAGAGTCTATCCTTGGAACACTGGGAGTCATGTGGTAATTCAACAGTTCACCTACTGGCATGGTTTTGAATTTGATTAGTAATAACATGCACTTTCTGTCAAACTGTCAAAATGATTGATTGATGACTTTATGATTGATGACCTTCTGTGTTCCCCTGACTGACATCTCTGTAGGTGCATCTAATGTATGAACACCGGTAACCCTATCGATCTCTGCATATGTGGGGCGTATGTGTGTGTGTGTGTGTCTGTGTGTGTGAGATAGAGACATTTTGTTGATCAGAATGAGTTTAGTGTGAGCCCTGCTTTTTACAGTTTTAATCCATACACAATGTATATACATTTTGTGGTATAAGTGAATATTTGTTTCTGAAATTACTTTTTTGTGGTAAGTATTGTTTCATAATTTAATAAAACATTATGTAAGATAATTTAAGAAAGTGTATCAAATGGTTAGCTATGATGTGTATGTATTAACACGGTCGATCCATTTTGTGTGGATTAAAACTGTAAAAAGCACGTTTCACACCAAACTCTTTAACAAAACACGCCCTAAGCATTTTCTGATCAAAAAAAATCATGAAACATACCCATTATCTCACACACACACACCGACAACGGCCAGTCACACACACACACACACACACACACACACACACACTTAACACAGTGTTAAATGACACAAAATAACTCGTTTTTTGTATTACAGACAGAGCTCTCAAGTTAGGAGTGAGATAACATCTGTTAGGGGAGGAGCCACTCAAATATTTGCAGCAGCATCCCCTCGGCTCCACCCAATACTCTCTGGTTTTTGCTACCAGTTCAATTTTACTTATTGTTCATAATTGACCAGTACAAATAGAAATTATAACAATTGGTAGATCTGATAAAAGACGGACAAATTCATCCAAATAAAACACAGTTTTATATATTAAAGAAGAAAAAGACATTTGGCCCCAAGTGAGCCAACTGAACAGTATTGCACATACAGTAGGATTACAGAACTTCCTTGAGCATGTACAGTATCTCACAAAAGTGAGTACACCCCTCACATTTTTCTAAATATTTCATTATATCTTTACATGTGACAACTCTGAAGAAATGACACTTTGCTACAATGTAAAGTAATAAGTGAAGAGCTTGTGTAATAGTGTAAATTTGCTGTTCCCTCAAAATAACTCAACACGGGGGGCGCTGTCGGGCATGTAATGGAGTAGGTCGGTTTTCAGTTCAGCTCCCACTGAACTTGTGTTTAAGTTAATAAGTGTTTTTTCATTGTTAAATAATAGCATACCCTGTTCCTAACACGTTTTCTTAAAGTGATGGTGTGTATATTTGAGTGAAGATGGCGGCAAACTTGCGGAAGTATAAAGAGTCAACCAAATCTAGGCCCAGTACCGCTTTGGCCGCGAGTATTGCTGCCTCCCCGGGCTCGGGGCCCCCGCCCCCGTCGAACAGCCAGGAGTTAGACGCTGAATCTTTGAAAACGGATATCCTACTTTCACTTAGGGCCGACATTGCTGCGGTGATAAAAACGGAGCTGAAAAGTGCACTTGCTGAAGGCTTCGACTTTCTTAAGAGCAAGTTCCAAGCAGTGAAAGTGGAAATTCAGAACAATACAGCCGCAATTCACTCCGAAATCGAGCAGAAAGAAAACCACAATTAAAGAGGTGGAAGGTGGGCTAACGACCTGGTCAGATGAGGTGGCAGTCTTACAGACTACGGATGAGTATCTTATCTCCAAATCACGATACAGGTTTTATGAGCATGGAGAGAAGGCTGGACGGATTCTCGGCCACCGACTAAGACAGTGGACTCCTAATCTGACGATCTCTGAAATATATGATGAGCAGGGCTCAAAATGCACAGATAATTATAAAATTAACTCCAGTTTTCAAGCTTTTTATATGTCACTATACAGCTCCGGCCCATCTATAGACCCTTCTGCATTGGAAGACTTTTTTAAGACCCTGCATGTTCTATCCTTAGATTCAAGGGAGGCTGCAGAGCTGGAAGAGGACCTCTTAGCTGGAGAGATAGAATCAGCGATTGGCTCTATGCAAAGTGGCAAGTCCCCAGGACCGGATGGTTATCCAACCGATTTCTATAAAAAGTTTTCAAGCCAACTCTCCCCTTTGTTATTGTCGGTTTTCAAGGAGTCGTTCTCCTTGAGAGCCCTGCCATCTACTATGCGCGAAGCAGTTATCTCTTTAGTCCAAAAGCCCTCTTGAGTGCAGCTCTTATCGGCCAGTTTCTTTACTAAATAGCGATGTTAGAATCCTTGCTAAATCTCTGGCACGCTGCTTGGAGGGAGTTCTTCCGTCCATTATATCACTGGACCAAACAGGTTTTATTAGGAATCGATACTTTTTTTTTTTTTTTTCAACATCAGAAGCCTTTTCAATATCATCTATAGCCCCTGCCCACCTGGCATCCCAGAAGTGGTGCTTTCACTTGACGCTGAAAAGGCATTTGACCGGGTGGAGTGGGGCTATCTTTTCAGTGCGATGGTGGGATTTGGGTTTGGTCCCAGGTTCATATCATGGATCAAACTTCTATATACGTCTCAGAGGACTGCTGTTTGTACTACTAATAATTTGTCCACCTACTTAGAGCTCCAGCGGGGTACAAGACAGGGTTGTCCTCTATCACCACTGCTATTTGCCATTGCAGTGGAGCCACTTGCTGTGGCGCTAAGACAGAACACTGACATTAGGGGGATCTGGTGTGCGGGGATAGAGCATAAAGTTTCTTTGTATGCGGACGACATGCTATTGTTCATTTCACAGCCCCTTGAGAGTTTCCCTGAACTAATGACCCTACTCAAGGTTTTTGGTAGAATATCGGGCTATAAGGTCAATATTCAAAAAAGTGAACTGATGCCTGTTGGGCAGGGGGCACTCCAGGTACCCCTAGACTCATTCCCTTTCATAATTAGTCTAAATAAATTCAAGTATCTCGGGGTGTGGGTTTCGCATTGTTATAAAGACCTATACCTTGCTAATTATCAGCCCCTGTTAATTAATCTGAAGCAGGATATTGAGCGGTGGGACCCCCTGCCTCTCTCCCTGGGGTGCAGAATCAATACTATAAAGATGAATGTGCTGCCTAAATTTTTATATGTTTTTCAGTGTTTCCCAGTGTTTCTTACAAAATCCTTCTTTTCAAAACTGAACAATCAGATATCAGCCTTTATCTGGAACAAAAAGCCACCACGGATCAAAAGGACTATATTGCAGAGACCTCGAGCGAAGGGAGGGATGGCACTCCCAAACTTCATGTACTACTTCTGGGCAGCTAATATAAGATCATTGTTCTACTGGATGGGGGAGAGTGCGGCAGCCCCTGTATGGACACAGACGCCCCCTCCATAAATCGCGTCCACCTCCCCGGCAGCCTTGCTGTGTGCTAAATTACCATTCACACAACCTCTGTCTAGCTTTACCTCTAATCCAGTTGTTGTACATTCAATCAAAATTTGGAATCAGTTTAGAAGATCTTTCTCTCTTGGGGACTTGTCACTCATGAGGCCAATTGCAAATAATCATCTGTTTCTCCCATTCTTGTTGGATAAGGCTTACTGTCTGATCTCTATTTTGAGGGCGTTTTTGTCTCATTCGAGCAGCTCCTGCAGAAATATGACATTCCCAGATCGCATTTTTATAAGTATTTGCAGCTTAGGAGCTTTGTGGCCTTAAATTCAGACACCTTCCCGTTGTAACCCTTCTAATTCGCTATTAGATGCAATTTTTAACTGTAAACTGGCCAGGAAGCAGACAATAAGGGTTATCTATGACCTACACAGCATGCATGACTTGTCGTCCCTAGATCTCCTTAAGAATAAATGGGAGGTGGATTTGGGTGAATCAATTTCTGATGCTGATTGGCGCAAAGTAATCCAGGGGATTTTCTCCTCCTCCATATGTCTCAGGCATGCGGTTGTCCAATTTAAAAATGTTCACTGCCTGCATTGGTCCAAAGTTAGACTCTCGAAGATTAATTCCGATATAGATCCCACATGTGATCGATGCAGACAGGCCCCAGCTACTCTGTTGCATATGCTCTGGACATGTCCAAAGCAGTACACATTCTGGCAATCTATATTTGAGACCTTTACTACGATCTTGGGGAGAGTAGTATAGACTTATTGCGATGTTTGGGGTGACCCCGGAGAATACTTCTTTTAGATGCTGCGAAACCAGCATGATGTCCTTCTGCACTCTCCTGGCCAGGAGATTAATATTGTTTAGATGGAAGGATCCTGCTCCACCAGTGTACGGTCATTGGGTCAGGGAAGTCATGTCTCATCTTCAGTTGGAAAAGATTAGGTACACTGTCAGGGGGGCGACTGGGAAATTTTACAGAATCTGGCAACCTTTTCAGTTCTTTGTCAGAGACGTGGATGCTGATAGTATTGTTTTGTGACCATTGTCTATAATTTTGTTTAATTTGTTCTCTTCTATGGTGGTCTGCCTTTATAATATGTAATATGTATGTTCTATGTCTGGCACTTGGGGGGGGGGTTGTTCTGACTGTTTGGTTGGTGTTGTATGTTTAATTTGAAAAACGTTAATAAAGAAACCTTGATGAAAAAAAAAAAAAAAAAAACTCAACACACAGCCATTAATGTCTAAACCGCTGGTAACAAGTGAGTACACACCTACAGTGCCTTGCGAAAGTATTCGGCCCCCTTGAACTTTTCAACCTTTTGCCACATTTCAGGCTTCAAACATAAAGATATAAAATTTTTATTTTTTGTGAAGAATAACCAACAACTGGGACACAATTGTGAAGTGGAACAAAATCTATTGGGTTTTTGAAACTTTTTTAACTAATAAAAAAAATGAAAAGTGGGGCGTGCAAAATTATTCGGCCCCCTTGCGTTAATACTTTGTAGAGCCACCTTTTGCTGCGATTACAGCTGCAAGTCGCTTGGGGTATGTCTCTATCAGTTTTTCACATCGAGAGACTGAAATTCTTGCCCGTTCTTCCTTTCAAAACAGCTCGAGCTCAGTGAGGTTGGATGGAGAGCGTTTGTGAACAGCAGTTTTCAGCTCTTTCCACAGATTCTCGATTGGATTCAGGTCTGGACTTTGACTTGGCCATTCTAACACCTGGATACGTTTATTTGTGAACCATTCCTTTGTAGATTTTGCTGTATGTTTGGGATCATTGTCTTGTTGGAAGATAAATCTCCGTCCCAGTTTCAGGTCTTTTGCAGACTCCAACAGGTTTTCATCCAGAATGGTCCTGTATTTGGCTGCATCCATTTTCCCCTCAATTTTAACCATCTTCCCTGTCCCTGCTGAAGAAAAGCAGGCCCAAACCATGATGCTGCCACCACCATGTTTGACAGTGGGGATGGTGTGTTGAGGGTGATGAGCTGTGTTGCTTTTACGCCAAACATATCGTTTTGCATTGTGGGCAAAAAGTTCGCACCTTCTTCCACATGTTTGGTGTGTCTCCCAGGTGGCTTGTGGCAAACTTTAGACGAGACTTTTTATGGATATCTTTGAGAAATGGCTTTCTTCTTGCCACTCTTCCATAAAGGCCAGATTTGTGCAGTGTACGACTGATTGTTGTCCTATGGACAGACTCTCCCACCTCAGCTGTAGTTCTCTGCAGTTCATCCAGAGTGATCATGGGCCTCTTGGCTGCATCTCTGATCAGTCTTCTCCTTGTCTGAGCTGAAAGTTTAGAGGGACGGCCAGGTCTTGGTAGATTTGCAGTGGTCTGATACTCCTTCCATTTCAAAATGATCGCTTGCACAGTGCTCCTTGGGATGTTTAAAGCTTGGGAAATCTTTTTGTATCCAAATCCGGCTTTAAACTTCTCCACAACAGTATTACGGACCTGCCTGGTGTGTTCATTGGTCTTCATGATGCTCTCTGCGCTTTCAACAGAACCCTGAGACTATCACAGAGCAGGTGCATTTATACAGAGACTTGATTACACACAGGTGGATTCTATTTATCACCATCAGTCATTTAGGACAACATTGGATCATCCAGAGATCCTCGCTGAACTTTTGGAGTGAGTTTGCTGCACTGAAAGTAAAGGGGCCGAATAATTTTGCACGCACCACTTTTGAGTTTTCGTTCCACTTCACAATTGTGTCCCACTTGTTGGTGATTCTTCACAAAAAATAAAAATTTTATATCTTTGTTTGAAGCCTGAAATGTGGCAAAAGGTTGAAAAGTTCAAGGGGGCCGAATACTTTCGCAAGACACTGTAAGTGGAAAATGTCCAAAAAAATGTCTCTTATGAGTTAGGTAATAATGCACAATCACTGTCCTAAGACTGTCAGATACAATATACTATCATGTGCTAGATATTTTGGCTTGGAGGGTTTAAAGTTAATTGACAGCTTCATTGTAATGTTCAGTAACCAGTTTTTCTGCATCTTTCTAAAGCCCTTCCCACATGCTCTCAATCCGAGTGCTCAGAATTTTTATTTAGTCTAGCTGGAACAAAAATATTTGGCAGAAACGTACGAACAGGAGACGAGAGCAAAGATAAATTACTAAAGAAAAGGCGTGCCGAAGCTCATTGAACGTCTGCTACAACTCATTGTGACAAGCCTATGAAATACTGGGAGAGTATCATCTGGTCAGATGAGAGCAAAAATTTTTTTGCATACCCCAGCATATTAGGACATCTTATAATTGAAGGAATGATGGATGGAGCCCTTTTCCTGGAGATTCTTGAGAAGAAACTGCTGCCATCCACCAGGATGATGAAGATGAGACGTGGGTAGACCTTACAGCAGGACAATGATCCAAGGCATACAGCAAAGGAAACTCTCAAATGGTTTCAGAGAAAAAATTCAAGGTGTTAGAATGGCAGCAACAATCACCTGAACAAGATTTAAAGACAATATGTTTAGAGCAAAGGGAGAAAATCACACCTGAATACTGTGGCCAATTAATTTCTTCATACAGGAAGCCTGTTGAAGCGGTCATTACAAACAAAGGCTTCTCCACTAAGTATTAAATAAATACAGTTAGTGTTCAATACTTTTTTCCTGTGTCATTCCTCTTTATAACACATTACAAGTTCACTTATGGACTTTAATGTTTAGATTTCTTTATAATTGTGGATTTCTTGAGTTAATACCAAAGTTTGGTGAAAACTTCATGTGAACAGCCTCATTGGAAATATATTTACTGAAAGAAATGTTGACACATTCAATACTTATTTCCCCCACTGTATAGATGTTAAATTTATGTCCACAAGAACAATGTATTTTACATATTTAAAAATACATTTATTTTACACATTTACACTCTCTTCCTCCTTCTGTACACTTTGCAGCAGCAGCATGCTTCTCTTCTTTCTTTGTCTATCCATGTCAATCAGAGCCAGTATTTGTTCTCGCTCAGCAGCAGCATCGTAGCCGATCTAGTCAGTCCAAACCTATTCACACTCCATCCCCATATATATTTATATAAGCAAATCCCAACATTCCAAACATGACATACATCATATTTTGGCTTAGGACATGTTATTGGAGCCAGAGGCATGGACTAAAGGAACATATAATGTGTCTGGGATCTGACTGGACTGAGCAATGTTACAATGAGGTAAAAGATGTAATAAAGAAGCTAGACAAGAGTCAGTGATCAAACCTGGACATAAATACCTAATACATGCTAACGTAATTAATGACTGATTTCTGATTCTAATGCCCCAGTCCTTGTCGTGCTATATGGAGGATGGAAATCTGTCTGACATGAACGGTCTTTGCCATGACTTATGACAAAGTAATGTATGTAAGAAGCTGGCAGCTGGCAGCACCTCATATACAGTACACCCTGTGTACATACCGGTGCATGTGAACTAGTCTTGTCATAATTGTGTCTATATTACACATTTCCAAGTTCAGATGTCCTTAACCTAATCACTCCAAACAATTTCACATAAGGAATCAAGAGAAAAATAAGAAAAGCATATAGTGTCTTACAGAATTGTGAGTAAAATCTTATAGCTATTACGTATAACCTTTACATCGCATAAGGCGACCCAGTCCTACCACATTTAGAGGAATGTACAGGTAGAGGCTGCTATAATTAATCTTGTTTTCCAGGATTCCTGCCTTGACATTAACATGCTGGTTAGACAAAACAACTTAGTGATTAATGTAACTGGGGTATTCATTCCTGTCAGTGATGCATAGACATAAGTCAAACCTTTATGTGAGTAAACACTACAGATAACATACTATACTGTACTTGTACTTAGGGATTGACCAATATTTTCATCCCCTCCTATAATCATTTAGAATCACTAAACCAGATGTGAAGCTTATAAAGGAGAAGTTGATTAAAGACGTCTCTTATGAGTTAGGTAATGCACAAGCACTGTCCTGAGACTGTCAGATACAGTATACTATCATGTGTCAGATATTTTCAACCTTAATTTGGCTTGGAGGGTTTCAAGTTGATTGACAGCTTCATTGTGATGTTCATTAACCAGTCTTACTGCATCTTACTAAAGCCCTTCCCACATACTGTCAATCCGAGTGCTCAGAATTCTTATTTAATCTAGCTGGAACAAAAATAATTGGCAGAAACGTACTATCAGGAGATGAGAGCAAATATCCATGAGGTAATATTTGAATAAAGACTTACATTACTGTTCCATCACCAGAATGAATGATTTTAGCAATCTGGCTGTAAAGACTCAGATTCATAATTCATGTAATGCATGATTTCCTTATATGTTTCTATTAGTTATACTTTCTTTTCTAATATTCTTCCAGGAGCCATGCTTCAACTGTTGCTACTCTTTGGTAAGTTTATGTTCTGTGTTATTTTATACAAAAGAATATATATATATATATATATATATATATATATATATATATATATATATATATATATAATATATATATATATATATATATTTCCTATATTAAGACTACAAATCAGGTTATTTTTATAATAATAATAATAATAATAATAATAATAATAATAATAATAATCATTTAAGATGTCTGTGTCCTTGTAATTCTGGTTGTTTATTGTACTGCTGCACCAGAAGAATTTTTTTAAGTTTTAAGAATTTTGTTCACGGATAAGGAAATCTCTCTCTCTCTCTCTCTCTCTCTCTCTCTCTCTCTTTCTCTCTCTCTCTCTCTACTTTATTGTCATAATCATTTACATACAGTATTGCCAAAGCAAAGAGAATTTAAAACAATAATAACCATAATAATAATAATGGAATAATAGAAAAAAAAATGAAAATTTAAATACGTATAATAATAATAATAATAATAAAAATAGAATTAAAAAATAGCAATAATTACAAAAATAAGTATATATATATATATATATATATATATATATAAGTGTGAAAATGCAAGGTAGCAGGTAAATTAGAAATAAGTAAATAAGCAGTATGTTGAGTGTGTATGATTGTCCAGTGAAATGTGATCAGAGCAGTAGTTGGTTTCGAAGCATGTGCTGCTCTGAGATGAATTTTGCTGCAGCAGGTGCATGACTCCGCCCCCAGAGGCACCTGCATTTGGTTTGTTTCTGAAAGGTTGGAAAACTGTGGTAAGAGCTTAGAGAATTTTTCAAAGTATTTTTCTCTTGTGTTAAGAAAGATATTACAGTGAAGGAGAAAGACCTCACCAGTCTTACAGTGACAGCACACTCTTTCTTCCTTTGGAAGCCACGTTTGCTTGTGTCTGCTTTTCGTGATCACTGAGACTGTATTTTGTAAGGATCTCTCTCTTCTCTCTTCTCTCTCTCTCTCTCTCACTCTCACTCTCTCTCTCTCTCGGGCATGGTCGTTTACATACAATATTGCCGAAGGATCAATATAGATAAGAAAGGAGAATTTTAGTCAATAATAATAATAGAATAAAAATAAACAGAAAATGAAAATAGGTATGTTAATACAAATAGAATTAAAAATAGCAATAATTCTGAAAAAATAAGTCAATAAAAATTAAAAATAAAGGAAGAAAATGCAAGGTGTTAGTATAGGATAAAAGGTTACAAAAATTATGTACATTAAAGCCATGAAAATAAATAAACACAATAGGGTAAATTAGAAATAAGTAAATAAGCAGTATGTTGAGTGTGTGTGATTGTCCAGTGAAATGTGATCAGAACAGTAGTTGGTTTCTGAGCATGTGCAGCTCAGAGATGAATTTTGCAGCAGGTGCGTAACTCCGCCCCTAGAAGCACCTGCATTTGGTTTGTTTCTGATAGGTTGGGAAGCTTAGAGATTTTGTCTCTTGTGTTTGGAATGATATTACAGTGAAGGAGAAAGTGTGCCTCTGTCTCAACCTCACCAGTCTTACAGTGACAGCACACTCTTTCTTCCTTTGGAAGCCACGTTTGCTTGTGTCTGCTTTTCTCTATGGCTAGGCCATGATCACTAAGACTGTATTTGGAAAAGATTTGTGTGTGTTTAGTATCTCTGACACTGACGATGTATTCAGCCAGCTCATACTTTCAGTTTAGAACCCAATAACATTGTAGTTTTCTTATCTCTCAAACTATCTATCTGTCTGCCTATATGCCAGGAATATGTAATATAACAGGTTTACACCAGGTTTTAACTAACAATGGCTTTGTTTTCTTTACACAGTCTGCATTCTTTTTTAAGTTGAAGTCTGGGAAAAGTGTACACTGCTCGGATGAGAAAATAATTTCTGAAATTCTCACAGATGCTGCTAACAGTTTGTACAACATTTCTTTGCCTGAGCTTCACAGACTGTTGCAACAGCAGTCTGTCCCTGCTGACGGCTTCTATTCAAACTTCCATATGAGCATGGTGCTCAATCAGTGTTAAACAAATATCAACTTTATTATCAATATCTATATCTTGAACACACACACACACATGAAAAAAACAGATATCTATTATTACAGAGTGTGACAGCTGACCTCAGTTATTGAGCCAAATAGTTAGCATCAACCAGTATGAAATACCAAGCAATGATTACAACCTTTATTATTCATATTGCATCAAACACCATTTAATTCAGTATATGGAGTGTGCCCAGTGACACTAACTAGCTACCTAGTTACTTCCCAAAACAAACTGAACAGATAGATTTGGAGAGAGCCCTCTTTGTAACTTTAGATTTTTTGAAGATTGTTGTTTTACATTTAAATAATACTAACTGCCTCTCACGAAGAGTGGATTACAAATAGAAAATCAAATTATCTTTGTTATAGCATACCCTGTTCAAAGGATGTTCATTTTTACTCTGTGTATTAAATTAGCTGTACAGAAAAATCACATCATAGCTGATTTTCCTCAGTGACAAAGTAGTGTCAGTATCTTTTTCTCTTGTTTTTGTACATCCAACATAATTTGATCAGGTAATTTCAAAGCACTGAATAAGATCAAACCCTGCTCTCTCACCGAACTCAGAAATAAAAGCAGACTGTGACATTTACCACTGCACTAATTGTCACAGCTCAGCCAGATCAGAACTCCCACTCCCAAGATGCAACACTTGCTTCTCATGCACACATGCGCTCACCATCCCCGGAGTTCTGATCAGACACACCTGGCACCAATCACACACACACTCTCACCGCTAGTACTTACAGATGTCATTCATCTAGAGTCCATGCGAAGTATACGTTCAGTTGACTCGTTCTCTGCGTTTCCAAGCCTTTACTATTGTCGTTTGTTTACCTAGTTACCTTGACCCTTGATTACGTCTTTGACCACGCTTTTGCCTTGCCCTCTATGCTCTGTTCGTCCGATCGCCTGACCACTGCCTGTTTCTCTTTTACGCACCTTGAACATCCTTTAACTCTACGCTTACATCTACCGCCTGCTTCTGCTTCCGTGCCCCTTCCCCTCGATACGTGACACTAATCTACCTCACAAGCTGTAGTCATGTTAATTTAATACGAGAAATATAATATGTCTATGTAAATTATATGTAGTATGTTCTCTTAAATCTGACGGACCACATAGAAGCTAACTATAGTCAGCTACTAGAAAAAGTATACAATACAATAAATCATGAGTAGCTTGTAGCTTGACAAGTTACAACTGCACAGTAACCTTCCCAACACAGCTCACCAATGGCTATCATGAACAATTAGCACAAGCAGACCTTTTTTGTTCCCCCACTTTGATAATTATTTTTTTTTAAATCACCTGCAATATTTTAAGTAGTCTGCACTTATATAGTGCTTTTAACCAAAGTGCTTTACAGTGTGTCTCATTCACACACTAATGGTACTAGAGCTGCCATACAAGGTAACTTGCCATGGGAGCAACTTGAGGTTCAGGCTCTTGTCCAAGGACACTTCGTTATGTGGAGTCCTGTGTGCCAGGAATCAAACCCCAACCCTACGATGAGTGGAAAACCCGCTCTACCACCCGAGTCACAGCCCACTGACTACACAGAAGCAATTTTGATTGCAAATGAGCACTCTATTAGTGATATTAGTAAATCATTTACCTCAGTGGTAATATATTTTAAGTTACATTCAACATTCTATAATGTTACTTGCATGTTACTTGCAAGGCAGGTTTTACTTACCTACCTTGAAGGTGTTTTTAGTGCGTAGGGGATAGTTTTAAACTAGTTTAAATCCTATTTTACTGATCGTTCCCAGTTTATTTCTATGGGTGGTTACAGGTCTGACACTAGTCTGTACTCACTGGTGTTCCTCAGGGATACATTTTAGGCCCTTTACTTTTCGATATTTTTTTATCTCTGCCTGGACATCTTCTGCAATCGCTCAGCCTCCATTAGTACTTTCCTGCTGACGATACCCAAATTTACATTCACTTGAAATCTGGTGAAAACCTTGAAAACTGAAGTTATGCTTATAGGTTCCCTTCAGCAAATTCTTGAAGTCCACTACCTCTCTTTGTTAATGGCTCTGTTCTAGAGATTCAAAGTAAAATGAGGAACCTTGGAGTAATTTTTGATGCTAGTCTTACATTTGATTATTTTGTTCAGAGCACTGTTAAAGCATCCTTTTTTCACCTCAGAAATATAGCAAGACTGCACCCTATGAGAAACTTCTCTGTAGCTGAAAAACTGACTAACTCATTCGTTGTCACTCGGCTAAATTACTGTTACGCCCTTTTAGCCGGAGTTTCTTAATCCACAATCAATAAACTCCAATATGTTCAAAACTCTACTGCCAGGATCCTGACTGGGACCAGGAAATACAATCATATTACTCCTGTCTCGGAGTCCTTGCTTTAGCTCCTGGTCAGGTTCCATGTCGATTTTAAAATTATGATGCTGGTATACAAGGCATTGCATGGCTTGGCTCCTCATTACTTATCTGCTTTATTAATTCCATACACCCCAAATCGCAGACTGTGCTCCTTACAGTGTAATCTGTTCACCGTTCCACAAACCTAAATCCTTAACATCTGTGGGTTACAGGGCTTTTTCTATCAGTGCTCCTTCCCTTTGGAACTCTCTTCTTCTCAAACTTATGGAAGCTCAGACCCTTGGTATTTTTAAAGCTCAACTTAAGACTTACTTTTTTTAAACTTGCATTTGACTGTTGATATTAGTACTACTTTTATTATATTATTATTATTATTATTATTATTATGTTTTTAATAGGGCTTTTCAGCCTCGGTGTCTGTCTCCCTCGTCAGTATCACTTCATTAATGAGAAGAAGACCTGGGCTGAAGCACAGAGATACTGCAGAGAGAATTATGATGATTTAGCCAGTATTAATAACACTGAAGAGGAACTGGCCCTTACTAACACAATAAACACATGGAACAACAACCGAACCTGGATTGGACTGTATGATGATCTGAACAGCTGGAAATGGTCTCTGGAAGATGATTCTTTTTACAAGGAAGGAGAGAGAAGCTTTAGAAACTGGTATATAAACAAAACAAGGAATTGGAATGGAAACAGTTTGTGTGTATATTTATCGGGTTCTTCTGGAGTATGGTATGAGGACTCTTGTTCTTTGAAAGTTCCCTTCCTTTGCTTTGATGGTGAGCACAGCACATATGTATATTTTAAAATAGAAAAATGTAAAAAAAAAATACCTTTAGAAAGATATTAGTAGTATATATTGAACATAGTAAACTATTTCTCTAAAAGTACAGTTTTACTCTTCTTTAAAAATTTATTTTTAAACAGTTTTTAAAGTTGTACGTATTGAAACTGTGTTTTAGGTAGTGTGAATGCCAGTGAAAGATATGTCCTGGTTAATCAGAACCTGAACTGGACTGAAGCTCAGAGATACTGCAGAGAGAATTACACAGACCTGACCAGTGTGAGGAACGAGACTGAGAACCAGATGATAAGATCATTATTAACTAATATGAATAATTACTATGGTCCCTTTTGGATTGGTCTGTACAGAACCAGGTCTTGGTCAGATAAAAGCAACTCTTCATTCAGCAACTGGAATCCTGGACAACCAGATAATTATAGACAGAATGAATCCTGTACTGCTGTGTCATTTAATAGTGTTAATTATTATTATAATTATTATTATCACTCTTATCTGTATTATGGGAAATGGACAGATGAAAACTGCGGTCAAGCTTTTCCATTCCTCTGTTACAGCAGTGAGTAGATTTCTGTTTTGTGATTTTAAAAACCTGTTAAATCATATTTAATTATGAAGTGTACAATGTCAGTCTATAGTACCAATATACTTTCATTAGTATTGTTTACTCTTATTCAATGCAAAGCACGATTTGATCATTATAACTAACATTGTTATTCTTCTTTAGCAACATTATCATCATCCTCTCGTCAGTATCACTTTATTAATGAGAATAAAACCTGGACTGAAGCACAGAGATACTGCAGAGAGAATTACACTGACCTGGCTACTGTTGATAACATGGAGGAAATGAACACACTCCTTAACACAGTAAATGGCAGTTACTCAGGTTTAGCCTGGATCGGACTGTATGATGACCTGGACAGCTGGAGATGGTCACTGGATGATGATGCTTTCTACCAGGAGGGAGAGAGAGACTTCAGAGGGTGGTACCAGCAACCTGATAACTACAAAGGACATGAACTCTGTGTTTATATCAGTTCTGATGGAACATGGTTTGATGGAAACTGTGACATACGTTCACCTTTTGTTTGCTATGATGGTGAGAATATATAATGAGGATATGAGGATAAACAGTATGATTTTCCGTTTAGGTGTTATTGATTAAATTTATCTTTTCATTATTATTATTATTATTATTATTATTATTATCATCATCATCATAAACTTTGATTCTCTGTATGAGTTACTGGACACATATCTTTTCAGGAAAAAATGGAACAGACGATTATAGGTGGATTTTGTCTTCCATGCCCTGGAGAGAAGCTCAGGATTACTGCAGAGAGCATTACACAGACCTGGCCAGTGTGAGAAACCAAACAGATAATCAAAGAATCCTCAACCTCACCGGTGGCACTGAAACTTGGATTGGTCTATACAGAACCAGACTCTGGTCAGATAAACAGGAATCCACATATGAAAACTGGAGAACAGACACCTCGTATATACCTGGACAGCCAGATAATGGTGTATATACTCAATGGGCAATTGGTAATCAGCACTGCACTGCTGTATTATTCAATGACTCAGGCTACTGGACAGATGAGAACTGCTTTGCCACATTCCCTTTTATCTGCTATAACAGTGAGTTCATCTAATTGTCCTTTACTCATTGATTATTGCAAAACATGAAGAGATTTATCCAGTCTACCCAATTAAATGTCATAGAAACAGATATTTATAAGTTTTTGTCATTTTTTTATATTTTACATTTTCTTTAATGGGGGGAAAAAAGGATCAAACAGCTGCTTATTTCATTTCATTTGAATAAACCTGTAAGAAACTTAGTGACAGCTTATTTCCACAACCGGGTTTAATTTGAATTAATCCTAACTTTCCACAGGAATGTTCAAATTGAGTTAAATTCTTAGAATTCACAATTGACATAAAACTGCATGAATTTACCTTGTATATCTTGAAGATTACAAGAATGAAAACATGAAGAAATAAATTTTGTAATTATTAGACACTTCCTAAACTTGCACTGGATTGCCAAAACGTTGATGCTTGGTCTTAAAACCATATCCAAAATATGCACCGTTATAGCTACTTACATTACAGTTTATTCACATATTTGATTCATACATCCTACATCATATAGTGCATTCCCACATCCTTATTGATCTACAAAAAATTTAATTATGGTATTCTGTCCTTCAAAGAATCCTGCACAGGATCCTCATGTTCCCTCCATCATTATCACTTTGTTAATGAGAATAAAACCTGGACTGAAGCACAGAGATACTGCAGAGAGAATTACACTGACCTGGCCACCATTAATAACATGGAGGAAATTAACACAATCTTCAACACAGTAAATGGCAGCTACTCTGGTTTAGCCTGGATTGGACTGTATGATGATCTGAACAGCTGGAGATGGTCTCTGGATAAAAATTCTTTCTACAAGGACGGAGAGAGAAACTTTAGAAACTGGTATATAAACAAACCAAGGAACTGGGGTGGAAACAGAACGTGTGTACACACGTCAAATTTTTACTGGGTATGGTGGGAGAGCTCTTGTTCTTTGACAATTCCGTTTATGTGCTTTGATGGTGAGTAAAGCATTTATGGATATGATAATTTTCTTTTAAAAAGCTTCAAACAAAATTCCTTTACAACCAAATAAATATAGTACACAATTTCTCTAAAAGTACAGTTTTCACAATAAAATGTTACATATTTAAAACTGTCTGTTTTAGGTAGGGTAAATGCCATTGAAAGATATGTTCTGGTTAATCAATACAAGAATTGGACTGAAGCTCAGAGATACTGCAGAGAGCATTACACAGACCTGACCAGTGTGAGGAACGAGACTGAGAACCAGAAGATCAGATCAATATTAACAAAAAATTTTTTGATTATCATTATTACAATAATAATTATTATTATTATACTCCTGTATGGATTGGCCTGTACAGAACCAGGTCTTGGTCAGATAAAAGCAACTCTTCATTCACTAACTGGAATCCTGGACAACCAGATAATTATGCGGGGAATGAATACTGTACTGCCGTGTCATTTAATGATTCTGGGAAATGGACAGATGAAAACTGCGGTCGAGCTTTTCCATTCCTCTGTTACAGCAGTGAGTAGATGTCTGTTTTGTCATAAATAAGACTGAAACAGTATGTTTAAATATGAACTGTACAGTGTCTGTTGATGGTAGCAATAGTGCCGATAGTGTTGATAGTGCTAAAATACTCTCATTACTGTTACTTACACATAATGGGCCTCATTTATCAATCTGGATATGAACAGATCTATTTATAAAATGTTAATACAAGCATTTAAGCAAGACATTTGGTAGTGAGTAGATTTCTGTTTTCTGATTTTTTTTAAAAACTGACAGCACATTTCTACATCAATACAG
Organism: Ameiurus melas; assembly: GCA_012411365.1. NCBI lineage: Eukaryota > Metazoa > Chordata > Actinopteri > Siluriformes > Ictaluridae > Ameiurus > Ameiurus melas. Next base: position 5,071,883 of record CM022769.1, read on the forward strand.
TGTCTGTGCATAACACTAATATATACTACATTCCTTAATATCACTTATTGTCCCCTCTGAAAGTATTGGAGTGGCAAGGTTAATTATTTTGTTTTTGCTTTACACTGAATACATTTGGTTAAACAATTAGGCACCTTTTTTTTGAACCCGCACATTTTTCAAGTGATCAATAATATTGGAACATGTGACTGACAGGTGCTACGTGTTACCCAGGTGTGCCCTGTTAGAGTGATTTGTTTAAACAATTAATAGCTCTGATGTTTTCTCTTGATTTGAGCCCTGGATTTTGACTATGGAGAGTGCATATGTTGTTAAAAATTATAATCCAGTATGAATACGGAGAGATGTATATGGGAGAAATGCAAGCCTTTTTGAAGCTGAGAAGAGAGGGAGATTAATCAATTAATCTCAATCCCTAAAGTTTTCAGTGCATTGTAAAAAGAAAGACTTGGCCTTGCTGTTGCAATACTTTTGGAGGTGACTGTATGCCTAATGAATGTACTACTTATGATTTATTATTAAAATAAAAATTAAATAAATATTTTCTGAACCTTTTCTAGTAATGACATCAACTTCTCATCAGTATCACTTTATTAATAAGAATAAGACCTGGACTGAAGCACAGAGATACTGCAGAGAGAATTACACTGACCTGGCTACCATTGATAACACGGAGGAAATGAACACACTCCTTAACACAGTAAATGGCAGCTACTCAGGTTTAGCCTGGATTGGACTGTATGATGATCTGGACAGCTGGAGATGGTCTCTGGATGATGATTCTTTCTACCAGGAGGGAGAGAGAGACTTCAGATGGTGGTACAAGCAACCTGATAACTACAATGGAAGAGAACTGTGTGTTTCCATTAGCAACCTAGGGGAATGGTTTGACAGGCCTTGTACTGACAGACACTCATTTGTTTGCTATAATGGTAAGACTGATACACTAAGTCAGTAAGTGGTAACTTTCATTATTCATGCAGTGATTCTAATATGCTACTATAGCTGAAAATTACTCGTATATTTAACCATGATACAGCTATTGTCTGTAGGAAATGATGACTTTTGCAATCCTCTCAACCTTAGACACAACCAACACATATGTGTGGATTAATAACACAATGACTTGGGAAGAAGCTCAAAGTTTCTGTAGAGCAAATCACACAGACCTGGCCAGTGTGAGGAATGAGACTGAACTTCAGAAAATACAGAGCATCAGGAACAGCCATGGATATCCTGAGGTATGGATAGGTCTGTATAGGAACCGATTATGGTCAGATCAGAGCAATTCGACTTTTACATATTGGAGACCAGAGATTCCAACAATTCCACCAGAGCCTGATAACGGTGTGAATTCACCTGGACAATATGGAAATCAACACTGCACTGCTATGGATCATTCCGGCCGATGGACAGATGAAAACTGTTTCACCAGTTTCCCTTTCATCTGCTACACTGGTGAGTTTATCTCCTTTCTGAGTAAAAGGAAGAATAATAAACTGTAATCTACCATATAATATTAATACAATATAAAACAAGTACAAGAATTCAATCTAGTGGCAGCTAAAAGAAACATGTTAATGAAAGTTAAGAGCACCTATCATTCCAGATGTTCCAGGCATTTTTTAATCTTATCTCTGTTTCCCTTCTGCTCTGACAGCATTCACTCCAGGTGAGGAAAACATAATATATGTGACTATTCTTAAACTTTGGTGTAGAGACGAACAATCTCTTTGTAGATTTTATAGTTAACTACACAGTTAATGCATTTTAAAAAATCAGTTTAAACTGATTCTTCAATAATCAAAATGTAAGTACTTCCAAAAGTGTTCATTTAATTAGTTTTTAATATTGGAGGTTCACTGTATATATTAGTCTGTATAAAGTTGTGTATGTATAGCGTACATGTGAATGTATTTTCTTTATTGATTGTAATGCCAAACTTTTTTTCAGGTGTTGTGACAGGATTGCAGATCAAAGTCAAAGCTGAGGAAAGTCTATTATACTCTGAGATTGAAAGAATTTTGTTGATGGAAGTGAGTAACTGTGCTTTATATAAACTTTATCTGAAACAGACAGATGCACATTCAATATGACTCAACAATAAATACTATTATTAACATTGTTTAAGACATTATATTCTCTTTCTTTTGTAGATAATGTGTAGCAATGTCCAAATAATTATTTTAGGATTAATCATTAGTTTTGTAGTACTTGCAGGATTTCTTACATTTCACACTTTTTTTCAGCTTCAACAAGAATCGGTCAGACTGGGACTTTCAAGCAACTTCTCTGTGAATGCGATAAAAATCCGTAAGATCAGTCCATGAAGGAGAAAGACCACATTCATGTCCAGAATATAACTCATTTTGTGATGGTTTGTCTTTAATGTATTCATTCATTCACCAATCATTAATTCTGTTAATGCTGTAGAGACACTCCAACCCTTACATTACTCCATATATACAGCCATTTAAAATGCAAATAAACATCTAAATAACAAATAAGAATATTAAATTAATGGTTCAGTAAAAGATTCTTACTGACTAGAGAAGCCTTCAAAAGCCTTGAGATATCCTCGCTTTGACCATAACAGTAATAATGACTGTAATTATGCTGAATTATGAATGAACATGATTTTCTTAGGTGTAATATTTTATTTGGTGTTTTGGGAATTTATACTGCTTATAAGTAATATTTTTAAAATGAATGTCAACAAATAAAATTCTGTACTTCTTTGTGTGTGATGGGATTCATAGAAAAGTTTGATGTTGTATTTTCTGCAATAATCATATCAGTAGTTGGTGGTGTGTGTTAAGGGATACTATCTGACTTTCTTTTATTAATTGTTTTCAGTACTGGGATTAATGTAGTTTTGGTTGTGTTTATTAAATGTTGATTAAAGACCTTTTAAATAAACAAGCACTGAATGAAGGAACGTGTGAAATGTGTTTGAATTTATCTTGTGTGTTAAGTAACGCTGTTCAAAGGCGTAAATTAGGGATTTAAGTTGTTGAATGTTTTTTTTTTCTTTTAAATTAAGAATTTAGATGTGGGACTCTGATGCAGGGGTACCATTGCAGTTTGAGACTGACATCAGGGTATCAGTGATGTTCAAGTGTCTGAAGTGATGGTCCTCTTAAACATACATCTAAACTGCTGACCCATATAACAGTGTAGTCCAGTTAAGGGTGAATTTTTTTTTTTTTTAAACTTTATAATAGAACTTTTTTCTTTCATTTGTAATGGTTAATTGCTGCTACCTTAGGACCTTGTAGCTGTACTAAAAGTTTATTCATAATGTTGAACAGTCCTGGCCCATCTTGAATCAAGTTGTTTCAAGTTCAAGTTGTGTTTTTATATTCTAGAAAAAATATAAGTGGTGCATTATGGTGCATTTCTGCTTCATCAAGAATGTTTTGCAGCATGTGCCTTCTCAGTAAGTTTAAGCTCACACCTTTATGTCATGAAGCACCACTGGGCTCAGCTTTTAATTTTATATGACAGTAAGGATGTGATTGTGTACAGTGATTAGGTTTACATTATGTGGAGAGTCCACCATACAAGTCTCTGTGAATGTTTCCTTGTTATTCAGAATGAAATAAGGCTGAAGTGCAGCAGTACAAACTCAAAATTTGACCCTCTGCTTGTGGACGTCTTCTGGGATAAACTACACTGAATCCCTCAAAGTGTCCTTCATCAAGAGGAGGGGCAGGGGCTGGTCTACGTAGCCAGCAGAACTGGAACCTTTTCACTGCAGTTCATCCAGAGATTCCTCACTGGACCCAGGAGTTTAGTATGGAGAGCAGCAGCCTATAGGCTGTTACACATCGGTACTGGAGACTGGGGTTGGACAGAACTTTGTTTTTAATGGACACAAGAACACTAGATGTTGCTGGATTACCAGTTTTTTTTATCGTGGGCTTTTTAAAATATGGAACCTTTTTAAAAATATACAGCAAGGGGTGAAGAAAGTCACACTGGCTGCTGGAGGAACCCCTGGTTTATGGTGGGAGTTTGGACATCTCTGGTGTGACCACTCCTTCACTATTCAGGGTTCTGGTCTCCTCGGGGATTGTGACTCTTCGGCAGCTGGTGAACCTCACAGGGATAGACCTATCACAGGCAGAGGACTTAGCAGCGCGCCTGGAACTGCGATCCCTATGTGTTGTAAATAAGCTCCTACATCACTGGAGGTCCACCCTAACATCAGAGGAGCGTGCTCAGCTGATGGACTACAAAACAAGCGAAACTGGTCTTACAGAGGAAGAACCCTTTCCCCAGCTGGGCATCGCTCCAGATCTAGATGGTTGTGGGCACCCCCTCCTGGAGTACAGAGGTGAAATGAACATTGAAACATTGTACATTGTATAAGGCTTGTGTGAAAGTTTTAAATAAGAAAAAACTGATTGGGAGGGTGGACATCCCATGGCGAAATGTACTGGGTTTGAAAGATTATATAAAACCAGAGTGGAGGGCAATATACAAACCACCGTTAACCAAAAAAGTCGCTGACCTCCAATGGATTTACACGGAATTGTTTTTGTGAATTCTTTTATCTCCATTTTAAAAACTGAATGTCCAATTTTGAACTCAGGAATGTCCATTTTGTTCACAGAGAGAGACTGTTTTTCATGCAGGAAAAACAAAGTGGCACAAAACACAGACTGCAATGCCATAAGAGTTCTCTCCAGACTAATCAAATCAAGAATTCTGATTGATTTGAACTTTTACAGGAGTATGAGAGACTTGGAGATGGTCAAGGCAGTGTGGTGTTGTGAGGAGGCTCTGTGCTCTGTAGTGGAGAGAGAACTTTTGTTTTGCTCCTGCATTCGGCTGCTAATGTTCATAACAACTGTTCATAGTTATGTGTTAAATAAATTAGCCTATGTATTTATTTATTTATTCATGTTTTTCTACTCCTTTACATGTTTATATATTTATGTATTGAGCCACCCTGATTTTATTGTGTATAATGCGACTTCTGCAAAATAAAGATTGTAAAAGTAGTCTCTCCCTCTCTCTCTCTGCGCATGCGCGCTGGAGTAGTGAGAGTGGTTTGGCGTCTTGCCAAAGTTTTTCGCGAGTTTGTCGTTTTTTCTTTCATTAATTTATTAAATGTCTAGTTATTGAGATAGCGGTGGTTGGTGAAAGTTGACAGTGGGTGAGGGTGAGCGGGACGCCATGGCCTCTGAGGCCGGAGGGGAGACGCTGTCTCTCCGCCATGGCGTCAGGTGTGTACCGGTGAATGGAGAACAGGTGGAGGAGGTTCTGCTAGCGGTGGGAGAGAAGGTCGGGTGTGAGAACATCTACTCCGCCTCCCGAATGAACAAAGCTGTGGTGATTTTCCTAAAGAAAGAAATATTCGCCAACACGCTGTGTGAAAGTGGAATATTGCTAAAAGGTGACATGCTACACGTTACCCCTCTTTCTGCCCCTGCGACACGGGTAGTAGATTTCGCCTACCCGCGCCCCCTTGCCGTTAAAGACGAGCTGATAATGAAGGAGCTGGCCCGCTTCGGAAAGTTCGCCGGCCCCATGACTGATTTCCCGCTCGGCTGTAAGAACTCCGCGGTGAAACACGTCGGATGGGGGTAACGACAAACCGAGGTCACAGCAAGAAGAGGTCAGTGACGAACACACCACTGAAATAATTACAGCACCCAGTGATAACATGGACACCCGTGCCCATACCAGTAATAACACCGACACCCGTGCCCATACCAGCAATAACACCGACACCCGTGCCCATACCAGGAATAACACCGACACCCGTGCCCATACCAGTAATAGCACCGACACCCGTGCTCATACCAGTAATAGCACCGACTCCCGTGCCCATAGCAGTAATGACACCAACACCGCAGACAGCTTTAATTTCAAGCCCTACACCACGAATACTGTCGGAGGCACACAACCGCAACAGGAGATCCCACGGGACAAGAATATTAAGAAGAATAGAACTAAACCATAAATAATAAGGGAGAAGATAGACAAGGTGGGGGAATTGTCTAAGCAAGCACAGCGTAATGTTGAGATGTTGGAGGACTTGGGCCCAGAGTGCAGCGCAGGAGCTACAGGAGGGGAACTCCTCACAGACATGGAGGAGGAAGAGGTCACCACAGAACAACCATGTACTTTTAACTGTCCAGAACAACTTGAACAGCTTTACACCGCAGAGCAGATTAACCGGTTTCTAGAACTGACTGAAGGAAAAACGAAACATCTTGCTGACTAAATTCTTTATTAAATTCACAGGAGGATCTTCATTAAATCTGTACAACACACCATGGGAGTAATGTCACCGAGGAGACGGTACATATTGAGGAAATGGGCAGCAATCGCAAGAGAGGAATTGATATGTTATTGGAATGGATACGCAGAGAATTGGGACTGTATACTGGACTTGTAGTTGATCTGACAAAGTTTTTTGGGGGGTTTCCGAGTTGGGGTGGTGGGGGGGTCTGTGGAGGTTCTTTTTCTTTTTCCTTTTTCCCCTTATTATTCTTACTTTTTCTCATTTTTTTTTAAATGAAAAAAGGATTTTCAAAAGTGTAGATATGTAAATATACCCTAAATTTAACACAAAGTGTCTTAAAAGTCAAAAGTCCCCCCTTATTTTTTTTTATTTCATATTAATTCCCGAATCGATTTTAAATGCGCGTGCTTTACTTGAGAGGACGTGAATATTATCTGTAGCTCGCCTCTCGTCCTGAAGATGTCGCCATCTTTTATGTTTTGAATTTTGAGTTTGAAGTTTCAAGTTGTTAATGAATTTCTCTGTTTCTCATTTACTAATATATATATATTGTTTTGTTTTTTTACAGTAGTGTGCAGTTTGTGCTTATATTGTGTTGATTGTATACATATATTTATGATTTCTTGTTACAGAGTTTGGTACTCAATTTAAAAAGTAATTAAACATAATTGTGTGGGTCCTATTGTTAAAGTAAGTGTGTATTTCAGTAATGTAGCTAAGTAGGAGGGTTTCAGTTACCAGCATTTATATTAGAACATGGATTCCATGTCTGCAAAATGAACATTTTGAAATAAATATTGATAACTAATCAATATTGAATCGAAATCGAATTGAATAGAAACCATATAAATAATAATATAATCGAATCATCAAATTGGTCACAATACCCAGCCCTAGAATATAGTAATCAGCTCTGCACTGTATCATTCAGATATTCAGGCCACTGGACAGATGAGAATTGCTTCGGCACATTCCCTTTTATCTGCTATAACAGTGAGTTCATCTAATCATTCTTGGCTCATTGGTAATTACAAAAAGATGTATCCAATATAACAAATTAAACATGAAATAAACATGTATTTACCAATAAAAGATTTTTTTTTCTTCATATAGTTTACTCGGAAAGTGTAGGACCTGCAAGGCCAGTTCTTTTGTTTTTGCTATACACTATGAAAAAATCTATGCCATTTTTAATTGTGATAGATCAGAACTTCTGTATTAATTTCCAGAAATGTATGTGTGTTAAACAACTTAGAATCATTGGTGGCAGAACACCCCAATTTTTAGACTTAAAGTAAATTAAAGTAAATGACACTTAACTCTTATGTGTCCTTATCGACAATTTTGTCTTTTTCTTTGTTTTTTGTTTTTTTAAAATCATTTTGTCTGTGTTAATGCAAACAGCATACATTTTTACAAAAGGTGTGTATTTTTATTGTAATTTGAATATTTCACCTTCATTTGCTTTCATAAATCTATTTGAAACTAGGTACAAAAAATAGTTACACTCAAATCTGTCCCCAATGAAACTGCAATATTTAATCCCTGTGACTTTTAAGCATAAAATCATGCATTCTGTATTCATATGTATTGAATTTGTTTACAAGGTTTCAAAACATTGAATTAAAACAAAAAATTCTGAAATGTGTACTATTTTCTCAGGTTTAGCCTATGGGTGTCACAGAGCCAACAGAGGGCGCCGTGGCACAGGGTGTCTGCCATCAGACTAACCACGTGACTCTTGTTATGGTTTTGTTTCCTGGTTTGTCACGGGTATTTGGTGTTTCGGGGTTAATGAGCACTTGGATTTAAGCGCACTTGTTACGGAGCACAGGGCTGGTTATTGATTAGACTATTTGGAGTTATGCTAGGGATTCTAGCAGTCTGGGTCACACGTATTCTGTGTTGTAGCGATTTCCTAGTTGGGCTAAGTTACGTTAGCTTCTGGTTTGTTCATGCTACATCTTTGATTTGAGTTTTCTTATTTTTGTTTTAATAAAAGAAGTCGAACTGCACTTGCGTCCGTCTCACATCTACAACCACCTGACAATGGGGAAAATCCGTGCTTTTCATTTTTTTCTGATTCTGCTGTATTATAGAGCACTGCAGACCAACTGAATAAATGATGCCGCTATAATCGTGTGGGTGTGTTTGTATGGATATCAGAGTTGAGTCAAAGAAGGTTACTGTGCTTTGAAGATTATTGCATTATGTAAAGAAACCAGTATTTAAAGGGTTAAAATTCTGAAAATGAATGAATGCATGGTAGTTATGATCAGAACTGATGCTGGTAAAAAAAAAAATAATAATAATAATAATAATTAAGTCAAAGTGGGAAAAAATATTCATATATAATATTTCTGTGACAGTTATTTGATGTGGATATTTTTGTCCTCTATGGACTTATGTGCAGCTTTTTTAAACACACGAGGGTTAATATTTGGGTGTGTATCCCTTGCTTGTAATTACTGCATCAAGCAAGTGCTGCACTGACATCACCAAACTGTTGCATTCTTCTTCTTTTCCATGCTTGTACCACAGCTTCTTTCAGTCGTTGCAAACTCTACAGGCAAGGACGCCATGTTCAGCAATTAGCCTCAATCTAGCAACATGGAAAAATACATGACCCGAGTTAAAATGATAAATAAACTGATCTGTTGGAGCAAAGAGCCTTTTCTGTAAAGGGTCCCAACTCTGTAACATGGTGCCAAATGAGTTTAAAGCAGTATGAGTTTAAACCAGAGTGGTACGCATATTTAAATTTGAGAAATGTTTGTTTTAATTAGATATTCATGTTGCCAGGGATGGAAGTATCCTTAAAATGGGTACAAGATTTTTGGTGGTATGTTTTGTATGGATGTTTAAATGATGTGCCACATTAGCTAAAAGCTTTATTTTAACTAAAGTAGTTTTTGTTGTTGTTTTTGTTTGTTTTTTTGAAAAGGCTTTCTACGGACTCGAGATGCAAATTAGCTTATGCTATTCTCTCTATATGCCATACACATTTTTCAGTTTTTGACTGGAATCATGTTTTTTATACCGTCCCTATTAAAATAAACAAAATTAATATAGAGCAATGAGGGACAACAGACTGTTCAGATATCAAGTATAAGAGCTATAGTTGGAAATTTACATGCAATGATAACCTAATAACCTAGTCTACAAATATAATGGTTTCACAGTAGCACTGCATTAATTTATTTATAAAAACCATGAAAGTTATATTACAAGAAAAAATGTTACAATATTTCGAGAATGGTCATAATACTGTGACAAACAGGACCACGTGAGAGCAACATTAATGTCCCAGTCCTACCACATTTAGAGGAAAGTACAGGGAGAGGCTGCTATAATTAATCTAGTTTTCCAGTATGTATTTTACATATTAAAAAATATACATTTAAAAACACATTTATTTTACACATTTACACTCTCTTCCTCCTTCTGTACACTTTGCACCAGCAGAATGCTTCTCTTCTTTCTATGTCTATCCATGTCAATCAGAGCCAGTATTTGTACTCGCTCAGCAGCAGCAGCGTAGCAGATCTAGTCCGCCAGTCCAAACCTATTCACACTCCATCCCCATATATATTTATATAAGCAAATCCCAACATTCCAAACATGACATACATCATAATTTGGCTGAGGACATGTTATTGGAACTAGAGGCATGGACTAAAGGAACATAGAATGTGTCTGGGATCTGACTGGACTGAGCAATGTTACAATGAGGTAAAAAAAAAAATGGAATAAAGAAGCTAGGCAAAGTTCAGTGATCAAACTTGAATATAAATACATAATACATGCTAACGTAATTAATGACTGATTTCTGATTCTAATGCCCCAGTCCTTGTCGTGTTATATGGAGGGGGGAAATCCATCTGACTTGAACGGTCTTTGCCATGACTTACAGTGGTGTGAAAAAGTGTTTGCCCCCTTCCTCATTTCCTGTTCCTTTGCATGTTTGTCACACTTAAGTGTTTCGGAACATCAAACCAATTTAAACAATAGTCAAGGACAACACAAGTAAACACAAAATGCAATTTGTAAATGAAGGTGTTTATTATTAAAGGTGAAAAAAATCCAAACCATCATGGCCCTGTGTGAAAAAGTGATTGCCCCCTAAACCTAATAACTGGTTGGGCCACCCTTAGCAGCAACAACTGCAACCAAGCGTTTGCGATAACGTGCAATGAGGCTTTTACAGCGTCCTGGAGGAATTTTGGCCCACTCATCTTTGCAGAATTGTCCTAATTCAGTTACATTAGAGGGTTTTCGAGCATGAACGGCCTTTTTAAGGTCATACCACAACATCTCAATAGGATTCAGGTCAGGACTTTGGCTAGGCCACTCCAAAGTCTACATTTTGTTTTTCTTCAGCCATTCGGTGGTGGACTTGCTTGTGTGTTTAGGATCATTGTCCTGCTGCAGAACCCAAGTTCGTTTCAGCTTGAGTACACGAACAGATGGTCGGACATTCTCCTTCAGGATCTCTTGGTAGACAGCAGAATTCATAGTTCCTTTTATCACGGCAAGTCTTCCAGGTCCTGAAGCAGCAAAACAGCCCCAGACCATCACACTACCACCACCATATTTTACTGTTGGTATAATGTTCTTTTTATGAAATGCAGTGTTCCTTCTACGCCAGATATACTTGGACACACACCTTCCAAAGAGTTCCACTTTTGTCTCATCGGTCCACAGAATGTTGTCCCAAAAGTCTTGGGGATCATCAAGATGTGTTGTGGAGAAATTGAGACGAGCTTTGATGTTCTTTTTGCTCAGCAGTGGTTTTCTCCTTGGAACTCTGCCATGCAGGCCATTTTTGCCCAGTCTTTTCCTGATGGTGGAGGCATGAACGCTGACCTTAACTGAGGCAAGTGAAGCCTGCAGTTCTTTGGACGTTGTTGTGGGGTCTTTTGTGACCTCTTGGATGAGTCGTTCGCGCCCGCTCTTGGGGTAATTTTGGGCAGCCGGCCACTCCTGGGAAGGTTCACCACTGTTCCATGTCTTCGCCATTTGTGGATAATGGCTCTCACTGTGGTTCGCTGGATTCCCAAAGCTTTGGAAATGGCTTTATAATCCTTTCCAGACTGATAGATCTCAATTACTTTCTTTCTCAATTGTTCCTGAATTTCTTTGGGTCTCGGCATGATGTGTAGCTTTTAAGGATCTTCTGGTGGACCTTACTGTGTCAAGCAGCTCCTATTTAAGTGATGCCTTGATTGTGAACAGGTGTGGCAATAATCAGGCCTGGGTGTGGCTAGAGAAATTGAACTCAGGTGTGGACAACCACAGTTATAGTATGTTTTAACAAGGGGGGCAATCACTTTTTCACACAGGGCCATGATGGTTTGGATTTTTTTTCACCTTTAATAATAAACACCTTCATTTACAAATTGCATTTTGTGTTTACTTGTGTTGTCCTTGACTATTGTTTAAATTGGTTTGATGTTCCGAAACACTTAAGTGTGACAAACATGCAAAGGAACAGGAAACGAGGAAGGGGGCAAACACTTTTTCACACCACTGTATGACAAAGTAATGTATGTAAGAAGGTGGCAGCTGGCAGCACCTCACATACAGTACACCCTGTGTACATACAGGTGCATGTGAACTAGTCTTGTCATAATTGTGTCTATATTTACATTTCCAACTTCAGGTGTCCCTAACCTAATCACTCCAAACAATTTCACATAAGGAATCAAGAGAAAAATAAGAAAATCATAAAGTGTCTTACAGAATTGTGAGTAAAATCTCATAGTTATTACATATAACCATTACATCGCATAAGGAGACCCAGTCCTACCACATTTAGAGGTAAGTACAGGGAGAGGCTGCTATAATTAATCTAGTTTTCCAGGATTCCTGCCTTGACATTAACATGCTGGTTAGGCAGAAAAACTTAGTGATTAATGTAACTGGGGTATTCATTCCTGTCAGTGATGCATAGACATAAGTCAAACCTTTATGTGAGTAAACAATACAGATAGCATACTATACTGTACTTGTACTTAGGGATTGACCAATATTTTCATCCCCTCCTATAATCTTTTAGGATCACTAAACCAGATGTGAAGCTTATTATGGAGAAGTTGATTAAAGACGTCTCTTATGAGTTAGGTAATAATGAGACTGTCAGATACAGTATACTATCATGTGTCAGATATTTTCAACCTTAACTTGGCTTGGAGGGTTTAAAGTTTATTGGCACCTTCATTGTGATGTTCAGTAACCAGTCTTACTGCATCTTACTAAAGCCCTTCCCACATACTGTCAATACGAGTGCTCAGAATTCTTATTTAATCTAGCTGGAACAAAAATAATTGGCAGAAACTTTCAAACAGGAGAGGAGACCAAAGATCCATGAGGTAATATTTGAATAAAGACTTACATTACTGTTCCATCACCAGAAAGAATGATTTTAGCAATCGGGCTATAAAGACTCAGTTTCATAATTCATCTAATGGATTAAAAATGCATGAAATTATGACATTAAGTTTCATAATTCATCTAATGCATGATTTCCTTGTATGTTTCTATTAGTCATACTTTCTTTTCTAATGTTCCTCCAGGAGCCATGCTTCAACTGTTGCTACTCTTTGGTAAGTTTATGTTCTGTCTTATTTTATATAAAAGAAAATATCTGGTGCTGATTTGTAAAAAGGATTTTATAGCCTTCATTAAAAAAACTTGCAAGCTGATTTACTAGCAAGGTATCTGGAATATAATGCCATATAAATGAATTTTAATGAATAATTTTAATGATTATGTTTAATTCTCCCCCTGCCAGATGTGATATTTTACATGTACAGTGGCCTCAGAAAAAAATCCAAAAACTCCACATTCTGTTTGGATATCAATATTACATTACATTTACATTTATTAGCACTCAAATATAGTATTGTTACTTTGTGTTGCCTGTGTATAGTCTGTGTGCTTGTCATTTCTGTTGTTTCTTGTACTGCTGCACCAGAAGAATTTTGTACAGGGATAAGGAAATCTCTCTCTCTCTCTCTCTCTCTCTCTCTCTCTCTCTCTCTCTCTCTCTCTTTCTCTTTCTCTTTCTCTCTCTCTCTAATTTATTGATATGATTGTTTACATACAATATTGCCAAAGCATCAATATAGATAAGAAAGGATAATTTAAAACTATAATAACAATAATAATAATGGAATAAAATGAAAAATGAAAATTGAAATACGTATAATAAAAATAAAAAATAGAATAAAAATAGCAATAATTATTTAAAAATTAAATAAAAAATATATAAAAATGAAAAAGTGAGAAAATGTAAGTGATCTCGCGGCAGCGCACTACGTGTATTCCCGCCCAGGGACATGGCGGAGAAGGACTACACTTCCCAGTAACGCCCGCGCTCGAGTTCGCCGGAGTTCTAATTGAGAACACCTGAAAACACCTTAGGTTATATAAGGACCTCCCAAGTTGCATACCGATGAGAATTATTCGTTCAGTAGCCTTAGCTCTGTATGTTACTAAACTCCGTTTATACAAGTGTTTGCCAGGTTCTAGATTACACGCTCGATTTACAACACGCTTTTGTCTACGCCCCAGACTCCTAGCTTACCTGTTTGTTTCGGTTACGATTCTCTCGTGGTATTCATCTCCCCGCCTGCCTGCGCTTGTCTCCGTCTACGCTTCGTTACAGGTGGCAGTGTAGGACAAAAGTTACAATAATTATGTGAATTAACGATATAAAAATAAATAAATACAATAATAAATTGGAGAAGAATAATTAGAAATAAGTAAATAAGCAGTATGTTGAGTGTGTGTGTGATTGTCCAGTGAAATGTAATCAGAGCAGTAGTTGGTATCTGAGCATGTGCAGCTCTGAGGTGAATTTTGCAGCAGCAGGTGCGTGACTTCCTTTTTCTTCCTTTGGAAGCCACGTTTGCTTGTGTCTGCTTTTCTCTATGGCTAGTCCGTGATCACTGAGACTGTATTTTGAAAGGATCTGTCTGTTTTGTATTTCTGACACTGATGAGGTATTCAGCCATCTCATACTCTCAGTTTAAGGCCTGAAAACATTCTAGTTTTCTTAACTCTCTCAAACCCAAAATTGAACATAATAAATGTGTCTTAAAAGTCAGAAGTCTCTCTCTGTCTCTCTCAAACTACCTATCTGTGTGCCTATATGCCAGGAATATGTAATACAACAGGTTTTAGTTCACAATGGCATTTTCATTACACAGTCTGCATTCTTTTCTAAGTTGAAGTGTGGGAAAAGTGTACACTGCTTGGATGAAAAAATAATTTCTGAAATTCTCGCAGATGCTGCTAACAGTTTGTACATTTCTTTGCCTGAACTTCACTGACTGTTGCAACAGCAGTCTGTCCCTGCTCACGGCTTCCATTCAAACTTCCATATGAGTATGGTGCTCAATCAGTGTTAAACAAATGTCAACTTTATTAATAATATCTATATCTTGAACACGCATGAAAAAAAAAATAGATAAGGTGCTGATAGCTCACCTCAACCAGTATGAAATATCAAGCTATGATTATGACTTTGATTATTCATATTGCATCAAACACCATTTAATTCAGTGATGTATGGATATGGAGTGTGCCCAGTGACACTAACTAGCTAACTAGTTACTTCCCAAAACAAACTGAACAAAGATTTGGAGAAAAAAATATATAAGTAACTTTCTTTTTCAGGATTGTTGTTTTACATTTAAATAATGCTAACTGCCTCTCATGAAGAGTGGATTACAAATAGAAAAGCAAATTGTCTTTATGGCATACCCTGTTCAAAGAATGTTCATTTTTACTTAGTGCATTAAATTAGCTGTACAGAAAAATCATATCACAACTGATTTTCCTCACTGTGACAAAGTAGCATCAGTATCTTTAGCTGCTTCTTAGCAGCTTATACTGTACAATGAAGACAAAACCTAATTGATTTTACTTAACTCTTGAATTGAGTTACAGTAAGACGGTTTGTTTTTGTACATCCAACACAATTTGATCATGTAATTTCAAAACCCTGTATAAGACCAAACCCTGCTCTCTCACCGAACTCAGAAATAAAAGCAAACTGTGACATTTACCACTGCACTAATCTACCTCACAAGCTGTAGTCATGTTAATTTAATAGGAGAAATTTTATA
Source organism: Ameiurus melas (assembly GCA_012411365.1). Classification (NCBI taxonomy): domain Eukaryota; kingdom Metazoa; phylum Chordata; class Actinopteri; order Siluriformes; family Ictaluridae; genus Ameiurus; species Ameiurus melas. Next base: position 5,087,276 of record CM022769.1, read on the forward strand.
TTTTTATGTAAATTATATGTGGTATGTTTGTAAAGCTTAGTAAAGTGGAGGACTGTGTAAATGACATTAGATGTTGGATGTTAACTAACTTCCTTTTACTTAATTCTGATAAAACAGAAATACTTTTATTAGGCCCACGTGTAGCTAGAAGTAATCTTCCTGACTACACAGTAACTCTGGATGGTCTTTCTGTTTCATCATGTACAGCAGTTAAAGACCTCGGAGTGATTATTGACTCCAGTCTATCATTTGATGCTCATGTAGATAATATTACTAGGATAGCGTTCTTTCATCTTAGAAATATTTCTAAGATAAGAAACATATTGTCACTACATGATGCAGAAATACTGGTTCATGCATTCGTCACCTCTAGATTAGATTACTGTAATGCCTTACTGTCTGGATGTTCCAGTAAGAATATAAATAAACTCCAGTTAGTCCAGAATGCAGCTGCTAGAGTCCTTACTAGAACTAGAAGATACGACCACATCACCCCGATCTTATCCACACTGCATTGGCTCCGGTAATTAATTTCCCATTAAGTTTAAAATACTTTTATTAACCTATAAAGCACTACGGCGGTCTTGCACCACAATATCTAAGCGACCTTCTGGTTTTATATGATCCGCCACGCCCACTCAGATCAAAAGATGCAGGCTATTTGATATTACCTAGAATAGTGAAGTCTACAGCAGGGGAAGAGCCTTCGCTTATAGAGCCCCACAGTTATGGAACAGTCTTCCTATTAGTGTTCGGGACTCAGACACAGTCTCAGTGTTTAAATCTAGGCTTAAAACATATTTGTTTACTCAAGCTTACCCTGACTAGATTTTCGCACTACTTCACAATCCTAATCGTTTTTCTCCCTCTCTCTCTCTTTTTGCGGACCCCCACCGAAATTTATGGAGATATTGGAGATCCAGATCCCCTCTGCCTCTGGATGAGCCCAAATCTTCTGCTGGGACTACGGCTGCTCCTAAGGCCATACTTCTCATTTTTCACATTATCTGTGTTACATTCACATTCTGTGTTACCCAGATGAGGATGGGTTTCCCTTCTGAGTCGGGTTCCTCTCAAGGTTTCTTCCTCAAAAAACATCTTAGGGAGTTTTTCCTTGCCACCGTCGCCACTCAGTGGCTTGCTCAGTTGGGATAAATTCCATTTGTTTTCTACCTGTTTGTCTCTGTTTATCTGTTCCTGTTTGTCTCTCTTTAGATGTTTCTGACTGTTCATACCTGTTTTTTATTTCTGTAAAGCTGCTTTGAGACAATGACTATTGTAAAAAGCGCTATACAAATAAAATTGAATTGAATTGAATTGAGTATGTTCTGTTAAATCAGACGGACCACATAGAAGCTAACTATAGTTAGCTCAAGGAACTATAGTTAGTTACTACAAACAGTATTTCAGCTATCTCTTGGCTACAATAAATCATGAGTAGCTTGTATCTTGACAAGTTACAACTGCACAGTAACTTTCCCAAAACGGCTCTCCAATGGCTATCATCAACAATTAGAACAAGCAGACCTTTTTTGTTTCCCCCACTATTGAAAATAATTTTTTTAAATCACCTGCAAAACACTCACGGACTACACACAAGCAATTTTGAGGACTCTTTATTTGTGAAATTAGTAAATCAGGGCCTCAGTGGTAATATATTTCAAGTTACATTCAACATGCAATAATGTTGTTGTGTTTTTAATAGGGGTTTTCAGCCTCTGTGTCTGTCTCCCTCGTCAGTATCACTTCATTAATGAGAATAAGACCTGGGCTGAAGCACAGAGATACTGCAGAGAGAATTATGATGATTTAGCCAGTATTAATAACACTGAAGAGGAACTGGCCCTTACTAACACAATAGACATCTGGAACAAGAACCTAACCTGGATTGGACTGTATGATGATCTGAACAGCTGGAAATGGTCTCTGGATGATGATTCTTTCTTCAAGGAAGGAGAGAGAAGCTTTAGAAACTGGTATATACAGAAACCAAAGAACTGGAATGGAAACAGTTTGTGTGTATATTTATCAGGTTATTCTTCAGCATGGTATGAGGCCTCTTGTTCTTGGACACGTCCCTTCCTTTGCTTTGATGGTGAGCACAGCACTTATGTATATTTTTTTTAAAGAAAAATGCTTTAAAAAATATCTTTAGAAACAAATGAACATAGTAAACTAATTCTCTAAAATTAAAGGTTTACTCTTTAAAAAAAAAAAATTTATACAGTTTTTAAAGTTGTACGTATTGAAACTGTGTTTTAGGTAGTGTGAATGCCAGTGAAAGATATGTCCTAGTTAATCAGAACCTGAACTGGACTGAAGCTCAGAGATACTGCAGAGAGAATTACACAGACCTGACCAGTGTGAGGAACGAGACTGAGAACCAGATGATAAGATCATTATTAACTAATATGAATAATTACTATGGTTCCATTTGGATTGGTCTGTACAGAACCAGGTCTTGGTCAGATAAAAGCAACTCTTCATTCAGCAACTGGAATCCTGGACAACCAGATAATTATGGACAGAATGAATCCTGTACTGCCGTGTCATTTAATAGTGATAATTATTATTATTATTATTATAATTACTCTTATCAATATTATGGGAAATGGACAGATGAAAACTGCGGTCAAGCTTTTCCATTCCTCTGTTACAGCAGTGAGTCAATTTCTGTTTTGTGATTTTAGAAAAAAAAAACCTGATCATATTTAATTATAAACTGTACAATGTCAGTCTATAGTACCAATATACTTTCATTAGTATAGCTTACACTTATTTCATGCAAATCACTATTTTTTGCATTATAACTAACATTGTTATTCTTCTTTAGCAACATTATCATCATCCTCTCGTCAGTATCACTTTATTAATGAGAATAAAACCTGGACTGAAGCACAGAAATACTGCAGAGAGAATTACACTGACCTGGCTACTGTTGATAACATGGAGGAAATGAACACACTCCTTAACACAGTAAATGGCAGCTACTCAGGTTTAGCCTGGATTGGACTGTATGATGATCTGGACAGCTGGAGTTGCCCTGGAGACAAGCTCAGGATTACTGCAGAGAGCATTACACAGACCTGGCCAGTGTGAGAAACCAAACAGATAATCAAAGAATCCTCAACCTTACCGGTGGCACTGTTTCTTGGATTGGTCTATACAGAACCAGACTCTGGTCAGATAAACAGGAATCCACATACGAAAACTGGAGAAAAGACACTTATATACCTGCACAGCCAGATAATGGTGTATTTACTCCATGGGAACAGGGTAATCAGCACTGCACTGCTGTATTATTCAGTGACTCAGGCTACTGGACAGATGAGAACTGCTTCACCACATTCCCTTTTATCTGCTATAACAGTGAGTTCATCTAATTGTCCTTCAGTATTAATCAATATTTCCATTTTTTTAGTTATATTTTATATTCTTTTTAATGCTAAAAAGGATCAAGCAGCTGAGGATTTCATTTCATTTGAATGAACCTGTAAGAAACTTAGTGACAGCTTATTTCCACACCTGAACTCAATTTGAATTAATCCATAACTTTCCACAGAAATGTTCAAATTGATTTACATTCTTAAGAATTCACAATTGACAATAAAACTGCATGAATTTACTTTGTATATCTTGAAGATTTAAAAGAAAACGTAATGAAATGAATTTAGAAATTACTTAGAGACTTCCTAAACTTGCACAGAATTGCTCTAACTTTGATGCTTTGTCTTAAAAGCATATCCAAAATAATGAACCATTACGACTACTTACATTACAGTTTATTCACATATTTGATTCATACATCCTACATCATATAGTGCATTCATACATCCTTACTGATCTGCAAAAATGTGATTATGCTATTCTGTCCTTCAAAGAATTCTGCACAGGATCTTCATGTTCCCTCCATCAGTATCACTTTGTTAATGAGAATAAAACCTGGACTGAAGCACAGAGATACTGCCGAGAGAATTACACTGACCTGGCCACCATTAATAACATGGAGGAAATGAACACACTCCTTAACACAGTAAATGGCAGCTACTCAGGTTTAGCCTGGATTGGACTGTATGATGATCTGAACAGCTGGAGATGGTCTCTGGATGAAAATTCTTTTTACAAGGATGGAGAGAGAAACTTTAGAAACTGGTATATATACAAACCAAGGAACTTGGGTGGAAACAGCATGTGTGTATACATGTCAAATTATAACTGGGTATGGCAGGAGGCCCCTTGTTCTTGGACAATTCCGTTCATTTGCTTTGATGGTGAGTTAAGCATTTATGGATATGATAATTAAAAAAAATTCTTCAAACAAAATACCCTTAGAACCAAATAAATATAGTGCATAATTTCTCTATAAGTACAGTTTTCACAATAAAATGTTAAATATTTAAAACTGTCTGTTTTAGGTAGGGTAAATGCCAGTGAAAGATATGTTCTGGTTACTCAGTTCATGAACTGGACTGAAGCTCAGAGTTACTGCAGAGAGCATTACACAGACCTGACCAGTGTGAGAAACGAGACTGAGATCCAGAGGATCAGATCAATATTATCCCAAAAAAAATATTCATATTATTATGATTATGATTATTATTATTATTATTATTATTATTATTATTATTATTATGTTCCTCTATGGATTGGCCTGTACAGAACCAGGTCTTGGTCAGATAAAAGCAACTCTTCATTCACCAACTGGAAACCTGGACAACCAGATAATTATAGACAGAATGAATCCTGTACTGCCGTGTCATTTAATGATTCTGGGAAATGGACAGATGAAAATTGCAATCAAGCGTTTCCATTCCTCTGTTACAGCAGTGAGTAGATTTCTGTTTTGTCATAAATAAGACTGAAACAGTATGTTTAAATATGAACTGTACAGTGTCTGTTGATGGTAGCAATAGTGCCGATAGTGTTGATAGTGCTAAAATACTCTCATTACTGTTACTTACACATAATGGGCCTCATTTGTCAATCTGGATATGAGCAGATTTATTTGTAAAATGTTAATACAAGCATTTAAGCAAGACATTTGGTAGTGAGTAGATTTCAGATTTTTTTTAAAAACTGACAGCACATTTCTACATCAATACAGTGTCTGTGCATAACACTAATATACATTACATTCCTTAATATCACTTATTGTCCCCTCCGAAAGTATTGGAATGGCAAGGCTAATTCTTTTGGTTTTTGCTCTACACTGAATACATTTTGATTTGGTTAAACAACTAGGCACCTTTTGTTTGAATCCACCCATTTTTTAATTGATCAAAAATATTGGAACATGTGACTGACAGGTGCTACGTGTTGCCCAAGTGTGCCCTGTTAGAGTGATTGTTTAAAGAATTAATAGCTCTGAATGTTTACTCTTGATTGGAGTCCTGGATTTTGTCTGTGAAGAGTACATGTGTTGTTAAAAATGATAAACCAGTATGAAGAGCAGAGAGATGTATATGGGAGAAATGCAAGCCATTTTGAAGCTGAGAAGAGAGGGAGATTAATCAATTAATCTCAATCCCAAAAGTCTTCAGTGCATTGTAAAAACAAAGACTTGGCCTTGCTGTTGCAATACTTTTGGAGGGGCCTGTATACCTAATGAATGCACTACCTATAATTAATATTAAAATAAAAATAAATTGAATATTTTCTGACCCATCTCTAGTAATGACATCAACTTCTCATCAGTATCACTTTGTTAATGAGAATAAGACCTGGACTGAAGCACAGAGATACTGCAGAGAGAATTACACTGACTTGGCTACTGTTGATAACATGGAGGAAATGAACACACTCCTTAACACAGTAAATGGCAGCGACTCAGGTTTAGCCTGGATTGGACTGTATGATGATCTGGACAGCTGGAGATGGTCTCTGGATGATGATGCTTTCTCCCAGGAGGGAGAGAGAGACTTCAGAGAGTGGTACAAGCAGCCTGATAACTACAATGGACAAGAGCTGTGTGTTTCCATGAACAACAGAGGGGAATGGTTTGACCAGCCTTGTGTTTACAGACTGTCATTTGTTTGCTATAATGGTAAGACTGATACACTAAGTCAGTAAGTTGTAACTTTCATTATTCATGCAGTGATTCTAATATGGGTAATATAGGTAATTGTGACTTTTGCAATCCTCTCAACCTTAGACATTAACAAGACATATGTATGGATTTATAACACAAAGACTTGGGAAGAAGCTCAAAGTTTCTGTAGAGCAAATCACACAGACCTGGCCAGTGTGAGGAATGAGACTGAACTTCAGCAAATACTGAACAAGATCAGCTATGGATATATTGAGGTATGGATAGGTCTGTATAGGAACCGATTATGGTCAGATCAGAGCAACTCAACTTTTACATATTGGAGACCAGCGATTCCAACACCTCCACCAGAACCTGATAACGGTGTGAATTCACCTGGACAATATAGAAATCAACACTGCACTGCTGTGGATCATTCCGGCCGATGGACAGATGAAAACTGTTTCACCGTTTCCCTTTCATCTGCTACACTGGTGAGTTTATCTCCTTTCTGAGTAATAGGAATAATAATAAACTGTAATCTACAATATAATATTAATACAATATAAAACAAGTACAAGAATTCAATCTAGTGGAAGCTGAAAGAAACATGCTAATGAAAGTTGAGAGTACCTATCATTCCAGATGTTAGAGGTGTTTTCTAATCTTATCTCTGTTTCTCTTTTGCTCTGACAGCATTCACTCCAGGTGAGGAAAACATAATATATGTGACTATTCTTAAACTTTGGTGTAGAGACGTACAATCTCGTTGTAGATTTTATAGTTAACTACAAAGTTAATACATTAAAAAATCTATTTAAACTGATACTTCAATAATCAAAATGTAAGAACTTCCAAAAGTGTTCATTTAAATAGTTTTTAATATTGGAGGTTCACTGTATATATTAGTCTGTATAAAGTTGTGTATGTATAGCGTACATGTGAATGTATTTACTTTATTGATTGTAATGCAAAACTTTTTTCAGGTGTTGTGACAGGATTGCAGATGAAAGTCAAAGCTAAGGAAAGTCTATTATACTCTGAGATTGAAAGAATTGTGTTGATGGAAGTGAGTAACTGTGCTTTATATAAACTTTATCTGAAACAGACAGATGCACATTCAATATGACTCAACAATAAATACTATTATTAACATTGTTTAAGACATTATATTATCTTTCTTTTGTAGATAATGTGTAGCAATGTCCAAAGAATTATCTTAGTATGAATCATTAGTTTTGTAGTACTTGCAGGATTTCTTACGTTTAACACTTTTTTCAGCTTCAACAAGAATCGGTCAGACTGGGACTTTCAAGCAACTTCTCTGTGAATGCGATAAAAATCTGTAAGATCAGTCCATGAAGGAGAAAGACCACATTCATGTCCAGAATATAACTCATTTTGGGATCATTTATCTTTAATGTATTCATTCATTCACCAATCATTCATTCTGTTAATGCTGTAGAGACACTCCAACCCTTACATTACTCCATATATACAGCCATTTAAAATGCCAATAAACATCTAAATAACAAATAAGAAAATTAAGTTAAAGATTCAGTAAAAAATTCTTACTGACTAGAAAAGACTTCAAAAGCCTTGAGATATCCTCGCTTTGCCCATAACAGTAACAATGACTGTAATTATGCTGAATTATGAATGAACATGATTTTCTTAGGTGTAATATTTTATTTGGTGTTTTGGGATAATAATTGTATCAGCAGTTGGTTGTGTGTTTTAAGGGATACTATCTGATTTTCTTTTATTAATTGTTTTCAGTACTGGGATTAATGTAGTTTTGGTTGTGTTGATTAAATGTTGATTAAAGACCATTTTAATAAACAAGCACTGAATGAAGGAACGTGTGAAATGGGTTTGAATTTATCTTGTGTTAAGTTAAGTAACGCTGTTCAAAGGCGTAAATTAGGGATTTAAGTTGTTGAATGTTTGTTTTTTTTTCTTTTAAATAAAGAATTTGGATGTGGCACTTTGATGCAGGGGTACCATTTCAGTTTGAGACTGATCTCAGGGTATCAGTGATGTTAAAGGTGTCTGAAGTGATGGTCCACTTAATCTTACATCTAAACTGCTGACCCGTATAACAGTGTAGTCCAGTTAAGGGTGAATTTTTTATAGTTTTTTTTAACTTCATAATAGAACTTTTTCTTTCATTTGTAATGGTTAATTGCTGCTAGATTAGGAACTTGTAGCTGTATTAAACTTTTATTCATAATGTTGAACAGTTCTGGCCCATCTTGAAGCAAGTTGTTGCAAGTTCAAGTTGTGTTTTTATATTCTAGAAAAAATATAAGTGGTGCATTATGGTGCATTTCTGCTTCATCAAGAATGTTTTGCAGCATGTCTTTTCTCTCAAGGCAGACCAGACGCCTTCTCAGTAAATTTAAGCTCACACCTTTATGTCATGAAGCACCACTGGGCTCAACGTTTAATTTTATATGACAGTAAGGATGTGATTGTATACAGTGATTAGGTTTATATTATGTGGAGAGTCCACCATACAAGTCTCTGTGAATGTTTCATTGTTATTCAGAATGAAATAAGGCTGAAGTGCAGCAGTACAAACAAAAAATTTTACCCTTTAGGAAAATAACAAATTAGACCATAACTATTGAAGATTTTTAAAAAACCAGTCCCTGAACCTAACCGCTATATTTCATACTTTAGTCCCCATACCACACAATAAATTACAAAGACATGTCATTAAACCAAATTGTCATTAGATTTAAATTAAATTGTATCTGTAACAATGAATGTTCAAGCTATCAAGATAAAACTGATGAGAACATACTCTTTTTATAAGTGAATCCCAACTTCCCAAGCATGACACACATCACAATGTACTGTGGGACTAGAGGCATGGAATAAAGGAATGTAGAATGTATTCAAAAAAGAAAAAAAGACACTTTACCAGCGGTGTCTGATTGGACTGAACAATGTTACACTGAGGTTAAAGACTAAATAAAGCAATGCAAGGGTCAGTGTTTTACATAAAACAGCATATTAGTGATCCAACCTGGAGATAAATTCCTACATGCTAACGTGTAAAGTGACTGACTCTAATTCTATTAAAGCAGAAAAAAAGCTCACTGTCCATGTGACAAAAAATACACAAGGTCCCAATTCTATTCATGCTGTATGGCAGGTGGAAATCTGTCTGGCCTGAACAGTCTGTGCCATGACTTATGGAAAAATATATAAGAAGCTGGCAGGATCTCATAGACAGTACACCCTGTCCCTGGCTGTGATATTTGCTGTTTGTACAGCTCAGTTGTCCCTAACCCAATCACACCAAGCTGTTTCACATAATGAATTGAAAGAAGCATAGAAAATTAGTAAGTGTGAGTAAAATGTATGTTTAATTAATAAATAATGTCATAGCTATTACATATAGCCTTTAAACATCATAAGGCTAACCAGTTCTACCACATTTAGAGGAAAGTACTGGAAGTGTCACGATTTCCCCTCGGGGCACATTGTTTGGCACAAAGTATTGAGCGTTATCACCTTGCCAAGTCCTTGTTCCTTGTTCCTTGTTCCTTGTTCGACCTATTGCTTGTTTTTGACCCTGTTTTGTTTCACGTTTTGGATTTTTCTGCCTGTCTCTACTCTAATAAAGCTTGTATCTGCATTTGCATCCGTCTCACCCACCGTTATGTGACAGAATACTTCGCCGTATCATGGATGCAGCAGAATTTTTTGAAAGGTCAAGAAGTCCTATATGAAAGGGAAAAGCCGAGGTTGGAGAAGGAGAGGAAATTCTCCCTAATTCAAGCCAACCAGGAGCGGGTCGTGATGTACTCCATCACAGGGTATGTCAAAGAGGTGAATTTTGTTTTTCTTTGTATAAAAAGAAAAAAATCTGTGAATATTTACTGCTGGTGCTCATTTTGTTTGTATTTTTGTGAAATGGTGGGGAGGACAGAACAGAAAAGGCGATTTAGATAGGCTTAGCAGTTCAACAGAAATGTTCATCAGAAGGTCAGCAAAAATGTTTAATTAAAAATTAAAAAGCAACGTAGAAATGTAGAAATGTTCAATATAAATTAAACTTTAGAAATGTTCATTAGAAATGTTTAGCAGAAACGAATAGTAGAAATGTTTAGCAGAACTGGTCATTAGAAATGTTTAGCAAAAATTGTTCAGTAGAAATGTAGAAGTGTTCTGTAGAAATGTTTATCAGAAGTGTTCAGCAGAAATGTTGAAAAAAAATGAAACTTTAAAAAAAGAGGTGACTTCCAACCAGGCTGGAAACATATCCCACCCTCCCTCCCTTCCCCACAGCCTGCCGAGTCGACGGAGAACATCGGTCAACCTCCCTGCTCGCCTGAGGATGCCATTCAGCATCCCTGTTCAGCTGAGGATGCCGCTTAGTCTCCCTCTTCAGCTAAAGACAGCTAAAGATATTGCTCCGCCTCCTGGTGCGGCCAAGAGATCCACTTTTCTTCCCTGCTCTGCTTCCTGGTGCGGCCAAGAGCTCTGCTTTTCTTCTCTGCTCTGCATCGGACGTCACTATCCCAGGCTCCACTTCGGACATCGCACCGCCTTCCTACAATGAGGATATCACTCCCCATTGGCCTCCATTTTGAGCTTCGTTCCCCTGTTGGCTGTGTGGTAGCCATCGCTCTGTGTTCACGTCATCTTACTGCGGTGCTGAAGAGACCGCCCTACAACTAACAAAGTTTAATTGACACCTTCATTGTGATGCTCAGTAACCAGTCTCACTGCATCTTTCTAAAGCCCTTCCCACATGCTGTCAACACCAATGCTCAGAATTCTTATTTAATCTAGCTGGAACAAAAATAATTGGCAGAAACGTACGAACAGGAGACGAGAGCAAAGATCCATGAGGTAAGATTTGAAAGATTTGAAAGACTTACATTACTGTTCCATCACCAGAAGGAATGATTTTAGCAATCTGGCTGTAAAGACTCAGTTTCATAATTCATCTAATGAATGATTTCCTTGTATGTTTCTATTAGTTATACTTTCTTTTCTAATATTCTTCCAGGAGCCATGCCTCAACTGTTGCTACTCTTTGGTAAGTTTATGTTTTGTGTTATTTTATATGAAAGAAAAAAAAATATATTCATATATTTTCTATGCTTATATATGAAGACTGTCTTTAATGTAGGATTATATATTTTCTATATTAAGACTCCAAATCAGATTAAATTTTATAATAATAATAATAATAATAATAATAATAATAATAATAATAATAATTTAAGATGTCCTTGTAATTCCTGTTGTTTATTGTTTTAAGAATTTTGTTCACGGATAAGGAAAGCTCTCTTTCTCTTCTCTCTCTCTCTCTCTACTTAATTGTCATGATCATTTACATACAATATTGCCAAAGCAAGGAGAATTTACAACAATAATAACCATAATAATAATAATGGAATAATAGTAGAAAATTTAAATTAAAATAGGTATAATAATAATAATAAAATATAGAATTAAAAATAGCAATAATTACAAAAATAAATAAAAAAGAAAAATGAAAAATATAAAAATGAAAATAAAGTGAGAAAATGCAAGGTAGCAGGTAAATTAGAAATAAGTAAATAAGCAGTATGTTGAGTCCAGTGAAATGTGATCAGAGCAGTAGTTGGTTTCTGAGCATGTGCAGCTCTGAGATGAATTTTGCTGCAGCAGGTGCGTAACTCCGCTCCCAGAAGCACCTGCATTTAGTTTGTTTCTGAAAGGTTGGAAAACTGTGGTAAAAGCTTAGAGTATTTTTCTCTTGTGTTATGAAAGATATTACAGTGAAGAAGAAAGTGTGCCTCTGTCTCAACCTCACCAGTCTTACTTCCTTTGGAAGCCACGTTTGCTTGTGTCTGCTTTTCGTGATCACTGAGACTGTATTTTGTAAATATCTGTCTGTGTTTTGTATCTCTGACACTGATGAGGTATTCAGCAATCTCATACTTTCAGTTTAGGGCCCAATAACATTATTGTTTTCTAATCTCTCTCTCTCTCTCTCTCTCAAACTATCTATCTGTCTGCCTATATGCCAGGAATATATAATATAACAGGTTTACAACAGGTTTTAACTAACAATGACTTTGTTTTCATTACACAGTCTGCATTCTTTTTTAAGTTGAAGTGTGGGAAAAGTGTACACTGCTTGGAGGAGAAAATAATGTCTAAAATTCTCGCAGATGCTGCTAACAGTTTGTACAGCATTTTTTTGCCTGAACTTCGCAGACTGTTGCAACAGCAGTCTGTCCCTGCTGACGGCTTCCATTCAAACTTCCATATGAGCATGGTGCTCAATCAGTGTTAAACAAATGACAACTTTATTATCAATATCCATATCTTGAACACACACACACACACACACACACACACACACACACACGTAAAAATAAATAAATAAATAAATAGATATCTTATGACAGAGCATGACAGCTGACCTCAAGTATTGAGACAAATAGCTAGCATCAACCAGTATGAAATACCAAGCAATGATTACAAACTTTATTATTCATATTGCATCAAACACCATTTAATTCAGTGATATATGGATATGGAGTGTGTCCAGTGACACTAACTAGTGTTGTGGATCAAATCAACCTTTCTAGCTTAAGTCAAAAAACGTCAAAGACAGAGAGTTTAGTAGATGTCAAAAGTAATAAACTTTATTGGAAACCAACAAAGGTGACAGTCTGCAGAGAGTCCAACTTGTACATACACAAACATGTTTTTATATACTTCCCAAAACATTAAACCTAATTCCTAGGTGTGGCATTCAACGTTTCTTTTTAGAACTGACCAATCTCCACTGCTTTAACTAATTATTCATAACCATAGGATACCTTATCTTTGTGGCACTTGCACAGCCAGTTGTATATTCTTTAAAAGTTTTACCAGACCTGGGTTTGTTTACCATGTCACATATTTCATCCTATAGCCGCATCTTGGTACCTTTCTGTTGATTCTTATCTTTCCTTTTGTCACTGATTTACAATCTTAAGAGGCTCTATTTTTTAAAGCCAGTTCTGGAATGTGTCCAAATTACTACCATAAAGTGAAGTTGCATTTAGATAAATACAACCTCTGGTTTTACTACCACAGAATAAGTGTGCTTTAGACAAAACCCAAAACCTCTAATTTACACATTTAGAGGTGAAACTGAGTTTAAACAAACACAGGTTTTTGCTTTACACACTTGGAAGACGACCTGTTGGAAGTATCTTATAGTTTTAGATTAGCCACAGAAAGTAATTAGGCCCACTGTTTAGTAAGACACAGAATTCCTCCAACTCAATCCACACCCAGAATACCACCCGATAAACCACTATTCCCTGGAGCTAGACCATGCTTCTCAACCACTGACCACACACACAGACCACGCCCCCTAACCCATACACATCACCTAACCATACTTCAAGGAGTAATCCCAAATGCAGGCCACACACTGAATACACCTCACCAACACATACAGAAGTGAGCCACACACACTGACCACAAGTCCCAGCTAATCCCACACATATTTTCGATATATCTTCCATACTAGCTACCTAGTTACTTCCCAAAACAAACTGAACAGATAGATTTGGAGAGAGCCCTCTATTGCTTTTTTGAGGTTTGTTGTTTTACATTTAAACAATGCTAACTGCCTAATATCTCACAAGCTGTAGTCATGTTAATTTAATACGAGAAATTTTATATTTTTATGCAAATTATATGTAGTATGCTCTCTTAAATCAGACAGACCACACAGAAGCTAACCAATGGCTATCATGAAGAATTAGAACAAACAGACCTTTTTTGTTCCCCCAATTTTCAGAATGATTTTTTTAATCACCTACAAAACACACACTGACTACACACAAGCAATTTTGATTGCAAATAAGGACTCTTTATTTGTGATATTAGTAAATAAGGGCCTCAGTGGTAATATATTTCAAGTTACATTCAACATGCAATAATGTTATTGTGTTTTTAATAGGGTTTTTCAGCCTCGGTGTCTGTCTCCCTCTTCAGTATCACTTCATTAATGAGAATAAGACCTGGGCTGAAGCACAGAGATACTGCAGAGAGAATTATGATGATTTAGCCAGTGTTAATAACACTGAAGAAAAACTGGCCCTTACCAACACAATAGACATCTGGAACAACAACCGAACCTGGATTGGACTGTATGATGATCTGAACAGCTGGAAATGGTCTCTGGATGATGATTCTTTCTTCAAGGAAGGAGAGAGAAGCTTTAGAAACTGGTATATACGGAAACCAAAGAACTGGAATGGAGACAGTTTGTGTGTATATTTATCGGGTTATTCTGGAGTATGGTATGAGGCCTCTTGTTCTTGGACACGTCCCTTCCTTTGCTTTGATGGTGAGCACAGCACTTATGTATATTTTAAAAGAAAAATGCTTCAAAAAATATCTTTAGAAACAAATGAACATAGTAAACTATTTCTCTAAAATTAAAAGTTTACTCTTTTTTTAAAATAGTTTTTTATACAGTTTTTAAAGTTGTACGTATTGAAACTGTGTTTTAGGTAGTGTGAATGCCAGTAAAAGATATGTCCTGGTTAATCAGTACCTGAACTGGACTGAAGCTCAGAGATACTGCAGAGAGAATTACACAGACCTGACCAGTGTGAGGAACGAGACTGAGAACCAGATGATAAGATCATTATTAACAAACATGAATAATTACTATTATGGTTTTTGGATTGGTCTGTACAGAACCAGGTTGTGGTCAGATAAAAGCAACTCTTCATTCACCAACTGGAAACCTGGACAACCAGATAATTATGCACAGAATGAATCCTGTACTGCCATGTCATTTAAAAGTGATAATTATTATTATTATAATTACTCTTATCAATATTATGGGAAATGGACAGATGAAAACTGCAGTCAAGCTTTTCCGTTCCTCTGTTACAGCAGTGAGTAGATTTCTATTTTTTGATTTAAAAAAACCTGTTAATTCATATTTAGTTATGAACTGTACAATGTCAGTCTATATTACCAATACATTTTCATAAGTATTGTTTACACTTATTCAATGCAAACCACCATTTGAGCATTATAACTAACAATGTTATTCTTCTTTAGCAACATTATCATCATCCTCTCATCAGTATCACTTTATTAATGAGAATAAAACCTGGACTGAAGCACAGAGATACTGTAGAGAGAATTACACTGACCTGGCTACCATTGATAACATGGAGGAAATGAACACACTCCTTAACACAGTAAATGGCAGCTACTCAGGTTTAGCCTGGATTGGACTGTATGATGATCTGGACAGCTGGAGATGGTCTCTGGATGATGATGCTTTCTACCAGGAGGGAGAGAGAGACTTCAGAGGATGGGACCATCAACCTGATAACTACAATGGACAAGAACTGTGTGTTTATATGAGTTCTAATGGAACATGGTTTGATGGAAACTGTGACAGATATTCACCTTTTGTTTGTTATGATGGTGAGAATATATAATGAGGATATGAGGATAAACAGAATGATTTTCCGTTTAGGTGTTATTGATTAAATTTATCTTTTCATTATTATTATTATTAGTAGTAGTAGTCGACTTAAAAGAGGCCAGGGTGTCGCTGGAGGACACCCACGACAGAGACATATGGAGAAAATTTAGGGAAAAGCCGAAATGAAAAGAGAGAGAGAGAGAGAGAGATTAGTATAAGTAGTAGTAGTAGTGGTGGTGTTGTTTTGATTCTCTGTATGTGTTATGTGACAAATTTATCTTTTCAGGAAAAAATGGAACAGAAGATTATAGGTGGATTTTGTCTTCCATGCCCTGGAGAGAAGCTCAGGATTACTGCAGAGAGCATTACACAGACCTGGCCAGTGTGAGAAACCAAACAGATAATCAAAGAATCCTCAACCTCACCGGTGGCACTGTTTCTTGGATTGGTCTATACAGAACCAGACTCTGGTCAGACAAACAGGAATCCACATACGAAAACTGGAGAAGAGACACTTACATACCTGCACAGCCAGACAATGGTGTATATATTCCATGGGAACAGGGTAATCAGCACTGCACTGCTGTATTATTCAGTGACTCAGGCTACTGGACAGATGAGAACTGCTTCGCCACATTCCCTTTTATCTGCTATAACAGTGAGTTCATCTAATTGTCCTTTACTCATTGATTATTGCAAAACAGGAAGAGATTTGTCCAGTCTACCCAATTAAATATCATATAAATAAGTATTTATAAGTTTTTTGTATTTTATTTATTTATGTATTTATGTGTTACATTTTCTTTAATGCTAAAAAGGATCAAACAGCTGAGGATTTCATTTCATTTGAATAAACCTGTAAGAAACTTAGTGACAGCTTATTTCCTCACCTGGTCTCAATTTGAATTAATCCATAGCTTTCCACAGGAATGTTCCAATTGAGTTAAATTCGTAAGAATTCACAATTGACAATAAAACTGCATGAATTTACTTTGTATATCTTGAAGATTAAAAGAATGAAATTGCACAGAATTGCTCAATTGATGCTTGGTCTTAAAAGCATATCCAAAATAATGAACCGTTACGGCTACTTACATTACAGTTTATTCACATATTTGATTCATACATCCTACATCATATAGTGCATTCACACATTCTTACTGATCTACAAAAAATTTAATTATGGTATTCTGTCCTTCAAAGAATTCTGCACAGGATCCTCATGTTCCCTCCATCATTATCACTTTGTTAATGAGAATAAAACCTGGACTGATGCACAGAGATATTGCCGAGAGAATTACACTGACCTGGCCACCATTAATAACATGGAGGAAATGAACACACTCCTTAACACAGTAAATGGCAGCTACTCAGGTTTAGCCTGGATTGGACTGTATGATGATCTGAACAGCTGGAGATGGTCTCTGGATGAAAATTCTTTCTACAAGGACGGAGAGAGAAACTTTAGAAACTGGTATATAAACGAACCAAGGAACTGGGGTGGAAACAGCATGTGTGTATACATGTCAAATTATAATGGGGTATGGTCAGAGGCCCCTTGTTCTTCGACAATTCCGTTCATTTGCTTTGATGGTGAGAAAAGCATTTATGTATATGACAATTTTTTTTAAAAGCCCAATTTTCACAATAAAATGTTAAATATTTAAAACTGTCTGTTTTAGGTAGGGTAAATGCCAGTGAAAGATATGTCCTGGTTACTCAGTTCATGAACTGGACTGATGCACAGAGCTACTGCAGAGAGCATTACACAGACCTGCTCAGTGTGAGGAACGAGACTGAGAACCAGAGGATCAGATCAATATTATCAAAAATAAATTATTCTTATAATTATTATGATTATTATGATTATTATGATTATTATGATTATTATGCTCCTCTATGGATTGGCCTGTACAGAACCAGGTCTTGGTCAGATAAAAGCAATTCTTCATTCAACAACTGGAAACCTGGACAACCAGATAATTATGCGGGGAATGAATCCTGTACTGCCGTGTCTTTTAATGATTCTGGGAAATGGACAGATGAAAACTGCAGTCGAGCTTTTCCGTTCCTCTGTTACAGCAGTGAGTAGATTTCTGTTTTGTCATAAATAAGACTGAAACAGTATGTTTAAATATGAACTGTACAGTGTCTGTTGATGGTAGCAATAGTGCCGATAGTGTTGATAGTGCTAAAATAATCTCATTACTGTTACTTGCACATAATGGGCCTCATTTATCAATCTGAATATGAACAGATCTATTTGTAAAATGTTAATACAAGCATTTAAGCAAGACATTTGGTAGTGAGTAGATTTCTGGTTTTTTTTTCAAACTGACAGCACATTTCTACATCAATACAGTGTCTATGCATAACACTAATATACACTATATTCCTTAATATCACTTATTGTCCCCTCCGAAAGTATTGGAATGGCAAGTTTAATTATTTTTTGTTTTTGCTATACACTGAATACATTTGGATTTGGTTAAACAGCTAGGCATTTTTTGCTTGAACACAGCCATTTTTCAAGTGATCAATAATATTGGAACACGTGAGTGACAGGTGCTACGTGTTGCCCAGGTGTGCCCTGTTAGAGTGATTTGTTTAAACAATTAATAACTCTGATGTTTTCTTTTTGAGCCCTGGATTTTGACTATGGAGAGTGCATATGTTGTTAAAAATGATAATCCAGTATGAAGACCAGAGAGATGTATATGGGAGAAAAGCAACCATTTTGAAGCTTAGAAGAGAGGGAAATCAATCAACTAATCTCAATTGCAAAAGTCTTCAGTGCATTGTAAAAACAAAGGCTTGGCCTTGCTGGAGCAATACTTTTGGAGGGGACTGTATACCTAATGAATGCACTTCCTATAATGTAATATTAAAATTAAAATAAAATTATTATTTTCTGACCCTTCTCTAGTAATGACATCAACTTCTCATCAGTATCACTTTATTAATGAGAATAAGACCTGGACTGAAGCACAGAGATACTGCAGAGAGAATTACACTGACCTGGCTACTGTTGATAACATGGAGGAAATGAACACACTCATTAACACAGTAAATGGCAGCTACTCAGGTTTAGCCTGGATTGGACTGTATGATGATCTGGACAGCTGGAGATGGTCTCTGGATGATGATGCTTTCTACCAGGAGGGAGAGAGAGACTTCAGAGAGTGGTACCATCAACCTGATAACTACAATGGACAAGAACTGTGTGTTTCCATGAACAACAGAGGGGAATGGTTTGACCAGCCTTGTGTTTACAGACAGTCATTTGTTTGCTATAATGGTAAGACTGATACACTAAGTCAGTAAGTGGTAACTTTCATTATTCATGCAGTGATTCTAATATGCTACTAGAGTTGAAAATTACACATATATTTAACCATGCTACAGCTATTGTCTGTAGGAAATTATGACTTTTGCAATCCTCTCAACCTTAGACACAACCAACACATATGTGTGGATTTATAACTCAATGACTTGGGAAGAAGCTCAAAGTTTCTGTAGAGCAAATCACACAGACCTGGCCAGTGTGAGGAATGAGACTGAACTTCAGCAAATACTGAACATGAGCAGCTATGGATATGGTAATGTATGGATAGGTCTGTATAGGAACCGATTATGGTCAGATCAGAGCAACTCGACTTTTACATTTTGGAGCCCAGAGATTCCAGGACATCCACCAGAACCTGATAACGGTGTGTATTCAACTGGACAATATGGAAATCAACACTGCACTGCTGTGGATCATTCCGGCCGATGGACAGATGAAAACTGTTTCACCAGTTTCCCTTTCATCTGCTACACTGGTGAGTTTATCTCCTTTCTGAGTAAAAGGAAGAATAATAAACTGTAATCTACAATATAATATTAATACAATATAAAACAAGTACAAGAAATCAATCTAGTGGAAGCTGAAAGAAACATGCTAATGAAAGTTGAGAGTACCTGTGATTCCAGATGTTCCAGGTGTTTTCAATCTTATCTCTGTTCCCCTCTTTGCTCTGACACGCATTCACTCCAGGTGAGGAAAACATAATATATGTGACTATTCTTAAAACTTTGGTGTAGAGACGTACAATCTTGTTGTAGATTTTATAGTTAACTACAAAGTTAATACATTAAAAAAATCTATTTAAACTGATACTTTAATAATCAAAATGTAAGTACTTCCAAAAGTGTTCATTTAAATAGTTTTTAATATTGGAGGTTCACTGTATATATTAGTCTGTATAAAGTTGTGTATGTATAGCGTACATGTGAATATATTTACTTTATTGATTGTAATGCAAAACTTTTTTTCAGGTGTTGTGACAGGATTGCAGATGAAAGTCAAAGCTAAGGGAAGTCTATTATACTCTGAGATTGAAAGAATTGTGTTGATGGAAGTGAGTAACTGTGCTTTATATAAACTTTATCTGAAACAGACAGATGCACATTCAATATGACTCAACAATAAATACTATTATTAACATTGTTTAAGACATTATATTCTCTTTCTTTTGTAGATAATGTGTAGCAATGTCCATAGAATTATTTTAGGATTAATCATTAGTTTTGTAGTACTTGCAGGATTTCTTACATTTCACACTTTTTTTCAGCTTCAACAAGAATCGGTCAGACTGGGACTTTCAAGCAACTTCTCTGTGAATGCGATAAAAATCCGTAAGATCAGTCCATGAAGGAGAAAGACCACATTCATGTCCAGAATATAACTCATTTTGGGATGGTTTATCTTTAATGTATTCATTCATTCACCAATCATTCATTCTGTTAATGCTGTAGAGACACTCCAACCCTTACATTACTCCATATATACAGCCATTTAAAATGAAAATAAACATCTAAATAACAAATAAGAAAATTAAATTAAATATTCAGTAAAAGATTCTTACTGAGTAGAAAAGCCTTCAAAAGCCTTGAGATATCCTCGCTTTGACCATAACAGTAATAATGACTGTAATTATGCTGAATTATAAATTAACATGATTTTCTTAGGTGTAATATCTTATTTGGTGTTTTGGGAATTTATACTGCTTATAAGTAATATTTTTAAAATGAATGTCAACAAATTGTGTGTGGTACTTCTTTGTGTGTGGAATGTACTTCTTTGTGTGTGGTGGGATTCAAAGAAAAGTTTGATATGTTATATTTTCTGCAATAATCATATCAGTAGTTGGTGGTGTGTGTTAAGGGATACTATCTGACTTTCTTTTATTAATTGTTTTCAGTACTGGGATTAATGTAGTTTTGGTTGTGTTGATTAAATGTCGATTAAAGACCATTTTAATAAACAAGCACTGAATGAAGGAACGTGTGAAATGTGTTTGAATTGATCTTATATGTTAAGTTAAGTAATGCTGTTCAAAGGCGTAAATAGGGATTTAAGTTTTTAATGTTTTTTTTTCTTTTAAATTAAGAATTTAGATGTGGCACTCTGATGCAGGGGTACCCCTGCAGTTTGAGACTGACCTCAGGGTATCAGTGATGTTAAAGTGTCTGAAGTGATGGTCCACTTAATCTTACATCTAAACTGCTGATCCATATAATAGTGTGAATATTTTAATATTTTTAAAAACTTTATAATATAATTTTTTTCTTGTAGCTATATTCTTGTAGCTATATTAAAAGTTTATTCATAATGTTGAACAGTCCTGGCCCATCTTGAAGCAAGTTGTTGCAAGTTCAAGTTGTGTTTTTATATTCTAGAAAAAATATAAGTGGTGCATTATGGTGCATTTCTGCTTCATCAAGAATGTTTTGCAGTGTCCTTCATCAAGAGGAGGGGCAGGGACTGGTCTACGTAGCCAGCAGAACTGGAACCTTTTGACTCCTCACTGGACCCAGGAGTTTAGTATGGAGAGCAGCAGCCTATAGGCTGTTACACATGGTAGGAGGACTGGGGTTGGACAGAACTTTGTCTTTAATGGACACAAGAACACTAGATGTTGCTGGATCACCAGTTTTTTATCGTGGGCTTTTTAAAATATGGAACCTTTTTAAAAATATAAAGCAAGGGGTGCAGAACGTCACACTGGCTGCTCGAGGAACCCCTGGTTTATGGTGGGTGTAAACCACCATTAACCAAAAAAGGCGCTGACCTCCAATGGATTTACACGGAATTGTTTTTGTGAATTCTTTTATCTCCATTTTAAACCCTGAATGTCCAATTTTGAACTCAGGAATGTCCATTTTGTTCAAAGAGAGAGACTGTTTATCATTCAGCAAAAACAAAGTGGCACAAAACACAGACTGCAAT
This sequence comes from Ameiurus melas, assembly GCA_012411365.1. Taxonomy (NCBI): domain Eukaryota; kingdom Metazoa; phylum Chordata; class Actinopteri; order Siluriformes; family Ictaluridae; genus Ameiurus; species Ameiurus melas. Next base: position 5,109,041 of record CM022769.1, read on the forward strand.
GCCATAAGAGTTTTCTCCAGTCTAATCAAATCAAGAATTCTGATTGATTTGAAATTTTACAGGAGTATGAGAGACTTGGAGATGGTCAAGGCAGTGTGGTGTTGTGAGGAGGCTCTGTGCTCTGTAGTGGAGAGAGAACTTTGTTTTGCTCCTGCATTAGGCTGATAGAATGTAGTAATCAGCACCGCACTGTATCATTCAGAGATTCAGGCCACTGGACAGATGAGAACTGCTTAGCCACATTCCCTTTTATCTGCTATAACAGTGAGTTCATCTAATCATTCTTGGCTCATTGATTATTACAAAAAGATTTATCCAATATAACAAATTAAACATCAAATAAACATTTACTGTATTGTATGTATTTACCAGTAAAAGATTAGTTTTTTCTTCATATACAGTGAGGGGAAAAAGTATTTGATCCCCTGCTGATTTTGTATGTTTGCCCACTGACAAAGAAATGATCAGTTATCATTAATGGTAGATTTATTTGAACAGTGAGAGACAGAATAACAACAAAAAAACCAGAAAAACGCATGTCAAACATGTTATAAATTGATTGAGCATTTTAATGAGGGAAATAATTATTTGACCCCTCTGCAAAACTTGACTTAGTACTTGGTGGCAAAACTCTTGTTGGCAATCACAGATGTCAGATGTTTCTGTTAGTTGGCCACCAGGTTTGCACACATCTCAGGAGGGATTTTGTCCCACTCCTCTTTGCAGATCTTCTCCAAGTCATTAAGGTTTTGAGGCTGACATTTGGCAACTCCAACCTTTAGCTCCCTCCACAGATTTTCTATGGGATTAAGGTCTGGAGACTGGCTAGGCCACTCCAGGACCTTAATGTGCTTCTTCATGAGCCACTCCTTTGTTGCCTTGGCTGTGTGTTTTGGGTCATAGTCATGCTGGAATACCATCCACGATCCATTTTCAATGCCCTGGCTGAGGGAAGGAGGTTCTCACCCAAGATTTGACGGTACATGGCCCCGTCCATCATCCATTCGATGCGGTGAAGTTGCCCTGTCCCCTTTGGCGAAAAAACATCCCCAAAGCATAATGTTTCCACCTCCATGTTTGATGGTGGGGGATGGTGTTCTGGGGGTCAGTAGGCAGCATTCCTCCTCCTCCAAACACAGCGAGTTGAGTTGATGCCAAAGAGCTCCATTTTGGTCTCATCTGACCACAACACTTTCACCCAGTTGTCCTCTGAATCATTCAGATGTTCATTGGCAAACTTCATGACGGGCATGTATATGTGCTTTCTTGAGCAGGGGGACCTTGCAGGTGCTGCAGGATTTCTGTCCTTCACGGCGTAGTGTGTTACCAATTGTTTTCTTGATGACTATGGTCCCAGCTGCCTTGAGATCATTGACAAGATCCTCCTGTGTAGTTCTGGGCTGATTCCTCACAGTTCTCATGTGCTTGGCAATGGTCTTGTAGCCCATTCCAGACTTGTGTAGGTCTACAATCTTGTCCCTGACATCCTTGGAGAGCTCTTTGGTCTTGGCCATGGTGGAGAGTTTGGAATCTGATTGATTGATTGCTTCTGTGGACAGGTGTCTTTTATACAGGTAACAAGCTGAGATTATGAGCACTCCCTTTAAGAGTGTGCTCCTAATTTCAGCTGGTTACCTGTATAAAAGACACCTGGGAGCCAGAAATCTTTCTGATTGAGAGGGGGTCAAATACTTAATTCCCTCATTAAAATGCAATTTATAACATGTTTGACATGTTTTTCTGGATTTTCTTGTTGTTATTCTGTCTCTCACTGTTCAAATAAACCTACCATTAAAATTATAGACTGATCATTTCTTTGTCAGTGGGCAAAAGTACAAAATCAGCAGGGGATCAAATACTTCTTTCCCTCACTTTATCGCTTTTAACCAAAGCACTTTACACTGTGTCCCATTCACACACCAATGGTAGCAGAGCTGCTTCTTTATCCAAGGCGCTAACTTTCTATTGGGAGCAACTTGGGGTTCAGCGTCTTGTCCAAGGACACCTCAGTATATGGAGTCATGTGTGCCAGGAATCAAACCCCCAACCCTACGATTAGTGGAAAACCCGCTCATCCACCCGAGTCGCAGCCCACCGACTACACAGAAGCAATTATGATTGCAAATGAGTACTCTATTTGTGATATTAGTAAATCAATTACCTCAGTGGTAATATATTTTAAGTTACATTCAACATGCAATATTGTTACTTGCATGTTACTTGCAATCAGATTTTCCTTACCTAACTTCAAGGTGTATTTAATGTGTAGGGGACAGTTTTAAATTGGTTTAAATCCTATTTTTCTGATCGTCCCCAGTTTATTTCTATGGGTGGTTACAGGTCTGACACTAGCTCTGTGCTCTTTGGTGTTTCTCAGGGATCAATTTTAGGCCATTTACTTTTTTTTACATTTAATTTTTTTTTTATCTCTACTTACGCATCTTCTGCAATCGCTCAGCCTCCATTAGCACTTTCCTGCTGACGATACTCAAATTTACATTCACTTGAAATCTAGTGAAAACCTTGATCTTTGTTTTCTTTCTGACTGTATTTCTGAGATAAAAACATGGATGAATAATTAATTTCTGTGCCTGAATAGCGGAAAACCGAAGTTATGCTTATAGGTTCCCGTCAGCAAATTCTCAAAGGCCACTGCCTCTGTTTATTGATGGCTCTGTTCTAGAGATTCAAAGTAAAATGATGAACCTTGGAGCAATTTTTTATAGTAGCCTTACATTTGATTATTTTGTTCAGAGCACTGTTAAAGCATCCCTTCCCTTTGGAACTCTCTTCTTCTCAAACTTATGGAAGCTCAGACCCTTGGTATTTTTAAAGCTCAAATTAAGACTTACTTTTTTTAAACTTGCATTTGACTGTTGATATTAGTACTACTTTTATTGTTATTATTATTATAATTATTGTTATTGTTATTATTATTATTATTATTATTATTATTATTATTATTATTATTGTTGTTGTTGTTTGTATACATTTTTTATAAGGTTTTATTTTTTTTTTGGTCACATTACGTCCAGCAGAGGGCATTGTGGCTAGTCTTCGGACAAGCCATGTGACTTTGTTTTGGTTCGCTCTCTTCCGGGTTAAGCGCTAGCTTAACTATCATGATTTGCCACAGGTGTATGTGATTTAAGATAATGGTATTTTGTGGTAGGAATGCTCGTTATTTAAGCTCCTGGGTGACTGAGCACGTTGCTCGGTATTAGTTGTAGTCATTATGTTCGTAGCTGTCGTTCATGCCAAGAAGGATACTACTCTATGCTATGTTTGCTTTGAGTTTTTGTGTCTAAGTTGAATAAAGAGTTTTGATCTGCACCTGCATCCGCCTCCTGTCTACGAACTGTGACATCTGTGTACTACTTATTTTGTTTACAGCACTTTGAGAAACTATATATATATATATATATATATATATATATATATATATAATATATATATATATATATATATATATAATAATATATATATATATATTATATAGCTCTATATCTAAATTATAAAATTATTATTATTATTATTATTATTGTGTTTTTAATAGGGGTTTTCAGCCTCGGTGTCTGTCTCCCTCGTCAGTATCACTTCATTAATGAGAAGAAGACCTGGGCTGAAGCACAGAGATACTGCAGAGAGAATTATGATGATTTAGCCAGTATTAATAACACTGAAGAGGAGCTGGCCCTTACTAACATAATAGACATCTGGAACAAGAACCGAACCTGGATTGGACTGTATGATGATCTGAACAGCTGGAGATGGTCTCTGGATGATGATTTTTTTTTACGAGAAAGGAGAGAGAAGCTTTAGAATCTGGTATATAAACAAACCAAGTAACTGGGGTGGAAACAGTTTGTTTGTATATTTATCGGGTTCTTCTTGAGTATGGTATAAGGATTATTGTTCTTTGGCACGTCCCTTCCTTTGCTTTGATGGTGAGCACAGCACATATGTATATTTTAAAATAAAAAAAATAAAAATACCTTTGGAAAGATATTAGTAGTATATATTGAACATAGTATTACATATTAATTGTATATATTGAATATAGTAAACTATTTCTCTACAAGTATAGTTTTCCACTTTTTTAAAAATAGATTTTTAAACAGTTTTTAAAGTTGTACATGTTGAAACTGTGTTTTAGGTACTGTGAATGCCAGTGAAAGATATGTCCTGGTTAATCAGAACCTGAACTTGACTGAAGCTCAGAGATACTGCAGAGAGCATTACACAGACCTGACCAGTGTGAGGAACGAGACTGAGAATCAGATGATAAGATCATTATTAACTGATATTAATAATTACTATGGTCCCTTTTGGATTGGTCTGTACAGAACCAGGTCTTGGTCGGATAAAAGCAACTCTTCCTTCACCAACTGGAATCCTGGACAACCAGATAATTATAGACAGAATGAATCCTGTACTGCCGTGTCATTTAAAAGGGATTATTATTATTATTATTATTATTATAATAATTACTCTTATCAAAACTGCGGTCAGCTTTTCCATTCCTCTGTTACAGCTGTGAGTCAATTTCTGTTTTGTGATTTTAAAAAAACCTGTTAAATCACATTTAATTATGAACTGTACAATGTCAGTCTATAGTACCAATGTACTTTCATTAGTATTGTTTACACTGTCACAATTTGGAGGTTGAGGCAGAAGCAGTCGCAGATTTTTAAACATTTAATATAAACAAAGAGACTACTAAACAAACACTAAGACAACTTGGCAAGAGACTATGGCAAGAAACAAAACACACTGACATGAAAGACAGGAGTCTCAGACGACGAAAGACAAGGAGAGAGTGCAGACAAAGACTATATATACACATGAGTGCTTATTAACAAAAACGTGAATCAGGTGCAGTTGTGGTGCATGTGGTCATGTGGTGCAGTGCAGTGGCTGATGGGAAATGGAGTCCAGATTTCCCAGATACGTGACAGAACCCTCCCCCAAGGGCGCTACTCCCGGAGCGCCCAAACCGACACGGCCCCCCCACCAGCGGCCCCGGGCCCCCGGGCAAAAGGTCCTCAACAAAGCCAGTAGACCGAGCGGCTCCCACAACGGCACAGGGAGGCAAAAGGACGTCCTTGGCGGGGCATGGAAGCGGGGCGACCTCCTTCCTCGGGCAGAAGAGGAACGCGAGGTCCCCCACGAGGCTCAAAGGGGGAGCGAGGGTCTCCACGAGGCTCCAGGGGGGCGACACACTGAGCGCAGAGAAGGAAAGGAGTGACGACCTCAGCCGAGCAGGAAGGCCGGGGCGACGACCTCAGCCGAGCAGGAAGGCCGGGGCGACGACCTCAGCCGAGCAGGAAGGCCGGGGCGACGACCTCAGCCGAGCAGGAAGGCCGGGGCGACGACCTCAGCCGAGCAGGAAGGCCCGCCTCAGCCGAGCAGGAAGGCCGCGGACTCAGCCGAGCAGGAAGGCCGGGCGACGACCTCAGCCGAGCAGGAAGGCCGGGCGACGACCTCAGCCGAGCAGGAGGACGCCCAGGCAAGCGGGGAGCCTCAGGAAGGCACGACCTCAGCCGAGCAGGAAGGCCGGGCGACGACCTCAGCCGAGCAGGAAGGCCGGGCGACGACCTCAGCCGGAGCCGGAAGGCCGGGGACCTCAGCCGAGCCGGAAGGCCGGGCGACGACCTCAGCCGAGCCGAGGGCACGACACTCAGCCGAGCCGGAAGGCGACGACCCAGCCGAGCCGGAAGGCGGGACGACCCAGCCAGCCGGAAGGCCGGGCGACGACCTCAGCCGAGCAGGATGCTGAACGGCTCCACAGCATATTCTACAACGAACGCCGGGTGTGGTATGGTGCATGTGCTGTACCGCGATGGTATTGCAGTATGCGGCTACTCTGAGCCATCAGTACCCTCGACCTTCTTCCCTGCTCCGGGATCTTGAGATACCACTCCCGGCATAGTTGTACTTGTACGGCGCGTCCATCGGAAAAAAAAAAATCTGCTGCTTCTAATCACGGTCTTTCGTTCTGTCACAATTTGGAGGTTGAGGCAGAAGCAGTCGCAGATTTTTAAACATTTAATATAAACAACCAGACTACTAAACAAACACTAAGACAACTTGGCAAGAGACTATGGCAAGAAACAAAACACACCGACATGAAAGACAGGAGTCTCAGACGACAAAAGACAAGGAGAGAGTGCAGACAAAGACTATATATACACATGAGTGCTCATTAACAAAAATGTGAATCAGGTGCAGTTGTGGTGCATGTGGTCATGTGGTGCAGTGCAGTGGCTGATGGGAAATGGAGTCCAGATTTCCCAGATACGTGATACACTTATTCAATGGAAACCACCATTTGAGCATTATAACTAACATTGTTATTCTTCTTTAGCAACACTATCATCATCCTCTCGTCAGTATCACTTTGTTGATGAGAATAAAACCTGGACTGAAGCACAGAGATACTGCAGAGAGAATTACACTGACCTGGCTACCATTAATAACATGGAGGAAATGAACACACTCCTTAACACAGTTAATGAGAGCTACTCAGGTTTAGCCTGGATTGGACTGTATGATGATCTGGACAGCTGGAGATGGTCTCTGGATGATGATGCTTTCTACCAGGAGGGAGAGAGAGACTTCAGAGGGTGGGACCATCAACCTGATAACTACAATGGACAAGAACTGTGTGTTTATATCAGTTCTGATGGAACATTGTTTGATGGAAAATGTGACAGGAAATCACCTTTTGTTTGTTATGATGGTGAGAATATTTAATGAGGATATGAGGATAAAGACTATGATTTTTCACTTTGGTGTTACTGACACCTAGTGGTGGCAGTGAAGTAGCAGAGGATTCTCCTTGTAAATAAATGAAAGGTTCACTCATGAGAGCCCAATGAAAGAAGTAAAGAGAATAGTTTATTGAACAAAAATTATTTGTCTTAAAGTCTTCGACTCTAAAAGTGTGCTCACATAGAGGAGATTTGTGCCTAGAATTCAATGTCTAATATTTAAAAAACGGAAGAAGCACAAATGAAGCTTTTATCTGCACAAACGGAGCACAAACGATTGAGACTATTTTCGTCTTCACTTCACGCAGGTTAGACACCACATACAGGATAACATCACCTCAACAACATGCTGAGCGTAAACTGCCAAGCCACTACTTTCATTTCCCCCCACTGAATGTTGTTGTGTGTTGTAAGTGTTTGTTGCACATGTTGATGCCTTAATGACGAGGGTAGGGGGCTCCCACTTAAATATAGTGCATTTATATTTGTAAAAGTCCTATCTACAGAACCCAAATCAGTAACACTGTTATAATTTCGATTTCAAGCATATTTCTATCATATTAACACCCCTTTCCTACTTTTGTTAAAACTGCAAATACAGTAGATTCAGCAAGTAAAGTAGACAACTAAGGTTCATTTCAAGTCATCTAGACTTGCTAGGCCAGTGGTTTTCAAAGTGTGGGCCGCCAGGGGGAGCCCAGGGGCCTCAACAATTTGGTGGGAAAAATAAATAAATGCATGATTTTTTCTTTCTCACTCTCAGACAACCACACACACACACACACACACACACACACACACACACACACACACACACATACATACACACACACAATAATAATAATAATAATAATAATAATAATAATAATAATAATAATAATAATAATAAAGGGGCGCACGGTGGCTTAGTGGTTACCACGTTCGCCTCACACCTCCAGGATTCCCTCCGGGGCCATGTGTGTGCGGAGTTTGCATGTTCTCCCCGTGCTGCGGGGGTTTCCTCCGGGTACTCCGGTTTCCTCCCCCAGTCCAAAGACATGCATGGTAGGTTGATTGGCAGCTTGGTAAATTGTCCATAGTGTATGAATGGGTGTGTGAGTGTGTATGTGATTGTGCCCTGCGATGGACTGGCACCCTGTCCAGGGTGTACCCCGCCTTGTGCCCGATGCTTCCTGGGATAGGCTCCAGGTTCCCCGCGACCCTGAAGCAGGATTAAGCGGTTGAAGATGGATGGATGGATAATAATAAAGGGGGGATATATTCAGAAGTCCGTATTTTAATGTGTTTTAAAGACAACTTGCAAAAGGGGGGCCTTGCCCTGGAGCCCCTGTGTTAGGCTACTATCTAAATTATTATGGCTTCTATAGGATACTAATTTAGATACAGTTTGATCATGAAAGGAGGATCCTTTTCGTTTCCAATCAATGAAACACTGATACCTTAACAAACTGGTTCTCAATCAACGGAAAGAATAACAGGTTCTTCTGCTATTCGAGTCGACTCCACGAAGAGAACCAGTTCAAAGAGTCGATTCGTTTGCTAACGACCTTAATAAAACAGTGCTCGGCCTTTGGACTTTGCTCTGTAATCCAGTCAGCGTTCCAAAGTGCACGTGGGATTCATAGTCTCAATAGACTACAACCCGTTTCTTCTTGCCAGATTAAACACTTGGAGGGAAGACGCACACCATCCAGGTTGCTAGATGCGTTGGGAGATCACCGACTTCATTTCACATCCTCTGTGGATGGTATGCACGCTCGTACTGGCCGCGGTGGCGCGAGCGCAGCGCAGAGGAAGGTGGGACCCGCGCGCTTGTCCCGTGCGGCTCACGGGTAAAACTGCAATCGTCACTGGAGCCAACACAGGTACCCTTCTAAACATGTGCGCTTTAGTAGCAAAAGTGTTTCAATGCCTATACTAATAAAATCGTTACAGAGATACCTGTTCAAAGGGATGCATTATGCACTCAGAAATCAAATGCATGTTGTGTAACTTTAATTAAGTTTAATCATGTACCTACCTGCCCGACACCCCCCGGAGACATCGGAAAGGGGCTTGTTTTCAAGGGATAAAAAAAACACACACACAAAGGGCATCTAGCGACTTTTTGGAGAAACCATGGCGACTTTCCAAATGTGTCCAGTACTGTCCTGCAGGCGCGAGGTGGTGCTTTCCCGCTGCGCTCACAGCTTTCTCTGCGTCTGCTCCGTTCAGTGGGGGGCTGAGAGCCGGACAGTTCAGTGTCATGTCGTCCCAGTTTGCATAATTCGTATGCGAATGTTTTTGGAACGCAAGACGAATGGAATGCAACAAGTTTTTCATGTAAATGATTACACGGTAATACAGCCTAGGTCTCTTGTTCAAAGTAGGTATAGATGTTCAGAAACCTTTTGATTATTCATGTTCCATTCCTGTCCGTTCTATAATTTTATAAAAGTCATAAAAGTTTTTTTTTAATCATAAAAGTTCATCCTTCCATCCATCCATCCATCCATCTTCTATACTGCTTATCCTTTTCAGGGGAACCTGGAGCCTATCCCAGGAAGCATCGGGCACAAGGTGGGGTAGTTAGACTTGGAAAATTGTTCATTGTTATAAGGAATTGTGAAAACTCACAATTGTCAAGCATAAATTTGGCTTATTTTTCTTGGTTAATAAATGCTGAGACATCCCTAATGTAATATCAACGTACATGAAATGCGCATAAAGTTTTTTTCGCTGTGGAAATTTCTTTTTCTGTCTTCAACCCCATCTTTTAGCTTTTCTTGTGCACCAGGTCAGAATTGTGTTAACAAAGCTCATTCATGTTTAAATACTGAGAAAATGTCTATGTTCTGTACCCTCTAGGATACAGTACATCAGTGGTCCACAGACCCTACCCAGTGCATTGTGGGATTTCATGACCACAACATCCAGATAGTACAATAGGAGGTCAAAGGTCATAATATCTGTTGTGGCCCAAATGTGAGCTGACACATTTAATGTTTATCTGGATATAAAAATGGACTCATATTGAAGCAACACTTGTGCTGCATTTCCATTTAGTTTCAAAACCATTGCCATGGCTTATCAAGGTTTGAGATGTCATCGTGCCTTGGCAGCCAGTTGCAGATGAGTCCATTGTCACCATTTCAAGGTGAAAGATAAAGGTGGTAAATGTTGGTCAACATACTCATTTCTTGTAAGAGTGGGTTTTCTCCACTACACTCTCAGACCTGCAAATAACGTAGCAAATCTTCCAAAACAGTAGTAAAAAGCTTTGGTATAGGCAGACCATGTGCTACATATTATTGAATTCAGTGAATCAGTGTTGAAGCATGAGTGTTTTTCTAATGCCTTCTAGTGAAGAGGATTTTGGACACACTCTAAAACCTACGTACATAGTACCTTATTAAATCTAGTATAATTACTGTCAATGATCTTTCTTTATAGGTGACTGTGGTTTATCTGTAGCGTAGAAAGTTACTGCACATGACCCATGGTTCTATCGAAAGTGTAGGTGTTTACTACTACTGTGGTTCCAGTGGTACTGTGTACGGTGGTACTATTTCTTTCTTTAGCAGTAAAAATAAAAACCCCTGCTGACGTACTTAACTTGGACACTGGTGAGTTGGTTTAGGTGTGTTTGTGCCGTTTGCACTGAAATACTCTAATCAGTTGATTGTGTCTTTACAATGTTGAACTTTTCTGGTATTTATTTACACACTTCTTGTTCTTTGGTCCTTTTTCAACATTTCAACATTCAGTGCTCCACCTTAGAGTCATACAAGCCCAACAAATGCACTGTAAAGCATTGTTTAGTAGTTTACTGACCAGATTATACTATAGAATAAAGATGTAAGAATATGATAAACATAGAAATAAATCATGTATACAAATAAATTGTATAGTAGCACTACTTGTATTGTTCTCTGCTTGCTATATTTCTTTGCTTATTTGTAAGTCGCTTTGAGAAAAGCGTCCGCCAAGTGAATAAATGTAAATGTAAATGTAAATCAAAAATAATAAAAGAGGTTCAGGGTTGGGTTCAGAACAAAGACTTATTTATTAGATCTAATTTATTGTATACTGGAGATTATCATTTTCACGTCATGTTTACTCTCGACCCTGTTTTACTTTATCTCTCTGTTTATATCTCTCTTCCAGGGATAGGAAAATTCATTGCCTTGGACTTTGCTTGTCGTGGGGCAAGGGTGATCCTGGCGTGTAGAAGTGAGGCTCGTGGGATGGCAGCACTGAGAGAGATTCGACAGCGCAGTGGCAATCAGAACGTGCACCTGCGAATCATCGACACCTCCTCCCTCGAATCGGTCCGCAAGTTTGCTGCTCAGATCCTTGAGGAAGAGAAACAGCTTCATATACTAGTCAATAACGCTGGGGCTTCAGGTAATCGATGTACAGTACTATGTCATTTCCAACCTGGAAATCTTTATGTATTTGTATCTGTCTTAGCTCTTCAATCATTGTGTGTGTGTGTGTGTGTGTGTATGTGTGTGCGTAATAATACACAATTGACACAAGTGACTTGTGTGCAGGTCTACCCAAAGGAATTACTGCTGATGGACTGGAAGTGTCCTTCGCCACCAACCACATCGGACCTTTCCTACTCACCAATCTGCTTCTAGGTCAGACCTCACATCCGTCTCACCTTTGTTTCAGGACTTGACCTCTGCTAACTGAGGTGTTTTTTTTAGTATATTGCATTTCTCCTTACTACTTTGTCAGATCTTTTGAAGAAATCGGCTCCAGCTCGCATCGTGAATGTCTCTTCATCTAATCACAAGAGAGGCAAGGAGGACTGCATTCGGCCTGCAGAATTTGATATACAAGATGGGCACCGTGTACAACAACACAAAGCTCCACAATGTTATCTGGACCAATGCGCTGGCACTCGAAGCTACAGGGAACAGGTACAGAGCAACACTACATTCTGCAAACTTTAGCATGTTCTGAGTAAGAATGTTACTTAGATTATGTGAATCATGTATCAGATCACTTTGACTGGCTGATGGATGCACCATCAGCAACCAATTTACATGAACAACTACATCCCTTTTCTCATTACCAGTAGTAGTATATTTTAAAATAAGCCTTACCCACAACAACATATCTTTGGAAGGGAAATATCTTGAATATGGGTGGATTTATGTAACATTTCTTATAATGAAATGATTATAAATCAATTGTAATATTATTCCACCTATTTTTAAATTATTTCTTCTATTTCAAGCTTTTAAATTTTGTATTCTATTGGCAGATATCTTTTGCTTTCTAGATATAAAGATTTCGAAATGCGTAGGAAGAATGTAATAATCATACATATAGTTGGTTTATTATAATCTTATAATTGGAAATACTAGGTAAAGTGGACTATAGTCAAGATATTTTACTTGCCAGGATGTCATTTTGTGCAGTGACCTAACCAAAGAAAATGTTTTAAGACTGTAATTAATGCTGATGGCGGCAAATGAATCCTTTACTAAATTAATCCTGATGGCAAAACTATGTATTACTTCCCTCAATCTAATACTGTATATAACACTACACGGGGCATCTGTGAGAAAGCTGGATCACATTGGTCAAATCCACAAAGACAGGACGGATAAAAACATTTTTGATGACAGTGAAGATAAAGGCACTACACTAAGCAAACTTGTTGAACCACATTCTTCAAAAACTGAAAGGTGCAGTGCAGTATTGCATTTCATTTGTTAACAATCAGCAAAGTGATCAGCACATGACCATGACTAGGACATTAAAGGGGGCCAGTCATGGGTTTGCGTGTTATGATAGATCCTGCCATACTCATCATGCCGTTCTCATCAGCTCTGAGAGACTTAACTCCTTGACAGTTTCCTATTTTTACCAAGGCCATATCTCCTTAACAACTTCCTCTAACATGTTTCATGATGCTTATGCAACATCCGCACAAGGAGTGAGAATATTACAGAGTAGATTTTGTAAGATTGTACTGTCTATTTTCACATTTTTAACATGTTTTATTTATTGTATTTATTTATTTTACCTTGCTAACTTCAGTGTTAGTTTCAGTTGCACTGCGTAGCAAAGGAGCGATAATTACGTCGCCTTGCTAGGTGTTTAGTTGCTAAAAGTTTAAATTTTCAAATACTCCAGTAAGCATTACGTATCACATGATGTGTCCCCTTATTACTAAATTGTCTTTACAAAAATTAAAAATTCAGACTTGAATATATCTGCTTTTTTATTAATGACTGTATTTACATTACATTACATTAGGAATTGATTGTGTGTGTGTGTGTGTGTGTGTGTGTGTGTGGTTGTCTGAGAGTGAGAATGTGTTTTTCACACCACATTGTTGAGGCCCCCAGGTGCCCCCAGGCGGCTCCCACTTTGAAAACCACTGTGCTAACTTGTTTCCTACTTAGCTAGCTTGATAACTAGCTAACAGAAACTGTTATGCACACATTGTACAGAATAGTTGTAGACCATTTGATTTCAGCAAATCAATCATATTTAGAAAATAATCAATGTTTTATCGCACTTGTTAACATATATAAAATGCTTTACACTGCAAAAATAAAAATAAGAAAAACATCTTGGCAAGTGAATTGATCTTGAATATAGTCAGATTTATCTAGTATTTTATCTTATAAAAACAATTATAAGATTATGAAACGTATCTCTAGACATTTGTTCCTTTGGCAGATATTAAATGATAGGTAATAGAATACAAAAAAAAGTTTTATTATAATTAGTAAAAATGTCTTGTGTGTTCACGCTCTAAGGTTTACCTGTAATTAAGTAAACTAACCCTTAAATGAATTTAAGTTTCTTTATTTTGTTCTTCTTGATGTTATTGAATTATGATTTTAGGTGTGACGGCAAACTCGCTACACCCAGGTGTTGTTATGACTGAAGTTATGAGACACTATAACTGGATTTTTCGATTAATCTTCAACATAGTGGGATTGTTCTTCTTCAAGGTAAAGTTTAAACTGCATCAGCACGTAACTCTCAGTCAAAACACCGGATTGAGAGCTTTCCGTCTTACATTCAGAGACTTATATTCAGTCAGACGCTGTGTGTTTGTGTTCCTATCGCTTCTCTGCAGTCTGCTGAAGAAGGTGCAGTCAGCTCAATATACTGTGCGGTGGCCGAGGAGACCGAGGGGATCTCTGGAAAATATTTTGGCAGTGACTGCTCTCTTGTCCTTCCGACCCCAGAAGCTCGAGACCCAGCCATCGGATCCAAAGAATTTGAGTACTGTGAGAGACTGACAGCTAAGCTCTGAACAGCTGGCTATACATTACACCTAGTTCCATATCGATATTACACAGTATAGTATTAGAACTTAGTACTTTGTAAATACACAAAAGAAATTACCTTCCATTTTATATGAATTGTCTTTCCTTTTCACTTGTTTAATGCCAAAGACTTGTGAACTAATTGCAAATAAATTACAACCAGAGTCTATCCTTGGAACACTGGGAGTCATGTGGTAATTCATCAGTTCACCTACTGGCATGGTTTTGAATATGGGGAGAAATGGATTAGTAATAACATGCACTTTCTGTCAAACTGTCAAAATGATTGATGACTTTATGATTGATGATTGATTATTGATTGGTGCATCTAATTTATGAACACCGGTAACCCTATCGATCTCTGCATATGTGGGGCTTATGTGGATGTGTGCTGCTGGCTGTTGTCTGTTTGTGTGTGTGTGAGATAGAGACATGCGTTTTCTGGGTTTTGTTGATCAGACTGAGTTTAGTGTGAGCCCTGCTTTTTACAGTTTTAATCCATACACAATGTATATACATTTTGTGGTATAAGTGAATATTTGTTTCTGAAATTACTTTTTTGTGGTAAGTATTGTTTTATAATTCAATAAAACATTATGTAAGATAATTTAAGAAAGTGTATCAAATGGTTAGCTATGACACGTGTATGTATTAACACGGTCGATCCATTTTGTGTGGATTAAAACTGTAAAAAACACATTTCACACCAAACTCTTTAACAAAACACGACCTAAGCATTTTCTGATTTAAAAAAATCATGAAACATACCCATTATCTCACACACACAGACAACGGCCAGTCACACACACAGACACACACACAGTGTTAAATGACATACAAAATAACTCCTTGTTTTGTATTACAGACAGAGCTCTCAAGTTTTATCAAAAGTTAGGAGTGAGATAACATCTGTTACGGGAGGAGCCACTCAAATATTTGCAGCAGCGTCCCCTCGGCTCCACCCATTTTTGCTACCAGTTCAATTTTACCTACTGTTCATAATTGACCAGTACAAATAGAAATTATAACAATCGGTAGATCTGATAAAAGATGGACAAATTCATCCAAATAAAACACACAGTTTTATATATTAAAGAAAAAAAAAAAAAAATTTGGCCCCAAGTGAGCCAACTGAACAGTAGTGCACATACAGTAGGATTACAGAACTTGCCCTGAGCATGTACAGTATCTCACAAAACTCTGAAGAAATGACACTTTGCTACAATGTCAAGTAATAAGTGTACAGCTTGTGTAACAGTGTCAATTTGCTGTTCCCTCAAAATAACTCAACACACAGCCATTAATGTCTAAACCGCTGGCAACAAGTGAGTACACCCCTAAGTGAAAATGTCTACAAAAAAAGACATCTCTTATGAGTTAGGTAATAATGCTACTGTTCCTGAGACTGTCAGATACAGTATACTATCATGTTTCAGATAATTTGGCTTGGAGGGTTTAAAATTATTTGATACCTTCATTGCGATGTTCAGTAACCAGTTTTACTGCATCTTACTAAAACCCTTACCACATGCTGTCAATCCGAGTGCTCAGAATACTTGTTTAATCTAGCTGGAACAAAAATATTTGGCAGAAACGTACGAACAACAGATGAGAGCAAAGATAAAAGTCTGCAAAGATAAAATCATTTAAAGTCTGCTACAAGTCATTTTGACAAGCCTATGAAATACAGGGAGAGCGTCATCTGGATAGACAAGAGCAAAATATTACTTTGTGGTTGTCATAATGATAATGGTTATTGGTTACATATATATTACAGCAAAAGGAAACTTTTTTTTGCATACCCCAGCATATTAGGAAGCTGGGGTCAGACATGATGCAGTATCCCTGGAGCAAAGAGAGATAAGGACCCAACAATGGCAGCTTGACAGTGCTGGGTCTTGTACCCACAACATTCAGATTAGTAACCCACAGCCTTAACCGCTAACCCACCACTACACCCCATACCTCCATGTTTGGAGAAGAGATGGCACTGCACATCACCATTAAAACACTATATCAACAGTGAAGTTTGCATGTGGAAGCTTCATGGTGTGGGGCTGTTTTTCATCGCATGATACTGGCAGACTTCTTATAATTGAAGGAATGATGGACGGAGCACTTTTCCGAGAGATTCTTGAGAAGAAACTGCTGCCATCCACCAGGATGATGAAGATGAGACGTGGGTGTACCTTCCAGTACCCTTTGCACCAGCAGCATGCTTCTCTTCTTTCTATGTCTATACATGTCAATCAGAGCCAGTATTGGTTCTCGCTCAGCAGCAGCAGCGTAGCAGATCTAGTCCGCCAGTCCAAACCTATTCACACTCCATCCCCATATATATTTATATAAGAAAATCCCAACATTCCAAACATGACATACATCATAATTTGGCTGAGGACATATTATTGGAACCAGAGGCATAGACTAAAGGAACATATAATGTGTCTGGGATCTGACTGGACTGAGCAATGTTACACTGAGGTAAAAGATGTAATAAAGAAGCTAGACAAGGGTCAGTGATCAAACCTGAAGATAAATACCTAATACATGCTAACGTAATTAATGACTGATTTCTGATTCTAATGCCCCAGTCCTTGTCGTGTTATATGGAGGGTGGAAATCTGTCTGATTTAAACAGTCTTTGCCATAATTTATGACAAAGTAATGTATGTAAGAAGGTGGCAGCTGGCAGCACCTCACATACAGTACACCCTGTGTACATACAGATGCATGTGAACTAGTCTTGTCATAATTGTCTATTATTACACATTTCCAAGTTCAGGTTATAATCTCCAAACAGTTTCACATAAGGAATCAAGAGAAAAATAAGAAAAGCATATAATGTCTCACAGAATTGTGAGTAAAATATCATAGTTAATATGTATAACCATTACATTGTATAAGGAGACCCAGTCCTACCACATTTAGAGGAAAGTACAGGAAGAGGCTGCAGTAATTAATCTTGTTTTCCAGGATTCCTGCCTTGACATTAACATGCTGGTTAGGCAGAATAACCTAATGATTAATGTAACTGGGGGTATTCATTCCTGTCAATGATGCATAGACATAAGTCAAACCTTTATGTGGGTAAACACTACAGATAACATACTATACTGTACTTGTACTTAGGGATTGACCAATATTTTCATCCCCTCCTATAATCTTTTAGAATCACTAAACCAGATGTGAAACTTATTAAGGAGAAGTTGGTTAAAGACTTTTGAGAGTTATCTATAATATTATTTATAATCTTTTGGGAGTTAGGATATAATGTACAAGCACTGTCCTGAGACTGTCAGATACAGAATACTATTATGTGCCAGATATTTTCAACCTTAACTTGGCTTGGAGGGTTTAAAGTTAATGGACACCTTCATTGTGATGTTCAGTAACCAGTCTTACTGCATCTTTCTAAAGCCCTTCCCACATGCACATTTCCAGGTGCTCAGAATTCTTATTTAGTCTAGCTGGAACAAAAATATTTGGCAGAAACCTACGAACAGGAGAAAAGAGCAAATATCCATGAGGTAATTTTTGAATAAAGACTTACATTACTGTTCCATCACCAGAAGGAATGATTTTAGCAATCTGGCTGTAAAAACTCAGTTTCATAATTCATCTAATGCATGATTTCCTTGTATGTTTCTATTAGTTATACTTCCTTTTCTAATATTCTTCCAGGAGCCATGCTTCAACTGTTGCTACTCTTTGGTAAGTTTATGTTTTGAAAAAATATCTGGTGCTGATTTGTAAAAAGGATTTTATAACCTTCATTAAAATAAAAAAACTTGCAAGCTGATTTACTAGCAAGGTATCTGGAATATAATGTCATATAAATGAATTTTAATTAATTATTTTAATGATTATGTTTAATTCTCCCCATGCCAACTGTGATATTTTACATGTACAGTGGCCTCAGAAAAAATCCAAAAATTACATTCTGTTTGGATATCAATATTGACATCCAAATATTGTGTTGTTACTTTGTGTTGCCTGTGTATAGTCTGTGTGCTTGTCATTTCTGTTGTTTATTGTACTGCTGCACCAGAAGAATTTTGTACAGGGATAAGGAAATCTCTCTCTCTCTCTCTCTCACATGTTGTTTACATACAATATTGCCAAAGGATCAATATAGATAAGAAAGGAGAATTTTAGTCAATAATAATAATAGAATAAAAATAAACAAAAAATGAAAATAGGTATGTTAATAAAAATAGAATTAAAATAGCAATATTTTATGAAAAAATAAGTCAATAAAAATGAAAAATAAAGGAAGAAAATGCAAGGTGGCAGTATAGGACAAAAGGTTACAAAAATTATGTACATTAAAGCCATAAAAAATTCAATAAGGTAAATGAGAAATAAGTAAACAAGCAGTATGTTTAGTGTGTATGATTGTCCAGTGAAATGTGATCAGAGCAGTAGTTGGTTTCTGAGCATGTGCAGCTCTGAGATGAATTTTGCTGCAGCAGGTGCTTGACTCCACCCAAAGAAGCACCTGCATTTGGTTTGTTTCTGAAAGGTTGGAAAACTGTGGTAAGAGCTTAGAGAATTTTTCAAAGTATTTTTCTCTTGTGTTAGGAAAGATATTACAGTGAAGGAGAAACTGTGCCTCTGTCTCAACCTCACCGGTCTTACAGTGACAGCACACTCTTTCTTCCTTTGGAAGTCACGTTTTTCTCTGCTTTTCTCTATGGCTAGCCCGTGATCACTAAGAGTGTATTTTGTAAATATCTTTCTCTGGTTTGATTCTCTGACACTGATGAGGTATTCAGCAAGTTCATACTTTCAGTTTAGGGCCAGATAACATTCTAGTTTTCTTATCTCTCTCTCTCTCAATCTATCTATCCGTGTGCTAATATGCCAGGAATATGTAATATAACAGGTTTACACCAGGTTTTAACTAACGAGGGCTTTGTTTTCATTACATAATCTGCATTATTTTTTAAGTTGAAGTGTGGGAAAAGTGTACACTGCTTGGATGAGGAAATAATTTCTGAAATTCTCACAGATGCTGCTAACAGTTTGTATAGCATTTCTTTGCCTGAGCTTCACAGACTGTTCCAACAATAGTCTGTCCCTGCTGACAGCTTCCATTCAAACTTCCATATGAGCATGGTGCTCGATCGGTGTTAAACAAATATCAACTTGATTATCAATATCTATATCTTGAATACACACACACATACACAAAAAAAAATAGATATCTTATGACAGAGCGTGACAGCTGACCTGAGGTATTGAGACAAATAGCTAGCATCAACCAGTATGAAATACCAAGCAATGATTACAACCTTTATTATTCATATTGCATCAAACACCATTTAATTCAGTGATATATGGATATGGAGTGTGCCCAGTGATACTAACTAGCTACCTAGTTACTTCCCAAAACAAACTGACCAGATAGATTCGGAGAGATCCCTCTCTGTAACTTTAGATTTTTTGAGGATTGTTGTTGTACATTTAAATAATGCTAACTGGCTCTCACGAAGAGTGGATTACAAATAGAAAAGCAAATTATCTTTGTTATGGCATACCCTGTACAAAGCATGTTCATTTTTACTCTGTGTATTAAATTAGCTGAACAGTAAAATCATATGACAGCTGATTTTCCTCAGTGACAAAGTAGTTCAAAGTAGTAGAACATTCAGATGTTCATTGGCAAACATCAGACGGGCATGTATATGTGCTTTCTTGAGCAGCGGACCTTGCGGGTGCTGCAGGATTTCAGTCCTTCATGGCTTAGTGTGTTACCAATTGTTTTCTTGGTGACTATGGTCCCAGCTGCCTTGAGATCATTGACTCCTCACTGTTCTCATGATCATTGCAACACCACAAGGTGAGATCGTGCATGGATCCCCAGGCCGAGGGAGATTGACAGTTCTTTTGTGTTTCAGCCATTTGCGAATAATCACACCAACTGTTGTCACCTTCTCACCAAGCTGCTTGGCAATGGTCTTGTAGCCCATTCCAGACTTGTGTAGGTCTACAATCTTGTCCCTGACATCCTTGGAGAGCTCTTTGGTCTTGGCCATGGTGGAGAGTTTGGAATCTGATTGATTGATTGCTTCTGTGGACAGGTGTCTTTTATACAGGTAACAATCTGAGATGAGGAGCACTGCCTTTAAGAGTGTGCTCCTAATCTCAGCTCGTTACCTGTATAAAAGACACCTGGGAACCAGAAATCTTTCTGATTGAGAGGGGGTCAAATACTTATTTCCCTCATTAAAATGCAAATCAACTTTTCCACATGCGTTTTTATGGATTTTCTTGTTGTTATTCTGTCTCTCACTGTTCAAATAAACCTACCATTAAAATTATAGACTGATCATTTCTTTGTCAGTGGGCAAACGTACAAAATCAGCAGGGGATCAAATACTTCTTTTCCTCACTGTAGCGCTTTTAACCAAAGCACTTTACACTGTGTCCCATTCACACACCAATGGTAGCAGAGCTGCTACCTTATGCAAGGCACTAACTTGCCATTGGGAGCAACTTGAGGTTCAACGTCTTGTCCAAGGACACTTCAATATATGGAGTCATGTGTGCCAGGAATCAATCCCCCAACTCTATGATTAGTGCAAAACCCACTCATCCACCCGAGTCACAGCCCACCGTCTACACACAAGCAACTCTTTATTTGTGATATTTGTAAATCAATTACCTCAGTACTAATATATTTTAAGTTACATTCAACATGCATTAATGTTACTTGCATGTTACTTGCAAGGCAGATTTTCCTTACCTAACTTCAAGGTGTTTTTAATGTGTTTTAAACTGGTTTAAATCCTATTTTTCTGATCGTCCCCAGTTTATTTCTGTCACGATTCCCCCATACAACAGTGCGCATTGAGCGCTGTTGCGCATGCGCGGACCTCTTCCGGGTTGACGTTAGGTCTTCGACTCGCCTTGTCAAGGGTCATAGTTCATTGGGTCACGTGTGTTTGGGAATTGCCG
This sequence comes from Ameiurus melas, assembly GCA_012411365.1. Taxonomy (NCBI): domain Eukaryota; kingdom Metazoa; phylum Chordata; class Actinopteri; order Siluriformes; family Ictaluridae; genus Ameiurus; species Ameiurus melas. The sequence goes on from CM022769.1 coordinate 5,130,060, forward strand.
GCAGCTGCTAACGGTTGCGGGTTAATGACTGAGAGACCTATATACATTGTGAGCCGTGCTCGAGACTGTGCGTTTCGATAAGCAGATATAGCGATTTAGCTGTGTGTTCTTTTGCCATGTTTAGCGCTTATAGCGCATCCTAGTTTCATGCCATATTCTAGCCTTAGCCATAGCCTTAGCCATAGCCTTAGCCAAGTGAGCCTAGCTCGCAGCATAGCCTAGCTTAGTTTGTTGATTGAGTTACGTTTGTTTCTGTTTGACCATAACAGTAATAATGACTGTAATTATGCTGAATTATGAATGAGCATGATTTTCTTAGGTGTGATATTTTATTTGGTGTTTTGGGAATTTATATTGCTTATAAGTAATATTTTTTAAATGAATGTCAACAAATAAAACTCTAAATAAAAATCTTTGTATGTGATGGGATTCTTAGCAATATGATTCATAGAAATATGTTATATTTTCTGCAATAATCATATCAGTAGTCTTTTATTAATTGTTTTCAGTACTGGGATTAATGTAGTTTTGGTTCTGTTTGTTAAATGTTGATTAAAGACCTTTTAAATAAACAAGCACTGAATGAAGGAACGTGTGAAATGTGTTTGAATTTATCTTATGTGTTAAGTTAAGTAACGCTGTTCAAAGGCGTAAATTAGGGATTTAAGTTGTTGAATGTTTTTTTTTTTTTTTTAAATTAAGAATTTAGATGTGGCACTCTGATACATTGCGGTTTGAGACTGACCTCAGGGTATCAATAATGTTAACGTGTCTGAAGTGATGGTCCTCTCAAACATACATTTAAACTGTTGACCCATATAACAGTGTAGTCCAGTTAAGGGATCATTTTTATTTAAAAAAAAAAAAACTTCATAAAATAACTCTTTGCTTTCATTTCTAATGGTTAATTGCTATTAGATTAGGACCTTGTAGCTATATTAAATTTTTATTCATAATGTTGAACAGTCCTGGCCCATCTTGAAGCAAGTTGTTGCGAGTTCAAGTTGTGTTTTTATATTCTAGAAAAAATATAAGTGGTGCATTATGGTGCATTTCTGCTTCATCAAGAATGTTTTGCAGCATGTCTTTTCTCTCAAGGCAGACCAGATGCCTTCTCAGTAAGTTTAAGCTCAGACCTTTATGTCATGAAGCACCACTGGGCTCAGTGATTAGGTTTATATTATGTGGAGAGTCCACCACACAAGTCTCTGTGAATGTTTCATTGTTATTCAGAATGAAATAAGGCTGAAGTGCAGCACTACAAACTCAAAATTTGACGCTCTGCTAGTGGATTTCTTCTGGAACAAACTACACTGAATCAGTCAAAGTCTCCTTCATCTGCCCAAGAAAGAGGTGGGGCAGGGGCTGGTCTACGTAGCCAACAGAACTGGAACCGTTTGACTGCAATTCATCCAGAGACTCCTCACTGGACCCAGGAGTTTAGTATGGAGCATCTCCAGACCTAGATGATTGTGGGTGCCCCCTCCTGGAGTGCAGAGGTGAAATGAACACTGAAACACTGTACATTGTATAAGGCTTGTGTGAAAGTTTTAAATAAGAAAAAACTGATTGGGAGGGTGGACATCCCATGAAGAAATGTACTGGGTTTTAAAGATTATATAAAACCAGAGTGGAGGGCAATATACAAACCACCATTAACCAAAAAAGTTGCTGACCTCCAATGGATTTACACGGAATTGTTTTTGTGAATTCTTTTATCTCCATTTTAAACCCTGAATGTCCAATTTTGAACTCAGGAATGTCCATTTTGTTCACAGAGAGAGACTGTTTTTCATGCAGGAAAAACAAAGTGGCACAAAAAACAGACTGCAATGCCATAAGAGTTCTCTCCAGTCTAATCAAATCAAGAATTCTGATTGATTTGAACTTTTACCGGAGTATGAGAGACTTGGAGATATTCAAGGCAGTGTGGTGTTGTGAGGAGGCTCTGTGCTCTGTAGTGGTGAGAGAACTTTTGTTTTTCTCCTGCATTAGGCTGATAATGTTCATAACAACTGTTCATAGTTATGTGTTAAATAAATTAGCCTATGTATTTATTTATTCATTTTTTAATACTCCTTTACATATTTTTTTATTTATGTAATGAGCCACCCTGATTTTATTGTGTACAATGCGACTTCTGCAAAATAAAGATTGTAAAAGTAAAGTCTGTCTCTCTCTCTCTCTCTCTCTCTCTCTCTCTCTCTCTCTCTCTCTCTCTCTCTCTCTCTCTCTCTGCGCATGCGCGGTGGGGTAGTGAGAGTGGTTTGGCGTTTTTCTTTCATTAATTTATTAAATGTCTAGATTAGGGGGGGGGGGGGGGGGGGGGGGGGGGGGGGGGGGGGGGGGGGGGGGGGGGCGCGGGGCGGGGGGGGGGGGGGAGGAGGGGGGGGGGGGGGGGGGGGGGGGGGGGGGGGGGGGGGCCCCCCAAAAAAAAAAAAAAAAAAAAAAACCGGAAAAAGGAAAAAAGAAAAGGGGGGGGGGGCCCCCGCCCCCCCCCCTCTTTCGCCCGGGGGGGGGGGAGGTGGGCGCGCCCCCCGCGGAAAGGAGGGGAAAAAAAAAAGGGGGGCCCGGCGAATGTCTTCGCCGGCCCCATGACTGATCTCCCGCTCGGCTGTAAGAACTCCGCGGTGAAACACGTCCTGTCTTTCCGGAGACAGGTGTATATGTTTCTTAACAACCGAGAACAAACGCTGGATATCAATAAGTGTAAACACGGTGACAGCAGCTACACCGTCTTCGCCACCACCGAACGCCTGAGGTGCTTTGGGTGTGGGGAGATCGGACATAAACGGCTGAGCTGTCCACGCAGAGCGGCGCAGCCGGGGAGCTCCGGGGGAGACACGGCCGGGGTGAAGCAGCAACTGCGCGCAGACAGCCAGCAGGGGGACACCGGAGAACAGGAGCATGGGGCGGATGGGGGTAACGACACACCGAGGTCACAGCAAGAAGAGGTCAGTGACGAACACACCAATGAAATAATTACAGCACCCAGTGATAACACCGACACCCGTGCCCATACCAGCAATAACACCGACACCTGTGCTCATACCAGTAATAACACAGACACCTGTGCTCATACCAGCAATAACACTGACACCCGTGCCCATACCAGCCCATACCATACACAGGAGGATCTTCATTAAATCTGTACAACACACCATGGGAGTAATGTCACCGAGGAGACGGCACATATTGAGGAAATGGGCAGCAATAGCAAGAGAGGAATTGATGTTATTGGAATGGATACGCAGAGAATTAGGACTGTATACTGGACTTGTAGTTGATCTGACAAAGTTGTCAAAGGTGTCTTAAAAGTCAAAAGTCTCTCTCTTTCTCTCTCTCTCTCTCTCTCTCCCGCTCTTTCTCTCTCTCTTAAATAACACATTTACCAGTGGGGGAACAAATTCAAATAAAATTATAATTAGTCTAATTAATTCAAGAATGAAAATACATTTCTTATTATGGCTTCTTATTTGTTATTTTGTAATTCATTATGGCTTGGCTTATTATATATTTCATATTATTCCCGAATCGATTCTGAATGCGCGTGCTTTACTTGAGAGGACGTGAATATTATCTGTAGTTCGCCTCTCGTCCTGAAGATGTCGCCATCTTTCATGTTTTGAATTTTGCGTTTGAAGTTTCAAGTTGTTAATGAATTTCTGTTTCACATTTACAATATATATATATATATATATATATATATATATATATATATATATATATATATATATATATATATTTTTTTTTTTTTTTTTTTTTTTTTTTTTTTTTTTTACAGTAGTGCGCAGGTTGTGCTTACATTGTGTTGACTGTATGCATATATTTATGATTTCTTGTTACAATGTTTGGTACTCAATTTAAAAAGTAATTAAACATAATTGTGAGGGCTCTTTTGTTAAAGTAAGTGTGTATTTCAGTAATGTAGTTAAGTAGGAGGGTTTCAGTTACCAGCATTTATATTAGAACATGGATTCCATGTCTGCAAAATGAACATTTTGAAAGAAATATTGATAACTAATCGATATTGAATCAAAATCGAGTAGAATAGAAACCATATAAATAATAATATAATCGAATCACCAAATTGGTCGCAATACCCAGCCCTAGAATGTAGTAATCAGCTCTGCACTTTATCATTCAGAGATTCAGGCCACTGGACAGATGATAATTGCTTCGCCACATTCCCTTTTTATCTGCTATAACAGTGAGTTCATCTAATCATTCTTGACTCATTGGAAATTACAAAAAGATGTATCCAATATAACAAATTAAACATGAAATAAACATGTATTTACCAGTAAAAGATTTTTTTTTCTTCATATAGTTTACTCGGAAAGTATAGGACCTGCATGGCCAATTATTTAGTTTTTGCTATACACTATGAACAAGCTATGCCATTTGTAATTGTGATAGATCAGAATTTCTGTATTAATTTCCAGAAATTTATGTATGTTAAACAACATAGAATCAATTAACAGAAGATCCCACAGGACAAGAATATTAAGAAGAATAAAACTAAACCGGAAATAATAAGGGAGAAGATAGACAAGGAGGGGGAATCGTCTAAGCAAGCACAGCGTAATGTTGAGATGTTGGAGGACTTGGGCCCAGAGTGCAGCACAGGAGCTACAGGAGAGGAACCCCTCACAGACATGGAGGAAGAAGAGGTCACCACAGAACAACCATGAACTTTTAACTGTCCAGAACATCCTGAACAGCTTTACACCGCAGAGCAGATTAACTGGTTTCTAGAACTGACTGAAGGAAAACGAAACATCTTGCTGACTAAATTCTTCCCGCACAGGAGGATCTTCATAAAATCTGTACAACACACCATGGGCGTAATGAAATTTATGTGTGTTAAACAACTTAGAATCATTGGTGGCAGAAAACTGAAATTTTTAGTCTTACAGTAAATTAAAGTAAATGACACTTAACCCATGTGTGTCCTTATCGACAATTTTGCCTTTTCCTTTTGTTTGTTTGTTTGTTTATTTATTTATTTATTTTTATCATTTTGTCTGTGTTAATGCAAACAGCATAAATTTTACAAAAGGTGTGTATTTTAATTGGAATTTTAATATTTCACTTTTAATTGCTTTCATAAATTTATTTTAAAATAGGTACAAAAAATATTTACACTCAAAAATGTCCCTACTGAAACCCATTCATACTGAAATATTTAATCCCTGTGACATTTAAGCATAAAATCATGCATTCTTTATTAATATGTATTTAATTTGTTTACAAGGTTTTAAAGCATTGAATTAAAACAAAAAATTCTAAATGTGTACTATCTCAGGTTTAGCCTATGAGGAAAATCCGTGCTTTTCCTTTTATCTTATTCTGCTGTATTATAGAGCACTGCAGACCAACTGAATAAATTATGCAGCTATAATCGTGTTGGTGTGTTTGTATGGATATCAGAGTTGAGTCCAAGAAGGTTACTGTGCTATGAAGATTTTTGCAAAAAAATTTATGTAAAGAAACCGGCACTTGGGTTAAAATTCTGAAAATTAAAGAATGCATGATAGTTATGATCAGAACTGATGCTGGTAAAAAAAAAAAAAAAAGTCAAAGTGGGGAAAAATATTCATATATAATATTTCTATGACAGTTTTTGACGTGGACATTTTTGTCCTCTATGGACCTATGTGCAACTTTTTAATTGACACACGAGGGTTAATATTTGGGTGTGTATCCCTTGCTTGTAATTACTGCATCAAGCAAGTGCTGCACTGACATCACCAAACTGTAGCATTCTTCTTCTTTTCCATGCTTGTACCACAGCTTCTTTCAGTCATTGCAAACTCTACAGGCAAGGACGCCATGTTCAGCAATTAGCCTCAATCTAGCAACTTGGAAAAATACATGACCCGAGTTCAAATGATGAATAAACTGATCTGTTGAAGCAAAGAGTCTTTTCTGTAAAGGGTTCTCAACTCTGGAACATGGTGCCAAATGAGTTTAAAGCAGTATGAGTTTAAATCAGAGCAGTACTCATATTTAAATTTGAGAAACGTTTGTTTTAATTAGATATTCATGTTGCCAGGTATGGAAGTATCCTTAAAATAGGTACAAGATTTTGTGGGTATGTGTTTGTATAGATGTATAAATGATGTGCCACATTAGCCTAAAGTTTTATTTTATGTAAAGTAGTTTTTGTTGGGTTTTTTTTTTTTTTTTTTTAGAAAAGGCTTTCTAGGGACTCGAGATGCAAATTAGCTTATGCTATACTCTCTATACGCCATACATATTTTTCAGTTTTTGACTGGAATCATGTTTTTTATACCGTCCCTCTTAAAATAAATAAAATAAATATAGAGCAGTGAGAGACAACAAACTGTGTGTTCAGATATCAAGTATAAAAGTTATAGTTGGAAATTTACATGCAATGATAACATAATAACCTAGTCTACAAATATAATGGTTTCACAGTAGCACTCATTAATTTATTTATAAAAACCATGAAAGTTATAATGTTACAAGAATTTTTTTTTACAATATTTAGAGAATGGTCATAATACTGTGACAAACAGGACCACATGAGATCAACATTAATGTCCCAGTCCTGCCACATTTAGAGGAAAGTACAGGGAGAGGCTGTTATAATTAATCTAGTTTTCCAGCATTCCTGTCTTGACATTAAAATACTGGTTAGGCAGAACAATTAGTGTTTAATGTAACTGGGGGTATTCATTCCTGTCAATGATGCATAGACATAAGTCAAAACGTTATGTAGGTAAACACTACAGATAACATACTATACTGTACTTGTACTTAGGGATTGACCAATATTTTCATCCCCTCCTATAATCACTAAACCAGATGTGACGCTTATTAAGGAGAAGTTGGTTAAAGATGTATCTTATGAGTTAGGTAATAATGCACAAGCACTGTCCTGAGACTGTCAGATACAGTATACTATAATATGTCAGATATTTTCAACCTTAACTTGGCTTGGAGGGTTTAAAGTTGATTGACAGCTTCATTGTGATGTTCAGTAACCAGTCTTACTGCATCTTTCTAAAGCCCTTCCCACATGCTGTCAATACGAGTACTCAGAATTCTTATTTAGTCTAGCTGGAACAAAAATAATTGGCAGAAACGTACTAACAGGAAACAAGAGCAAATATAAATGAAAAGCTTCAAGACTATGAAATACAGGGAGAGTCTCATGTGGTCAGACGAGAGAAAAATTTTACTTTTTGGCTGTCATAATGATAATGAGTGAATATATATATATATATATATATATATATATATATATATATATATATATATATATATATATATATATATATATAAAAATAACAGCAGAAGGAAACTCTTCGTTTTTTGCATACCCCAACATATTAGGAAGCTGGGGTCAGACATGATGCAGTACTCCTGGAGCAGAGGGAGATAAGGACTCAAAAACTCAAAGTCTTGAACCGACAACAACCAGATTAGTAACCCACAGCCATAACCGCTAAGCCACCACTACACCCTACAGGTCCATGTTTGGAGAAGAGATGGCACTGCACATCACCATTAAAACACTATATCAACAGTGAAGTTTGGATGTGGAAGCTTCATGGTGTGGGGCTGTTTTTCATCGCATGGTACTGGCAGACTTCGTATAATTGAAGGAACGATGGACGGAGCCCTTTTCCGAGAGATTATTGAGAAGAAACTGCTGCCATCCACCAGGATGGTGAAGATGAGACATGGGTGAACTTTCCAGCAGGACAATGATCCAAAGCATACAGCAAAGGAAACTCTCAATTGGTTTCAGAGAAAAAAATATCCAGGTGTTAGAATGGCAGCAACAATCACCTAACTTAAATCCAATTGAACAAGATTTAAAGACAATATGTTTAGAAGAATGGGACAAAATCACACCTGAATACTGTGGCCAATTAATTTCTTCATAATGGAAGCCTGTTGAAGCGGTCATTACAAACAAAGGCTTCTCCACTAAGTATTAAATAAATACAGTTAGCATGTTCAATGCTTTTTTCCTGTGTCATTCCTCTTTATAACACATTACAACTTCACTTATGGACTTGAATGTTTGGATTTCTTTATATTTGTGGATTTCTTGAGATAATAGCAAAGTTTGGTGAAAACTTCATGTGAACAGCCTCATTGGAAATATATTTACTGAAAGAAATGTTGACACGTTCAATACTTATTTCCCCCACTGTATAGACATTAAATTTATGTCCACAAAAACAATGTATTTTACATATTTAAAATATACATTTAAAAACACATTTATTTTACACATTTACACTCTCTTCCTCCTTCTGTACACTTTGCACCAGCAGAATGCTTCTGTTCTTTCTATGTCTATCCATGTCAATCAGAGCCAGTATTTGTACTCGCTCAGCAGCAGCAGTGTAGCAGATCTAGTCCGCCAGTCCAAACCTATTCACACTCCATCCCCATATATATTTATATAAGCAAATCCCAACATTCCAAACATGACATACATCATAATTTGGCTGAGGACATATTATTGGAACCAGAGGCATGGACTAAAGGAACATAGAATGTGTCTGGGATCTGACTGGACTGAGCAATGTTACAATGAGGTAAAAAAAAAAAAAAGGAATAAAGAAGCTAGGCAAAGTTCAGTGATCAAACCTGAATATAAATACATAATGCATGCTAATGTAATTAATGACTGATTTCTGATTCTAATGCCCCAGTCCTTGTCGTGTTATATGGAGGGTGGAAATCTGTCTGACATGAACGGTATTTGCCATGACTTATGACAAAGTAATGTATGTAAGAAACTGGCAGCTGGCAGCACTTCATATACAGTACACCCAGTGTACATACAGGTTCATGTGAACTAGTCTTGTCATAATTGTGTCTATATTACACATTTCCAAGTTCAGGTGTCCTTAACCTAATCACTCCAAACAATTTCACATAAGGAATCAAGAGAAAAATAAGAAAAGCATAAAGTGTCTTACAGAATTGTGAGTAAAATCTCATAGTTATTACGTATAACCATTACATCGCATAAGGAGACCCAGTCCTACCACATTTAGAGGTAAGTACAGGGAGAGGCTGCTATAATTAATCTAGTTTTCCAGGATTCCTGCCTTGACATTAACATGCTGGATAGGCAGAACAACTTAGTGATTAATGTAACTGGGGGTATTCATTCCTGTCAGTGATGCATAGACATAAGTCAAACCTTTATGTGAGTAAACACCACAGATAACATAATATACTGTACTTGTACTTAGAGATTGACCAATATTTTCATCCCCTCCTATAATCTTTTAAAATCACTAAACCAGATATGAAGCTAATTAAGGAGAAGTTGGTTAAAGACATCTCTTAGGAGTTTGGTAATGTAAAAACACTGTCCTGAGACTGTCAGATACAGTATACTATCTTTTTTCAGATATTTTCAACCTTAATTTGGCTTGGAGGGTTTAAAGTTTATTGACACCTTCATTGTGATGTTCAGTAACCAGTCTTACTGCATCTTACTAAAGCCCTTCCCACATGCTGTCAATACGAGTGCTCAGAATTCTTATTTAATCTAGCTGGAACAAAAATAATTGGCAGAAACATTCGAACAGGAGACGAGAGCAAAGATCCATGAGGTAATATTTGAATAAAGACTTACATTACTGTTCCATCACCAGAAGGAATGATTTTAGCAATCTGGCTATAAAGACTCAGTTTCATAATTCATCTAATGGATTAAAATGCATGAAATTATGACATTAAGTTTCATAATTCATCTAATGCATGATTTCCTTGTATGTTTCTATTAGTCATACTTTCTTTTCTAATATTCCTCCAGGAGCCATGCTTCAACTGTTGCTACTCTTTGGTAAGTTTATGTTCTGTGTTATTTTATATAAAAGAAAATATCTGGTGCTGATTTGTAAAAAGGATTTTATAGCCTTCATTTAAAAAAAACGTGCAAGTTGATTTACTAGCAAGGTATCTGCAATATAATGCCATATAAATTAATCTTAATTAATTATTTTAATGATTATGTTTACTTCTCCCCTAATGTGATATTTTACATATACTGTGGCCTCAGAAAAAAATCCAAAAACTCCACATTCTCTTTGGATATCAATATTACATTACATTTACATTTATTAGCACTCAAATATAGTATTGTTACTTTGTGTTGCCTGTGTAGAGTCTGTGTGCTTGTCATTTCTGTTGTTTATTGTACTGCTGCACCAGAAGAATTTTGTATAGGGATAAGGAAAGCTCTCTCTCTCTCTCTCTCTCTCTCTCTCTCTCTCTCTCTATATATATATATATATATATATATATATATATATATATATATATATATAATTTATTGATATGATTGTTTACATACAATATTGCCAAAGCATCAATATAGATAAGAAAGGAGAATTTAAAATTATAATAACAATAATAGTAATGGAATAAAATGAAATAGGAAAATGGAAATAATTATAATAATAATAATAAAACATTTAATAGAAAATAGCAATAATTATTTAAAAAAATAAAATAAAAAATAAAAATATATAAAAAATGAAAAATAAAGTGAGAAAATGTAAGTGTTACGACGCGGCGAGATCAGCGCGGCAGCGCACTACGTGTAGTCCCGCCCAGGGACATAGCGGAGAAGGACTACACTTCCCAGTAACGCCCGCGCTCGAGTTCTAATTGAGAACACCTGAAAACACCTTATGTTATATAAGGACCTCCCAAGTTGCATCCCGATGAGAAGTATTCTTTCAGTAGCCTTAGCTCTGTATGTTACTAACCTCCGTTTATACAAGTGTTTGCCCGGTTCTAGATTACACGCTCGACTTACAACACGCTTTTGTCTACGCCCCAGACTCCTAGCTTACCTGTTTGTTTCGGTTACGATTCTCTCGTGGTATTCATCTCTCCGCCTGCCTGCGCGTGTCTCCGTCTACGCTTCGTTACAGGTGGCAGTGTAGGACAAAAGTTACAATAATTATGTGAATTAACGATATAAAAAGAAATAAATACAATAATAAATTGGAGAAGAATAATTAGAAATAAGTAAATAAGCAGTATGTTGAGTGTGTGTGTGTGTGATTGTCCAGTGAAATGTAATCAGAGCAGTAGTTGGTATCTGAGCATGTGCAGCTCTGAGGTGAATTTTGCAGCAGCAGGTGCGTGACTTCCTTTTTCTTCCTTTGGAAGCCACGTTTGCTTGTGTCTGCTTTTCTCTATGGCTAGTCCGTGATCACTGAGACTGTATTTTGAAAGGATTTGTCTGTTTTGTATTTCTGACACTGATGAGGTATTCAGCCATCTCATACTCTCAGTTTAAGGCCTTAAAACATTCTAGGTTTAACTCTCAAACCCAAAATTGAACATAAAAAATGTGTCTTAAAAGTCAGAAGTCTCTCTTTCTGTGTCTATCAAACTACCTATCTGTGTGCCTATATGCCAGGAATATGTAATACAACAGGTTTTAGTTCACAATGGCTTTTTCATTACACAGTCTGCATTCTTTTTTAAGTTGAAGTGTGGGACAAGTGTACACTGCTTGGATGAGAAAATAATTTCTGAAATTCTCGCAGATTCTGCTAACAGTTTGTACAACATTTTGCCTGAACTTCACAGACTGCTGCAACAACAGTCTGTCCCTGCTCACGGCTTCCATTCAAACTTCCATATGAGCATGGTGCTCAATCAGTGTTAAACAAATATCAACTTTATTATCAATGTCTATATCTTGAACATAGAAAAAATAGGTAAGGTGCTGATAGCTAGCATCAACCAGTATGAAATACCAAGCTATGATTACAACTTTGAGTGTTCATATTGCATCAAACACCATTTAATTCAGTGATATATGGATATAGTGTGCCCAGTGACACTAACTAGCTACCTAGTTACTTCCCAAAACAAACTGAACAGATAGATTTGGAGAGAGCCCTCTATTGCTTTTTTGAGGTTTGTTTTGCATTTAAACAATGCTAACTGCCTAATATCTCACAAGCTGTAGTCATGTTAATTTAATACGAGAAATGTTATATTTTTATACCAATTATATGTAGTATGTCCTCTTAAATCAGATGGACCACATAGAAGCTAACTACAGTTAGCTGTAGTAACTATAGTTAGCTACTACAAACAGTATTTCAGCTATCTCTTAGCTACAATAAATCATGAGGAGCTTGTAGCTTGACAAGTTACAACTGCACAGTAAGTTTCCCAACACGGCTCTCCAATGGCTATCATGAACAATTAGCACAAACAGACCTTTTTTGTTCCCCAACTTTTCAGAATGATTTTTTTAATTACCTACAAAACACCCACTAACTACACATAAGCAATTTTGATTGAAATGGGCACTCTTTATTTGTGATATTAGTAAATCAGGACCTCAGTGGTAATATATTTCAAGTTACATTGAACATGCAATAATGGTATTGTGTTTTTAATAGGGTTTTTCAGCCTCGGTGTCTGTCTCCCTCGTCAATATCACTTCATTAATGAGAAGAAGACCTGGGCTGAAGCACAGAGATACTGCAGAGAGAATTATGATGATTTAGCCAGTATTAATAACACTGAAGAGGAATTGGCCCTTACTAACACAATAGACATCTGGAACAAGAACCGAACCTGGATTGGACTGTATGATGATCTGAACAGCTGGAGATGGTCTCTGGATGATGACTCTTTCTTCAAAGAAGGAGAGAGAAGCTTTAGAAACTGGTATATACAGAAACCAACAAACTGGAATGGAAACAGTTTGTGTGTATATTTATCGGGTTATTCTGGAGTATGGTATGAGGCCTCTTGTTCTTGGACACTTCCCTTCCTTTGCTTTGATGGTGAGCACAGCACTTATGTATATTTTAAAAGGAAAATGCTTCAAAAAATATATATATTTAGAAACAAATGAACATAGTAAACTATTTCTCTAAAATTAAAGGTTTACTCTTTTTAAATAATATTTTTTATACAGTTTTTAAAGTTGTACATATTGAAACTGTGTTGTAGGTAGTGTGAATGCCAGTGAAAAATATGTCCTGGTTAATCAGTACCTGAACTGGACTGAAGCTCAGAGATACTGCAGAGAGAATTACACTGACCTGCTCAGTGTGAGGAACGAGACAGAGAACCAGATGATAAGATCATTATTAAGTAATATGAATAATTACTATGGTTCCATTTGGATTGGTCTGTACAGAACCAGGTCTTGGTCAGATAAAAGCAACTCTTCATTCACCAACTGGAAACCTGGACAACTAGATAATTATGGACAGAATGAATCGTGTACTGCCATGTCATTTAATAGTGATAATTATTATTATTATTATAATTATTCTTATCTGTATTATGGGAAATGGACAGATGAAAACTGCGGTCAAGCTTTTCCATTCCTCTGTTACAGCAGTGAGTAAATTTCTGTTTTCTGATTGAAAAAAAACTATTTAAATAAACATATATAATTATGAACTGTACATTGCCAGTCTATATTACCAATACATTTTCATTAGTATTGTTTACACTTATTCAATGCAAACCACCATTTTTTGCATTATAACTAACATTGTTATTCTTCTTTAGCAACACTATCATCATCCTCTCGTCAGTATCACTTTATTAATGAGAATAAAACCTGGACTGATGCACAGAGATACTGCAGAGAGAATTACACTGACCTGGCTACCATTGATAACATGGAGGAAATGAACACACTCCTTAACACAGTAAATGGCAGCTACTCAGGTTTAGCCTGGATTGGACTGTATGATGATCTGAACAGCTGGAGATGGTCTCTGGATGATGATGCTTTCTACCAGGAGGGAGAGAGAGACTTCAGAGGGTGGTACCATCAACCTGATAACTACTATGGACAAGAACTGTGTGTTTATATTAGTTTTGATGGAACGTGGTTTGATGGTCACTGTGACAGACATTCATCTTTTGTTTGCTATGATGGTGAGAATATATAATGAGGATATGACGATAAACAGTATGATTTTCCGTTTAAGTGTTATTGATTAAATTTATCTTTTCATTATTATTATTAGTAGTAGTCGACCTAAAAGAGGCCAGGGTGTGGAGGACACCCACGACAGAGACATATGGAGAAAATTTATTCGCTGTGGCAAACCCTGAACTAGGGAAAAGCCGAAATGAAAAGAGAGAGAGAGAGAGAGAGATTAGTAGTAGTAGTAGTAGTAGTAGTAATAGTAGTAGTAGTAGTAGTGGTGGTGGTATTATTATTATTATTATTATTATTATTATTGTTATAATTTTCACCATAAACTTTGATTCTTTGTATCAGTTATGGGGCAAATGTATCTTTTCAGGAAAAAATGGAACAAACGATTATAGGTGGATTTTGTCTTCCATGACCTGGAGAGAAGCTCAGGATTACTGCAGAGAGCATTACACAGACCTGGCCAGTGTGAGAAACCAAACAGATAATCAAAGAATCCTCAACCTCACCGGTGGAACTGTTTCTTGGATTGGTCTATACAGAACCAGACTCTGGTCAGATAAACAGGAATCCACATATGAAAACTGGAGAAGAGACACTTACATACCTGCACAGCCAGACAATGGTCTATATACTCCATGGGAATACAGTAATCAGCACTGCACTGCTGTATCATTCAGTGACTCAGGCTACTGGACAGATGAGAACTGCTTCGCCACATTCCCTTTTATCTGCTATAACAGTGAGTTCATCTAATTGTCCTTTACTCATTGATTATTGCAAAACACGAAGAGATTTATCCAGTCTACCCAATTAATGTCATATCAACAAGTATTTATAAGTTTTTGTATTTTTATTTATTTATTTATATGTTACATTTTCTTTAATGGTAAAAAGGATCAAACAGCTGAGAATTTCATTTCATTTGAATAAACCTGTAAGAAACTTAGTGACAGCTTATTTCCACACCTGGGCTCAATTTGAATTAATCCATAACTTTCTACAGGAATGTTCCAATTGAGTTAAATTCTTAAGAATTCACAATTGACAATAAAACTGCATGAATTTACTTTGTATATCATGAAGATTAAAAGAATGAAGTTGCACAGAATTGCTCAAACTTTGATGCTTGGTCTTAAATGCATATCCGAAATAATGAACCGTTACGGCTACTTACATTACAGTTTATTCACATATTTGTTTCATACATCCTACATCATATAGTTCATTCATACATCCTTACTAATCTACAAAAAAATTAATTATGGTATTCTGTCCTTCAAAGAATTCTGCACAGGATCCTCATGTTCCCTCCATCATTATCACTTTGTTAATGAGAATAAAACCTGGACTGATGCACAGAGATACTGCCGAGAGAATTACACTGACCTGGCCACCATTAATAACATGGCGGAAATGAACACACTCCTTAACACAGTAAATGGCAGCTACTCAGGTTTAGCCTGGATTGGACTGTATGATGATCTGAACAGCTGGACATGGTCTCTGGATGAAAATTCTTTCTACAAGGATGGAGAGAGAAGCTTTAGAAACTGGTATATAAACAAACCAAGGAACTGGGGTGGAAACAGCATGTGTTTATACATGTCAAATTATGGTGGGGTATGGTGGGAGGCCTCTTGTTCTTCGACATATCAGTTCATTTGCTTTGATGGTGAGAAAAGCATTTATGTATATGACAATTTTTTTTAAAAGCCCAATAAATTTACAACCAAATAAATATAGTACACAATTTCTCTAAAAGTACAGTTTTCACAATAAAATGTTAAATATTTAAAACTTTCTGTTTTAGGTCGGGTAAATGCCAGTGAAAAATATGTCCTGGTTAATCAGTCCATGAACTGGACTGAAGCTCAGAGCTACTGCAGAGAGCATTACACAGACTTGACCAGTGTGAGGAACGAGACTGAGAACCAGAGGATCAGATCAATATTATCAAATATATATTCATATTATTATGATTATTATTATTATGATTATCAGTATGCTCCTCTATGGATTGGCCTGTACAGAACCAGGTCTTGGTCAGATAAAAGCAACTCTTCATTCACCAACTGGAAACCTGGACAACCAGATAATTATGTACAGAATGAATCCTGTACTACCGTGTCATTTAATGATTATGGGAAATGGACAGATGAAAACTGCAATCAAGCTCTTTCCATTCCTCTGTTACAGCAGTGAGTAGATTTTTGTTTTGTCATAAATAAGACTGAAACAGTATGTTTAAATATGAACTGTACAGTGTCTGTTGATGGTAGCAATAGTGCCGATAGTGTTGATAGTGCTAAAATACTCTCATTACTGTTACTTACACATAATGGGCCTCATTTATCAATCTGGATATGAACAGATCTATTTGTAAAATGTTAATACAAGCATTTAAGCAAGACATTTGGTAGTGAGTAGATTTCTGTTTTCTGATTTTTAAAAAAACTGACAGCACATTTCTACATCAATACAGTGTCTATGCATAACACTCATATACACTATATTCCTTAATATCACTTATTGTCCCCTCCGAATGTACTGGAATGGCAAGGTTAATTCTTCTGCTTTTGCTTTACACTGAATACATTTGGATTTGGTTAAACAGCTAGGCACCTTTTGTTTGAATCCAGCCATTTTTCAAGTTATCAATAATAATGGAACACATGACTGACAGGTGCTACGTGTTGCCCAGGTGTGCCCTGTTAGAGTGATTTGTTTAAACAATTAATAGCTCTGAATGTTTACTCTTGATTTGAGCCCTGGATTTTGACTATGGAGAGTGCATATGTTGTTAAAATGATAATCCATTATGAAGACCAGTGAGATTTATCTGGGAGAAAAGCAAGCCATTTTGAAGCTGAGAAGAGAGAGAAATCAATCAACTAATCTCAATCCCAAAAGTCTTCAGTGCATTGTAAAAACAAAGACTTGACCTTGCTGGAGCAATACTTTTGGAGGGGGCTGTATACCTAATGAATGCACTACCTATAATGTTATATTAAAATTAAACTAAAAGGAATATTTTCTGATTCTCTAGTAATGACCTCAGTGTCTCGTCAGTATCACTTTGTTAATGAGAATAAGACCTGGACTGAAGCACAGAGATACTGCAGAGAGAATTACACTGACCTGGCTACCGTTGAGAACATGGAGGAAATGAACACACTCATTAACACAGTAAATGGCAGCTACTCAGGTTTAGCCTGGATTGGACTGTATGATGATCTGAACAGCTGGAGATGGTCTCTGGATGATGATGCTTTCTACCAGGAGGGAGAGAGAGACTTCAGAGGGTGGTACCATCAACCTGATAATTACAACGGACAAGAACTGTGTGTTTCCATGAACAACAGAGGGGAATGGTTTGATCGGTCTTGTACTGACAGACAGTCATTTGTTTGCTATAATGGTAAGACTGATACACTAAGTCAGTAAGTGTTAACTTTCATTATTCATGCAGTGATTCTAATATGCTACTATAGCTGAAAATTACTCATATATTTAACCATGCTATAGCTATTGTCTGTAGGAAATTATGACTTTTGCAATCCTCTCAACCTTAGACACAACCAACACATATGTGTGGAATTATAACGCAACGACTTGGGAAGAAGCTCAAAGTTTCTGTAGAGCAAATCACACAGACCTGGCCAGTGTGAGGAATGAGACTGAACTTCAACAAATACTGAACCTGGATGGAACATGGAACATCTATGGATATATTGAGGTATGGATAGGTCTGTATAGGAACCGATTATGGTCAGATCAGAGCAACTCAACTTTTACATATTGGAGACCAGCGATTCCAGGACTTCCACCAGAGCCTGATAACGGTGCATATTCACCTGGACAATATGGAAATCAACACTGCACTGCTGTGGATCATTCCGGCCGATGGACAGATGAAAACTGTTTCACCAGTTTCCCTTTCATCTGCTACACTGGTGAGTTTATCTCCTTTCTGAGTTAAAGGAAGAATAATAAACTGTAATCTACAATATAATATTAATACAATATAAAACAAGTACAAGAATTCAATCTAGTGGCAGCTAAAAGAAACATGCTAATGAAAGTTCAGAGTACCTATCATTCCAGATGTTCCAGGTGTTTTCTAATCTTATCTTGTTTCCTTTTACTCGGACAGCATTCACTCCAGGTGAGGAAAACATAATATATGTGACTATTCTTATACTTTGGTGTAGAGACGTACAATTTCTTCGTAGATTTTATAGTTAACTACAAAGTTAATACAATAAAAATCTATTTAAACTGATGCTTCAATAATCAAAATGTAAGTACTTCCAAAAGTGTTCATTTAAATAGTTTTTAATATTGGAGGTTCACTGTATATATTAGTCTGTATAAAGTTGTGTATGTATAGTGTACATGTGAATGTATTTACTTTATTGATTGTAATGCAAAACATTTTTTCAGGTGTTGTGACAGGATTGCAGATGAAAGTCAAGGCTGAGGAAAGTCTATTATACTCTGAGATTGAAAGAATTGTGTTGATGGAAGTGAGTAACTGTGCTTTATATAAACTTTATCTGAAAATGACAGATACACATTCAATATGACTCAACAATAAATACTATTATTAACATTGTTTAAGACATTATATTATCTTTCTTTCGTAGATAATGTGTAGCAATGTCCATAGAATTATTTTAGTATGAATCATTAGTTTTGTAGTACTTGCAGGATTTCTTACATTTCACCATTTTATTCAGCTTCAACAAGAATCGGTCAGACTGGGACTTTCAAGCAACTTCTCTGTGAATGCAATAAAAAGCCGTAAGATCAGTCCATGAAGGAGAAAGACCACATTCATGTCCAGAATAGAACTCATTTTGGGATGGTTTATCTTTAATGTATTCATTCATTCACCAATCATTCATTCTGTTAATGCTGTAGAGACACTCCAACCCTTACATTACTCCATATATACAGCCATTTAAAATGAAAATAAACATCTAAATAATAAATAGGAAAATTTAATTAAAGATTCAGTAAAAGATTCTTACTGACTAAAAAAGACTTCAAACGACTTGAGATATCCTCGCTTTGACCATAACAGTAACAATGACTGTAATTATGCTGAATTATGAATGAACATGATTTTCTTAGGTGTAATATTTTATTTGGCGTTTGATATGTTATATTTTCTGCAATAATCGTATCAGTAGTTGGTGGTGTGTGTTAAGGGATACTATCTGACTTTCTTTTATTAATAGTTTTCAGTACTGGGATTAAGGTAGTTTTGGTTGTGTTGATTAAATGTTGATTAAAGACCATTTTAATAAACAAGCACTGAATGAAGGAACGTGTGAAATGTGTTTGAATTTATCTTATGTGTTAAGTTAAGTAACGCTGTTCTGAAGTGTCTGAAGTGATGGTCCACTTAAACATACATCTAAACTGCTGACCCATATAACAGTGTGAATATTTTAATTATTTAAAAACTTTATAATAGAACTTTTTTCTTTCATTTGTAATGGTTAATTGCTGCTACCTTAGGACCTTGTAGCTGTATTAAACTTGTATTCATAATGTTTAACAGTCCTGGCCCATCTTGAAGCAAGTTGTTTCAAGTTCAAGTTGTGTTTTTATATTCTAAAAAAAATATAAGTGGTGCATTATGGTGCATTTCTGCTTCATCAAGAATGTTTGCAGCATGACTTTTCTCTCAAGGCAGACCAGATGCCTTCTCAGTAAGTTTTAGCTCAGACCTTTATGTCATGAAGCACCTCTGGGCTCAGCTTTTAATTTTATGACAGTAAGGATGTGATTGTATACAGTGATTAGGTTTACATTATGTGGAGAGTCCACCATACAAGTATCTGTGAATTTTTCATTGTTATTCAGAATGAAATAAGGCTGAAGTGCAATAGTACAAACTCAAAATTTGACCCTATGCTAGTGGACTTCTTCTGGAACAAACTGCACTGAATCCCTCAAAGTCTCCTTCATCTGCCCAAGAAAGAGGTGGGGCAGGGGCTGGTCTACATAGCCAGCAGAACTGGAACCTTTTGACTGCAGTTCATCCAGAGACTCCTCACTGGACACAGGAGTTTAGTATGGAGAGCAGCAGCCTATAGGCTGTTACACATCGATAGGAGGACTGGGGTTGGACAGAACTTTGTTTTTAATGGACACAAGAACACTAGCTGTTTCTGGATTACCAGATTTTTATCATGGGCTTTTTAAAATATGGAACCTTTTTAAAAATAGAAAGCAAGGGGTGCAGAATGTCACACTGGCTGCTCGAGGAACCCCTGGTTTATGGTGGGTGTTTGGACATCTCTGGTGTGACCACTCCTTCACAATCCAGGATTCTGGTCTTTTAGGGGTTTGTGACACTTCGGCAGCTGGTGAACCTCACAGAGACAGACCTATCACAGGCAGAGGACTTAGCAGCACGCCTGGGACTGCGACCCCTATGTGTTGTAAATAAGCTCCTACATCACTGGAGGTCCACCCTAACATCAGAGGAGCGTGCTCAGCTGATGGACTACAAAACAAGCGAGACTGGTCCTACAGAAGAAGAACCCGTTCCTCAGCTGGACATCGCTCCAGACCTAGATGGTTGTGGGCGCCCCCTCCTGGAGTGCAGAAGTGAAATGAACATTGTATCATTGAAACATTGTCCATTGAAACATTGTACATTGTATAAGGCTTGTGTGAAAGTTTTAAATAAGAAAAAAAAAACTGATTGGGAGGGTGGACATCCCATGGCGAAATGTACTGGGTTTGAAAGATTATATAAAACCAGAGTGGAGGGCAAAATACAAACCACCGTTAACCAAAAAAGTTGCTGATCTCCAATGGATTTACACGGAATTGTTTTTGTGAATTCTTTTATCTCCATTTTAAACCCTGAATGTCCAATTTTGAACTCAGGAATGTCCATTTTGTTCACAGAGAGAGACTGTTTTTCATGCAGAAAAAACAAAGTGGCACAAAACACAGACTGCAATGCCATAAGAGTTTTCTCCAGTCTAATCAAATCAAGAATTCTGATTGATTTGAACTTTTACAGGAATATGAGGGACTTGGAGATGGTCAAGGCAGTGTGGTGTTGTGAGGAGGCTCTGTGCTCTGTAGTGGAGAGAGAATTTTGTTTTGCTCCTGCATTAGGCTGATAATGTTCATAACAACTGTTCATAGTTATGTGTTAAATAAATTAGCCTATGTATTTATTTATGGATGTTTTTTAATGCTCCTTTACATGTTTATTTATTCATGTATTGAGCCACCCTGATTTTATTGTGTATAATGCGACTTCTGCAAAATAAAGATTGTAAAATAGTGTGTGTCTCTCTCTCTCTGCGCATGCGCGGTGGAGGAGTGAGAGTGGTTTTGCGTCTTGCCAAAGTTTTTTCGCGAGTTTGTCCTTTTTTCTTTCATGAATTTATTAAATGTCTAGTTATTGAGATAGCGGTGGTTGGTGAAAGTTGACAGTGGGTGAGGGTGAGCGGGACGCCATGGCCTCTGAGGCCGGAGGGGAGACGCTGTCTCTCCGCCATGGCGTCAGGTGTGTACCGGTGAATGGAGAACAGGTGGAGGAGGTTCTGCTAGCGGTGGGAGAGAAGGTCGGGTGTGAGAACATCTACTCCGCCTCCCGAATGAACAAAGCTGTAGTGATTTTCCTAAAGAAAGAAATATTCGCCAACACGCTGTGTGAAAGTGGAATATTGCTAAAAGGTGACATGCTACACGTTACCCCTCTTTCTGCCCCTGCGACACGGGTAGTTATTTCTAACGCGCCCCCCTTCGTTAAAGACAAGCTGATAATGAAGGAGCTGCCCCGCTTCGGAAAGTTCGCCGGCCCCATGACTGATCTCCCGCTCGGCTGTAAGAACTCCGCGGTGAAACACGTCCTGTCTTTCCGGAGACAGGTGTATATGTTTCTTAACAACCGAGAACAAACGCTGGATATCAATAAGTGTAAACACGATGACAGCAGCTACACCGTCTTCGCCACCACCGAACGCCTGAGGTGCTTTGGGTGTGGGGAGATCGGGCATAAACGGCTGAGCTGTCCACGCAGAGCGGCGCAGCCGGGGAGCTCCGGGGGAGACACGGCCGGGGTGCAGCAGCAACAGCGCGCAGACAGCCAGCAGGGGGACACCGGAGAACAGGAGCATGGGGCGGATGGGGTAACGACACACCGAGGTCACGGCAAGAAGAGGTCAGTGAGTAATCACGGCACCCAGTGATAGCGTTGACACTCGTGCCCACAAATACCGATACCACAAAGCGTTTTAGTTTCAAGCCCTACGAAGCAGTTACCGGTGGAGAAAGTAACCCCACACAACCGCAGCAGAAGAACCAAAAGGACAACGTTGACAATAAAAAAAAACTAAACCAGAAATAATAAGATAGAAGATGGACTAGGTGGGGGAATCGTCTAAGCAAGCACAGCGTAATGTTGAGATGTTAGAAGACTCGGACTCAGAATGCAGTGAAGGAGCTACAGGAGAAGAACCCCTCACAGACATGGAGGAGGTCGCCACAGAACGACCATGTGTTTTTAACCGTCCAGAGCAACCTGAACAGCTTTACCGATTTCTAGAACTGACTGAAGGAAAACGAAACTTCCTGCTGACAAAATTCTTCCCGGACAGGAGGATCTTCATTAAATCTGTACAGCACACCATGGGAGTAATGTCACCTAGGAGAAGCTACAGATTAAGGATATGGTCATCAATCGCAAGGAATGAATGGATATGTGTTCAGAATAACTCCGGATTTGAGGTTCAATATTTTTTTTGGTGGAAAACCTCTTTGAAGGGGGAGCTATCGGGGTTCTTTTATCTTTTTTCTTCTTCTTTTCCCTCTTTTCTCTCTTTTGTTTTTAAATGGAAAAATTATTTTCAAAAATGTATATATGTAAATGTACCAAAAAGTAGTACTTATGAAGTAAATAAAGTTTTTTTTAAATCTCTCTCCCTCTCTCTCTCTCTCGACTGAGTGAGTGGGCGTGGTTGAGGTCGCTGCTCCAAACTTCGCTTGTTCATTTTTCTATCTATTTTTTCTTCAGAAATACGATTTCCTTTAGGACTTTGGTTTCTGAGGGAGTTTAAATTTACTATTGTTTGTTGTGAGTGTGTGTGTGTGTTTCTTGCTGGCCTGGGCGACTGTTTCTGTTTTTGCTAGCTTGGCTGCCCCAGGTAGGGGAAGTATGAGTCCCTCACGCGGCGGCATGCTATTAAAGTCGCCACTTCCGCCAGCGTTGAGGAAGTTAGTCTGGCCGAGTGTTAGACATGACAACATTCTGTCTGCGGCCCGGATGAATAGTGCCGTCGTGCTATTTCTGAAAACGGTGGAGTGTGCAAACGAAATGGTGGACAACGGAGTTGTGATTGATGGTGTGTTCCACTTAGTGCTTCCTTTATCAACCCCGTCCAAAAAAGTATTCCTGTCGAATGTTCCTCCTTTTATTAAAGATGAGGTTCTCTCCCAAACTCTATCCCGCTATGGAAAACTTGTCTCTAAGATTAAGAAGATAGCGATTACAAGTAAATCCCCTCGTGTAAAACATATCGTGTCTTTCAGACGGTTTGTGTACATGGTCATGAAGGATAATAATGATCTGGATCTGACCCTCAATGTAAAGGTGGAAGATTTTAATTACGTCATTTACGCCACTACTACTACAATGAAGTGTTTTGGGTGTGGTTTATCTGGTCATCTGGTGAGAGGGGCCAGCTTCAGGTGTCTCCACCTGAGAAGGTGCTGTTGCACCCTCTCCCGGTGTGTGGGCCCCATCCATCCCAACACCCTCTCCAACAGTAACCTCGTTACAAGTTTTAACCAGTATGTACACAGTATACTAAAAATTTTAGTGTCTCGGCAAGTGTAGAAGAGTGTTCAGGTGTGGTTTTTTTTTTATCTGAAAAACTAAGTTTTGTGGGTCCAAAGTTACCATCTGGGAAAGAACTGTACAAAAAGTGTGTACTATCGATAAATAAAAAGTTTGTGGACAAGAGTCGACACACCTTGTCGTTCTGTTCTACAAATAAAGATACATGTAAAGCCACAATGGAGAGCCTTGTACAAGTCACCATTAACAAAAAAGTGTGGGGATTTACAATGGAGGATTTTGCACGGTGCAGTGGCTGTTAATTCTTTTATTTGTGTTTTAAACCCTGACGTGAGTTATGAATGTCCTTTCTGTGCCGTGAGAGAATCTGTTTTTCACTCGTTTATGCACGGTGTAAGATTGAAGCCTCTTTTTACTGTTTTAATTATTATTATTATTATTATTATTATTATTATTATTATTACTCTTATCAAGATTCTGGGAAATGGACAAGCTTTTCCATTCCTCTGTTACAACAGTGAGTAGATATCTGTTTTGTGATTTAAAAAAAAACTCTTAAATCATATTTAATTATGAACTGTACAATGTCGGTCTACAGTACCAATATTCTTTCATTAGTATTATTTACTCTTATTCAATGCAAACCACTATTTGAACATTATAACTAACATTATTGTTCATCTTTAGCAACATTATCATCATCCTCTCGTCAGTATCACTTTGTTAATGAGAATAAGACCTGGACTGATGCACAGAGATACTGCAGAGAGAATTACACTGACCTGGCTACCATTAATAACATGGAGGAAATGAACACACTCCTTAATACAGTAAATGGCAGCTACTCAGGTTTAGCCTGGATTGGACTGTATGATGATCTGAACAGCTGGAGATTCTTTAGAAAATTCTTTCTACAAGGAAGGAGAGAGAAGCTTTAGAAACTGGTACATAAACAGAACAGCTAACCAAAGAAATATAGTACACAATTTCTCTAAAATTACAGTTTTCACAATAAAATGTTAAATATTTAAAACTGTCTCTTTTATGTAGGGTGAATACCAGTGAAAGATATGTTCTGGTTACTCAGTACATGAACTGGACTGAAGCTCAGAGCTACTGCAGAGAGCATTACACAGACCTGCTCAGTGTGAGGAACGAGACTGAGAACCAGATGATCAGATCAATATTATCAAAACAATTTTATTCTAATTATTATGATGATGATGATGATGATTATTATGCTCCTCTATGGATTGGTCTGTACAGAACCAGGTCTTGGTCAGATAAAAGCAACTCTTCATTCACCAACTGGAATCCTGGACAACCAGATAATTATGCACAGAATGAGTCCTGTACTGCCGTGTCATTTAATAGTGATAATTATTATTACGCATATCAATATTCTGGGAAATGGACAGATGAAAACTGCAGTCGGGCTTTTCCTTTCCTCTGTTACAGCAATGAGTAGATGTCTGTTTTGTCATAAATAAGTCTGAAACAGTATGTTTAAATATAAACTGTACATTGTCTGTTGATGGTAGCAATAATGCCGATAGTGTTGATAGTGCTAAAATACTCTCATTACTGTTACTTACACACAATGGGCCAATCTGGATATGAACAGATTTCTTTGTAAAATGTTAATACCAGCATTTAAGCAAGACATTTGGTAGTGAGTAGATTTCTGTTTTCTGATTTTTTTTTGAACTGACAGCACATTTCTACATCAATACAGTGTCTATGCATAACACTAATATACACTACATTCCTTAATATAACTTATTGTCCCCTCCAAAGGTATTGGAATGCCTAATTCTTTGGTTTTTGTTTTACACTGAATACAGTGTTAAAGTGTTTGGATTTGGTTAAACTAGGCACCTTTTGTTTGAACCCACTCATTTTTCAATGATCAAAAATATTGGAACATGTGACTGACAGGTGCTACATGTTACCCAGGTGTGCCCTGAGTGATTTGTTCAAACAATTAATAGCTCTGATGTTTTCTCTTGATTCGAACCATGGATTTTGTCTATGGAGAGTGCATATGTTGTTCAAAATTATAATCCAGTATGAAGACGAGAGAGATGTTTATGGAGAAAAGACATTTTGAAGCTGAGAAGAGAGAGAAATCAGTCAGTTCATCTCAATCACAAAAATTCTAATTCGAAATTTCATCATTTATTTATTTTTTTGTCCTTGTAGAACACCAGACTGAAGTGTCACTGGAGAATGTACTGATGTTTGCTACTGGCCTGACATCACTTCCACCTGCAGGAATATCACAATCTACCATGCATTGTGTTTCTTGCCAATTCACCCTTCCCAATGGCAAATACATGCACAAACACCCTCAAGTTACTCTTAGACACATATCGTCTTTTTCAGAGTCGCATGGATTTTAGAATCCAGAATTCTCCAGATTTTGGATGCACATTATGCAAAATTTTTCATCATTCTCAGTATTCTCAATTCACAATTTATGCAATGTCACAATGATGCATTCTGTGTATTTTCTCAGTTCTTGCACTCAGTGGTTTCTATAGTCATCTTTAAGTATACTCATTCTCAGAGACCTGGGGATTCCTTCAGTGTGAATTAAAGTTTTAACGCTTCCTCCCAGTTCTCTGGTGACTGTAATTGATTGTGTTCCATTGTAAGTGTAGCAATGTGGCTCGTTCGTTTCGTTTTGTACCAACCCGGGAAAAACGGGGAAAATAAAAACTACACCATGTGTATTATAGAAACTATATCGAAAATATGTATAAAAATAGCTAGGACTTGTAATCAATGTGTATAACTCACTTCTGGATATGTTAATGAAGTGTATTCAATATGTAACCTGCATTTAGAATTACTCCTTAAAGTATAATCAAATAATCAGTATGGGTTAAAAAGCATTATCTATATGTATAATCAATAGTTAGAAGCATAATCTAACTCCATAGAATAATGGTTTATCAAGTAATATTCTGAGTGTGGATTGAGTTAGAAGAATTCTGTGTCTTACTAAACAGTGGGCCTAATTACTTTCTGTGGCAAATCTAAAACTATAAGATACTTCCAACAGGTCGTCTTCTAAGTGTGTAAAGTGTGAACCTGTGTTTGTTTAAACTCAGTTTCACCTCTAAATGTGTAAATTAGAGGTTTTTTGGGTTTTGTCTAAAGCAGACTTACTCTGTGGTAGTAAAACCAGAGCTTGTGTTTATCTAAATGCAACTTCACTTTATGGTAGTAATTTGGACACATTCCAGAACTGGCTTTCTAAAACAGAGCCTCTTAAGATTGTAAATCAGTGACAAAAGAAAAGATAAGAGTCAACAGAAAGGTACCAAGATGCGGCTATAGGATGAAATATGTGTCATGGTAAACAAACCCAGGTCTGGTAAAACATTTAAAGAATATACAACTGGCTGCGCATGCGCCACAAAGATAAGGTATTCTATGGATATGAATAATTAGTTAAAGCAATGGAGATTGGACAGTTCTAAAAAGAAACGTTGAAACAAACACCTAGGAATTAGGTTTACTATTTTGGGAAGTATATAAAGACATGTTTGTGTACGTACAAGTTGGACTCTCTGCAGACAGTCACACTTTGTTGGTTTCCAATAAAGTTGATTACGTTTGACATCTACAAAACTCTCTGTCTTTGACGTTTTTGACTTAGGCTAGAAAGGTTGATTTTATCCACAACAGTAGCAATGTGGCTCGTTTCGTTTATGTTGTATACTTACGAATAGTAATTACATTTCTTACCACTAAGTGGAGTCTATGTTTTAGATAGTTAGTTTTTGCACTACCTTCTTAGAGAAAAGGTGTTCTAGGGAAGTCGCCTACCAGAAGCACGTGCGGTTCTACTAGTGTTCTTATACTACAGCATTCATGTGATTATATTTCATATAAAAGCTACCACTCGGTACAACATCCTTTGTGGTCCTGGTTATTATACAAGTTACCACATATTTTTGGCGACGAGGTGAACTGGAATTGTTTTTTTTTTTCTATCGCGTTTTGTTTTCAGTGTTAGCTAAACGGAGTGCTAGCTAGAAAACTTGCGACTATCTTCATGAGTGGAAGCTCGAGCAGTGCAGAGGAGCACGGTGAAGAGAGAATCAGAGCGCCAGTGGCTGTAGAGGAGCGACAAGGACAAGGAGAAGAGCACAGCATTCAAATGGCTACGTTTGGGACTATCGGTGAATTTGTGGAAGGAGACGAGGACTGGACAGAGTATGAGGAAAGGTTGGGACACTTTTTCGCTGCAAATGGAATTGCGGAGGAGGCTAGAAAGCGCGCCATTCTCCTGAGTGTGTGTGGAGCTAGGACTTATAAGCTGATAAGGAACTTAGCTACACCGAAGAAACCGGGGGAAATTGAATATACTGAAATGATCAAGCTCGTCGGGAATCACCACAATCCAAAACCGTCAGTAATAGTCCAACGTTTCAAATTTCACAGCCATTTTCGGAAGTCAGGTCGGTAGCCGGTGCTAATTTTGTTGCAGAATTGCGGCAACTGTCAGAACATTGTGATTTTAAGGACGTCTTAGATGACATGCTCCGTGACAGATTAGTATGCGGCATTGCTACTTACGCCATCCATAGCGCCGTTTGCTGGGGAAACTCCATCACTGACTTTCAAGAAAGCGCTAGAAATATCGTTCGGAATGGAAATGGCGGCAAATAATGCAAAAGACATTCAAAAGGGTCAGGCTGGATCACAGTCAGTGGCTGTGCACCACGCGAACAAAGAGGCTGCAAGGTCATCAAAGAAAGTGGAATGTTTTAGGTGTGGAGGGCCACACTATGCTAATGACTGTAAATTTAAAGAAACGGTTTGTCATACCTGCAGAAAAAAAGGACACTTAGCTAAAAAGTGCAGGAGTGCTAAAAATAAGGCTAAGAATGAAACATGGAAAGCCCGGCAGGCTCAAGCACACACACATCACGTCAAGGAAGATGACGGAGAGGTCGCGTGTGCATTCAACATGTTTATAGTGGATACGGATGAGGGACCACCTATGCCCTACTATGCGACAGTGACTGTTGAAGGACAAGACATTAAGTTTGAGGTTGATTCTGGGGCTACAGCATCAGTGAGGAGACCTACAGGAGGACATGGGGACATAAGCCTCCTCCTATTAAGCCTTTGAATCTCAAACTAAGGACATACACGGGTCAGGCCATACCTCATTTGGGGGTGTTACAGGTGAACATTTCAGTGGGAAGTCAGAGAGCTGAAGGCAGACTAGTCATAGCTATAGGTAGTGGGCCTAGTCTTTTGGGCCGTGACTGGCTACGCAAAATTAAGCTAAATTGGCATGAGATCAAGTATGCGCACAAAACAGAGGACATTCTGTACCGATACAGTGATGTGTTCAGAGACGAACTGGGCACACTAAAGGGAGTCACTGTGAAGCTCCATGTAGATCTTGATGCAGCGCCACGTTTTTTCAAGCCCAGAGTGGGGCCCTATGCAATGAAAAGCAAAGTGGAGGAGGAGCTGAAGCACGTACGCGCTGGGCATCATTGAGCCTGTCCAGTTTTCAAGGTGGGCAGCACGTATAGTTCCCGTGTTGAAGCCTGATGGAACCGTAAGGATCTGTGGTGACTATAAAGTTACGGTGAATCAAGTCTCAAAGCTGGAGGAGTACCCGTTGCCACGGGTGGATGACCTGTTCGCAACACTGGCTGGAGGTAAACTGTTCTCAAAGCTTGATATGAGCCACGCTTACCAGCAGCTACTTCTTGATGAGAAATCAAAAGAATTTGTCACAATAAACACACACAAAGGATTATTCAAGTACAATCGCCTAGTGTTTGGAGTAGCGTCCAGTCCCGCTATTTTTCAAAGGACAATGGACACTATATTGCAAGGGATTCCTCATGTAGCTGCATATTTAGACGACATTTTAATAACGGGGGCTACTGAGGATAGGCACATTGAAAACCTAGAGCAGGTACTAAAGAGACTCTCAGATGCAGGGCTGCGTCTGAAACGTGGAAAGTGTGTGTTTATGGCACCAAGTGTGACGTATCTGGGACATACCATCACAGCAGAGGGTCGTCGCCCAGTAGAGGACAAAGTGAGGGCTATCAAGGACGCCCCAAGCCCAAAGAACGTCACCGAACTCCGCTCATTTCTAGGCATGGTGAATTACTATGGGAAGTTCCTGCAGGATCTATCAAAAGTATTTGCACCTCTGCACAAGCTGCTGCACAATGACACAAAGTGGCAGTAGGGTGTGGGGCAGGAGAAAGCGTTTAAGGAGGTGAAAGAGCTCCTTCATTCAGCAAAACTGTTAGTTCACTATGATCCCGATAAAGACATTGTTCTCTCATGTGACGCGTCGCCTTATGGGGTGGGGGCGGTCCTCTCGCATGTTATGGAAGACGGCTCAGAGAAACCTGTTGGATTCGCCTCACGGACGCTGACGGCTGCAGAGAAAGTTTATTCACAGTTGGAAAAAGAAGGTCTTGCTATTGTTTTTGCAGTAAAGCATTTTCATCAGTATTTATATGGAAGTGTTTTCAAAATCCACACTGACCATAAACCACTGATGAGTCTGTTCAGTGAAAAATGCTGCATTCCGCCGCTAGCGTCAGCCAGAATCCAACGGTGGGCACTAATATTGTCAGCTTACCAGTACGCAATAGTATACAGAGCTGGAAAAGACAACGCAAACGCTGATGCGTTGAGTCGCCTGCCATTGCCGGAGGCGCCTGTCTCAACATGCGTACCTCCAGAGACTGTTTTTTCATTAGAGAAATTGTCAGAGACACCTGTTAAGGCAGCCCAGGTCAAGCAGTGGACAGAGAGAGACCCAGTGCTGTCCAAAGTAAAGACTTACCTGTTGCAGGGCTGGCCCAGTGTGGTTGTCAGTGAGGAACTGAAACCATATGCCAAACGCAAGACAGAACTCAGCCTGCAGGATGGCTGCATATTCTGGGGTTCGAGGGTAGTTGTACCTCCCCCAGGACGCTCACACATCGTGGAAGAACTACATGAGACCCATCCAGGAGTGTCACAAATGAAGAGCTTGGCGAGATCCTACGTCTGGTGGCCAAGAATGGATTTAGACCTGGAGAACAAGGTAAAGGCATGTACACAATGTCAGGCAAATCAACACATGTCGCCACCAGCCCCTTTGCAGCCAAGGGAGTGGCCAGACCACCCCTGGTCAAGGCTACATCTGTACTTTGCTGGTCCGTTCATGGGGCAGATGTTCCTCATAATAGTGGATGCGCACTCCAAGTGGATAGACGCTCACATCATGAGCAACCTAACAGCCCCCTTAACCATAGACAAGCTCAGACACGTGTTCGCAATCCACGGGTTGCCAGATGCAGTAGTCACAGATAATGGTCCGACATTTACCAGTGAGCTGTTTGGTTTTGGTTTTGGTTTGAGTTTATGGAACAGAATGGCATCCGACACATTCGTACAGCTCCTTTCCACCCAGCCTCGAATGGATTGGCAGAGAGAGCTGTCCAAACAGTGAAGGAGGGTCTAAAAAGGATGAAAGGTGACTCTCTCAGTACCAGACTTTCACGGTTCCTGTTTAAATATCGCCTTACACCGCAAACCACTACTGCACGTACTCCAGCAGAGATGTTGATGGGACGTAGGCCTAAGTCAAAGTTGGACCTGCTGCGCCCAGACACTAAGGCTATGGTGCTGAGAAAGCAGGAAAGACAGAAGGAAGGTCACGATCAACATGCACGACAGAGACAGCTGAAACCAGGTGACAATGTCTACGTTAAGAATTTCAGCAATAACTCTGATCAGCAATGGCTGCCGGGGGTTATCTTGACACAAAGAGGCCTTCTCTCCTACGTAGTAAAACTGACTGATGGACGACTGTTCCGCAGACATCAGGACCACGTACGCCTGCGTCATGATACAGGCCCAGAGGTCAGTAGCACCTCAGAGTTCCCCTTGGTGAGTCAGACTACTGGGGAAGCTTCACCAGAGGAAAAGTCACTTGAAGAAATGTCTGTGCCCCCGGGAGAGGATGGACAAGTGATCACAGACACACAGGCCCCTCTTGTGACTCTTATACCAGATCCACCCAAAACACTTACCTCAGCTGTGCCAGCAACAGCACCGGAGATAGTTCGCAGGTCACAACGTGATTGGAAGCCTCCAGATAGACTGAATGTTTAATTAATCTGAATGTGTTCAGTGGAATGTGCATATGCTAGATTATAAGAGTATGCCAAATAATATGATTTGTGTTTTGAAGAAGTATAATGAGTCAATGTGTAAGAAAGAAATGACACCACATTAGTTTAAATTTTCCAGTTTATTTGCATTGGGAGAATTTTGGAATTTAGTGGGGGAGGAGTGTTGTATACTTATGAATAGTAATTACATTTCTTACCACTAGGTGGAGTCTATGCTTTTAGATAGTTAGTTTTGCACTACCTTCTTAGAGAAAAGGTGTTCTAGGGAAGTCGCCTTTCCAGAAGGACGTGCTGTTCTACTAGTGTTCTTATACTACAGCATTCATGTGATTATATTTCATATAAAAGCTACCACTCGGTACAACATCCTTTGTGGTCCTGATTATTATACAAGTTACTACACCAATGGTAGCAGAGCTGCTTCTTTATCCAAGGCGCCAACTTTCTATTGGGAGCAACTTGGGGTTCAGCGTCTTGTCCAAGGACACTTCAGTATATGGAGTCATGTGTGCCAGGAATCAAACCCGAAACCCTACGATTAGTGGAAAACCCGCTCATCCACCCGAGTCGCAGCCGACTGACTACACAGAAGCAATTATGATTGCAAATGAGTACTCTATTTGTGATATTAGTAAATCAATTACCTCAGTGGTAATATATTTTAAGTTACATTCAACATGCAATATTGTTACTTGCATGTTACTTGCAATCAGATTTTCCTTACCTAACTTCAAGGTGTATTTAATGTGTAGGGGACAGTTTTAAACTGGTTTAAATCCTATTTTTCTGATCGTCCCCAGTTTATTTCTATGGGTGGTTACAGGTCTGACACTAGCTCTGTGCTCTTTGGTGTTTCTCAGGGATCAATTTTAGGCCATTTACTTTTTTTTACATTTAATTTTTTTTATCTCTACTTACGCATCTTCTGCAATCGCTCAGCCTCCATTAGCACTTTCCTGCTGATGATACCCAAATTTACATTCACTTGAAATCTGGTGAAAACCTTGATCTTTGTTTTCTTTCTGACTGTATTTCTGAGATAAAAAACATGGATGAATAATTAATTTCTGTGCCTGAATAGCGGTAAAACCTAAGTTATGCTTATAGGTTCCCGTCAGCAAATTCTCAAAGGCCACTGCCTCGGTTTATTGATGGCTCTGTTCTAGAGATTCAAAGTAAAATGATGAACCTTGGAGCAATTTTTTATAGTAGCCTTACATTTGATTATTTTGTTCAGAGCACTGTTAAAGCATCCCTTCCCTTTGGAACTCTCTTCTTCTCAAACTTAGGGAAGCTCAGACCCTTGGTATTTTTAAAGCTCAAATTAAGACTTACTTTTTTTAAACTTGCATTTGACTGTTGATATTAGTACTACTTTTATTGTTATTATTATTATTATACTTATTGTTATTGTTATTATTATTGTTGTTGTTGTTTGTATTAATTTTTTATAACGTTTTATTATTTTTTTTGTCACATTACGTCCAGCAGAGGGCATTGTGGCTAGTCTTTGGACAAGCCATGTGACTTTGTTTTGGTTCGCTCTCTTCCGGGTTAAGCACTAGCGTAACTATCGTGATTTGCCACAGGTGTATGTGATTTAAGTTAATGGTACTTTGTGGTAGGAATGCTCGTTATTTAAGCTCCTGGGTGACTGAGCACGTTGCTCGGTATTAGTTGTAGTCATTGTTATGTTCGTAGCGGTCGTTCATGCCAAGAAGGATACTACTCTATGCTATGTTTGCTTTGAGTTTTTGTGTCTAAGTTGAATAAAGAGTTTTGATCTGCACCTGCATCCGCCTCCTGTCTACGAACTGTGACATCTGTGTACTACTTATTTTGTTTACAGCACTTTGAGAAACTCTCTCTCTCTCTATATATATATATATATATATATATATATATATATATATATATATATATTATTATTATTATCATTATTATTATATAGCTCTATATCTAAATTTGCTCTATAAAATTATTATTATTATTATTATTATTATTATTGTGTTTTTAATAGAAGTTTTCAGCCTCTGTGTCTGTCTCCCTCGTCAGTATCACTTCATTAATGAGAAGAAGACCTGGGCTGAAGCACAGAGATACTGCAGAGAGAATTATGATGATTTAGCCAGTATTAATAACACTGAAGAGGAGCTGGCCCTTACTAACATAATAGACATCTGGAACAAGAACCGAACCTGGATTGGACTGTATGATGATCTGAACAGCTGGAGATGGTTGATGGATGGATGATGATTTTTTTTACGAGAAAGGAGAGAGAAGCTTTAGAATCTGGTATATAAACAAACCAAGTAACTGGGCTGGAAACAGTTTGTTTGTATATTTATCAGGTTCTTCTTGAGTATGGTATAAGGATTATTGTTCTTTGGCACATCCCTTCCTTTGCTTTGATGGTGAGCACAGCACATATGTATATTTTAAAATAAAAATACCTTTGGAAAGATATTAGAAGTATATATTAAGCATAGTATTACATATTAATTGTATATATTGAACATAGTAAACTATTTCTCTACAAGTATAGTTTTACACTTTTTTAAAAATAGAATTTTTAAACAGTTTTTAAAGTTGTACATATTGAAACTGTGTTTTAGGTAGTGTGAATGCCAGTGAAAGATATGTTAATCAGAACCTGAACTTGACTGAAGCTCAGAGATACTGCAGAGAGCATTACACAGACCTGCTCAGTGTGAGGAACGAGACTGAGAATCAGATGATAAGATCATTATTAACTGATATTAATAATTACTATAGTCCCTTTTGGATTGGTCTGTACAGAACCAGGTCTGTGAGGAATGAGACTGAGAACCAGAGGATCAGCTCAATATTAACAAAAATTTTTATCATCATTATTATAATAATAATAATTATTATTATTGTACTCCTGTATGGATTGGTCTGTACAGAACGAGGTCTTGGTCAGATAAAAGCAACTCTTCCTTCACCAACTGGAAACCTGGACAACCAGATTATTATAGACAGAATAAATCCTGTACTGCCGTGTCATTTAAAAGGGATTATTATTATTATTATTATTATTATTACTCTTATCAATATTATGGGAAATGGACAGATGAAAACTGCGGTCAGCTTTTCCATTCCTCTGTTACAGCAGTGAGTCAATTTCTGTTTTGTGATTTTAAAAAACCTATTAAATCACATTTAATTATGAACTGTACAATGTCAGTCTATAGTACCAATGTACTTTCATTAGTATTGTTTACACTGTCACAATTTGGAGCATTTGGAGCATAACTTGGCATATTCTACAACGAACGCCTGGTGTGGTATGGTGCATGCGCTGTACCGCGATGGTATTCCGAGTATGCGGCTACTCTGAGCCATCAGTACCCTCGACCTTCTTCCCTGCTCCGTGATCTTGAGATACCACTCCGCATAGTTGTTGTACCAGGCGTCCATCGGGAAAAAAAATCTGCTGCTTCTAATTCACGGTCTTTCGTTCTGTCACAATTTGGAGGTTGAGGCAGATGCAGATTTTTAAACATTTAATATAAACAAACAGACTACTAAACAAACACTAAGACAACTTGGCAAAAGACTATGGCAAGAAACAAAACACACCGACATGAAAGACAGGAGTCTCAGACGACGAAAGACAAGGAGAGAGTGCAGACAAAGACTATATATACACATGAGTGCTTATTAACAAAAAAGTGAATCAGGTGCAGTTGTGGTGCATGTGGTCATGTGGTGCAGTGCAGTGGCTGATGGGAAATGGAGTCCAGATTTCGCAGAAACGTGATACACTTATTCAATGGAAACCACCATTTGAGCATTATAACTAACATTGTTATTCTTCTTTAGCAACATTATCATCATCCTCTTGTCAGTATCAGTTTGATAATGAGAATAAAACCTGGACTGAAGCACAGAGATACTGCAGAGAGAATTACACTGACCTGGCCACCATTAATAACATGAAGGAAATGAACACA
The DNA here is from genome assembly GCA_012411365.1 of Ameiurus melas. Lineage (NCBI taxonomy): Eukaryota > Metazoa > Chordata > Actinopteri > Siluriformes > Ictaluridae > Ameiurus > Ameiurus melas. Next base: position 5,166,006 of record CM022769.1, read on the forward strand.
CTCCTTAACACAGTAAATGGCAGCTACTCAGGTTTAGCCTGGATTGGACTGTATGATGATCTGGACAGCTGGAGATGGTCTCTGGATGATGATGCTTTCTACCAGGAGGGAGAGAGAGACTTCAGAGGGTGGGACCATCAACCTGATAACTACAATGGACAAGAACTGTGTGTTTATATCAGTTCTGATGGAACATGGTTTGATGGAAACTGTGACAGGAAATCACCTTTTGTTTGTTATGATGGTGAGAATATATATTAATGAGGATATGAGGATAAAGACTATGATTTTTCACTTTGGTGTTACTGACACCGGTGATAACAGTGTTATCAAATGTATCTTTTCATTATTGTTGTTGTTGTTATAATTGTTATTATTATTATTATTATTATTATTATACTTATCAGTAGTATGGGAAATGGGGAGATGAGAACTGCGGTCAAGCTTTTCCGTGCCTCTGTTACAGCAGTGAGTAGATTTCTGTTTTGTGATTTTAAAAAACCTGTTAAATCATATTTAATTAGTAACTATATTTTAACTATATACTTTTCCTATAATATCACTAATTTTGTAATTTAGTAAGTGTTACTTATGCCTAGTGGTGGCAGTGAAGTGTAGCAGAGGATTCTCCTTGTAAATAAATGAAAGGTTCAATCATGAGAGCCCAATGAAAGAAGTAAAGAGAATTGTTTATTGAACAAAAATGATTTGTCTTAAAGTCTTCAACTCTAAAAGTGTGCTCACATAGAGGAGATTTGTGCCTAGAATTCAATGTCTAATATTTAAAAAACGGAAGAAGCACAAATGAAGCTTTTATCTGCACAAACGGAGCACAAACGATTCAGACTATTTTCGTCTTCACTTCACGCAGGTTAGACACCACATACAGGATAACATCACCTCAACAACATGCTGAGCGTAAACTGCCAAGCCACTACTTTCATTCCCCCCCACTGAATGTTGTTGTGTGTTGTAAGTGTTTGTTGCACATGTTGATGCCTTAATGACAAGGGTAGGGGGATTCCACTTAAATATAGTGCATTTATATTTGTAAAAGTCCTATCTACAGAACCCAAATCAGTAACACTGTTACAATTTCGATTTCAAGCATATTTCTATCATATTAACACCACTTTCCTACTTTTGTTAAAACTGCAAATACAGTAGATTCAGCAAGTAAAGTAGACAATTAAGGTTCATTTCAAGTCATCTAGACTTGTTAGGCCAGTGGTTTTCAAAGTGTGGGCCGCCAGGGGGAGCCCAGGGGCCTCACCAATTTGGTGTGAAAAATATATAAATGCAGGATTTTTTCTTTCTCACTCTCAGACAACCACACACACACATACACACACAATAATAATAATAATAATAATAATAATATAATAATAATAATAATAATAATAATAAAGGGGTGCACGGTGGCTTAGTGGTTAGCACGTTCGCCTCACACCTCCAGAATTCCCGCCGGGGCCATGTGTGTGCGGAGTTTGCATGTTCTCCCCATGCTGCGGGGGTTTCCTCCGGGTACTCCGGTTTCCTCCCCCAGTCCAAAGACATGCATGGTAGGTTGAATGGCAGCTTGGTAAATTGTCCATAGTGTATGGATGGGTGTGTGAGTGTGTATGTGATTGTGCCCTGCGATGGACTGGCACCCTGTCCAGGGTGTACCCCGCCTTGTGCCCGATGCTTCCTGGGATAGGCTCCAGGTTCCCCGCGACCCTGAAGCAGGATTAAGCGGTTGAAGATGGATGGATGGATAATAATAAAGGTGGGATATATTCAGAAGTCCGTACTTTAATGTGTTTTAAAGACAACTTGCAAAAGGGGGGCCTTGCCCTGGAGCCCCTGTGTTAGGCTACTATATAAATTATTATGGCTTCTATAGGAAGCATTTAGAATTTAGATGCAGTTTGATCATGAAAGGAGGATCCTTTTCGTTTCCAATCAGTGCTTTTAACTTTTAGCTTTTCTTGTGCTCCAGGTCAGAATTCTGTTAACAAAGCTCATTCATGTTTAAATACTGAGAAAATGTCTATGTTCTATACCCTCTAAGATACAGTACATCAGTGGTCCACTGACTCTAACCAGTGCATTGGGGGATGTCATGACCACAACATCCAGATAGTAAAATAGGAGGTCAAAGGTGTCACATATGTCATAATAGCTGTTGTGGCCCAAATGTAAGCTGACACGTTTAATGTTTATCTGGAATCAGATATGAAAATGGACTCATATTGAAGCAATGCTTGTGCTGCATTTCCATTTTGTTTCAAAACCATTGCCATGGCTTATCAAGGTTTGAGATGTCATCGTGCCTTGGCAGCCAGATGCAAGATTTCAAGGTGAAAGATAAAGGTGGTAAATGTTGGTCAACATACTAATTTCTTGTAAGAGTGGGTTTTCTCCACTACACTCTCAGACCTGCAAATAACGTAGCAAATCTTCCAAAACAGTAGTGAAAAGCTTTGGTATAAGCAGACCATGTGCTACATATTATTGAATTCAATTCAATTCAATTCAATTTTATTTGTATAGTGCTTTTTACAACAGACATTGTCTCAAAGCAGCTTTACAGAAATATAAACACGGTATACAGATATTAAATGTGTGAATTTATCCCAACTGAGCAAACCACTGAGTGGCGATGGTCGCAAGGAAAAACTCCCTAAGATGTTTAAAGGAAGAAACCTTGAGAGGAACCCGACTCAGAAGGGAACCCATCCTCATCTGGGTAACAACAGACAGTGTGAAATAGTACAGTATGGATGTACATGAAGTCTGTATGGCGTCGGAGCCATAGAGAAGGCCTTCGGAATTGGAGAAGATTTGAGATTTGAGCTCCATCCAGAGGCTGAAATGATCTGGATCTCTAGTATCTCCATAAATTTGTGTGTGGTTCGGCAAAAGGAGAGATGGAGAAAAAAGATTATTATGATTGCGAAGTAGTAAGATAGAATCTAGTCAGGGTAGGCTTGAGTAAACAAATACGTTTTAAGCCTAGACTTAAACACTGAGACTGTGTCTGAGTCCCGAACACTAATTGGAAGACTATTCCATAACAGTGGGGCTTTATAAGAGAAGGCTCTTCCCCCTGCTGTAGCCTTCACTATTCGGGGTACCGTCAAATAGCCTGCATCTTTTGATCTAAGTAGTATTGTGGTGCGAGACCGTTTAGCGCTTTATAGGTTAATAAAAGTACTTTATAGTTAATGCGAGATTTTATTGGGAGCCAATGCAGTGTGAATAAGATCAGGGTGATATGGTCGTATTTTCTAGTTCTAGTTAGGACTCTAGCAGCAGCATTCTGGACTAACTGGAGCTTATTTATATTCCTACTGGAACATCCAGACAGTGAGGCATTACAGTAATCTAATCTAGAGGTGACGAATGCATGAACCAGTATTGCATGAACCGCATCATGTAGTGATAATATGTTTCTTATCTTAGAAATATTTCTGAGATGAAAGAAAGCTATCCTAGTAGTATTATGTACATGAGCATCAAATGATAGACTGGAGTCAATAATCACTCCAAGGTCTTTAACTGCTGTATTGCCATTCAGTGAATCAGTGTTGAAGCATGAGTGTTTTTCTAATGCCTTTTAGTGAAGAGGATTTTGGACTCACTCTAAAACCTACGTACATAGTACGTTATTAAATGTAGTATAACTACTGTCAATATTCTTTCTTTATAGGTGACTGTGGTTTATCTGTAGCATAGAAAGTTACTGCACATGACCCATGGTTCTATCGAAAGTGTTTACTACTACTGTGGTTCCAGTGGTACTGTATACGGTGGTACTATTTCTTTCTTTTGCAGCAAAAATAAAAACCCCTGCTGACGTACTTAACTTGGACACTGGTGAGTTGGTTTAGGTGTGTTTGTGCCGTTTGCACTGAAATACTCTAATCAGTTTATTGTGTCTTTACAATGTTGAACTTTTCTGGTATTTATTTACACACTTCTTATTCTTTGGATTGGTTTGGGTTCAGAACAAAGACTTATTTATTATATCTAATTTATTGTATACTGGAGATCATAATTTTCACGTCATGTTTACTCTCGACCCTGTTTTACTTTATCTCTCTGTTTATATCTCTCTTCCAGGGATAGGAAAATTCATTGCCTTGGACTTTGCTTGTCGTGGGGCAAGGGTGATCCTGGCGTGTAGAAGTGAGGCTCGTGGGATGGCAGCACTGAGAGAGATTCGACAGCGCAGTGGCAATCAGAACGTGCACCTGCGAATCATCGACACCTCCTCCCTCGAATCGGTTCGCAAGTTTGCTGCTCAGATCCTTGAGGAAGAGAAACAGCTTCATATACTAGTCAATAACGCTGGGGCTTCAGGTAATCAATGTACAATAATATGTCATTTCCGACCTGG